>JAGKRU010000005.1:46639-791373 GCA_022884055.1 Russula griseocarnosa
TCTTACCTCTTACTCTTCATCACTGCCAGTGCAACACTTTACTTTACTCTCATCTTGCCCAGTACAAGCTCCCTGTGCATTGACCAGCCTTCTCTGACTTGGCAGTATTCTGACACGTCACAACAGATGCCGTTCTTCAATCCGATTGGGCTCGTGCGGAACATGTTTGTGTGGTTCATCAGGATCAACTGTTTCTGCCTCTGGTGAGTCTCTAGCTTTTTTTCTTTTGTGTTAGTCTGCTTATTTTCGCGGGGGAATGAAGGCAGGTATACTACAAAGACTCATAGACTTATTCTGGGATTCCCAGGAACATTGGGGCAGTCATGGAAAGAAAGTGGGTCGACGATCGTGGCAATCCGTCGTCCTACCGTGTCATTGCCTGGGTGGTGTGCCACCGTTTGAGTTGGAGGACTGGGAGGAATGGGGGGGAACTAGGCCAAGCGGTCAAAGTAGATAGATTATCAAGTAGCCGTCTAAATGTTACTAACCAGCCACTACTCACATCTCTTGGGCGTGCATCATGAACGTGTTTCCTTTTCATAGCCTGAACGTTTTCGAGTCAAGCACATATATTCAGCTTGCTCTCTATGGCGTGTACTTTTCATGTTCTTTGATATTCTTTTGTTGAATTTCTTAGCTTGACCAGGTGGAACACGAATGAGGCTCATACTACCATTCCGTCTCTTTATGACACTACTTTTTATGTTCTTTGGTATTCTTTCGTTGAATTTTTTAGCTTGATCAGGGAACACGAATGAGGCTCATACTACCATTCTGTCTCTTCACAACCTCTTGGAAATCGTTCCGACAAATCCGCCCATGGGACCTTGTGTATCTCGAGCAATGAGATGCTAGGTCCACTGCACGCCAGAAGATTGAACTCGAACTCCAACCCGTGGATGGATTGACAGTTGGGCATGTCATTGATCTGCTTATCAACAATAATATGGATCGCTACATCTTGATAGCACGAGTCGGACTGCGGGAGCACGTTTATCAAACTACAGTGAACTCTCGGAATGTGAACAGCTGGTCCTCCTTTTAAGGGTAAGTCTTTGTTTGTTTTTGGAGCTTTGGATGTGGCCTTGTGCCATGATTGACATCAATCATCTCATTAGAAATTGGGTGGTATCTTTTGAAGTTTGAATATATCTGACTTAGTTTAGTGACCATTTATAATTATAATAATGTTAGACTATCACTACCTTAGATCTGTACACTCTTGCCCTGAACTATTGTGTGTTAAGGAGTGATGTCCCAGACCATCTTTCAATGTCCCAGACCATTGTGAGTGATGTCCTGGACATCTTTCAATGTCCTGGGCCATTATAAATGTTGAGGAGTGATGTCCCAGACCATCTTTGAATATTGAAGAGTTAACAAATGTGTATGAATGCCTTGAAACTTTACTAATTCTGCCTATTGAATTTGTAAACAATTATAATAGGCAAACCTTTAAAAGGACCCCAGACACCTAGTGACATTTATGTCACATATGGGATGGTCCAGAACAAACAGATATGTCCTGGGATAAATAGATATGTCTCAGGATAAACAGATATATCTTAGAACAAACAGATATGTAACATCATATGTCCTGAGACAACAGATATGTCCTAGGATGTCCTGGGGCAAACACATTTGTCCTGGGGCAAAAATAAATTAATCCTAGGCATGAATAGGGCAAAAGCAGTTTTGTCCAGGCTGAAACAATTTTGTCCTAAGACAAAGCAGTTTTGCCCTAGGAGCCCCAGCCAAATACCCCTATTAGGGCTAATGTATATGAGGAACAATTAGCCCTAATAGGGCCAGATAAAGGGTAACCTGAAGTGAGTGAGATGTATAAATAAGGAAGGCATAAGTAGAGATACCATAATGGAGAGAAAAGGTACGGGGCGCTAAAAGAAGCTGCTAAGGATCGAGATAATAATACAAGACATACAAGATAATCGTGAAAGCGGAAAAGCGGCCGGTAATACCCACTAGGTGCGTGAGTGGCCATCCGGACAATTGCAAACCTAGCAAGTGGTACCAGATGGGTCAGCGTGTTTGCCACAGACAAAAGCACAAGCCCATCTCATAACACTAGAGTAAATATGATACAAGTGAGGCATGACACTGAGATAGACGAAAAGCGTAACACTCCTTCTTGCCAGTTGGTGCAGTCTGAGAGAATGAAGGTTCCTGGTGCTTTGCCAGCTGTTCAGTCTATTTCTGGGTTGGCAGCTTTAAAGAATGGGTATCTCAGAATCAGTTTATCTTCCCCAATGTCGGCTACTAGGAAGTGATGGCGATTAATTGTTTCGTTGTATTGGACCATGAGATCCACTGCTTGGTAATTTTTCTAGTCGGTTGGTCGTCCTGTTGACATTCCTAACTTTTTGGGGTCTTTTAAGCTCCACAGTGGTGATACCGCTCTGCTTTACTATGTTAGGGTTAATGAAGCATTCTGTGGCTCCACTATCGAGGAGTGCTTCTTGGTTGGTTCATTGTTCGGTCGTGTACAGTGTAAGGGAACCTTGATGAATTTATTTTTGCTATGTACACTGAGTCCATACTACAGGCCGAGCAAGAGCTGTAGTGCTCAGGCCTCTGGAAAATCCTCGCTTGCCATTTCTCCCATAACCTTCTTTAGGAAGATGTCCCTTTGTTCATTGTTGAGCTTTAATGCGTACTCGGCAAGTGCGTCTTCTTGGTTGAGTTTGTCATAACTTGAGGGGGCTGTTTCAGGGTCGATTCGGTGGCTTTGATACGTGGTTTCCTGTTAGGGCAGTTACACGCCACATGTTCTTGTTTGGAGCATTCATAGCAGCGCCCCTTGTCACTGCCGCTACTAGCGACCGCCGTGTAGTAGACTTTGGGTAGTACTTGAAGTAGTAGAGCTAAGGCTAAGCCTCTTAGATGCATCTGAGTAAGGGTGCGTAGCCTCTGTACATTGTACCGAAGGTTCCCCTTATGAAGTAGAGAGCTCAAGGAAGGAAGGGAGGAGCGTTTATGGTCACTAGCCTCGTATTCTGATAGACAGGAGACTCAACTTGGAGCTTCCCAATCCAAGTTGAAGTCATATAAATACATCCCAGGCAGGACTAATGGAGACACGAACCCGTAGACGGAGATACTGATATGGGTAAGTAACTAATTCAACTGTACTACCCGACTGTCCCAAGAATGCCCGACGGAACGATAACAAGCTGACAGATACAATTACAAACCCTGGACAATCCGTATCAATAGCTCAAACACCGAGAAATCCAGAAAAGCAGCCCGCACTGCTATCAATCCTATGCATTTAGTTTCACAAACCGACGATCAAGGGAATCATACAACACAAACACAAGACACCGAAACAAGTCCAAACCCTAAAGTCCGGATCTTGAATGGAACTTACCCCCATCCGTAAGGCGTACAAGCTAGCCTTACCCCAGAGAGCCGGTGACATCACATCCCTTCTCAGACAAGTTGACCCCTCAACTTACCACGTACCCCATAACACCATCCATTGTTCGTCGTCAAGGGCGTCCGGCATGAAGACGTCATCATGTGGGGGAGCTGGAGTGGGGTTGAATGTTTGCTGACCACCGTACACCTCGGGCAACTCGGGGTGCATTGGGACCGGCGAGGGAGAGGAGTGGCTGTGCGACGCGGCCGAGTCTTGCGAGTTCAAGACGTCCTCTTGCAGCTGCAAGGTCCTCGGCGGTACTGCGCACTTCTGTATGCAAGGCGTCGATGCGCAGAGCCAAGTCAAGCTGAAGGTGGTGGCAATGCCAGAATCGAAGGACCTCTGCCATAAGTCCCCAGTTACCGGTGTCTTGCACGCGCTGCACAAGCGGGGCGTAGAGGTAGGGGGGTCCGGTGAGGAGACGGAGGAGCCAGGGAGTGAGGGGTCGGTAGGGGTCTTCGTCGTCATCATCCGGTTCTGCATATATCTCTCTGACTGTTGGCGGATTGTCTGGTCCGTTACTCCGAGGGAGGCCCTCAACGCGGCCGTCAGAGAGCTGCCGGACCCACCAGGCAACTGTAACTCGCCCTCTGTCGGAGATGAGGAAGGACAGGGCCCTCCGACCATCGTTACGGACGAAGCTGAGGGGTGGTTCAGGTCGGGGAAGAGAGGCCAAGTACTCGGGGAGGTGGGCCTCGAGGTACTCCAACCATTCGAGTTGGGCCTCCTGGATGGCGTGGAGTCGTGTCTCGACTCTAGATCGCTCCTGTATCGTGGCCACGAGTCCTCTTGCGATGTCGACGGCGGTGGTGGTGTCTGGGTTGAGCTGGAGGGTGATGTTAGCTGTCCCTGGGGAGATCAGGCGTGGCGAATCATGGAGGGGACTGATAGATTAGTGGGATCGGTTTCGCTTCTTGAGCTGGGGGTGGATGGTGGGGTTGGCGTGGGAGTGCGCGGTATGTACGCCACTTCGATCTCCGGGTTTCGGATCGTCAGGGTGGGTGTTGGGGATCGTCCTGGTACCCCTGGGCCCGATAATGCCTGGCTCTCTCCAGCGTCGTAGTAGCCAATTCGTTCATCAACTCCTCCTCCTCCGTCTCCCTCCAGTATCTCTTCGATGAGTTGGGAGATTCGCTCATTGGCCATAGGTCAGTAGGGGTGGTGCCAAGGGCAGTACTTAAGGAAGCACCAATAGCGGGAGAGGAGGGCGTGATCGGTGGGGAGGTTGTGCTGGCAGCGGAAGAGGGCAAGGTAGGCAGGTTCGTCTGGCTCAGGGTAGAAGTTTCTTTGTGCAAAGATATGCCGAAGTCCTGGTGATGCGTTGACCAGGGCCTTGACTGGGACTGTAGGGATACCGGATTCCATTGGAGAAAGGGAGTTTCGCCAGTTGCTTTTATCTGTTCCAAGGGGGTGTGGCGGTGGTACTTCTTTATTAGGTCGGGGGCATGTACATTGGTCTCGGGTTCCCAGGTGTTGTCAGATTCCGGCCATCCTTCCCACTTGATGAGGTATTCCAGTCGCTTCGGGCGCTTTCGCCACCTGTGATTAATGATTCGTTCCACTACGTATTCTTGCTACCCCTCAATCAATTCCGGAGGTGGTCGGGTAAAGTTTGGTCCATGCTCAGCGTTTTCGCCAAGAATGCCCGACGGAACAATAACAAGCCGATGGATACAATTACAAACCCCAGACAATCCGTATCAATAGCTCAAACACCGAGAAATCCAGAAAAGCAGCCCGCACTGCTATCAATCCTATGCATTTAGTTTTACAAACCGACAATCAAGGGAATCACATGACACAAGACACTGAAACAAGTCCAAACCCTAAAGTCTAGTGCTTTAAGGTCCAGTCTCATGGACTGGAAAAAGACCGGAAACTGGACTGGACTGTAACCGGTGGAAACCGGACCATCAGTCCCGGTTATCCCATTTAGGGAAATTTCTATTTTCGGTTCAAGTGAATCTCTTTCATTTTTAAAACTGGAAAAAACCAGTTAAAACCGGTCCTAGACCGGACTTTCAGTCCATCTGTCATAGCCCTTACTTTCTCATACTTAATATATTGACTGTGAGCTCAAAGGAAGTGAAATTATGGGAAAATAAGGTACATTGGATGGTACATAAGTAATACAGCGAAAAAATATGCTTAAGGTGGTCATGCAGGTTTCCGTGGGGCGTATAAGTTGGGGCTAATGTCCAACCAGGTCATGTCTTCATGACCCTCACACAGCTAAGTCCGCGGGAAGGTGCAGCGGCGTCAGGAAGGAGGGAAAGGAGGGCTTTAGTGAGCCCGGTAATTCGCAACGCGTCCTATCGTGCACTGCCACGCGTGTCTTGAAAATTTGTAGACAGGGCCGCATTATGGTTCTTGAGGTGCTCCTAAAATTTCTAAGGCCGCGGACGTGTGCAGCGCTCTGAGGACTGAGGGGACTGAGCTGCACTCAGCTCTGTATTTGGATTGGAAAGAAAGCGCGTGAATGTGGAAGGAAAGCGGCCCGGTGAAGCAGAAACGCCCAAAGATAGCCACATTACATAATGGCAGATTTTCTTTGGTGCGACAGCACAGCTCAGTGCAGCCCAGTTCCCTCACTCCCTCCTGTGAGTGCTGCACGTCTCCGCGGCCTTAGAAACTTTAGGAGCACCTCAAGAGACATAATGTCGCCCATCTACAAATTTTCAAGACACGCGTGGCAGTGCACGATAGGACACGTTGCAAATTACCGGGCTCACTACAGCCCTCCTTTCCCTCCTTCCTGACGCCGCTGCACCTTCCCGCGGACTTAGCTGTGCGAGGCCCATAAAGACATGACCTGGTTGGACATTAGCTCCAACTTATACGCCCCGCGGAAACCTGCACGACCCCTTCCCAAGCGGTTTTCTCCCCTCAAGACTTGCAAGCTGCCCGGCCCTCAGATAGACAGTCTGGCTGGTAGCAGTACAGGTTCTTGGCTGCTGTAGTTGTTATATAGCATGTCATGAGGTCCACGCAGCTTGCAGGAATGGTGAGAGGTTGAGTTAGTTGACTTTTATGCATGTGCGAAGACTGCTTTGCAACTGGAAGACTTTTTTACTTAGTAGTTTACTTGTTTTCCCTACATAAAACAATACATATATTTTACAAAGACTGGTCAAAACCTGTGCAAAGACTGGTCAAAACCAGTCACTAACTGGTCAACAAGTCAACTGGTTATGGCCAGTCCATTAACCGCCCGTGGACCGATGGTAACCGGTCCTAAGCGGACCAGTTACGGTTAATCAGTCCTAGCAACAATTTACAGACCGGTCCCGGTCCCAGTTTTTTCCAAAAATGGAAAAAAAACCGGACTGAACCGGACTTTAAAGCACTACTAAAGTCCGGATCCTGAATGGAACTTACCCCCGTCCGTAAGGCGTACAAGCTAGCCTTACCCCAGAGAGCTGGTGACACCCCTCCTGTCGATGTCTTTGTTTCTCAGCCTCGGTTGTGGCTTTCCTGGCCACTACGCTTGTATCCATCACGTTTGGGTCTTGAGGTGGGAGCATCCTAGGCCCTTGTTGCTGGCCTTCTCAGTTTCCTCCACGGTTGCACCAAGATGACAGGTTGGTGAAGGCGTTGTTTCTAGGAGGATTCTTTGGTTGGGTTGCAGAGAACTCTCCTTGTAGGCTTTGTTTCTTTAGCCATACTTTATGGTTACGTTGTGCTGCGGTGGTCCAGTCTTCGAAGGTATCTGGGTCTTGTAGCTGAAGGCATGATGTTGCTAGGGCTGTGGGAAGTCCTTGTGTGAACCTTTAAAGGACTTCTGGCTCATCGACATTGTATCCGCCTCGGTGGGCCAGTTGTTGGAAGCATGCTATGTATGCGTCCACATCCCCTTTTTCCATCTTGAGTTGCCATAGTTCGGCATTGGCTTGTTCGTGCTCAGCATAATCAATGAAGGCTTTCTTGAATTCTACCTCCATGACGTCCCACTTGCTCATCTGCTAAGGAGGTGCAATCTTTCCAACGCTAATTTTATCGAGCCAATCATCTTGCATCATTACCCATCCTTTAGTGTCTTTTCCTTCAATGAGGGACAGGAAAAAGTTACATTTTTTGAATGGGTCTTTTGTGATGTCGGTGTTGTAATTCATTCGTATGTAGCATTTAAACGCCGCGAGGAATTGTATGGTTTTGCTGCGATCTCCGGTAAACTTGGCTGGTGTAACTCCTTCCAGTTTTCTTCCTCCTTTCGGTTTCCTTTCCTCGTTCTCGTCTAGGTCCTCAATCCCAAACGGGTCGTCACCTGTGCCTCGTGGTTTTTTTAGCTTCATTCCCCCTCCTCTCAGTGTCTGTGAGGATTGTGGATAGGTGGGTTGTGTAGGAAACCCTCCTGTAGTGGAGTGGTAGGATGAAGCAGAAGTGGGTGCTCATGATCCAGGTAGTGGTGCGCTTGTGACATCAAGCATTGTTAGGTTAAGCCCTTCAACAGGCCACTCTTTAAGGTTTAGGGATAGTTGTGCCCTTCTATAGGCTTCCCAGGTGTCATCCTGTTTCTTGATTTCAAACCAAAGTCTGTAACCGTTGGCGATTCCAACGATGTGCTGGTCTATGATTGCGTAGTAGCCTATCCATGAAAGCCTCACCGGTTCTACTCCGGTTACTTGAAACGTAAGTCCGGTGGTGTACTCCACTGGAATCTCATCAGTTCGTTCAGGTGTTAATGCGAATGGTAATCAGATCAGGGCAGCGTCCTCTACATTAAGGGGTCGCCATCCTTCTTCATAGTTGATTCAATATCGCCAATCTCGTCCTCGGATTGGCTGTTTCTGCTTCGATGATGATGCCATTTTGAAGAGGCTTGTTCTAATGTCACCATCAGGTTCCTGTGTCGTACTGAGTCGTTCAATCGGTCTGTAAGCTTATCCTTGGATAAGGAGCTGTCCACTTAGGTGTGGGACAGAAAGATAACAAGAGGCAAAGAAGTGCTCGCTGCTACTCTACAATATGTCGAGAGTCTGAGACACCCTAAGAGTTCGATCTGGATGCTGGTAGACTTCCTGTATTCACAAGAAGAACGAGCCTGAAGGGCCGTCCTGTCTACTGAAGCACTTATATACATGGCTGGGTACAGGGTTCTGAGTCAAGGGCTTAAAGCCCTGGGTCAAGGGTTACAGGAGAACAATAAGGGCACAGGTTTGGGGGTCTTGATCGTATTGTACACAAGTCATCTGTCCGGATGTGAGAATGTAATCAAAGATGAGTCATCGTGAATTATAATAGTGAGCCTGAAATGGAACACCAGAGTGCCCGTCGGAGTGCCCGCATATGCATGGCCCCCATGTCGCCCTGCATTAGTAGTAAGGCAGGCGACATCAGGAACTGGCACCCCTTTATATAATATTAAACCCTATGGTTCAGGGTTAGGGTTTGTTTCATATCTACAGAAATTGATCAGGGTGATGACATGTTTGGATCCAATGCCTTAGACCACCATGGTGCAGCATGGATGAACTCGACAACATCCCCCTCACACCTTACCGGGCACCAAACATGCCTCTCACCCAACTTGCCACACTTGTCCTGCAGGAGGCTCGCTTTTCCAGCACTTTCCCACGCTCCAGTGGCAGCAGCATCTGAACATTTGCAGGGTTTCAAGTCCTTTATTCCCTCTCTACAGTTCCTAGAACTGTTAGCCTTAGTATATAGGCCCTGTAACTACATACAGACAAGCCAGTGAATAAGGAGTCCCCCCTTTTTCCCTCTCAGTGGAGAGTCCCCTAAAGAGCTCAGTGTAGTTCTCCTTTGCCTCCCCAAGGGTGCTGCACATGTCCGCGCCCTTAGAAAATTCAGGAAACCCTTCCCAGGTCCAGTGCGGCCAAGGTTGCAAAGTAGCAAAGTCCGCGCGAGCGTGCACGGTAGGCCGCGTTCCATCATCCTTCCAGACCAGTCCAGTAATTCCCGGGACTGCCGCACATGTCCGCGCCCTTAGCGAAGCTAGTCCCAAGTCCATAGGACCTAGACTGACCCTCTTGCAAAGTTTGGTCCTCCACAGATACCTGCGTGATACCAGGCAGCACTTTACACCCCCTTGAACTTGCTGCTGACTCTGGGAGCGTGTTTGGTTTGTTTTGGGTGTTTGTTCCCCATAGACTGGCTTCTCAGCTCATCACCATTTCTCCAACGGTGAAGAGTGTGGCCCCACCAAAATACGATCAGCAGATGCCAACGTGCTTGCGTTGCACGTCATCTGCACGGCATTTGGTGTATTAGGAGTATGCAGTTGGTCATGTGTTGGTCACATGTTGATCACGTGACTGTTTCATGTCCTGACGATGATTTTATCAAAAACTCACAAGTGAAGTCCTACGGCCAAGAAATGCAATTTACAACAATAAAATTTAATTTATCCTCTTCTCAAGAAATACCAAATATTTTGAAAAACTATTGTCATCAACCTTTAGAGGGGACTCTGGCCTATTAATTGATCATGCCAAAATGCCAATTTTCAGTGTTGTGGAGAAGGAGACCGGGGAGCGGTGAGTGGCGGGTTTTGCTGACTAAAGGGGGTGCCGGTTCCTGATGTCGCCTGCCTTACATAGCGTTAGCAGCCTTTCTTGTATGTAGCATAGTGAAACACCACCTGTGATGTAGGCACAAATAGCATCCACCTTATGGTACAATACCTTACCATCCCCTTGGGCTCCATGTTTGCCTGTGTACATATATAAGTACAATAGTTTGGTAGCTGCTCCCTCAGTCATCGTGCTGCACATACGGATACTGAGGTGAGCCAGCTCCCCTTTTCTTGCAGTCCCACATAAGCTTACAGTAGTATAGTTGCTGTCTTATCTAGGTAAATATATTATGGTCATCGTGCTGCATGCATGGATACTGAGTTGCTGTCTTATTTAGTCTATCTTATGCGTGCGTCCGCTTTGGCTCACCCCCAGTTCTCACGCTTTGCAACAATGTTCAGTGTCATCTTCCTGAGCTAACTGCCAATAAAATCCCGGTATGTGTGTAGTGCATCCAGAACAGCGCAGCTCAGAAGGTCCTGCAGGAGGAGCTGTAGGGACTCTGATGCGTTGTGGCATGATGGTCTGCTCAACTTCGTCTTCTTCTTCACTGATTTCACGAGGTTGGGCGATAGGAGTGGATGGTGGAGCAACTGGCTGTGCTGATGGTGGAATGAAGACTGGTAGTGGTTGCTGGGATGTCGCAGCTGGAGTGTTCAGATCAACTGGTGCAGGTACTTGAGTACCTTGTACTACAGGCGCAGGTGCCACATAATGTACCAGATGTTTGTCGGAGTCATAGATAAAGCCCATGTGCAATTTGACCGATGAGTAAGGGAAAGCCCACATGGGCCCATTAACTAAAAATCAGTGAACATAATGAGTGGGCCCATTGTAGTAGCTGCTGATGCTTTCAGATGGGCCCATAAAGTTATTGAAAGGTGCTGTTGATCCCCTTGCATGGGCCCATTGTGTTTGCAGTGGTAGCTACCGATGATTTCATATGGGCCCACAAATTCTTTGGCGGGTGCTGTCGATTCCAGTGTATGGGCCCATTGTGTTTGCAGTGGCAGCTGCCGATGATTTTGTATGGGCCCACAAATTCTTCGGCAGGTGCTGTTGATCCCCTTGCATGGGCCCATTGTGTTTGCAGTGGTAGCTACCGATGATTTCATATGGGCCCACAAATTCTTTGGCAGGTGCTGTCAATTCCAGTGTATGGGCCCATTGTGTTTGCAGTGGCAGCTGCTGATGATTTCGTATGGGCCCACAAATTCTTCGGCAGGTGCTGTTGATCCCCTTGCATGGGCCCATTGTGTTTGCAGTGGTAGCTGCCGATGATTTCATATGGGCCCACAAATTCTTCGGCAGGTGCTGTCGATCCCAGTGTATGGGCCCATTGTGCTTGCAGTGGCAGCTGCTGATGATTTCGTATGGGCCCACAAATTCTTCAGCAGGTGCTGTCGATCCCCTTGCATGGGCCCATTGTGTTTGCAGTGGTAGCTGCCGATGATTTCATATGGGCCCACAAATTCTTTGGCAGGTGCTGTCAATTCCAGTGTATGGGCCCATTGTATTTGCAGTGGCAGCTGCCGATGATTTCGTATGGGCCCACAAATTCTTCGGCAGGTGCTGTCAATCCCCTTGCATGGGCCCATTGTATTTGCAGTGGCAGCTGCCGATGATTTCATATGGGCCCACAAATTCTTCAACAGGTGCTGTTGATCCCAGTGTATGGGCCCATTGTGTTTGCAGTGGCAGCTGCCGATGATTTCGTACAGGCCCATAAGTTCATTGGCAGATGCTGTTGATGCCCTTAGATCCACTGAATGGCACTAATATATTCTTAAGATGTTGTACTTAATCTAACATAGTTCCTTTTCATACTAGCAATATTGTCTATTGAGATATTGATATATCTCTAAAAAAACTTGGGGCATTACTAATGATAGCATTTCATGTCTCAATTAGTCATTATCTCTACACATTCTTATGATATATCCATAACATATTGTTTTTTGTGACATTTGAAACTTTCTCTTCTCATATTAGATTTTCTTTAGCTTTAAAGCCTAAGCTATATGTCACTAGTAAATAACAGTACTGTAATAAGGCATGTTTATTCTGGCAGATACATGGTGCCAGCAGCTTATCCATTCATGTAATGTCTTATAAATGCAGCATGATCTTGTTTTTTAATAGCTTACCATATGTCTTCAGTAGCTGCAAACACAATGGGCCCATACACTGGGATCAACAGCACCTGCTGAAAATTTTGTGGGCCCATATGAAATCATTGGCAGCTGCCACTGCAAATATAATGGGCCCATACACTGGGATCGACAGCATCTGCCGAAGAATTTGTGGGCCCATACAAAATCATTGGCAGCTGCCACTGCAAACACAATGGGCCCATACACTGGGATCAACAGCACCTGCCGAAGAATTTGTGAGCCCATATGAAATCATCGGCAGCTGCCACTGCAAATACAATGGGCCCATGCAAGGGGATCAACAGCACCTGCCGAAGAATTTGTGGGTCCATATGAAATCATCAGCAGCTGCCATTGCAAACACAATGGGCCCATGCAAGGGGATCGACATCACCTGCCAAAGAATTTGTGGGCCCATACAAAATCATCGGCAGCTGCCACTGCAAACACAATGGGCCCATGCAAGGGGATCGACAGCACCTGCCAAAGAATTTGTGGGTCCATATGAAATCATCGGCAGCTGCCACTGCAAATACAATGGGCCCATACACGGGGATCGACAGCACCTGCCGAAGAATTTGTGGGCCCATATGAAATCATCGGCAGCTGCCACTGCAAACACAATGGGCCCATACACTGGGATCGACAGCACCTGCCGAAGAATTTGTGGGCCCATACGAAATCATCGGTAGCTGCCACTGCAAACATAATGGGCCCATATACTGGGATCGACAGCACCTGCCAAAGAATTTGTGGGCCCATATGAAATCATCGGCAGCTGCCACTGCAAACACAATGGGCCCATACACTGGGATCGACAGCACCTGTCGAAGAATTTGTAGGCCCATATGAAATCATCGGTAGCTGCCACTGCAAACACAATGGGCCCATACATTTGGATCAACAGCACCTGCCGAAGAATTTGTGGGCCCATATGAAATCATCGGCAGCTGCCACTGCAAACATAATGGGCCCATCTGAAATCATCAGCAGCAAATATAATGGGCCCACTCATTGTGTTTGTGCATTTTTTGTTAATGGGCCCATGTGGGCTATCCCTTACTCATCGGCCAAATTGCATATGGGTTTTATCGAGTACTACGACAAACATCCGGTACATGGGCTCCAGGTGCTTGTGCCGGAGCAGGTGGAGGCACAGCTTGTGTTGGTGCCGTAGTAGATGCTGATACACAGCAGCAGCAACAGTACGCATAAAAGTGCATATCAGAGGCTCAGAGGCCACCAGACCCTCTCCCCATTGTCCCCCTACCCTCATACTTACATCTACGTGCATTTTTGGAGTTTCAGCCCACTTTGCCACCGCTTTCCCGCACTCTGTGACACATCCCCTCATAGACAGTTTACAGCATCTCAGTCCCTTCCTCCCCTCACTACAGTGCCTGGAACTGTTAGACACTTATATATATAGCTTGTAACTACCTACAAACAAAATAGAAGAAGCCCAGGAGTTCCCCCCTCAGTCTCTCAGTGCAGAGATCCCCAAAGAGCACAGTTCGCTCTTCTTTGTGTTCTCGAGAGTGCAGCACGTGTCTGCACCCTTAGGAAATTCAGGAGCACCTCCGGAGGTCCAGTGTGGCCTCAGATGCGATGTAACCGGCTCTCTGGGGTAAGGCTAGCTTGTACGCCTTATGGACAGGGGTAAGTTCCATTCAGGATCCGGGCTTCAGGGTTTGGACTCATTTTGGTGTCTTGTGTCATGAGATTCCCTTGATCGTCAGCTTGTGAAACTAAATGCATAGGATTGATAGCAATGCGGGCTGCTCTTCTGGATTTCTCGGTGTTTGAGCTATTGATACAGATTGTCCGGGGTTTGTAATTGTATCCATCAGCTTGCTATTGTTCCGTCGGGCATTCTTGGGACAGTTGGGTAGTACAGTTGAATTAGTTACTTACCCCATACTGGTATCTCCGTCTACGGGTTCGCATCTTCATTAGTTCTGCCAGGGATGTATTTATACAGCTCCAACTTGAATTGGGAAGCTCCAAGTTGAGTCTCCTGTCTATCACAATACGAGGCTAGTGACCACCAACACTCTTCTCTTCCTTTGCTCGAGCTCTCTACTTCACAAGGGAAACCTCTGGTATAACGTACAGAGGCTACGTACCCTTACTCAGATGCAACTAAGGGGCTAAGCCCTTAGCTTTTCTACTTCAAATACTACCAAGGACCACTATACCGCGGTCGCTAGTAGCGGCAGTGACACTAGACTCAACTTTCTAACAAACAAAGCCATAGTGGCTGATCTGTACAACGAACTTAAGGAGTTCTACCTCAAGGACGAGGAATTAACCAGATACCATCCAAACTCAAGAATCATCTTGGTTGAGCAATACAACGAACACAACAAGACAGGAAAGCAGTACCTGGTCTTCTGCGATAACGACAAACTAAGATTCAAACATGGCATACCGGTGGCCCTATTCAGTAACAGGTGGTACAAAGTCCACATCACCCCAGACAACAGAAACTTCCTGCTAGGAGAAGAGTTCAATGACGCACATAACTTCAATACATCTATCGAAGCAGCAGATGCGCCAAAGTCAGATTCCCACCAGCCTACCAAAGGGACGTATTAGATGAAAACGACAGAGTGCCAAGCCCATCAGGAAACCCCAGGAACCAGGGGAAGAGCCATCGAACAATGAAACGGATCCGATCAATCATACAATCAGGCATAGTCCAGTACAAATTGAAAGAACCCCAAGTAACCCACCCCCTCAGCAGCAAAACTTCTTTCTAGCAACACCAACAACAATCAGTAATCCACCACCCCAACAACGAACATTCATGACGACGACATCAACCGCCCACACCAGCACAGGGACCTCCTCAAACCCCACAAGGGGAACAGGGAACCCCACCACTGCTGAATCCCTCAAAACGGCCTTTAATAAAGCCTTCAAACTACTCCCACCTTCTAACCCAGGGGAGGAGGTGGAGGAGGAGGAGGGGGAGGGGAGGCTATGGCGGAGGAGGAGGGGGACCTGCAAATGCAATGGTACCTGTGGCCACTGCAGCCAATGTTCGAACAATGGGGAGCTGACCCGACCCCTTTGATGGGGACAGAACAAAGGCTGATGCATTCATCGAAGACATCAAAATGTACTTTAGACTCAACAGCGACATCGCAGGACACAACTCCCCCATGAAGAAGATCGCATTTACCCTCACACACATGAAGGGACCCCGAGTTGCAGGATGGGTGCGCGACGCTGGAGAATTCTTAGATCACCTGGACCCTGCAATAGACAACATCCCAGCCCTATGGGAACAATTCCTGGATGAATTCAAAGCACAATTCCAGGATACCGCCAAGGAGGAATGAGCATAAACTGAACTACAAACCCATGCCATGAAAGGGGACCAAATCGATGAATATGTCAGCAAGTTCGAGGAACTTGCTCAATTAGCAAATTACACCACCGGGAACCCTAAAACCATTCGACAGTTCCTGGTGGGGCTGATGCCTGAAACCCTTAAAGATGTAAAAAGAGCATCCACGGTCAAAACTTACCCAGCTATCAAAGAAAGGGCAATTCAAAGCGTTCAAGCGCAGAACGAAGTCAGAGAGATCTTGGCCCAACAGCAAGACATAAAGGCGACAAAGACACATCGCCCCTCGATTTACCAAGGACAAGGAAGGTTCCAACAAAGAGCACCCCCATAACCATTCTACGATCACAACAACCCAAATCGGCAGTACCAAACCCATAGGCCACCCCAACGACCTATGTATAACTCATCAAATGCACCCCGATGGATGAATAACCAACCAGTTCCCATGGATTTAGAGAGGAATCGGACACCTCTGAGGCGAGGATCAGGAAGGATCAACCTCGCAGGGCCAACCCCAGCCACTCGCAATGGAGCATGCTTTCAATGCAGGCAATAAGGCCACTTCGCTAGGGAATGCCCAAACTGCCCAAACCAAAAGGATAAGAGGAGGATCAACCTCATAGACTTCGAACCAGAAGATCTGTATGGGGATAACTACCAGGAACCTGAAATCGACTGCATGGCCCACATAAAGAGCCAAATGGACTTGATGACCTTCGACAACCGGAAACAACTCATCCAGGAGCTGGGTCAAGGGCCCCAACCGGATTTTTAAACAGTCTAATTAGGTTGGCCTTAATTAGACAAACACTTAAAAACAATGTGTATATCTCAGCATGAAAATCAATGACAGTCTGCTGCTACACTCAGACAAAAGCAAAAAGGGCCAAGATCGTTGCCTTGATCGATTCAGGCGCAACTGAAAACTTCCTAAACCTATCCCTCGCCAGATGGTTACAACTTCCCATCAAACAATTGGATGAACCAAGAACGCTGTACAATGTGGATAACACAGAGAACAAGGCAGGCAAACTACAGTACTACATGGACCTACAAGTCACCACTGAGACCAAGCACACCAACTTGCGGTTCTTCCTTACCGACTTAGGCAAGAATCAAGCCATATTGGGATACTCATGGTTCATAGCAGTCTAACCAAACATCGACTGGGCCAAAGGATGGATCGACCACACTCAACTGCCCATCATCCTCTGAGCTCCAGATGCCGATAGAGCCCGATTTACCCCTTGACAGCAGAACAAGCCACGAATGAGAAACCAACTAGAACACGGACGCTATTACATCGGCTCGGTGACCATCCATCCTACCTGCGAAAAGGAGCGATCAAAGGTGGAGCTGCCAGCCACCTTCATCAGACACAAAAAGGTATTCAATGAGGAACAGTCACGACGCCTCCCACGACACACCATCTGGGATCACGCAATAGAGCTACTCCCTGACGCTTCGGCAACCCTACCAGCTTGCCTGTTACCCCTCAACCACGCAGAACAAGAAGAAATGCACCGCTTCGTCCAAGAGCACTTGAAACGCAGAATCATTAGGGAGTCCTGGAGTCCTTATGCCACCAACTTCTTCTTCGTAAAGAAGAAAGATGGCAAACTGCGCCCCGTCCAAGATTATCGCCCCATCAATAAATGGACAAAGAAAAATCATAACGTATCCCCTCTCATTCCCTAGACCATCGACCGACTCAGCGGCTGTATTCTGTTTACCAAATTCGACGTTTGGTGGGGATACAATAACATAAGGATCAAACCCAGGGATGAATGGAAGGCCGCATTTCTCACACCAGAAGGACTCTTCGAACCAACGGTCATGTTCTTTGGTCTCACAAACTCTCCGGCCACCTTCCAGATGATGATGAATACCATCTTCCACGCCGAAGTAGTGCAAGGGTGGCTATCTGTTTACATGGATGACATCACAATTCACACCAAACCTCAAAATGGAGAAACGGAGTTACAGCATCGGCAACGGCACGAATGACTTACCCACCACGTCCTCGACATTCTAGAACGACACGACCTTTATCTCAAACCTGAAAAATGTACATTCGCTCAGACCGAGATCGAATACCTAGGGGTAATTGTCGGAAACAACTCCCTCCGAATGGACCCTTCAAAACTCGATAGCGTAGCAACCTGGCCTGTCTTACAAAAGCCAACCGACGTACGCAAATTCCTCGGGTTCACAGGATACTACCACTACTTCATCAAGGACTACTCAAAGATTGCCCGACCACTCCTCGACCTCACAAAGAAAACAACCACCTGGCACTGGGGCCCTGCACAAGAGCAAGCATTCTCCCACCTCAAAACGTTGATATGCTCGCAACCTGTCCTCACACAACCTAATTTTGAAAAATGATTCTTCCTCCAAACCGACGCATCTGCATACGGCGTAAGCGCCGTACTCTCGCAAGCGGCAGAACCTAGGACACCCATCACAACCAGCACGGGCATCACCTGAAATTTCAAACCCAAACTACACCCAATAGCATACTACTCAGCGACCTTCACCCCCACTGAGCGAAACTACGATATATACGAATGGAAACTACTTGCCATCATGAAATCCTTAGCACATTGGTGACCCTACTTGGGATGGACAAAAGAACCATTCACAATCCTAACGGACCACGCAAACCTCCAGTACTGGAAGTCTCTAAAGAACCTAAACCGACACACAGCCTGATGGCATGCTGACCTACAGGAATACGACTTCAATATTGAATATGTACCTGGAAAGACCAATACCTCAGCCGATGCCCTATCTGTTACGATTACGCGTCTCTCCGACTCATTCTCTGCTTACATTCTCGCTTCCAGACTGATGACTGATGTACGATACGATTGGGATCTAGAACCCTGTGCCCTTATTGTCTCCTGTAACCCTTGACCCTGGGCCCTAAGCCCTTGACTCAGAACCCTGTGCCCATGCCTGTATATAAGCGCTCCAGTAGACAGGACAGCCCTTCAGGCTCGTTCTTCTTGTGAATACAGGAAGTCTACCAGCATCCAGACTGAACTCTCAGGGTGTCTCAGACTCTCGACGTATCGTAGAGTTGCGACGAGCACTTCTCTATCTCTTATCGTCTTTCTGTCCCACGTCTAAGCAGACAGCTCCTTGTCTAAGGACAAGTCTACAGATCAACCGAATGACTCAGTACGACACTGAGACCTGACAGTGACATTAGAACAAGCCTCTCCTAAATGGCATCATCGTTGAAGCAGAAACAACCAATCCGAGGATGAGACTGGTGATATCGGATCGACTATGAAGAAGGACGACGACCCCTCGATGCAGAGGACACCGCCCTGATCTGACTACCCTTTGCATTGACACCCGAACGAACCAATGAGATCCCAGCGGAATACACCGCAGGGCTCACATTTTAAATAACCAGAGTAGAACCGGTGAGACTCCCATGGACGGGCTACTACGCAATCGTAGACCAGCACGTCATTGGAATTGCCAATGGTTACGGACTCTGGTTCGAAATTAGGAAACGCGACGACACTTGGGAAGCCTACAGAAGGGCACGACTATCCCTAAACCTTAAAGAATGGCCCGTTGAAGGGCTCAACCTAACGACACTGAACATCACGAGCGCACCATTACCTGGGTCGCGAGTACCCACTCCCGCCTCATCCCACCACTCCACCACGGGAGGATTCCCCACACAACCCACTTACCCACAATCCTCACAAACACCGAGAGGAGGGGGAATGAAGCCGAGAAAACCACGAGGCACGGGAGACAACCCGTTCGGGATCGAGGACTTGGACGAGGACGAGGAGAAGAAACCGAAAGGAGGAAGGAAGCTGGAAGGAGTCACACCAGCCAAGTTCACCAAAGATCGCAGCAAAACCATACAATTCCTCGCAGCGTTCAAACGCTACATGCGGATGAACTACGATGCGGACATCGCAAAAGACCCATTCAAAAAATGTAACTTCTTCTTATCCCTCATCGAAGGGAAAGACACCGAAGGATGGGTAATGATGCAGGACGACTGGCTTGATAAAATCAGTGTTGGGAAGACCGCACCTCCTTGGCAAATGAGTGAGTGGGACATCATGGAGGTAGAATTCAAGAAGGCCTTCATTGACTACGCAGAGCATGAGCGAGCCAATGCCGAGCTACGACAACTGAAAATGGAGAAAGGAGACGTGGACGCATACATAGCACGCTTCCAGCAACTGGCCCATCAGGGCGGACATAACGTCGACGAACCGGAGGTCCTCCAAAGATTCGCGCAGGGGCTCCCTATGGCTCTGGCAACATCATGCCTTCAACTACAAGACCCAGACACCTTCAAGGACTGGACTACCGCGGCGCAGCATAATCATAAAGTATGGCTAAAAAGACAAAGCCTGCAAGGAGAATTCTCTGCGACCCAACCCAGGAATCCTACCAGAAACAATGCCTTTGCCAACCTGTCGTCATGGCGCAACCATGGGGGAAACCGAGGGGGCCAACGACAAGGACCTAGGATGCTCCCACCACGAGACCCAAATGCGATGGACACAAGTGCCGTGGCCAGGAAGGCCACAACCAAGGCCGAGAAACAAAAACATCGACAAGAGGGACGATGCTACGAATGCTCCAAACAAGGACACGTGGCGCGAAATTGCCCCGACAGAAAACCACGCATCAAAGCCGCAGTGTCGGCCCCTGAGGCAGCCCCGCCAAGTTATGACAAACTTGACCAAGGGGACGCACTTGCCAAATATGCATTGAAGCTCAATGACGAGCAAAGAGACATCTTCCTAAAGAAAGTCATGGGAGAAACGGCAAATGAGGATTTTCCAGAGGCCTGAGCGCTACGGCTCTCGCTCAGGCCTGTAGTACAGACTCAGTGTACATAGCAAAAAATAAATTCATCAAGGTTCCCCTTACACTGTACACGACTGAACAACGAACCGATCAAGAAGCACTCCTTGACAGTGGAGCCACTGAATGCTTCATTAACCCCAACATAGTAAAGAAGAGCAACATTACCACCGTGGAGCTCAAATGACCTCGAAAAGTCAGGAATGTCGATGGGATGACCAACCGACTAGGGAAGATCACTCAAGCAGTGGATCTTATGGTTCAGTACAACAACACGATAAATCGACACCGCTTTCTAGTAGCTGACATTGGGGAAGATGACCTAATTCTGGGGTACCCATTCTTCGAAGCAGCCAACCCGGAAATAGATTGGACGGCCGGCGAAGCACCAGGAGTCTTCATCCTCTCAGACTGCACCAACTGGCAAGAAGAAGGAGGATGGTTCCATGAAAAGATAGCCAAAGTCACCATGGCTCAACAACTCGCAGAACAGGCCATAGACAAAAAACAGAGAGCATGGGACGAACTAGTCCCGACGGAGTACCACAACCACAAAGAGGTATTCTCCGAGCAGGCCTCCGAACGGTTCCCCAGCGAGAGACCTTGGGATCACGCGATAGACCTTAAACCCAACGCACCCACATCCATCGACGCAAAGGTATACCCACTGGCACCCAATGAGAAAGAAGAACAGAAAAAATTCTTGGATGGTAACCTACGACTAAAACACATCTGCCGGTCGAACTCTCCATACGCCAGCAGATTCTTCTTCATTAAAAAGAAGGATGGGAAGTATAGACCAGTACAGGACTACCATAACCTCAATAAGTGGACAATACCCAACAAATACCCACTCCCTCTTATCAGCAACATCAGGAAAAAGCATTTCATCCATAGAATGGCATGTATTATGTAACTGTCTTGTGTTCTGTAGATTACATAGAATCAGTAGAATGCACGCACTTACTTAGATCTATGTAAATTTCAATGCACGTCCTTAAAGCTTGATGCTTTTATGTAATGTCACACATTTATGGAACTCTATGTAATGTCGCACATCTACAGTATATAATAATAGAGATGGCATGCTTTGACGATTTGTGTAACTGGTTTCGTGCCTTTATATTTGACAATTTGCATGTGACCGACTTGAATTGAACGTTCAGACGTTCAGAGATAGCGTGGAACGTGAAAGGGCCATGGGGAAACTTGCGTTGGTCACGTGAAAATTAAGTTTCGTTGATTGTGTTTTTGTTTACAGGATTCCAACGCGTCAACGCAAGTCACATCGCCTTGTTCTCACATTACACCACCCACCATCTAGCGTTCATCTCTCCGACCATGGCTATTGTCTTGCCAATCAATCAATCAATTTTCATTCTTGGCATCTCTGGGACCGAGCCATGTCATTGCGTCCAGACTGGAAGAGTGCCTGTCCGGGTTTCTGCCGACTAGGCCTCCACTGTGAATTTCGGTCAGCATCTCATCAGCCTGGTACGTCTGTATTTCAATGACCGTCATTCTTCGGCCTCTTCTACCTATGAAGGCAATACCCACAGGCCTTGGTATCCTATCCTCTGTATATGTTTTTCTTTCGTCCTTGACTGTGCACCTTCATGACGTCCAAACATATCAGGCGGTCAAGTTTTTTTTTTTTTTTCTTCGTCACCGAGTCTTGCCATCCACCACCACCACCACCTTCAGACTACTGGAAGAGTTGGTACAGAGTCTGACGGCTGCGAGTTGCTGTGCAGGCCAAGTGGCCCATGCCCGTCATTTGTATTTTCAACCAGTCACTTACCCCTCAGGCTGATCTACCTTTAGCCCAAAACCGCCTCAGCGGTGGGTGTCTTATTTCTCACATATCAACCTTACTTACACATTTTTGGTAGGTGGTCACTGATGGTGTCGCTCAATTCCCGCAGGGTGAATACGTGACCCCCGGCAGCTTGAGATCTCTTCATTGTATCCTGGCCCGGTGCATGTCACCCCTTTTGTCCCATCTCCATCATTTCCCAGTCTGCCTTGTTCGG
Organism: Russula griseocarnosa; assembly: GCA_022884055.1. Taxonomy (NCBI): domain Eukaryota; kingdom Fungi; phylum Basidiomycota; class Agaricomycetes; order Russulales; family Russulaceae; genus Russula; species Russula griseocarnosa. The sequence continues at coordinate 69,016 of JAGKRU010000005.1, forward strand.
TACTAGTGCAAGTGACTCATAAATGTGTACGTGTTTCCTTCCCTTGTCCTGACCCAGAACTCAACTTCTCTCTTTCCCATCATGATTCACAGATGACCCGGAACCATCACCCTCGCAATCACAAGCCTGTGCACCCAACTTCTACACATACAGTGACATACTCGCATTTCTCGTACACCCAGCTACATTGCGCTCCCATCATTTACGACATAGCTTCCCACACCCTCCGCACACAGTCATCGATTGCACTTTTAGCCCAGCCTGTGATCAAACCTCTGGTCCTAGCGAGCTCACGATGGAGCGGGCATAAGGGGCGACGGGGCATATAGGTGAATCAGTATGAAGACAACTACTGTGCCTGCTTTTCAAGTACCTGGTAGATAGCAAAAATATAATTTTTTTAAAATCTGCAACAGCCTGTGTGCGCCAATATGAGGGTTTCAAAGTTATCAGAATTTATACAAAGCTACGCACCAACTATAAGCAGTTATGGTAGTTCATTTGGCGATTACAGAGGTCTACGAGAATTTTTAGTTTTCTATTAGCGTCTACAGAATATTGCCAGCATTTACTAAACAGGGACTTGTCTCCCAGGTTACACAATTATGTATGTCTATGTAGGCTACTAAGCTAAGTTATTTTTTCCTGATGAACCTAATCCACAATGTCGCTGACAAAAAACTGTTCTCCAAATTCGACATTCGATGGGGATACAACAACGTCTGGATTAAAAAGGGAGACGAGTGGAAGGCGGCCTTCAAAATGAGCGAAGGACTCTTCGAACCCACAGTCATGTTCTTTGGACTGACTAACTCGCCGGCCACCTTCCAGACCATGATGGATGACATTTTCCAAGAAGAAATCGCGCAGGGGTGGCTCAAAATCTACATGGACGACGCGGTGGTGGCCACCGAAGATGACGAAGCAGACCACAAGGCAAAGGTCCATCACTTCCTAACAAAACTTGCCCGCCATGACCTCTTCCTCAAACCAGAAAAATGCTTCTTCCACGTAAAAGAGGTGGAATACCTCGGTGTCATCATCGGTGGAGGCAAGGTCAAGATGGACCCTGTCAAGGTAGAAGGCATCGCAAAATGGCCCATCCCCACATCTGTCAAAGAAGTACGAAGCTTCCTAGGATTCTGCAATTTCTATCGCGCCTTCATCCTGAGTTTCTCCCACATGGCATGACCCCTAAATGACCTCACCAAGAAAGCCCGACAATGGTCGTGGGGACCAGAAGAACAAAATGTCTTCGAACAACTCAAAAACACATGCATATCCTACCCAGTACTACAAACCACCGACTGGAATTGACAATTCATTCTCGAAACAGATGCCTCAGGATATGCACTCGGCACCGTCCTCATGCAGGAATTCGAAGATGGAGTACACCCAATTGCGTTCCACTCACAAAGCTTACTTCCCACTGAACGAAACTACGACGCTCACGATAAGGAACTGGCTGGAGTAGTCTTCGGCTTCAAATGTGGCCAACCCTTCCTACTCGGCGCCCGCCATGCAATCCGCATACATACAGATCATAAAAACCTCCAATACTTTCGCCAACCACAGAAAGTCACCGGACGACAAGCACGATGGTTCCAATTCCTACAAGACTTCGACTACACCCTAGAACACATCCCTGGCACATCTAACACCATCACCGACCTCCTGTCCCGTCGCAAAGACCTTAACGAGGGAGTGAATTCAGAAGAACCACGCATATTCCTACAAGACCATCTTTTCCTCAAAAAGACGTACCTCGCAGACGATCCAGACAAACGAAGACAAGCGGTCCAAGAACTCCACGATACACCCTCAGCGGGACACTCAGGCATAGCGAACACATGGGAGCTAGTACGAGAACACTACAAAGGCCTCAGATTACGAAAGTTCGTAGAAGAATACATAAAAGGATGCCCCACATGTCAAGAAACAAAAACAAACCTACCACGGAGAAAGGCACCCCTACAACGTTTCGACACACCAGTAGAACAAGGCCCATTCCAATATGTATCAATGGACCTCATCACAGACCTCCCAAAATCAGATGGCTTTGATGCAATACTTACCATAGTGGACTAAGGGTGCACAAAGGCAGCGAAATTTATATCGTGCAACAAGACCATTGATGGACCGGGAGTCACAGACCTGTACTTCTGCAATCTAACATCCTGGGTAGGCACCCCAAAAAGGATCATCTCGGATCGAGACCCACGTTTCGCATCACAGTTCTCGAGATCCCTGTGCCAGAGCCTAGGTATCCAATAAAACCTATCGACTGCATTCCACCCCAGGACAGATGGACAGACGGAAAGGATGAACACTTGGATAGAACAGTACCTTCGAGCATAGACCACGGGATGACAGGACAATTGGGTAAAATTACTCCCACTCGCGGAATATGCCCACAATTCATGGAAACACGACGCGACACGTCATACGCCTCACGAACTCCTCATGGGCTTTAAACCGCAGGTACACGTAAAGTTCCAATCAGACAACGTGCCAGCATCAGCAGACCAGGTTTGAGCTCTCCAAGAGACACGAGAATGGGTCCAGAAGCTTCTGGAAGCACTGCAGCGAGGCAAGGACGCACGCAAACCAGCGGAGATGAACGAAGGTGATCAGGTGTGGTTAGAGGGCAAAAACCTCCAGGTCAGGGGGACACGCAAGCTCCTGCCCAAAAGGTACGGACCTTTCACAATCACAGAACAGATAGGGCCAGTGGCCTATCGCCTAGACCTTCCTCCATCGATGAAAATCCATAACGTCTTCCACGTGGACCTCCTCTTACCCTATAAAGAGACAGAAGCATATGGACCAAGTTACACAACGCCACCACCTGACCTGGTCGAAGGGCAAGAAGAATACAAAATCGAATACATCTGAGATGTCAGGCGCAAGGGGCGAGGACGGCGACTTGAATACCTCGTGCACTGGAAAGGGTACCCAGCTGCGGATGACTCATGGGTTGATCAGCAGGAGTTGGCCTAATTTCTCAACCACCGGTCCCCGGCCCGCCTCGGACCCACCCGAACTCCAAATTCCCAGAGTTCGGCCAAGTCATGCGCACATTAAGCACGCGTTAATTAGTCATTTTCTTAGTGTAATACTTTTGCTTAATAAAACCTACTCACCAAACACATTACCTAAGCTAAGTTACACGCCGAAAAAGGGAACACGGGGCTGAGAAAGAGGGGGGATGGAAATAATAAGGATTGTATGTGTATGGGGAATATAGGGGATGAGATGCATGAGGGGGATGAGACATGTGGAGTGGCGTGGGCAAGAGGACGCAAGGGGAGCGGCGTGGACAGAGAGAGCGTGGGTGGGGAGGCTTAGGGAGGAAGCTGCTTGTACAGGGGGAGTGTGGGCAGGGGAAGCTGTATGGATGGGGGCTCTGCCTTGGGGACCTCCCATTTGGCTGCGTGCTGATGAGCTGGGAAGCCGGTCTGTGGGGAACAAACACCCAAAACAAACCAACATGCTCCCAGAGTCAGCAGCAAGTTCTAGGGGTGTGAAGCGCTGCCTGGTATCGCGCAGGTATCCGTGGGGGACCAAACTTCGCAAGAGGATCCGTCTAGATCCTACTGACTTGGGATTAGCTCTGTTAAGGGCGCGGACGTGTGCGGCAGTCCCAGGAATGGCTGTACTGGTCTGGAAAGATGTTGAATGCGGCATACCGTTCATGCCCGTGCGGACCTCGCTACTTCACAACCTTGGCTGCACTAGACCTCGGAAGGATCTCCTGAATTTTCTAAGGGCGCGGACACGTGTGGCACACTCGGGGAGGCGAAGGAGAGCTACATGTGAGTGTCGGGATCAGGGCCGGAAAAATCCGGCATGGCGGGAACATTGACAACGGGGAGCACACAAGATGACATCGGTGGGGAAGGGAATTGGGAACTGTAAAGACGCATCAAAACGTGTTCCCCTACGTGCACGGTACTTGGCCACATTCTGTACATTGTGGATGACATTATTTACTCAGAATTTGTAACTACATATGACGCGAAGGATTATCACGCGTCAGACACGTGACACGCCGACTTCTCGGACTCGTCGGACTTCGAACATGCTTAGTCATTCCCATGTGCGTGGTTGAGAAATTGAAAGGACTATCAGCAGGACATACACGCTGACGAATTGATCGAACAGTACAAAGCATCCGCTATGGCTGGACGACCCAATGTATAAAAGAACCCCCACTATCGCCAACAATCCTCCATTCTCCCCACTCCACTACATGCCCTCCTATTGGACTCCATACCTCTCAGACTTCAACACCTTTATGGCCGCCTTCAACGACAATGAAGCCCGTCATATCGACAGGGAAGACCGCCGCCGACACTCTCAGACAACCCCCAAACTCCACCACACCTTCATCAGTGACCCAGACGGCAAGGCTCGCCGTGCCGAACGAGCAGAACAGCACCGACAGACCCAGACCACCCCTGACCTCACCAGTACATTCCTCGACAACCCCCGACCACGCAACACGGTTCGACCCGAAATTGCGAATGTCGTAGCTTATCGACTGGAAGGGCAACAGGCCTATCATCTCGAACAGGCCTCCATGCAAGTCGCCGAGGCTGGGCTAGTACGGTACCTCTATGGGGCAAACGTGCGAGAAGCCCGAGAGTACGTAGAATCGCAGCAGGGAGAATGCCGTCACCTAGACACCCATCTCCTGGATCTCGATCTCCACCCCAGTGACGTGACGGGTAGGATTGTCATCGACATCAACGATATTCCGGTCCCGGGATCACCATCACTCTCTGAACCAGCGACCTACGTAACTACGACCCACGACGCCTCAGGCCGTGTGCTGCCCAGGACACCCTCGCCCCTGTACCTTGGACCTAACTCCCCACTCCCGAGGCTGAGCCCCTTCCTATTCCCCCCAGGGCTGACACCCCTATTCTGGACCCAGCCTACCCACGTCCGCCACGATCACCCTCACCCCTACCCCGATACATTAGGGACGACACGCCACCACCGCTGCCGACACCACGATCCCATCTCCCATGTTGGTAGACACGACACACCTACCGCAGCCCAGGTCAACATATGGCCGGGACCAGGATGGCACCGCAACCGAAACGACGAAGGGATTATCTACCGATTCTCCATCCCCGGGGGAGATGATGACCTGGTCCTCGCCCCGTTCATTCAAATAGATCATCGGTCGGGGTCGCCTCAGTTGATGGCCACACTAGGACTTCACTGCCCAGTACACACCCGACCTCTTCATGCCCGGCCATCTAATTACCCACGACCCATAATGACCGACCACCAACTAGTGGTCTTCAGGGAAGGAGCGTCTTATACACCGCTAATCAACGCTGCCCTGACTGAAGAAGGGGACGAGACATTGCTCGCCGAGATCCTCCGCTACCGATACTATGAGCAGGAAATCCAACAGCAGGCGCTGGTGGTGCGGAACACCCGGAACACCCTTCATCGAACACGCCGACTTGCCTGGGACTCAGCACAACAATTGGCCAAGGCCAATGCCCACGCTCGAGTCTATCCTCGAGTTGTCTGGGACTACATCTACGATGACTGATGGAGTCAAGAAAGACGCCAAGAAGCCATCAATGACCTTGCCGCAGACTGCCGACCAAGCACCACTAGAGCCGAAGGGTGTCTGTGGTGTGAAGGACGATATCACAATACTGAGCAATGTACCCAGTTACGCCAGTGCCTCCTGTGTGCACAGTGGGGACATGCGGAACAGGCGTGCCATCACCCGCACACTCGCTGCACTCGCGAAGAAGCATGCCACGTCCCATCGGACCACCGACGTTTCAGACAGCGATGCCCATCGACCATCTACACCTACAGAGGCTAGGACATTAAAAGGGGGGGTAATGTTACGATTACGCGTCTCTCCGACTCATTCTCTGCTTACATTCTCGCTTCCGGACTGATGACTGATGTACGATACAATCGGGATCTAGAACCCTGTGCCCTTATTGTCTCCTGTAACCCTTGACCCTGGGCCCTAAGCCCTTGACTCAGAACCCTGTGCCCATGCCTGTATATAAGCGCTCCAGTAGACAGGACAGCCCTTCAGGCTCGTTCTTCTTGTGAATACAGGAAGTCTACCAGCATCCAGACTGAACTCTCAGGGTGTCTCAGACTCTCGACGTATCGTAGAGTTGCGACGAGCACTTCTCTATCTCTTATCGTCTTTCTGTCCCACATCTAAGCGGACAGCTCCTTGTCTAAGGACAAGTCTACAGATCAACCGAACGACTCAGTACGACACCGAGACCTGACAGTGACACTATCACGGCCAAATGGCGCCGATGAAGGAAGAAATGACAACCAAGCAGTGATGATGCTCCTATCAAACAAATTCATCAACATTGCCTCCATCACCAAGGAACAAGACCAACGAGCGCTGATGAACCTAGTACACGATCACCCCACTGCCAGACACCCCGGCTGAGATGAAACTATCCGAAAAGCTAAGCAGCACATCACATGGCCAGAAATGAATCGGTGGATAGCCAATTACATCAAAGGCTGCGCCACCTGTCAACAGAACAAGATCCTAACCCATCGGAAGAAAACCCCAGCGTTCCAAATTCCAATAGATCCTACGGTGCTCCCCTTTCAGCAAATAGCCATGGATCTTATCACTGGATTACCCAAACATAAGGGAAAGGATGCGATACTAACCATCGTGGACCATGGATGCAGCAGAGCCGCAATCTTCATTCCCTGTAACACCACAGTCACCGGTCCAGGAATCGCCCAGCTATACTTAGAACATGTCTACAAGTGGTTCAGACTACTGTGGAAAGTTATCAGCGATCACGACCCCAGATTCACCTCCCACTTCGCAAAGGGGATCAACAAACAGCTTAACATCCAACAGAACCTTTCTATGGCATTCCACCCCCAAACAGATGGCTTATCTGAACGGAAAAACCAATGGGTTGAGCAATACCTCCATTTGGTTACCTCTGCATCTCCAGAAGACTGGACTCACTGGATTCCAGTGGCAACGGCTGTACACAACAACCGATGAAACGAAACTACGGGGCTATCCCCAAATCAAATACTACTAGGCTATGAAACCAACGTATCCCCTCCAACGGTGCAACCATCAAAGAACCATGAGGCACAACAGCGCATCACCACCATGAAGGAGAAATGGGAAATGGCCATTGATGCCATCAATAAGGCAGCAAGGCAAGGGCAACCAATTGCATCGCAATACCAGGTCAATGATCAAGTGTGGCTTGATGCAACCAACCTGTTGATCCGCCACCAAAAGACTAAACTAGCCCCCAAGCGCTATGGACCATTACCGGATCACCAGAGAGATTAGCCTGATGGCGTATCAACTGGAGTTGCCCATCTCATGGCAAATTCACAATGTGTTCCATGCCTCACTCCTCTTCCCTTACACTGAAAACACCGAGCACGGACCAAACTTTACCCAACCACCTCCAGAATTGATTGAAGGACAGCAGGAATACATGGTAGAACGAATCATCAATCACAGATGGTGGAAGTGCCCAAAGCGGCTAGAGTATCTCATCAAATGGGATGGATGGTCGGAGTCCGATAACACCTGGGAACCTGAGGCCAACATACACACCCCCAACCTGATAAAGAAGTACCACCACCACACTCCTTTGGAACAGATAAAAGCGGCTGAAATGACCCACTTCGATCAATGGAATCCGATATCCCTACTGTCCCCTGCAAGGCCTTGGTCAATGCATCACCAGGACTTCGGCGTATCTTCGCTGAGAGGAACTTCTACCCTGAGCCAGACAAACCGGCCCACCTTGCCCTCTTCTGCTGTCAATATAACCTCCCCACCAACCACGCCCTCCTCACTCGCTACTGGTGCTTTCTCGACTATTGCCCCTGGCACCACCCCTACTAGCTCATGGCCAATGAACGAATCAACCAACTCATCGATGAAATACTGGAGGGAGGAGCAGGAGGAGGAGTTGATGAACAAATTGGCTACCTCGACGATGGAGAGGGCCAGGCACTATCGGGCCTGGGGGTACCAAGTTGATCCCAAACGCCCACCCTTGCGATCCGAAACCCAGAGACCAAAGTGGCATACATACCACGCACTCCCACTCCAACCCCACCAGGGCATTGCACAAGTGGATCCATGGGATCTGTGAGGGCTTTCTAACAAGCCCAAGAACGTCCAAATCAGCCCAGAAATGAAGGAGATACAGTATGATACAAACATTGTTTTGACCATATCTCCTTCATTTCTGGGCCGATTTGGATGTTCTTGGGCTCATTAGAAAGCCCTCATGGATCCCACGGATCCACTCATGCAATGCCCTGAACCCCACCATCCACCCCCAGCACAAGAAGCGAAGCCGATCCCACTAATTTATCAGTCCCCGTCCATGATTCACCACACCCAATCTCTTCAGGAACAGCCAACATCGCCCTCCAGCTCAACCCCGACACCGCCACCACCGTCGACATTGCAAGGGGACTCGTGGCCACAATACAGGAGCGATCAAGGGTTAAGACACGGCTCCATGCCCTCCAGGAGTCCCGCCTCGAGTGGCTGAAATACCTCAAAGCCCGCCTCCCCGAATACCTGGCCTCCCTCCCTCGACCTGAGCTACCCCTGGGCTTCGTCCACAACAACAGACGGAGGGCCCCATCTTTCCTCATTCTCGACAGGGGATGTGTGGCAAAGCCACATGGACATGTGACTGTGGGAACAGTCATGTGACCAAACTATGACCCAGCAGTCACGTGACCCTGGGAATTACCACATGACCAGTCATATGACCAAGATAGGAATAACCAGTCATGTGATCGTGGGAACTGTCACATGACTAGTCACGTGATAACCATCCCTAAAGAGAGGATAACCAATATGGACATATTGTGCAGCAATACCTTTAGGGATATATTGTGCAGCAATACCTTTAGGGATATATTGTGCAGCAATACCTTTAGGGATATATTGCGTAGCAGACTCAGTCATTGGTTGCTGGCTAATATCACTCAGAGAGAGATATGCCATTGGATGATATTTATACCTACCTACGCACAGACCAGTAACCCGCCACCCAGACACAATAGTTACGCACAGACCATGGTGCACAGACCATGTGCACAGACCTTTAGTAAACAGAACCAAACATTGTCAGTTAGTATATATACTATGTAGAATAGACTGAACAGTCCCCAGACTGTTCTCTTGTGACTTCCCCTCATAGCCTGCCCTACTTCCTGGCAATCGCCTAGGGTATTGACTCTCATATTCGACTTGGTCATTGGACTCGACAGTGGCTGACTCGTCCACAGGAGACTTGATACCACAATTACAAGTAAGCGGTAGAAGACCCTTGCCCCTCTTGTCCCTCATCGTTCTCAACATCTTACACACTTCGTGCACTGCCTTTGGCCCTTCCTTGTTAAGGAATCACTACACCACGTGTTGCCAGTAGTGAGTTCCTCACAGGACGAGTCACGGTCGCCTGATGGGTCCAGCAGCTCTCTGACGGCCGCGTTGAGGGCCTCCCTCGGAGTAATGGACCAGATGACCCACCAACAGTTAGAGAAATATATGCAGAACCAGACGATGATGACGAGGAACCCTACCGATCCCTCGCCCCCTGGCTCCTTCACCTCCTCACTGGACCCCCATACCTCTACACCCCGCTTGTGCAGTGCATGCAAGACACCGGTAACTGAGAACTTATGGCAGAGATCCTTCGATTCCGGCGTTGCCACCATGTTACACACAAGGGACTCATTACTAGATTGGATCGGAGCCTTACTATCAGACACTATCAGTAGTATGCAGGAAACTGAACAATTATGCACTTTCACGACCCATATCATTGACTCGTGTTCCTTTGATCCATACACCCTTATACGGTGTGACTCGTCTTCTGATAAATGACTCATATTAAAACCACCCAAAACCCTTATATGGTACAAGGTCACTGAACCCCCTTATTTAGCAGTTAGAGTCTTGTAGAGATCCGACCGTTACTACGATTATCTATAGCGTGTTATCTGGTTTGCTTTAGGGCAGTTAATTATTAGCGCCAACCACAGCTGATGACCCGGAACATAAGAAGAATAGAAGAGGACAATAGATCACTCACTTATGGAGGCCGACTGTCAACTTCTATTCCTCATACTCATACACACTATACGACATCGTGTTTACGCCCCCAGATCCCATATAGGTAGTAAACCCTGCTCTTTGGTGCTGTAGTGTCCTATCCCTGATTAGGGGTGAGTTCAGGGGTCCACAATATCGCGTTTACAGTGTGGCCTGATAGAATTCGTAATTTATTACTTCCGAAACATGTATATAAACCCACCTTTGACGTCGAGAAGCCCTAAGCTTCTCTTGGAAATCAATCCCCTGTTTTCCATACTCAGACCCATCTAAAGGGGAAAGCCTTTAGCTCATCTCTTGCCTAGAATCCTCAAAAGAAGCCCAAAGAAAGTTTGACAGAGATTGGACTCGAGGAGGACTTTCGACTTCTCTTCAACTTCATTCCAAGGGGTGTCGGAAATGCACAGCTCGACCGCGGCTCCTTTTTCACAGAAACAGCTCAGAGCCGTGGACTAAGTAAGTATGTAAGCAGGGTATTTCCATATTTGGAAGTTAAATTACCATATATCGGTTGATGGCTTACATAACATGAAAGGCTTAGCTTGAAGATGTCTGGCCTTCATCGGCGCTGTCGCGCATACTTCTGCGGGGCCTGTAAGTCTGTCAGAGGATTGTGATGGTGTTTATCTCCTCTTATGTGGTCTGCAATTGTGTGCGCAAATGTGGCACAAGCCACGGGCTGCTTGCACTGTCGGTTATACAGTAGCACTGGGCCTCCTGTTTGTAAATGTTGCCTTGGCCTTGTCTTACACGTGTCCGCGGGCCTTATAATTGCATCGGAGAATGTGGGAGCTAGTTCTTGTTTTGTCTGAGGTCTTCCGAAAGGTGCACAAACATGGTGCATGCATCGGACTGCCTGCACTGTCGGCCATAGAACTAGGCCTCCTCACTCGCCAATACTGCTATGGTTCTGTCTTGCACTTGTCTGCGGGCCTTTAGGATGCACTCCAAGCCAGTTAAAACTGCTTTGACCATGTCTGTGAGTCGCCAATGCGTGCACTGCAGTGCCGCAAGTACTGGAACTGCTTCTGGGTGTGTGTCTGTGCTTGCCTCTGACCGTGCGCCTCGCTCGGAATGGGTCGCTGCTGCTGTGGGATTGGCTGGGATTGGTGGAATTGTTTTTGTGCCCAGGCCTAGCATCTGTGTGTGCTGCGCACCACTGTTATCACTTGCACTGCTGCTGCTGGATCTTGCTATCTGAGCCTGGACTGTCTGGACTGCAGCGCTCCAATCATGTTTGACACGGCCCGATCTGTGGCCCATGCCCGTCTGATTCTGGTATATAGAGGTCCTTCGCTGATGAGCTGGGAAGCCGGTCTGTGGGGAACAAACACCCAAATCAAACCAAGCACGCTCCAAGGCCAGCAGCAAGTTCTAGGGGGTGTGAAGCGCTGCAAGGTATCGCACAAATGTCCGCTGAGGACCAAACTTCGCAGGCAGGTCAGTCTTAATCCTGAGAACTTGGGCATAGCTCCGCTAATGACGCGGATTTGTGCGGCGGTCCCGGGAACAGCGGGACTGGTCCGGAAAGATGTTGAACGCGGCCTATTGTGCACGTGCGCGCGGACTTCGCTACTTCACAACCTTGGCCGCACTGGACCCCGGAAGGTCCTCCTGAAGTTGCTAAGGGCGCGAATGCGTGCAGCACACTTGGGGAGGCAAAGAAGAGCTGATGGGGAGAGGGTTCACCACCGTAGAACACAGCTTCCCATGAATCTGAGACGATTGCATATTCTATGACGGTTTCTAAGGCTTTGTATTGTTCTTTCTGAGAAAATATGGCACTTCTAATGAAGCCATATGATCTTTTGGGAAAAGAGGTCAACTTTCAGAAAATCCGGGATCTACGATGGACTAACTACCTAACCCCCAGTCCCGGATTGCTGGCCCGACACCCCTTGCTTCATTCCCTATCATGGAAAAGGTTATGATCACTTGTCAGAACCTTTCCTACGACTTGTAGACAGTGTTGTAGTGGTCACTAACTATTACAACGCTGCCTTCAAGGATGGCATTGTTGTTCGGTAATAATTACTACTGAACAACTAGGTTGTCCTTACAAAGATCATAGAGGTTATTAATAGACCTTGTTATCAATTAGCGTTATACCTACTGTATCAAAGTAGACTGGTGGAATTATATCATTATGAACCCACCTTAGAAGAAAACTTACAAAACATATTGATCAGAGGATACACCTTACAGCCCCAACCTCGATTAAATAGGGTTTACCTACTACAGTATTATAGCGAAGAGTCTCTATTGATACAACTCTATCTACGAAGAACAACTCCTAGAAGAAACTAAAAACAACTCCAGTTGTTTCACAAGCACCAGCTTGCGCTTATCAAGTATAAGTGGCATTAGAAGAATCCATATCAGACAGATTATACGGCTATCGCCAGAATACACACAGGGCGTAACACACCACCTCCAGCTCGACCTGGCTCTGCACATCGACACCCTGTGTTCAGAAGTGCACAGCACCTCCGAGGACCTTGCAGCTGCAAGGGGACGACTCGAGCTTGCAAGGCTCGGTCGCATCGCCCAGCCACTCCTCTCCCTCGCCGGTCCTAATGCACCCCAAGTTGCCCGAGGCGTACGATGGTCAGCCAACATACAACCCCACTCCGGCTCCCTCACATGACGACGTCTTTATGCCGGATGCCCTCGATGATGACCAGTGGATGATGCTTTGGGGCACGTGGTAAGTTGAAGGGTCAACTTGTCTGGGAAGGGATGTGGTGTAACCGGCTCTCTGGGGTAAGGCTAGCTTGTATGCCTTACGGACAGGGGTAAGTTCCATTCAGGATCCGGGCTTCAGGGTTTGGACTCATTTCGGTGTCTTGTGTCGTGAGATTCCCTTGATGTTACGAGTGGACTTCTCGTATCATGCAGAGTCACTCCCTGGGTAAGCTCTGCTGAAGCTTCGATGGTGATAGAGTCTACTCTTAAGTAAGAGTCGCCTAGGAAGAGGCAAAGCTAGCTTGAACTGAAGCTAGATCAGATGGCAGACCAAGGGTATTAACCTTGGCGCAAGTACGATGTGAATGGTAATGTGTACGATGAGAGGTTCAAGGATAATAAGGCAGAGGAAGACGACTGCCAAGAAGATAGGCTTAGCTTAGCGAGCGAAAGCGCAAGCTAGAGCGAGCGAAGCTTCAAGAAGGTTTATGGTCCTGAATTCACAAAGGAGATCAAGTCTGAAGCGACTTGGTCTTTACAGGCGTCCTAATATACTGTACAAGGTAAAGTAACACATCATCAAAGTAAAAGTACACGTAGACAGAAGCAAGTCATAAGACAGTAATGTACACGTAGTCCATGTACATGTTGACGTGTCCATCATGTGAGAGTGTCACCAGATGAACATGGTGATATGTAACACGTCAGCATAGGGTGACACATCAGTAAAGTAAAGGGGACACGTCAATAAGCAATGGAGGGAGTCGAAGCGAGTCAGAGACAAAGCGAGATGTACAAATAAGAAAGGCATAAGCAGAGATACCATAATGGGAGGAAAAGGTACAGGGTGCCAAAAGAAGCTGCTAAGGATTGAGATAATAATACAAGACGTACAAGGTAATTGCGGGAGTGGAAAAGCGGGCCGGTGTTGCCCGCTAGGTGTGCGAGGGCCCAAAGGTCGTTCAGACACTCGCAAACCTAGCAAGGGGCACCTGATAGGCAAACAAGTCGATGGACGACCATCTACTCACAAGCCTATCACATGAAACTAGAGTAAAGTATAATACAAGTGAGCGCGTGACACAGAGATAGACGAAAAGCGTAACACTTGATCGTTAGCTTGTGAAACTAAATGCATAGGATTGATAGCAGTGCGGGCTGCTCTTCTGGATTTCTCGGTGTTTGAGCTATTGATACGGATTGTCTGGGGTTTGTAATTGTATCCATCAGCTTGCTATTGTTCCGTTGGGCATTCTTGGGACAGTCGGGTAGTACAGTTGAATTAGTTACTTACCCCATACTGGTATCTCTATCTACAGGTTCACGTCTCCATTAGTCCTGCCAGGGATGTATTTATACGGCTTCAACTTGGATTGGGAAGCTCCAAGTTGAGTCTCCTGTCTATCACAATACGAGGCTAGTGACCACCAACACTCTTCTCTTCCTTTGCTTGAGCTCTCTACTTCACAAGGGAAACCTCTGGTATAACATACAGAGGCTACGTACCCTTACTCAGACGCAACTAAGGCAGGCGTCACTAGGAACCAATAAGGGTTATGTAAGCTTTTTAAGGTTAGGGTTTCACTCTTACGTACACTTGGCAAAATGTGGACGCAACCTCATTTGGGCTGGTTGATTCGATACTTATATACAGTGCGTGTCACAGAATACTACTAGGTTAAGATACTACACTACGCTGACGAGCCGGGGGAGTCTGTGCCTGAGGGAAACTAACTAAACACTCCTGGATGTCAACAAATGAGTTCTAGGGGTGATGAAAGATGAAGCAGTGCTGCCAGTTGCGCAGGCCTCCGCGGGGTACTAGACTTTGCCTGGGTGTCCTTCTATGTCCTAAGGGTGTCCTGATTGATTTGCTAAGTCCGCAAGAAGATGCGGCAGTGTCAGGGAGGGGACACTGAATCGGGGAATTGTCACCGCAGATGGCCATGCACGCTTCTGCACGTCTTGTAACTCTGGAAATATGGTCGCACAGGACCTCCAAAGGTTCCTCTGAATCCACTAGGTCCGCGGACATGTGCAGCGCTCTAGGGAACAGGAGAAGAGCCACACAGAGCTCTGAAGTTACCATACTAGGGGAAGAGGGGAAAGCCAACTTGTATTTTAATAAGGTAGGTACACGTCTATATACCACTGTGTAAAAGAGGGGAAGAAAGGGGAAATGGTCATGAGGCACAAAAGGGGTCACAAATATCTAGGGTGACTTGGTGCACCAGAGCGCGAGAAAGTGGGCCAGAGCGCAGGAAAAGCGTAGAGAATGGGATCCATAGGTGTGATATTTGCAGGCGGCGGCAGCAGTGGTGGTGGTGGGGAAACAGGTAAGATCAGCACACCTTTCACCATGTTTCATGCCAATATTGTGTCCAGTGCATGATTTTGATGGCTGGGCACGTTGTTGAATAGAAAGGTGGTTATGTAATATTTCCGAAAAGCATCACATGTATGGTCACGTGTAATCACATGTATAGTTACATACACTTGGCAATACCGCAAAACAAAAAACTTGAAATTTTTTATTTGAGTCCTATAGTGAAAAAAACACACTTAGCGTAATAATGAAGTATTTCTACTTCTTCTCTGTAAATTTTTTTTTTTTTTAAATTATTCCACTCTATAACTGTAGAGGGGCATCATATCTATCAGTATGATGTATAAGAATTGAAACTTATTGAAATGTAGAGACAGAGAAGCAGAAGCATTGAACGGGGAGAATCAGCTTACATAACCCTTGTTGGTTCCTAGTGACGCCTGCCTTAAGGGGCTAAGCCCTTGGCTTTTCTACTTCAAATACTACCAAGGACCACTACACTGTGGTCGCTAGTAGTGGCGGTGACATGCGAAGTAGCGAAGCCCACACGAACGTGCGCAATAGGCCGCACTCACCGTCTTTCCGGAACAGTCCCGCTGCTCCCGGAACTGCCACACATGTCTGCACCCTTAGCAGAGCGTATCCCAGGTCCTTAGGGTCAAGACAGACCCTCCTGTGAAGTTTGATCTTCCATGGACACCTGCGCAATATCGGATAGGGCTTCCCACCCCTTAGAACTTGCCAGCTGAGGGAGTGCGCATGGTTTGATTTGGATGATAGTTTCCCCACAGACCAGCTTCCCAGCTCATCAACATGTAGCTGGGTGGTAGAGTATTGATAATGATCATTGGTGAAATAAACTTGAGGTTATGTTCAACTGAGATGGAGTTTTTGCCTGGCCAATATACACGGTGAACATGTGTACTATCGGCATCATATCCTACCCATCAAGCTTGAAGTGCTCAAGCGTCTAATTTGGTACCAGAGGGGTTATGAACCCATACTTGCTGGCCCCATTCGGATACATTGGCAAGGTTGGGCTTCTCCTTGTAAAGTTGTTTGTAAGGCGTTATATTGCCTAGTGCTTTGGTGGAGGTACAGTGGGTAAAAAAACTGTTCCAATGTTTGGCTATTTTGAAAAGAATGACTTGTCACAAATCAAATAAACTATAAAATAATCTAAAAATAATATATGTGATAATACATCATCTTAGCTTTCAAACAAGCCCTAGATCATGTGATTTGGATTAAAAGTGATATAATGCTAAGCAAAACAAAACAGCCTATCATTGGGACAGTTTTTTGACCCTTTCTAATTTTCATAAAATTCTGTAGTATTTCTCAAATAGAGACACAAATACTTAAGCTAATAGGCTGAAACTTTGCAGAGAGATAATATAACATATAATAAGCCCAAATCAGGTATAAGCAAGCAAAAATAACTACTCCTTCCTTACTTATAGTATTATTAATATTCATTACTTTTATAATACTTATTATACTATTTACCCCTTTTAAAGTATGTTCCAAATTTGACCAATGGTTAAAATAGTTTTTGTAATTAGTAATATTTGCTAATATAAGCAGTCTTATGTTAATAATGCTGCTAAAAGTTATTTGAAGACCTCTTTTCCCTTTATTTATTATATACTTTTAACATTATTAAGTATTTATAACCATTTAGATAGCTTATAGCTTTCAAAATAGCAAGTATATAGTTTACTTAATTAAATTAACCTATTATATCCTTAAAAAACAAGGTATAATATGTTTTATATAAAGCTATATTTGCTTTTTAATTATAGCTTTTAATATGAGCTACTTATAATCACTTCTCTTTGAGTTATTATATTTGCCATTTAACTCTATAAAGTCTACTTAAGTCTTATTTAATTAATTAAAACACTCAAAGCTATTTTTAGCCTAGATTTTCATATTTTATCTGAAAGATTTATTAATATCATTAAAGAAAGGAATGTTAAAGGAAAATAAAGCCTATAATCCCCTACTTATAAGTAATATAAGTAGGGGATTTAGCTAATAAGATTATATGCTTGCCTTTTTACAAGTTAAAAGTTATTTAAATGACTGTATCTTGTTAAAAAGATCCAATAATATTAAAAATATGTTATAGATAGACAGAAAAAAGGGCTTTTAACAGCATTATTAGCACTTTATCACTTATATTAGCAAATATTACTAATTGCAAAACTATTTCAGCCATTGATCAAATTTAAAACACACTTTAAAAGGGGTAAATAGTATAATAAGTACTACAAAAGTAATGAATATTAATGATGCTATAAGTAAGAAAGGAGTAGTTATTTTTGCTTGCTTATACCTGATTTGGGCTCATTATATGTTATATTATCTCTCTGCAAAGTTTCAGCCTATTAGCTTAAGTATTTGTGTCTCTATTTGAGAAATACTACAGAATTTTATGAAAATTAGAAAGGGTCAAAAAACTGTCCCAATGATAGGCTGTTTTGTTTTGCTTAGCATTACATCACTTTTAATCCAAATCACATGATCTAGGGCTTGTTTGAAAGCTAAGATGATGTATTATCACATAGATTATTTTTAGATTATTTTATAATTTATTTGATTTGTGACAAGTCATTCTTTTCAAAATAGCCAAACATTGGGACAGTTTTTTTACCCACTGTACAGTTCTTCAACCAAACAGCGAAGTGCATAGCTTCGGCCCACAGGTTCTTTGGCAAATCAGCCTGGTGCAAGATAGCATGCACGCATTCCATGAGTCAACGATTGAGAGATTCTGTGATGCCATTATGCTGAGGTGTATCAGCAGTTGTAAGGCGGCGTTCAGTACCTTGCTCTTGGAGATAAGCAGTGAACTGATTGCTTGTGTACTCACCACTGTGATCTGAATGAAGACGTTGGATGCATGCATGATGCTGTGTTCGAGCCCAGGCTGAGTAAGACTTGTAGGCTTGAAAAGTCTCGTCTTTGGTGCAAAGCACTTCAAGTCTGGTATAACATGTGTGATTGTCAGTACAGTACAAAGAATACAAGTATTACTAAGATAGGAGACATTACAGTAATCCGACGTCATAATATACTAATCACAATTACATATACGCACATCCTTAAGATGGCATGCTTGATACAAATGGATTGAACTCATCCTTGAGATGAAGGGAAAAGAAGATAAAGAAACATAATTACATTTGAGTCAAGAGGCCATTCCGAATCAAAAGGCCATGCCCCAAAGGGCCTTTAATCCAACACTTTGGTGTGATCATGTCACTGTACGAGAAAAACATGAGGTCAAAGATTGAGGCAGACTGTGACACACGGCTGCCAAACTGGGACTTAGTGCACGTGACCATTTCGACCCGTGCAGTTCCCCAACCCTAGGGCTCCACTAGTACCCATGCGCGATACCTCATCTTTTTCTGGCTCCTTGACGATGTCATTACATGGCCATCTGTTACTGCGACGGTGGATAGAAACCGTACGGTGACTGCTACTCCCCGCAGCGCGTAGCCTCCGTTCTTGCCCTGTTGCCCCATATGTCCAGAAACTGTGTATACCCTACCTTATGGAAGTGGTCTGCTTCTCAGTATCACTGCGGAAGGTACGTCCGCATAAAGTGGTATGCATCCTTTCCAGTTACGACAGACCAAATGCCCCTAGGGCCTCATGTCGCAGCAACCCTTCTCTTCGCTGCGGTATGACAAGTACTTAAAGATTTCCTAGGGCGAATTCCCGTAACCATTCGCAACTTAGACTACGAGACTATGCCTACAATCCTTCCGGTAGCAACTTCTACCAAAAACGAACCAAGTCCCACTCTACTCTTCGAGCATCCGGGCGCGGATTTGATTCTTCGCTCTCGGGACTCTCATGATTTCCGAGTGCCAAGGATTTATATCGTTAGCAGCTCTGTTGTTCTTGATGAGCTTATGCAAAAGTATTTAGATTTCCCCGGAGCCTCGTATACTGAAGGATCACTTCCGGTGATACAGCTAGCAGAAAGTGGCGAAGTCCTTCATAAACTACTCACTTTCATATTCCCCATAACCCCCCTTATGCCATCAACTCCTGAGGAAATTCTGGAGCTCCTATCAGTCGCGCAAAAGTACCAAATGGATTCTGTACTTGTTCACATCCGGGCCATCATCGCTCGACACTATCCACTGCCCACCCATCTAAAACCAGCACTCCGCGTTTATTCTCTTGCACACAAGTACGGCCTTCGACCAGAAGTGCTTCTGTCCGCACGAATCATAGGAAACTACCCTATGACCCCAGAGGACTACGACAATAAGTTTGGCATTGTTCCGCGCGTTCCACTACTCGAACTCTGGAAGTATCACGAAAAGTCTCGGGCCATTCTTGCGTCGGGTCTTACAGCATTTAGGGCTTCTGAGGCTCGCGGCATAATGATGGGCTTAGGTTGTCGAGAGTCGAGCTCCCACCACCTTCCGAGCTGGCTTGATCAATACATTGAATCCATAGGAAATGCCCCTAACCTATTTGATCTCGTCGAATTTAATATCGTCATGGCGCGCCACATTTCTGAGAGTAAGGGTGGGTGCAGATGCGCGTCCATACCTGGCCAGCCAATACGCGCTTTTTGGGCTGCTTTGGCGTCTGTTGTAAATGGCAGTTTCGAAAAGGTTAGTATGATTGTTGTATCGAGCCGCCAAGGGAGTTGAGGCTTTTACAGGCAGAGTCAATTCTATCTCTCGTAGCAGAACGAGATGACCCTCCATCCCAAGCCAATTCAACCGTGCCCCGGTTGAACCTTTTGACGTACCCGACGCCAATCTTATAATCCGATCCTCCGACAAGGTCAATTTCCGGGTTCATAAGCCAGTACTCGCCATGGCGTCGCCATTCTTCAAAGATCTACTCTCTCATTCCCGGTCTTCCGACAGTGAATTTGTCGATGGACTGCCTGTAGTTCAGCTGTCTGAAGACTCAGAGCTGCTGAATTGTCTTATTTCTATTCTTTACCCCGTCTGCCCGGTGATACCAACGTCATATGAGAAGGTATTGTATCTACTTGTGACGTGTGATGATACCTAACTATTTATAATAAGGTATTTCATCTGCTCGCGGCGTGTCAGAAATACGAGATGGTTTCGGTACAGTCGTTTATCCGCGCCGAGGTCAGCCGCGGAGCATTTCCAGCGCCTTTGGGAGCTGAGGCCTACTCTGAATACGCGATCGCTAGTGCCAAGGAACTCGTCCCAGAAATGGAGAATGCAGCTCGTTATACATTAGACCACCCGCTGACATTTGAAATGCTTGGAAAAGGACTCGAGGGTTGGGCAATGCGCGACCTTGCTAGCTTTCGCAGGCGTTGTAGGGACAACCTTATCGCGTGCCTCAATTCATTCCTCGAAGTCGAACCCCCAGGACCTTCGAACATTTGGGTTGGTTGTCCGTATGTCTCTAGAAGGTCAGCACATACTGGGCCCGTTGTTCGTGTTCTGCCTTTATGGTTACAAGAGCTCCTCTCACGGAGCCGGGACGACATAAAACTGCAATTGTACACGCATTCACTCGACATACATTCAAGAATACGTGAAGAGTACGTGAAGGCTCTCCAAACTCATCTGGACTGCAAGTTCTGCGTGGCGGTGCATGTAAAGAAGGGTTTCGCATACTGCGCGGAGCTTGAGAATAAGTTGGAGCAGGCACGTAACAAGGTATGTCTTCCCTTTTACTTTTCAATACCACGAGCTGAGATCCGTCTCGTGTAGGTACGCGGTGACTCTGGTTCACACTTGAGTTTGGCTTACTCGAA
Source organism: Russula griseocarnosa (assembly GCA_022884055.1). Classification (NCBI taxonomy): domain Eukaryota; kingdom Fungi; phylum Basidiomycota; class Agaricomycetes; order Russulales; family Russulaceae; genus Russula; species Russula griseocarnosa. Next base: position 89,965 of record JAGKRU010000005.1, read on the forward strand.
TCCTAGGAATCAGTAAGGCCTCTTGACAATACTAGTTCTAGTATATAGAGGATTTCTCGTTGCAACGTATAACCGCTCGAGTAATCATCATAGGCGAAGTGATGTCGGTTGCTAATTCATCTGTAATTTCCCCTGCTTTGTGGTTCAGGTGTTCAAGTTTCCGTTTGTACAGCATCCTTGATGAGCGTCTCCAGTATAAAATGTTGTTGCATTGTACTCGTAGTCGTATCACAAACACACCCTTTTCATCGGCCGAGTCAGTTAAACGTGACGCTCGGATCAACAATGCAATGCAATTCGAGCTATTCAAGAAGAGTGCGTAGGGTATGGAAAAATATGGCGGCAAGTGAAATTTATAGGCCTTAAATTTTCAAAATTATTGAAAAAAATGACGAATAAGGGTCAAGCAAACAAAACAAGGGAACACTGGCCGCGAATAACCTACAGCTATTGGAATCGTTCGATGCTGTGTTCTTTTATTACTTGAAGTCGAATTCTTGGGCATTTCGCGGAGATTGGCAGGATCAAGAAGCTTTGCTGCATCGCACTTGGTGCCTAGAGGTCGTCCTTCAGGTGAGGGATCCAACTCTTCAACGAGGTTTTTTAACGCCAGACGGCCGGATGCTTGCGCTTTGACCCGTTCATGGTTGTTTCGAATAACATTTGTGTGCCACGACAACTTTGTGTCTTACTTTTCTGTGTCCCCCTTATCTCTCTCCTAAACTCACTCGAGCGTGTCACAGGGATTCGCTACAGTGGCGACTCGGAGAGCGGTTCAGATGCAATATGTCGATTTGTGGGCGACTGGGGATGAATATACAGCATATATCCATGACCACGTCGTCCAGAGACAGACACGCGCATCGAAATTCGGCTGGGGGTGCCTGTAATTGCCACCGAACTGCCCTCCCCACAGAATGTCTACACCCCGACGGAGCGAACCTCGAAAATGGCTCTAGCAAAAGTTTAAAAAAAAAGGTCAGCTAGGATTGATGAAGCCAGGCAGATGAGCAAGGACTTCTTATCTACGCGTTATGTGGGATGAATCGATTAGAACAATACTTTCCAGATCGAATGAGCTGGGGATAGTCGGAAAAAATGGGCGCTTCTATACGACAAAGGGCAGATGCCTTGTCACGCTTGCCATTGAACGCAAGTGAACTCATATCAAGTTCTAGAGTCAGAAAGAAAGGAAAGCAGCAACTGTCAGAACTCAAAAGATTCATGAAAATGCGAATACCGGAAACCATGAGGGCCGCCTCCACTTTTTTCATCAACCTTCGAACCATTCAACCTACTTCCTCTTGCTAATCTCTGTCCCTGCACTTCCGCGCGTCTGCAACCATCATCACTCTGATGTGCTCATACCTCCTCGGCAATCCTTAACCTCGAACGGGGTGTACCCCACCTCCTGCCCCAACGGAGTTTGGTCGTTATTGTCCGAGCATACACATCCGCGTCGCGATTAACCAGCGAACGGACAACCTCGCGGTTTCCTTTCATTGATGCGCAGTGTAAAGGCGTGCAGCCATCGTTATCCCGCGAATTGACATCCGCCCCAACGTGCTCAATAAGCCAAAGCGCGACCTTGGGTTCATCCCAATTGTACTCCACAGCAAAGTGCAGCGGAGTCCAACAGTCCTCGTCCTTGGCGTTGACATCTGCGCCATACTCGAAGAGTAGCTGGGCGACCTCGAGCCATCCTCGCATAGAGGCCATATGAAGAGGAGTTGTACCCCATTCGTCCGTGCTTTGGCATCCGCTTTGTTCCCAAGGAGCAATTGAACGATCTCGAGATGCCCTGTAGATGAAGCCACGTGCAATGGCGTCGAACCATCCTCCGAGGGGCATTCGCGTCAGCGCTGTGCTTGAGTAGTAAGCGTACGACCTCGAGCCTTCCGCTCTTCGACGCCATGTGTAACAGTGTGCTGCCCTCGACACCCGCCGCATTCGCATCCGCTTCGTGCTCGAGCAACGTTTGTACAATTCTCTCGGCGTTGGCACTTCCCAGCGCCATGTGTAGCGGCGTTCTGTTTCGGGAATCTCGGGCATCCACATCCGCTCGATGATGGAGCAGTAGCGACATGATCTCAACGTCTCCATTTTCCGAGGCCAGGTGTAACGGAGTGTCGTCCCACTCGCCCTTGACGTTGATGTCAGCTCCGTGATCGAGCAGCAATCGCACGATTTCGAGCTCCTTATTTCCTAGCGCCATAAGGAGGGGGGTCCTGTTCCGGTCGCAGCGGGCGTTTACATTCGCCCTGTGGTAGAGGAATAAACGGGTAAATTCGAGCTCCCCTCCCCTTGACGCCAGATGCAGTGGCGTCTGACGGTCCGTTCTCCGTGCGTTCACGTTCGCGCCACACTTGAGCAGCAGCCTGCTAGCCTCCACATCCCCACGCTGAAACGCGATATGTAATGGGGTTAAGCCTTTGTCGTCCCGAGTATTCACATTGGCCCCGTGTTCGAGCAGAGAGTGTACCACTTGGAGGTTTCCGTTGTGCAATGCCAGGTCCAACGGGGTCTGGCGGTCGCCCTTTGTTTGCGTGTTCAAATCGGCTTTTTTCTGAAGTAGCAGCCGTACAATGTCGAGATTTCCGCATTGCGAGGCAATATGCATCGGTGTCCAGTCGTCGTCGTCCCAAGCATCCCTACTGGCGCCACATGAGAGTAGAAATTTTGCCACCTCTGTGTGACCTCCATACAACGCGGCGTGCAAAGGCGTCCGACCGTTTTCATCTAAAGCGTCGACGTCTTCTCGACGCGAAGTGACAAGACGTTCCACAAGGCCAAGAAGGCCACATAGGGCTACGTAATGTAGAGGAGATGCCTCCGGGTGGTCGGGTGACTGGTGACCATTGACCTTTTTCTGGATGGATCCAGGTCATATACCCAGACCCAAGCTGCAAAATGCGGTTTCTCGGGGTCAAAGAGGCATTCCATTTCTCGATCGATGTAGGTGGAGACGTCCTCAAACAGGGCATGTTCTACCCAGTGCCGGGCAGCGTATTGAGCGAGGGGAGAATTCTTGATGCTGCGCTTGTCAAGGCGCTTGTCAAGCTGAAGGAGGACTCCGATGCAAATTCTCGCGAGAGTGGTATGTGCGGTCTGTGGGATGATGTGGTAACGAGAGAGGCCGCCCCTGCTGGCGAGGCGGCCGGAGACGAGCCATTCCTTGACGGAGAAATGGGAGAATTGGACCACACGGGAACCATCTATTTCGGTGATCGTGATCAAGCTGGAACATGTGCGGAGAACGGCTTCCTCTGGGTCTTGCGGGCGCCAACCCGCATCGACCGACGGACCCGCTTCCGTTTCGAGATTGACCACGATGGCTTGCGCAAGCTCTTCAGCGCGAAGTGGGCGAACGGAAACCGCCAGACATTGAAAGAGGCGTTCGGCATATTCCTGCTTCTCATCGTCGATACCCAACAACGCGCGCTCATAAGTTTCATCCAAGGTTGCCGGCAATTCTTCCAGGGTTTGCCTGATACTTAGAGAAAAGCACCGACGCAGTGTCTCCAGCTGACAATAGGCCCACCGGAACCTAGGAGCTGGATGAGAAATCATCTCGTATCCTCAAGAGAGATGACTTACATGCCACCAACCTTCTCCGACAATGATCCAATCACGAGGTTCTTATCTTCATCACTCCACATCCGCATCCTGGGGTCGGAGCGAACGACAAACTTGATGTAATCGATGATGTCCTTCCACTGTCCCCACTCTTCGTGAAGAGATACCTGGTGGGATGTCAAAGGCTCGAGAGCATTCCGAATATCGACCTCCGGCCGACTGGTGATACAAAGGCGAAGACTTGGAAGGCGTAAACCAGCGAGCTGTTCTATCACCTTCAGAACCTCTTCGCGCGGAGACGGCATTCCAGGTTTGTTGGGGCACTCGTCAAGTGCGTCCATGACGATGTAAACCGCCCCCTGTCCCGGGAGGCTGAGCATTTCCTTCAGACAGTGCATGAGAGAATCGTTGCTGGGTTGGCGCGCGCCGCGATCATGCGACGAATATAGGCGGTTAAGGATGTCATAGAAGGGATCAGACCGAGCACATAATTGGACGAGAAGGGAAGAGAGCAGGGCACGGCGATTCTGCTTGTCGGTGTCCTTGAAATCGAAGTAGAAATGAGGTACCAAGGCCAATCCAGACTTGCTCATATTCTCCAAATCTCCGATGACTTTGGAGCTAATCGACATATTAGCCTCTAGCATTTAGACGTTAAATTACATACCAAATGACGCTTTTACCGGAACCAGCTATGAAGGGAAATCAGGAGGCAATGAGTAACAGTGGGTGAGCGCATAATAGGAACACTATTTACGTTTGCCGTAGATCCATAACGTAGAACCACTGTTTTTCCATTGAGTAAAGGTGCGGCCTTCAATAAACCATTCTGCCGTCCCGAGATGTTGTTTTCCGCACGCCTCATTATGGTTTGTTGAGGGATCCGGTGCTGAGAGCCAAGCTCGAACGTTTTGTTGCAGGTGATCACCTACAGTATTAAATAATGTCAGCTTGGGGTAAAACAATTGGCCGAAAAAAAAACCAACGTCGCATTTTGTATATGTTTTCTGTCGCCTCTTGCATGGCAACTAGAGCTCGACGAATACCTTCTGTTGAGACCTTTCCGTCTGCTCAGAGAAACATTAGGAAATATAAGAATCGCTTAAGATCCAACGCACTATCCATCACCACCTTCATGTTGCTGACCAGACCCTGGACAACCTCTAGGGTCTGCGTAACGGTCACTTGAGCCTCCTCCTGAGTAAGCCTATCCAACCTGCGCAGTACAGCCAGGATGTTGCCCTCTCCTAGCAATTTTCTTCCAAACTTCGCTGCTCCGTATTCAGCCGACCTTGGACTACGACGGATAGTTTCACAAGGATAGACTTACTAAATCGCCCCATTTTCATTTGCTTTGTTGCAAGCCCGAGAACAGACAGCAGCTCGGCTAAGACCTTTACAGCTATCTCTGTAATTCCAGGAGTGAAATCTCTTTCACGATGAATCTCGAGGCGTTTTAAGAAGTTCCCGATGCAGTCAAAGAGATCAACAAGCGCGTCGTAACTGGTGCTGATGCTCTTGGCCGTCTGGTAGTAGAAGGCTATAGTGTCACGAGACCAACATTAGTAAGGAGGTGAAGGGAGATGCAAACCAGAAAGAGGATAGCAACGCCGCCGAAAATTGCTGATGCTGGTGGGTATGCCTGTAGCAGCGGCTGGTCAGGGGACACTCATCCGGGACAAGCCATCTTAGATCTTACCAGGCCAATATTATCGGAAAATACTCCCGAGAGCGAACACAAGACATTCACCATCGGTTCGATGACTTTCATCAGTTTTTTGTTGCCTCCCCGAAACTCTCGAAAGACCTTGGCCTGCTCTTGAAGCACGCCAAGAACGTCACCAGGAGACCTGCACGATTCAACTTCTATAGAAAGCGGGTGATTAGTGAGGTCATTCCCTGTATGTTTATTATATTCGTCTAGCGCGGCGTTAAATACTGATTGAAAGCGAGGGGAAGAATCGATTGTGTGCGAAACGAAAGGAGTGTCCGTCATTTCGTTCGTCGGTATGGGTTGATGGCAAAGGTAGCGGGGAAGGGGGGGGAAGGGGTGAAGTACCACTATGACCTCCGTAAAAATATTACGAGTCGATACTGGGCGCAAGATTAGCACACCTTGCTCACTGCGATATTGTAAGACATAATTACCCCTAGCACCCCGTATCCTTGGTATAGTAACCTGAGAGAATCCCCCAAATATCCTCGAAAGCTTAAATAAAGCTAAGAATGTAAAATGCATACAGAAACCTCCGCATAAAAGAATCTATCGGGGTGAGGTACAGGGCGTTATTTGCGGCTGTGCGAAAGCCACTCCAAAGACTAGCACTCAAAGGTTGAAATTCTGAAACTTGAAGGACGAACACATCAGTGCCATGTTCTTTATTCGTAGTTTTTTGACGCCCCCTCACCAATCAGGTTCTATAGTAATATTTCATTCGATGTGGTACTTTCTCCGGGCAAGTTTTACTTCCCTGAGCACACAGCAATGGGTATAATCAGAACATCAACCAAATAGAGCAACTAGGCTGTTCGGAGAGCCACAGGGGTTTGGGTTCGTAGGTGCCGTAAACGACAGACACAAGAAAGTCGACAGACGCCCGAGTGACGCCCGAGTGACGCCCAAGTCGCACGTCTGGTGTGCCAAAAAAAATCGGTCAATAAGACATTTGGCGCGTATACGAAACACGACATGAGCTGCCCAGACGACCAATAACCAGCTGTATGCATAGTATTCTCGTACGTCGACAATCGCGAAGTTAACTACACTGCTTGTGACCCCGGTTACGCGCTAATCGAAGCTTTGGGATTTGTATGGTGCCTGTGTTTGTAGGTTGAACTGCGATGTACCCTGACTTTCTCCCTAAAAGTGCCATAATTCCATGAAAAAGGTAAATGAAGTACGGGTGGTGACCTACAGCCAGAGAGCCAGCAGAGGATGTTGCGTGCTGCTTTTGCTGAAGAAGCGGGAGGACGAAGGTCGTACCAGATGTAAATGACAGTTGGGGTGCTTCAGATCGGGTACCTGTGGCATCCACAGTGACGTTCGAGACGCCAGCTATGAATGAGTCTATGACTATGAAGCATCTGCCACAGGAGGGTTGAAAAGTAGACTCACCGGTGTGGCCAGACGCGCCTTGTTCGACTTGGCGAATAAGGCTGATATCCGCCCTTTTGACGGGTTCGGCCTTATCTATATGCGTTGATATAACATGTTGAACAAAGTCGTGGTGCAATACTGTTGTGAAGCGACACCAGTCCCAGCGGCAAGAGTGAAGGGAGCTCATTGTTGGGCGGCGAACGGCGACAAGCAATGAACCGAACCTGGGCGCTTACACGTGCGTCGCAGCAGGCACCTCACCGCAACTCTCCACAACACTCACAGCACGCGATTCCCCTTTCCGACTGGTTAGTGATACCACAGTCCATTTGGACCACATTCACAGATTGTGCGCGTGAACATAACCCAGTGACAGACGCCCACTTCCTACCTTGGATCAATCATTCTTCCCGTCGCGCTGCCAATTGTCAACACAAGTTTGCCCATCTTGATCATTACTCTCACTCTGCCCACTCCCCGTGAGTGGTAGTTGACGATCCCCCTGTTGCCTGAACCGTAATAGTCGAAGAAGCCAAGATGAGCGACCCGGCTACGTCGGCGACTGGGCCTTTGGTGAGTGGACTCCCCGGAGCTTTACTATCATAGGTCATTTGACCACACCACGTTTTTAAATCCTAGGCAACGACACCAGCCTCTTCACAGTCACCAAACAAAAGCAACCTCGCAGTTATTATCGTCAGTTGTCTCGGCGGTTTCCTCTTCCTCCTTGCCGTCGTCCTTGTCCTCGTGCCGTTCGCACGGCGCCGGGCATCGAAACGCCAACTCAAGCCCTCCAAGAGTTCTACATCAAGTGGTGGAACCTCTTCGACGGTCCATAGTCGCCGTGACATTCACAACCGAACCATTTCCGCCGATGCATCTGCACCACTCCTCGAACCAGTCTCAAACACCAACACAGAATATTCACCTTTTAAATCTGTCACGGCGCAATCAGAGATTACCACCCCATTGACCACGCTGCACAGCCCTAACACCGACGCCCTACGCTTCCCGCGGCGCTTTGCGCCTTCATTCAGGTCGTACTCGGCTCGTCCCAGCTCCCCCGATCTGGAGTCCGGTCCATCACGGTCTTTTGCTTCACCGCCTCAGCCCCCTCTCCGCCATGCCCGTACTCGCATAGCCCGTACGCCGATGGATCCGCTCCCAGAGGATGCAGTTCCAGACGGATCATCAAAACGGGGTCCTTCCCCAACAGCAACAAGCACCGAATCACACGCACCATCACCCACAAGCTGGCTGCACATCCCAAAAACATCGGGCATACCTCTTATAGGTGCTTTCCGTGGGAGCATCTCATCTGTTACGAGTTCGGGCTCTTCTTCCCTTCCCACAATGCAGCACTACCCCTCCTTCACCCGAAATGCGAAGAGCGTGAGCGCATCGAGCAGGTCCTCGCAGACATTCTATAGCGTCGCTTCCCACGAGCCCACGATGGGCCGCAACTTGGGCCCGCAGGAGACAACGGACCCGCCTCCAGGTCCGGAGGCACGGCTGAAACCGAGTGGCGTGGGAGAACACATTCCGCGTGTGTATCTGAACCCGTCTGATGGCTTTCACACCTCGCGCCAGGCGAGTATGGTATACAGTAATAAATCTTCGGTGCTGTCCGCTCCTGGGGTACTACGACCAGATGAAAACACTCGGCCGCCGAGCGGTACGGTTGGGAGTGGATCGTCACTGTCTGTCTACTCAGACGCCCGATCGCAGCTGGGTGCGATTGGAGAGGACGGCAGATTGAACGGTAGTGTGGGTGGGAGCAGTGGCGGTGCCCGAGGGAGGCGATCGTAGTAGTCAGTGATGATAGGGGCAGCAGGCGCGCTTCCCTGCATTCTCATCATGGTTGTATCTCATTATGTTTTGTGCATCTTTTTCTCGTCCGGGCTCACAGAGTACATCTATTACAGACACTGTTCCGTATCTCATATCCTATCTACCGCCGCTCTATTTCCACGCTTATGGACGACTTACTGTATTTGCATAGGAACCCATGTCACCCCTGACCCCCGAACTCCTCCCTGCTGCTTTTTTCCGCCTTCTTCGACCGCTTCCGAAAACAAGAGACCGCACACTCTATCTGTATTTCCACACCTGTATACTCTGGATGCCCCAAACGACGTGATTCGAAAGCACGAATAGCAAAAAGACTCTGGGGATTGGCGCTCCAAAGTTGATGCGTTCCTGGTTGTGCAAGCTTTCTGCCGTAAAGATTTCTGCCGTAAAGAAAACAAAAAAGTAAGATCAAGCCTTGAGTATCATGGGGGTTCGAGAATGTCATGCAGCGTCTTAATACTGGTTCTGGAACCGAGTTAGTTTTAATATTGCCATCACAATATCTTACCTCGTGTCGCCTCATGTCTTAAGCTGTCAACATGTCAACTCTCGCCAAGCGACCACTATGTATGTGGCACTACTGGGCTATCGTAACTGAACTTTGTCTCACTAGGTGTCATTCATGGATGGTGTTCCTCGGCATCTTCCTCCCTGCAAAATATGTCACGTAATAGGAATATTTTGACCAGCCATACCGTCGCGAAACCTTATACCCTTCCAATACTGATTACCCCCCTTGCCTTTCTAAACTGCGCTGCGCGTGAGAGTGGCATCTTCCAACTACCCTCATATGGTGTGGACGCAGCAGAATTCCCTCGAGGGTAGATACGATCTATTCCAATTTTGGCCACTCTAATCCACTGTGCTTGTAACTGAGACTGAAAGCGGACATTTTTTTGTGCCCAATCGTGATTACGACACCTCCCCCCGTATTTGCCCGTTGGTCGATCTTATACAGGGTTTTACGTTACTGGGAGTAGGATTGCTCCATATTAAAATCTCTTCCCCCCATTTCACACGATCCGCCCATGACAAGGTATGTAATCCCAACTGCGGTACTGTAATGGCGTCCCGAGTTTCCTCTTCTGATCTGATTATGTAGAACCCCCTCTAACTCCTCTACAAGGAGCGGGAGATCCTGCGTTGCCGTCTTCTCTTAGATAGTAGAAGGACAACGAGCCTGAGCAAAATTTTCTTATTTCCGTACAGTCAACAGTCCTGCGCCTCACCTCACCTCACCAAGGCAGGTCTTGTACGCCACAGATAATCGAGCCTTCTCCCACTCCAACACCGCGCCTCGGTGGGTCTCACAGGCCGAAACACACAACGGTAGCGGCGGCCGCTCCACAAATGCGCGCCCACACAAAACATACATGTGTTGCCCTAGATTAAACCTGATCCGTACGCATTGGCGTCGTGCGGCAGTTTTTTTTATGATGAAGTGTAGCGCCTAGACTTGTTAGTCTCTAGAATTAATTCCAAGCGGGCAAAGACGGTAGTGGGGCGTCAAGTAAATTCCATATGTACGATATCGTATCGTATCGTCGAGCGATCTAGATTGCTTATCTATACAGTAATCTACGCTGATCGTGCCCGCCTTCCCCGCAGCCCTGCAGTACTCAACTCTGATCTAACCAGCGAATATCACTATATCACTGTCTGCCTTTCCAGGCGTGTGAACACATATTGCTATGCGCCCTCAGACAGGGAGTGCATAGCCTTGAGCTGTGCATCTACATCACGCCTCGGTGGACGGAAGATCTTTCTGGAAAACGCACAGCTAAGATGTACGAGCGTCAGTAGCTTCAGGTTTGCTGTGCACACCCAGGACTTGTTACCAAACCATTGGATCTATCATCTATCTTTGCTCCTCAAATATACTATATGACGCGATAACTGAACGATAGAGAGCGGGGGGACGATATGAACTTCTCTTTTCGACTAGAGCGAGAGAATCTGTCAATTGGTTCTCGAGGTGATCTACCCCGATGGGAACGATTGTAAAATGGACCCGATATGTGGTGACACACCATGCACGTGCCAGTGCCATTGACCGTGACGGTCGTCGGGGACGCCACGGTTGATAGACGCGGGAGCCACCACCGGCACGATGGTTTACCCGCGCAGGGCAGGTTGAAAACGTACAGTAGGTGCCCGGAATTTGGAATTTGCTGAGCGCGGGAATTGAAGGGGGAGGTATCAAATCATGTCGTGATACTCGGGGGGAAGAAGGGACGTGACGGTAAGACGCGATGATGCCGTAAACTGTGTAAGTGAGTACCATGACATTATTGGCGCGACGTCTATGTGGAAGACTCTGAAGAGCATCTGTATGTCCGTCTGTCTGTATCGGTCCAATCTTCGCGTTCACCGCTGTCATACCCACATCCCTTCCGTGGACTCGGAGCACCACTCACTGGCACGCACATGATCTGCTACGGAAACCGCAACGCAATGCCGAGATGACCGCCAGTGACGCGCCTTACGTGACTCTTCTGGGGCCGGGCCCGGGGAAGGGAGAGGAAAGACAATCCGCAATCAGTGCGGTCGGAACGTTCAGATAGCCCAAAAAAATTGACTCGAGGTGAGGTGGAACACGCGATAACAAATTATTCTTAATTAACGTCTGTTCTACAGGTTTTCTTTCCCCATTTCACCCACTCGCAAGCTGTGCCGAGCGTCTTATAAAGTATGGGTGTGTGGCGTACCCTCATCTTCTCTCTTTGGTTCGTCATATGTGCGGGATAACGTTACAGGGACAGTGCCCTGTGCCCTCTTCGAGTCCGAATCGATTACAGTACAAGTATATCGGAATTTGCAGTCACTTACAACACGATGCAGGTCCAGATCGGAAGGATGCGTCATTCTCTGTCGTAATATCGGATGCCTTGGCCCAGTGGTGGGAAACGTGGAGCCCGTTTAGCACGCCACGGGATGTCCTCGTCTCGTGTTTTAGCCACCATCTTTGCCTCATGGCCCCTCACGCCGCGCATGGACATGGACAGCTTTACGGTGCTGATACGATGCAGGAAAGTGCATGACCGAATAGTCTAGTCTGGGAGTCAACCTACCTTGGGACGTCGGTCGCCTTTCCTCAGCACTCCTCAGGCAGTACTGTGCATATTGTGATTACAAATCCCTGTGCTCGGACGGAAAATAGATGCCGTCATCGGCCAGGCACGCGACAAACTTCATCGCCTCGTCCCATCTCCGCTTGTGGAAATCCTCCAACGCGTTACCTCGTCCTGTACGAGACTTTATTTTCCCTTGTTTTCTTTTTTTTTTTTTGAGGGGTGTCGCTTCCTTTTGAAATTTTGTTACGTTGGTGCCTAACTGAATCGGGATATCAGCAGGCCCAAATGGAATGGGCGCTTAAGCTATTCGCGGGTCTACAACACGGTGTCTGGGCAATGTCAGACAGATGCAAGATAATCTTCCAAGGCCCACGGGAAAAGCGAGGCACGGCCGAAAGAAGATAGGCACCTCGTTCCCTCTCCGCAAGTAACGCATGACTTGCCCTGTCTCAGGCTTGTCCGATAAAGATATACATACACATATATAAGAGGGACGGTCAGCACGGGAGGGTGGAGTACCCTACCTAACCGCCGTTATACTCTACATGGACGAGACAACTTGCCTCCTCCCCGCACGATCATGCTCAAGCTCGAGCTCATCGCCGTCCGGGTCCGTTGGCAATCGACGGTTGCTCGCCAACGAATCTGGTTCAAGCTCTTCTCGCGTGCTTGAAGCGGAAGCTCAGTCCCGATACCGTGGCTTGCGCGAGATAGCGATCCTCTTCCGTGCTTCCGTCCCCGGTGCGCCCCCACTCCTCCCTCCTCTCCGCGTCACATTCACCCGTCATTGATACCATCTCTTATAATTCTAGTGATTTTTTCATACACCCTTCAACTTTCCCTCCAGACCGTATCGGTAGCTGTCGTAGCGAGGCTTGGTTCGACGGCACTGTCCGTCACTGCCTTCTCTCTAATGTTGGCATTTGTAACTGGCTAGTACTGGCTCCCCTCACCTCATGAAACAAATGATCCCACATATTTGCGTTCCCTTTTTTTTGTAACGTACAGGGTGGTGTGTTGCCCTCGGCGGCTCGACGGCCTTGGACACGTTAGGTTCTCAAGCGTTCACAGGAGGGAAACACACCACGGATCTCTCCATCCATTTCCAGCGATGCTTGTTAATGCTATGGTTGATCTTCATCCCCGTCGGCATCATATGGGCTAACGTGGCGCCCATCCTCATGGCCCTTGGTCAAGATGAGGAGCTCAGCCGTGGTACACAACAGTACTTGCGGGTGCTACTCCTCGCCGCACCGGGTTACATCGGCTTCGAAACACTTAAGAAATACTTGCAATGCCAAGGTATATATTCTCCTTGTTTAGAACCACGACGTGAACGGTTGATCGCCCGCTGCCAATTATAGGGATCATGGATGCGTCTACCTACGTACTCATCCTCATAACCCCCATCAATGTCGCGCTCAACGTCTACTTCGTGCACTACACCGACTTTGGCATCTATGGCTCGCCCATAGCCCTCTCCTTCACATTCTCCTTCGCGTTCTTCTTCCTCATCATATACACCGCGTATTCTCCTGCCCACAAGCAAAACGGGACATGGGGCGGTCTCCAGCTCCGCGCTGTCCTGGACGCACGGAGCTGTATCGCTCTTCTAAAACTCGCCCTCCCGGGCATCCTAATGGTCGGAACGGAGTGGTGCGTCACACCTTACCCCAACCTTTCATTTACCCCGGTGACGTCGGTATACCAATCCACACGATGTTCCGTTTCTCAGGGCCGCCTTCGAAATTGTAGCGCTAGCAGCCGCTCGTCTGGGCACTGTCCCGCGCGCCGCACAATCAGTCATCATGACTACAGATCAAAGTGCGCCTTCTCCCCCCCACCCTTTTGATTACTGATTTTCGCATCTCAAGTTCTAAATTCCATTCCGTTCGGCATCGGTATGGGGCACCCCCTCTCCCGTTCTCACGTCCCAAGCTGATAGATTCATATCATATCGGACAAGGTGTCGCCGCATCCACACGAGTTGGCAATGCCATCGGCCGACGTGACGCAGCCGGGGCCAAGTTCACCGGACACCTCTCAGCGCTGCTGAGTGTAATAACAGGAACAATCGTCATGATCTCGCTCCTGCTTGCTAAAGACGTACGTCCCCCCCTCCAACCCTTCCCAACCCAACTCAACCTTAAAAAAAAAGGTATACGGGTATCTCTTCAGCAACGAAGAATCGGTCGTACACCTCGTCAGTCAAGTAATGCCCCTCGTCGCCTCTTTCCAAGTCGCGGACGGCTTGGCCGGTTCCTGCGGTGGCGTGTTGAGAGGACAAGGAAGACAGCATCTCGGCGCGGCGTTCAATCTCGTAGCTTACTACGTACTCGCATTGCCCCTCGGCATCGCACTTGCCTTCCATTGGGGGTATGGTCTCCCAGGTCTCTGGATCGGTACGTACACCCTTCTTTTTCTATTTTCTCCCCCCCTTCCATGCATGCATGACCAACTTTACGTTAATGGCCCCTGACTACTATTACCTACAGGCCAGGTGGTGGCGCTTTTTATCGTGGGTACGTGCGAGTATGCGGTCGTGTGGCTTGGCACGGACTGGGATCACGAAGTTGAGAAGGGGGTCTGGCGTAATAACCAAGAGATGATGCACGAAGTCAACGGGAGGGTGTCCGAAGTAAGCGCGTGAAAGTACCATGAATGGGTATGATACTGTACAACTGTACAAGTAATCTTGAAACCTTTGTTTTCTATTTTTGTTTTACAGTACCAAAGAACCAATCCTATAAAGGATATCATCACATAATGGCCTAGTTCGAATGATTTGTACCTGTACAAAGGTCCAGACCGCGACCTCACCAACGTGCGTGCCAAGCGATGATTTCTAAGTTAGGACGGCGGCAGTCTGTCTCATACTCTCAACAGCGCAAGGAACTGTTATTCAATATAACCATGAACATGTTGACCAACTCTGGTACAGACATGAAGAGCAGGAGAGTAGGGCAGAGGGTACTACTGAGTGGTGGGGGTAGATAGTGGGGTGGTGAATATGCGTGAGTACAATAAACATGCGAAGATGCGTGGCGGTGGGTAATGAGCACGTCAATATACTTTTGTTCTAAAAATGATGGCGGAGATCACGTAAGTCATAAAGTAATGCGAACGAAAGTAAGCGAGCTAAGAACAGGGATAGGAAGGTACGAAGATGGTGAAATGAGCTTAGTCTTTCTTCTCTTCCTTCTTCTCCTCTTTGTCCTCCTCTGCAGCGGAAGACGAAGAGTTCTCAGCATTCTTCTTCTCGTAAACCTGCAGAAATTATTGTAAGCACGGCAACAAGAGCATAAAAAGTCTTCACCTTCTGGAAAAGGCCAAGTGACGCCTGCTGGGTCTCATTGATCTTCTCCCGAATGGCATCAGCAGTCACTGCACCATCACCCGCCTGACCCTTCGCGGCAATCTCACGGAGCTCAGAGATGTGCTTGGTCACTTTGTCTTTCTCTGCCGCATCGAGCTGATCCTTAAACTCGTTCATGGCTAAAACTCGATGAGCATTCAAATTGACTCGAATAGAGACAGTGTTCTCACCTTTCTCAGTGTCAGCACAAACCGACTCGGCCTTATTCGACTCCTCGATAATATCACGACGGGCCTTGTCTTGCTCCGCGTACTGTTCTGCATCCACGACCATACGTTCGATTTCCTTGTCGCTGAGACCGGATGACGAAGCAATGGTCATCGACTGATCCTTGTTTGTTGCCTTATCCTTTGCGGACACGTTGACAATGCCATCTGTTCAAAACTTGAGTAAAAGCTCCGTAGTAGTGGCATCAGCAGGCATACCAGCATCAATGTCGAACGTGATCTCGATCTGGGGAACACCCTTAGGCGCGGGGGGGATGCCAACCAAATTGAAGTTTCCAAGAAGCTTATTATCTCGCACGAGTTCACGCTCGCCCTGGAAAATCTTCACTTCGATAGCAGTCTGGCCATCCGCAGCAGTCGAGAAGACCTGCGATTTCTTGGTCGGAATGGTAGTGTTACGCGAGATGAGCTTAGTCATGATGCCGCCGAGCGTTTCGATACCTGCAAAACGCGTCAATCTAGTGATGCCAGAAGACGGACATGACATACCGAGTGATAAAGGAGTGACATCGAGAAGAAGAATATCTGTGACGTTTCCAGCGAGGACACCACCCTGAATGGAAGCACCAATGGCCACAGCTTCATCGGGGTTTACACCCTTGGACGGCTCACGACCGAAAACACTCTTGACTGTCTCAACCACACGCGGCATACGCGTCATGCCACCCACAAGGATAACCTCATTGATGTCGGAGGCTTTAACACCCGCATCTGCCAGAGCCTTCTTGCAGGGTTCGACAGTACGCTGGACCAGGGGAGCAGTGAGCGACTCAAACTGTGAACGTAGTAGCTTCTGGTTGATGTGCTGCGGACCACTAGGGCCTGATGAGATGAAGGGCAGGTTGATCTCTGTCTGGGAAGTCGACGAAAGCTCAATCTTGGCCTTTTCTGCAGCTTCACGGATACGCTGAATGGCCATCTGGTCCTTGGTCAGGTCGATACCCGTCTCCTTTTTGAACGAATTGATGATGTGGTCAACCAAGACGACATCAAAGTCTTCGCCACCCAGATGGGTATCTCCGTTTGTCGACTTGACCTCGAAAACACCTTTTTGCATTTCCAGGATGGAAATATCAAAAGTCCCACCACCAAGATCGTAGACCGCAATGACGGAGTTCTCCGCACGATCGAGACCGTAAGCTAGGGCAGCGGCTGTAGGCTCATTAATCACTCGGAGGACCTCCAGGCCAGCAATTTGACCAGCGTCCTTAGTTGCTTGACGTTGAGCATCATTGAAGTACGCCGGGACCGTGACGACAGCGTGGCTATGAATCGAAGGGTTGGCGTAAAGTCGTGAGGTTAGTTGGAATGCACTTACTTGATTTTCTTGTTCAAATACTGCTCAGCAGTTTCCCTCATTTTGACGAGGACCATTGATGAGAGTTCTTCAGCAGACTGAGATGGTATAAGTACTCGGGAGATGAAAGATTAGCTTATGACTCACATATTGCTGCTGTTTGCTATTGAACTCTACTTCAACAGCCGGCCGCCCATCGGATTTGGGGACAACCTTGAATGCCCTGATAGAGGTACATAAATATGGCAAAGGAGTGGAAATTCACAAGTAAACTTACCAGTGTTTCATGTCATCTCTCACCTCCTTATCGTTGAACTGCCGACCAATCAAACGCTTGAAGGCAAAGACGGTGTTTTGCGAGTTCACAACTGCCTGTCGTTTAGCAGGCAGACCAACAAGACGCTCGCCATGCTTGGTGAACGCGACGACGGAGGGCGTTGTCCGTGCTCCTTCCGAGTTCTCGATGACGCGGGAAGTCTTACCCTCCATAACGGATACGCAAGAGTTTGTCGTGCCCAGGTCAATACCGACAACAGGACCTACAAGATTGTGAACATTGCGTGAAAGAAAAGTGACACGTATGCATACCTGAAACTTTTGAGTTCATATTCCTCGCAATTAAGGAACGAGGCAGGCCCTGGTAAGGGTAAGTATGAGACGTCATGTACGCATATAGGATGACATACGGCATAGCTGCCTGAGCGAGAGACGGCTGAGCGGAGCGAGCGAGCGACGGCGAACATGGTGGTGGGTGGTGAGAAAAAGGGAAGAAAGGAGTGAACGGCACACTCGCGTCTCCGCGCCGAAATTTTTTCTGTAAGCAGAACTAGTCACGTGACTGCCTTCCCGTCCATGCCCGCTCTCCATTCTCTAATTCCTCCCATTTCCTTAATGCTACTCCGTCCCACAACTTGTCCGACAGATCCCCCTGCTTGCGCAAGATTACCTCCCCTTGCACACGTGACGGGAGATACTCGTTCGTCACTGGATGCCTAAAACCAAGGTCATTCGGGACTGCCCAACTCATGCTTCAAGTGAGACCCCACGCACACATATTCGGGCTGGTATTTGTAGGCTTTGCTATTCCCGATCACCTCCATTGACTCCACTGGTATATCGCGCATCACAATGGGCACGAGCGGTGTTGGCTCACGCTTCACGAGTCTTTCCGCGCGATTGTATCCCTCATACGCCCGCGTCGACTTGGGTGCCTCGGCAAGGTATGTAACTAGTTCTGTGAGGGGTGCACGACATCCGGGCATTCCGATGGTCTGACAAGTCTGCAGCGTAGCTACGGCCTACAATGTGACCAAGTGCCAGTTCGTCAGCGCGGGAGCTACGTAACACGAGAATGAAGGAAGGACACTTGCCAGAGGCAGCGCTCCGCGATCCGCGATCCCGATGTCCTCGCTCGCACAGACCGTCATCCTTCGTGCGATGTACACAGAGTCCTCGCCAGCCTCCAGCATGCGCGCGAGCCAGTAGAGTGCCGCACCAACCTGGCTACCCCGCACGCTCTTATGCAGCGCAGAGATGAGGTCGTAATGGGCGTCACCGGTGCGATCGTACGATGTCGACACAGACCGGCGTAACGATCCGAGCAGCACGAACTCGGATGTCGTTGGAGCTGAGTGAAGCACAAGTTCAAGCAGGGAAAGGGCGACGCGCGCATCACCGGAGGAAAGCGAGGCGATCGCCGCGATTACCCGACGAGTTAATTGCGGGTACGAAGGTGATGTTGTCTCAGTGTCAGTCAGAAAATCGGTCGGATGCGCAGCCTGTGGTAAGAAACCAAGCCAGGAAGAAACACCGTCAGGCGATGGGACAGCAAGAGCCGGAAGACTCAACTCACAGCTGAAGTATCGCTATGCCCGAGAGTAAGTGTCGTTATACGCGCAACTGCTCTGTCAATGATTTTGATTACATCTTCATCAGCCAAGCGGTTGAAGACATAAACCCTGCAGTGGCGTCACGTGAAAAGGCGAAGCAGATGGATTTTCTAGTCCTTACCGACATAGACTGAGTAACGTCCGATTTAACTCAAATGACGGGTTCTCAGTGGTCGCCCCTATGATCTACATGCGATGAGTCGAACAGCATAATTCACGTGTTGCTTACTTGCACAAAACCCTGTTCAATGAAAGGGATAAACACTTCCTGAAAGCCGAAGTATGTTAAAAGGGGATAAGGGCAGTAGCAAAGGTGTTGAGAACCTGTTGAGACCGTGTAAAGCGGTGAATTTCATCAAGAAATACTATCGTCCGTCTACAGCACATGATTACCACAAGTCACCGTACTCTAGGGTAGTATAATCACAACCTCCCTGTCAACCGCAGTTCGTCTCTCGCGTCTTGGAAGATAGATCGGACTTGGTTTGCGCTCGCAATCGTCGCGCTCACTTCCTTTGAGATCGCATCCGCACGTGAAATGAGAACTCTCGCCATCGTCGTCTTGCCGCATCTGAAGGCAGGGCATACAATGTAAACCCAATGAGCGATATTACTTTTTACACGCTCACCCTGGCGGACCCCAGAAGATGATATTCTCAGTCGTGGTTGGCGTGTCTGAGCTGAACCCAAGGAGGTGATCCTGGCCAACAACTTCCTCCGCGGTTTTCGGACGCAGTTTGTCCGCGAGGGGAGCTGCCTCTTGTAGCTGAGCGTCGCAGTCATGAGCCCCTTGCCCATGAGGTCGAATGTTCATCTCAGATGTCCGGGCCGGTTCAGTTGTCGTGGCGCAATGGTCTCAGGCTACCGTGAGGCAAGAACAAGATCTACGGGCGGAGAATACGGCGACGTTCGTGCACGTATCGACAACGACAAGCTCAATGCGTACCTTGCAAAAAACGTGCCCGCCCTGACTGTACCTGTCACGATCAAGCAATTCAATGTGCGTCCCGTTGTTACTTTACTACCGTTAAGGACCACCATATGAACCAAGCTGTCTCACAGTTTGGCCAGGTTAGGAGCTACTTAAAAATCCCATGTGTCATTGAATTAATACCGGTGGGCAGTCGAATCCCACTTATTTCTTAACGGATGTGCGGT
Source organism: Russula griseocarnosa (assembly GCA_022884055.1). Taxonomy (NCBI): domain Eukaryota; kingdom Fungi; phylum Basidiomycota; class Agaricomycetes; order Russulales; family Russulaceae; genus Russula; species Russula griseocarnosa. Next base: position 109,510 of record JAGKRU010000005.1, read on the forward strand.
ACAGCATTTAGTCGCGTTTTTATCGTGTTCTTTCTATCTAATTTCGCCAATATCATAGCGGTGCGCGTTTCGTACTGCGAAAAAAACCCGCTGGGAAGCTAGTATCTCAAACGGCACACCAAGTCGAGAGAGAATACACCGTGCTGGCCGCGATCCACAAGTACAATACGCGGCCCACAACACCACCAGAGTCGCGAGTGCCCATCCCACAAGTCCTCGTACTATGTGAAGACCGTGACGTCATTGGAACGTCTTTCTACATAATGGAGTTTCTAGAGGGTCGTATATTCACCGACATGTCGATGCCTGGCCTGCCACCAGAGGTCAGGAGCGAGTGGTATTTCACCCCTCTACTTTCCAACGCCACCTGACTGACAGAACGAACGAATCTACCTATCTGCGACGAATGTGTCGTGTTTCTTCCCGACTCAACGAACGACAGCTGGCTCTCCGCAGTACGCATTCTCGGCACGCTCTCTTCTCTCGACCCAAAAGACCTCGGCCTCGAAAATTTCGGCTCTCACAAGCCTTACTTCCCACGTCAAATTAAAGCCCTGTCTAAAGTCATGCTCGCGCAAGCCGTAGTGAAGGACATCGACACGGGCAAGCCGGTGGGCGAAATACCAGGGTGGGACGAGCTCATAGCGTGGTACGAGGGGAACCTGCCTGACGAGCGCAAGACGGGCGGTGTGCGGATCGTGCACGGTGATTATAAACTCGACAACCTCATCTTTCACCCGACGGAGAACCGCGTGATCGGAATTCTGGATTGGGAACTCTCCACACTTGGTAGTCCGGTGACGTACTCTTCCCTACCATGTGTGACGATTGGGTTGTTGGCTGACGTGACGTTGGCATGCGAACTTGACTCAAACAAAACAGTTGGTGGACTTGGGAAACTTGACACAACCGTGGGTTGTCGACTCGAACGATTTCAGTGGGAGCATGGTCGGTTTCAAGAACAGTCCAGGCACAGAACCAATATCGCTAACTGAGCTCGAGCGCGAGTACTGTCGAGCGACGCGACAGCCGTACCCGATCACACAGATGACTTTTGCGCGTAGCTGGATGCTCTTACGGGTTTGTTCTTCATTCTTCTCTTTTGTTCGGACATTGTTGTTCATATGATGACGACACTGTTCTTCTCTCCCTTCTCTCTTTTAGCTTGCGGTCATCGCGCAGGGAATTGCAGCGCGACATGCGCAACGTCAAGCGAGTTCGGAGCAGGCGCATATTTACGCTGCCGTGTTTCCTCTGATGGGAAGGCTGGCACGCCGAGTTTTGGAGGAGGAAGGATACCTACCTAAAGCTCGATCAAAGCTATGATATGACGACCACGGTTGAACTGCGCTTTGGATTATCACAGTAAAGTGTTGCCAGCTACGATTGACAATTGTCGACCTGCTTACGCATAACCTTGACATCTGAAGATGATAGATACGCCAACTTCGAAGCCCGAAGCTCACCTCCCTCTACATCCCTCTTTTGGGACTGTTATCAATTACTTATATGATGAAGTCTTATCTGCTCGCTCCAATGGGTATTCGCCACGGTAGTAATCTCCGTCTGCTGAGACCCCACTGTATTCGTCAACAACAATGCACGCGTCCGGCTAAGAAACATGCTGATTTAGCCGCTTTGTTGATTTCACTGATGATCGAAACACGTCAGCGCCTCCGAGTCTGGCTGAGATTGAATGACCGCTGCAAAAAACCGTCCAGGGTACTTTCGAGAGGGGCCTGGGCTCGGATAGTCACTCGGGTAGTGATTAGTTGGTCAGTGTGATGGAATGCTAAGACCGCATGACTTGATGCTTGATGTCTCACGTCGGCCTGAAATGAAATATGGGGTATCAACATGTAATATGCAACAAGTATGAGGTATGGTCGTTCCTCGGCTACGTGAATGTACGGTACAGCTGCAGTATTCTACAAACCTAACGAAAATTATACAGTGGTATGAAAATATGGTACCAAGGGGAGATCCTCATCACGATACTGCCGTGTTCTACAAATGTCTTCCACATCTTAAGTTTGAACTCTAACTCGGAATTTGAACTAACGTCTTGTGTTGGCTTGTTGGTTGAACATAAGAGGCTTAAGGTAGCATAAAATAGAATTTCAAGAATTGTTCGTAGTTGAGCTGTATCCGTCCGCCCTTGTCCGTATCGAGACTTGCAAACGACTCGGTGAATTGCTTTACGAACACGCATGCGCGCATGAACCGATCGAACGTGATTGTTTGTTCGCCAACCTCTGATCCTGAGGGCGCAGAAGCTATAGCAGTAGTCAGCTCCGGACTCAATTTCTGTGGGGGTGACAGTACCAAATTTGGCCACGAGAAGCGATAGTAGATGTGGAGAAAGCTTCATGCCAAATTGACTCAAGGCGCTCTGCAACTCCCAAGTATCGATAGTGCCAGAGCCGTCCTTATCAAAGTGTCGGAACACTCGTTGCCATTCCTAAATTATTATTTTTTGGGTCAGGGATTTACTCGAAATTACCCCTACTGCCACACGCCGTAAAGAACACCCACCTCGATGTATCGCCAAAGCCCGGTGAACTGGTACAACACCCGATTAAGACCCAAAGTTACGACTGGTTTCCAGGAATGGCCACTGCTTACCTCGGCGAAGCTGATGTCTCCGGACCGGTCTTGGTCCTGATAAGATGTAAGGACATATGAAGGACATATGTCACAAGTTGAAGAGGATACACCGAGAGGCTTACAAAGAGGTTCATAAGGAGCTTTACGGTATCAAGATCGAAGTCTGTAACCGCTATGAGTAAGCTGACTTCTTCAAAGCTACGGAGAACGTACGAGTCCAATCTCCGTTGACTAATGCCCTCTCTAAAAATATCGTTGAGGTCAAATGGCTGGGCTCAGGAAGCGCGATAACTTACGCAATTCAGATACAGAGATACTCCCTGAGCGATCCGCATCAACTGAGAGGAAACATGACCAAAGCCTTTTAGGAGAAAATTGTGCCGTAAGTAAGGGAACTCCGCAGTGCCGTCGGGGCACGCATGTGAATGCTCACTTTGGGTCGGCACCCGGCGGTGGAACCGGATCATGCATAAAGGCAAATCCACCTGGCCCACCGATTGTGACGGGATAGCCACCACTGCCGCCATTAGCGGTTGGGGAATAAGCCGGGGGGAGAGAGGCTGTGTAAGCCCTGGTGTAGTGCTATGGTTCACACGAACGAACGTCAAAAATTGTACACTCGGTAATTTTGGAGACGGTAGGATAGTGATTGTTAAGAGTGGCCTTACTCACATTAGTGAATGACATCGGACTGTGCTAGTGCTGGTGGCAAGTGCTAATGACAAGTTGAAAGCGGCGGCTTGGTGGTATTGTTGGGAAGGGGGTTAAGGGGGAAGAAACTAGCATCGGAGGTGAATATAAGCGAAAACTGAGCACAGCAAGGCTCGTGTTGGTTGGGGTACCATTGATCCGAGATGTGGATAATATACGTACACAAACGAGGTGCGAAGGCTGCAACGCTGCAGCTTCAAAGCACCTTATGGCACTTCTACTATCGCAGTCCACAGTATTCCCGTGTTGGGCGATGCGCACTGCATCTACATACTATAAATGCTGTACCCAGCTCCCGTTGAAATGCATAAAAATAGACCAGACCCATCGGCGGCATGGATACTACCTCGGACGACACGCCAAAGAAAGTAGTATTAAGGACAATTCCCTTAGAATGTTACAATAGTAGGGCTGTACGGTATAGTAGTGCCACAGCATGAGGGATGTGGTGTCGGAGATCGAACTTTCAAACTCAGGTCAGACCTGGTCATTCAAACTGTCTGAGACAGCCTACATGAAAGCCCCATCTCTCAATTATCTCTCAATCATGACTCATTTCATTTCGTGCGCATTCGGCATTCACGGCAATAGTAAGACCGTTTCCATAAACTTTTCGTAGCTGAGCTGGATCCAACCATCGTGGTCCCCATCGAGTGAGGAGAACGACTCGGTAAGTTGCTTTACAGCAACGCACGCGCGCACGAAGCGGTCAAACGTGATTCCGGACTGAGCAGCAGCTGGGTAACCTCTCGCTGCCGCTGGCACAGGTGCAGACCCTTTTACGTCTATGAGCGTGAACTATATAGGCAGAAAGCACTGGGTGCTTAAAAAATGTGTCGCACCATATTTGCGTTGCACAAGGTTCAGAAGCTGCGGGGACAACCTGTAGCCGAATTGGTTCAGTGCCGCTTGCAACTCTTGGCCGTCGATCGTCCCGGATCTGTCTCGATCGAAATGAAGGAACACGCCCTGCCAGTCCTGTGCCCCTTTTTGTGAGAACGCCTAAGAGAGAGCGAGATGACAGACTCGCACACACCTTGATATACTTCCATAGACCAATAAACTGAGGATAGATTAGATATCGGTGAAGGTGAAAATAGTTCACGGATAACTCACTTCGTTGAAACCAATTGTGCCACTTCGGTCGGTATCCTAGATGCAAACAAGGAGCGTTAGGCATGACATGGAACAGAATTTGGGTGCATAACGTCACGCACGAAAATGTTCATGAGAAGTTTGACAGTATCGAGGTCGAATGCTACACATCTCATCTTAGCGACCCGGCCCATTTCACAAGACCAAAGTATGCAGGGTACGCACAACTCCAATCGCCATTGATCAGCGCCCTCTCTGACTTAGTTGTAAGTAAACTATGAAGTTTATTTGGCCGCTCATGGTAACTTACGGAGTTCATTGGCAGATATGGACCCCGATTGATCCTTGTCGACTGAGTTGAACCACGACCAAAGCCTGAGAAGCGAACAAACAAAAGTCGTCAGAGGGCACACGGTAGCGCAAAGAAACTCACGTACTGGGGGTCGGCATCGGGGGGCGGCACAGGGTCCTGGGGAGCGAAACCTCCAGCTCTTTGATAGGGAGGGGGACCGCCATACTGACCGTCGGTTGTGTCAGTCAGTAACCGTGAAACGACGTCAAGAGGGTATAACAATTGGCAAACGCATGGCCAAATTGGATGGGAGCTAGTTACATACCGCACCGCCGTAAGACATGCTAGGGTTATTGAACTTGAATGAAAGGGGGAGGGTCTGAGTTGTGTGTCAAACGAGCAGAACTCGGACTTGAGTCGAATAAGGTGCCAGTGAGTGTCTTGAGACATCGACATCGACATTCGAAAGCCCTTTATTTAGAACCGTTTGAGCTCACAGCCATGGCCCACCGCGGCCAAGGCACAGCCACGCCACCGGCTCACCGTACCGACAGACACAGACCACAGATCCTTTCTTCAAGCTTCAATTCAAGTTTTTCCGAGTCACCGCCAGCATCCACATCCCACCTGCATGGGCCGTCTTATCTTCTTCAACTCAATTGGACGGCGGCACGCGGCACGGAAGCTCTCGCCGTGCTTTACTCTGTTTCAATCCTTTTTTTTTCTTATACCACAATATGTTCTACAGAACCTCACTGCCACAGTCCAACACAGCATCACGGTAAAATAAAGTAAGTACGAGCGCTGTCACTGCGCACAGATTTGGGTTCTTGCCAGTGAGCAGGGGTGACCCCTGCCTTTGGCAACCGTGATGCAATCAAAGCGTTCACACGTAATTCACCTGGGCGACCGACACAGCATGTAGCTGTGTAACAAACAAAAAGGCCATGATTGCCCCACTGTAAATTAGTCCAAAAGTCCGAGCGCTTTAGGCACACGGCCACAGTCGCCCCTAAACCCCGCATTCTACTTTCTGTTTTTCCAGGACAGCTTCCCTACCCACTAGAGTTCTCCGAGTCCTCTTTGGTCTTTTCGTGACACAATCTACGACGAGTCAGGGCCCAGCGGCAGCCCAACTATAAGTAATCGGCGGTGTCTAAAGGCCTACGCGCTGAATTTTTACTCTTTTAATCTGCCCACGCTGTCTGCGTCGATGTAACGTGGTCAAGTTCGTCATACAGTACGGATGCTTGGCTTGCTCAACCTGGCGGCCGTACAGCGGTTCTTGCTTCGACGATGCACGATTTCATACGCGGCAGCCTCACATCGTAAGCATCGTAAGTCGAGTCTTCAGATAACCACGGCGCGGCTCCCCTGGTATATCCGAATCTGCCCCTATACGAGAATTCCTAGGAGTGGCTCAAGATCAAGTGTGAATGACGGAACTGTGAGCGTGCAGTAAATTTAAAAAAAGATCCGATTCACCGCGCCTATACGTAGCGGCGCCAGCACCCGTCCTTAATAGCAAATTTATCAACCGGCCTTTTAACCGTTTCGCAAACACACCATGATACGCTCGTGTGTCATGTATATGTATACATAGATCCTTAGCGCCAGGGTAAAAAAGGCGCATCTACACTATATCATAGGATGCAAAATTATATACAAGGAGAATTGACAGTAATAAGTTACTACACCAAAATATAATCCGTCCACTATCACTCTTGGGACCCTCAGGATCCTCAGGCTCACGCACTCGCCACGACGACAGGTGGCAGGCCTTCTGGCGGCCGTCCGCGCTTCTTGCCTGTACCTCCACCAGTCCCCGCACCTCCTGCCGCACCAGTGCCCGCTCCGGTTGTAGCTTTCTTCTTCTTCGGTGTTTGTGCCTGCGGTTGCGGCTCTCCAGTAGGGATTGTTGCCACCATCGCCGAAGCCGACGGTGCGACCGATACCCCCAACGGGCTGAGCAAACCAGTGCTGCTCAACACGGGTGTCACTGGCTGCATCACACCTGCCACTATTCCAGACATGACTCCCACAGATACCCCAGCCACTGTTGTTCCCGCAGTTACCGCGCCTGTAGCAGGGCCTGCGACGACTCCTGCTGCCGTAGCTGATGCTGCGCCATCTTTCGGCTTGGTCTTCTTCTTTGACCCTCCTCCTGCCGCGGCCGCGATGGCCGCGCTGCTCGGCCGGATCACCTGTCCAAGCGGGCCGAGCTTCGCTTGAGCAGGATTTTGCGGATCGTCTGGAAGCGAGTCGAGTCCCGCGAGACGATGTTCGAAGTAACCACGGAGCAACCCTATCTGGTTCTTGACGGTCTCCGGGGTAAGTGGAACAAATGGCTGCGGTGGGGGATACGGCGGTGGGGGTTCGGCAGACTTTGCGCTGTGACAATGAAGGCGTGAGTAAGAAAGAGATGATGGCGAAGAATGATTCCCGTACGTGGCGTTTGGGCCCTTGGCGTTCCTCTTGCCTTTGAGGAGACGTTTGGGGATCGACAGAGAGGAAAGGCCGAGCTCGGCAGCAATGCCAAGCTCGCGCAGACCCAAAAAATCCTCGCCAATATCATCCGTAAATTGTCCCCTGGGAACAAATCACTACGTCAGCTTCGCGTCCGACAGATGCTAAAGCAGAATGCATACATGACAAACGCGCTTTCCTCTTCCTCGTCATCCTCGTTTGCAAAGAGTGCGTCATCGTCAAGGGCCTCAGTCGCCGTAAACTCCTGATATACATTGGTAATCTTCTTCTCAAGTTCACCTAGGCGGTTGCCGTGTCTTCGGATATCATCGCTTATATACTTATCTAAGGCGGCGATTCGGGACACGCCGCTCTCGAAGAGGGAATGTAGAATAATTTCCTAAGGAACACGTAAGTACGCTCGTTTAGGGGGTATGAAGAAGCCAAATACCTCAGGAGTCATAATATTGGAATACTTATCAAGATAGAAGCGGAACGTACGCCCAACATTTGATAGATACTCCATTGTGATCCCTGAGAACACGTCTAATGCTAGCTGTGATGACCCTGTGGATACATATTTCTATTACTGTTGATCATGCGGCTCAGGAGATCGAGCGTACCTTGAAACCCAACATGTTCCAATATTTTACGGTTTACCCATTGTATGCACTTCTCTGCCGCCAGTTCGCCAATGTCTGGGTTCACATCAGGTGATCCTTCCGATGTCGATTTCTGGCTCGGTCGGGGAACAGGCCATGGTCGCTCATCTACTGCGTCAACCTCCGGGTCATCTGCGTCAACGTCGCCTGCCAACCCTGCCTGTGGCCCAGTGATAGACACGTCACCGCCTTCACCGTCCTCCCCACCTACGTTATTAGTTGCAGCAGCTGCAGCGCTGATTGCAACAAATTTAGCATGTGTTCGCCGGATGCGCCGCTGGGTGCTAATGTTCGCATTCATCATCGCTAGTAACGAACGCGGTCGTGGTGGTGCGGGCTTTGGCGGACGCCTTTTACGCTTCTTTATCTTGGCAGGATTAGTGGGTCGATCTTGTGGATGGGGCGGAGGGGGAGCTGGTCCGGAGGTTGCGAGAGACGGAAGAGGCGGAAGGGTGTTTCCAATGAAGGCGTCGGATGATTGTGCATCCCACCAGAGCTCAATGGTATCTGAAGCGTGGGGTACGTGAATGCGCGCGCGCTTACGCATACGTGGGTCATATACACCATTTCTATCATGAGATAATTAGCATTGATCAATACAGCTCATATCCTGGGGTGAATACGAACAACTTGCGCTTGTCGCCTGGAGCACCGTCTAATGCGATCCCGTCACTGTCACTGTCGGCCTCGCAATCTGCATCAGATTCGGATTCACCAATGTAAGATCGTAACAGCGCGTTGAGTGTCTCTGCCTGACTCGATGGCCCAGGTGCTGAGAGTACAGCATCGAGGGACTGCTCAAGCTCAAGGATGGCAGCCATCCCCTCGGCTGTGCGCACGATAGCAGGCGACTCCTCAAAAGACTGGCCGCGCACGCGTCGTGGGGGCGTCAGAGCGGGAGTGAGTCTGCACCCTGTTCTCGAGTCATTGCTACTTGGAGGGCGAGAAGGTAAAAATGACAATGAATGGCTGTGACCGTTAATGCCATTCAACTTGGCCGGTGTATGAGAAAGTGCGCGACGACCAGACATAGAGACAGAGAGGTCGAAGGGAACGCAAGGATCGGCGCGCTCCTTCCGATCTGTAATGTATTTGAGGAGGTGTTCGGCCTTGGCCTTGAGGCGCGTAGCGCAAAGACGGAGGTGGTGGTTCTAGGCACCGGCGTCACTATAACGGGAATAGATGGAGTTGACGAGTGACACACCTCGGTGGCGTTGTATAGAAAACAGTTCGACCAAATGAGATCGAGATCGTCTTTGAACTCCTTTTTGGACTTGTATTGCCTCTGCTTGACTTTCTTCAGCATTGATTGGAAGTCCATCGGATTCAGTACAACTAGCGTACGGTGCTTGGCGATTATGCTAATTGGGTAGCATCAAAGGAACGGATACGAACCATCATAATAGTCGGGTACGTCCGACCGCGATACAGGCTTAATGAAGGCATCAGCATCGTGGTTATCCTAGATAAACAGATTATGTCAGAGCGGCGCGCTGGTAGTTCGGTACAACACCACAAACCATTGTAACGGCACGGAGATCATGCAGCAAGTCTTCAAGGGCGTCATAAAATGGATCTGCTAGCTTTACATCGTGAGGTTGTCTCTGCTACGGGCCGCAAGTGTAAGTGGTTATAGCGTCAGGTACGATTGGAATTGACTCACGCGGCTGTCTTTAACCACCTGGAAGAGACGCTTAAGATCAGCATCAGGAATGGACAGTTTTGCCTGGCTGTTGGCCAGGGTCCTTAGGAGGTTCTAAACGACGTCAGAGCGCAGAAATTGGCGGTGGATGGCAGAGTCTAACATACATTCATGGTTCGGTGAGCATTCGCACTGGTCTCGAGTCAGCCAACGCGTTATCCGAGAGTACTCCCCGGTTTCGGTCTCCGCCTCAAATATCCCGTCAAACGCCGGAAATGCCACCTTCTCCACAATAGAGGAGACAAACCGGACAAAGGGGCTTGTAACACTGACCCACCCTCTCCAATTAATTTTGCTGTATCAAGAAAAGCTATTATATTCTCAAACATCTGACAGAGAAAAGGACATAACTTTTTGTGCAGTTCTAAGCGGAGATAATAAGGATGCTGACATAATTCAGCAGCAGCCGCGTCTTGTCGCGCGTCGTCGCGTCGATTTCGTCTTCGTTCAACTCGACGCGCTCTGTCCGGGTCAAAAGTCAAAAGTAGAATCGCCTCGCAATCTCAGTCCGCACCTGCCGTACCTCCATATTGCAATTTCTACTTTTGTCGGCCACACTATCTATGCCAGCGGAGAAATAGGCCTCTCAATATCACTAGCACAAGAACAGCCCGTTCCCTTGATATCTATCCCCACTCTACATCACCCGACTCGTTTTCTGTATTCGACGTAGCTGACAATGTCCGGTCTCAAGAACTCGCCTTTTGGCAAGCGACTCCGAGCAACTCAGCAAGACGTTGACGAAGAAGGCCCTCGCCGCAGCCGGCCACGAACAAATCCCGTTTTTGGTGTCGCGCCCGCGTCGACACCTTCCCTCGACACCTCTCGACCTACTACGAGCGAAAGCGGTGGACCTGAATCTCCAACAGAGCTCCACCGACCGAACAAGGACTACGGCGACCGTTTTGTGCCGTCTCGCGATGCTGGAGACCTACGAACATCTTATAATCTTATGGAGGAGAGCGGACCATCAACCCCTTCACGAAACAGGGTTATTCCTACCGAGTCGGATGCTGCAAAAGGTAAGCGTTCTGTGCCCCGTTAGTTCCCAAATCCCCTCGCGCGCCCTATCCCTATCCAAATGAGTACGGTTGCATCAGCTTTGTGTCGTCATGAATTCACTCCTACCTCTTACCGTCCGTCTATATTCTCCTGTATCTAGATATGCTTCAATGCCCTTGATCAGCGTTCATTTTCTTCCCTCTCCGGGGGAGACGGGCCGGGGTGTTATTATCTCCTCATGATTTTGATTGCATCGGATCGAAGAGCGCTTGTTTCCTGCCGCTGTAGATAGATTTGGTGTCTTTCTTCTTTGTATATGCGATCATTCTCTTCATCTGCTGACGCATCGCAACAGAACAAGCAAACGCGATATTCACATCCATACTCCATACTGAGGTCACACCTCCCTCTCCTCGCCGACCTGTTTCCCCAGTTCGTCCAAGCGCCAGTTCGTCCAATGCTACCACTGCCCCTTCCACGCCCAGCCGACGGCGACTGTTCTCATACAACTCTCCCTCCGGCTCCAACCCTTCCACGCCAACGCGACGTTTGGACATGCCGACCGATGAGGCTTACTCTATGAGCCCTGTGCGTGAGGAAAGTCGACAGATACTCGAGAGTCCGCGACGGCAACTCCGTAGTGTCCCCAAGACGCCATATCGGGTGCTCGACGCACCTGAATTGGCCGACGACTTTTACCTCAATTTAGTTGACTGGTCGAGCACAAACGTGCTTGGTGTCGCTCTTGGTTCCTCCGTCTATCTCTGGACGGCACACACGGCGGTGGTGTCGAAGCTTTGTGATTTGAAAAGTACAAGTGATACCGTCTCTTCTATCTCATGGGTACAGAAGGGGTCAACCCTCGCGGTGGGCACTCTCACTGGGCGACTTCACATATACGACGCGCATACGTTGCAGTTACAACGGACGTACCAGCAAGCACACGCACAGCGAGTAGGCGCACTCGCATGGAACGCTCACGTACTCAGCTCCGGTTCGCGCGACCGTATGGTCTATCATAGAGACGTACGCGAACCAGGTACTCGACCATTTCGGAAAAGTGCAGGTCACAGACAGGAGGTGTGTGGCTTGCGCTGGAATTCAGATGGTGTGGCGCAGGGCGGTTTGCTTGCAAGTGGGGGTAATGATAACAAGGTATGTATATGGGACCTGCGGAGTTCGCGGCGGCCAGCGACGCGGAGTGGTGCTGGAAACGCCGAGGAAGGCGGGAGCAGTACGAGCATCGCCACACCTATGCCTTCAGGTGACTACCCATTGTGGAAGTTCCACGAGCATACGGCCGCGGTCAAAGCACTTGCATGGGACCCCCATGTGGCGGGTGTCCTTGCGACGGGTGGAGGGACACAGGACAAGCATATCCGATTTTGGAACGTGCAGTTCGGGAACATGCTTAGTGAACTGGACACAGGCAGCCAGGTGCGTTATGTGCAATTTTGATGGGAGACATAGATTCTAAGATGTGCGTGGACGTGGCCCCATCTATAATATATACATAGGTTTGCAACCTCACGTGGTCCCTCACATCACATGAGATTGTCTCGACGCACGGCTTTTCCTCGACTGCAGCCCAGAACCAGATTTGCATATGGAAATACCCGTCGTTAGACATGGTTGCTTCGCTCACAGGCCACACAAGTCGGGTCCTTTACCTTGCGATGAGTCCTGATGGGGAAACAATTGTCACGGGCGCTGGAGACGAGACACTCCGTTTCTGGAATGCATTCCAAAAACGAGAGGGTGGCGAGGGGCGCCGCGAGAGCCGGCTTGATTATGGGCGGCTCATTCGATGACACAATGGATTATCTCCTGAAACCAGTTTTGCGCCGTCTGTCATGGCCTTTGTTCCTTTTTCTCTCTCTCGTCTTGTGGATCCTTGGTTTGCGCTTTGACATCCTTTTTTCGTAACCGCCACACTTCGTCTGGGCCCTGCAATATCCAATCTCACGCCGTACTCCCCAAACCCCAAGTTTGTGCACACATCCCATCTGTACCCCACAATCCCGTTCTTACGACACACACATACATATACACCACGCATGCGTCGATTCTCTTTTGCATTCACACTTTCATCCTGCTGTATCAGTCTCGTCTCATGTGCCATCTCGATTTGTGCTCCATTCTTTATTCCCCGTTTGTTCCGATCGCTTTGCCCTAATTCTATTTGTCTTTTGCTTCCGTTGCTCTCGTATTGTCTTCCCCTTCCTGCTCTTGCTTTGGTCACGACTCACGAGTTCGATCTGTGCTCTCTCTTTATCTCTCTACCTCTTCTTCACGCCACTATTTGCTCTTCGGGATAGCCATCATCTGGATTATATAGGCATAGCCCCTGTTACAGAGCTCGGAATGCAGCGCCTTTGTGACGCCTATGGAGTGGTCGCCAGGGATCGGATCACGCAACCCTATTGTCCTTCCGTATTTGGTAAGTATCAGATTCATTGTCCCACAGTGCCCCACTGCAAACACGAGGCTTATTCAAAGGGACTACCGTCAAAGGCAACGTCTGTGGCGATTGACTCGTTCCTCCTTGTTGTGCAGACAACTGAAGCAGAAGTTCGATTATGGCAGCGTAATTTTTTTTTTAGGATCCCCCGTTTCGCAGGCATGGATTCGAAGCTTAAAAGCGACTGGTACCCTTAGAGGTGGCCATTCAAAAGACCAGCGTATTACCTCGAATCCGCATCCCCCCCTCACATTCGCCTTCCTTTCTATTCTTCCATTGCTAATGACGACGACGACCGTACGAATGTCTTCTCCAAGATCTAGTAGTCCGACGTCACCCAGTCCTCGGCCGGGTACGCCTTGTACCGAAAATGGCATTGACCAATCGATGAGCCCAACATCGCAGAGCAATCTATCGAGCCCAATACCAAGTGATGCTGCAGACTGTTCGACGAGCGACAGCAGTGGCGCTGGCAGTTATAGCAGTAGGGCACCTACGCCGCAGTGCCTCCCCTTGGATGATATAATCCCCGAGAATGTGAGTTCCCCTACAAATGAGCCCGACCAATTCGCAAGTATGGGTTGCTGACTAGCATCAAACTGTCGTGCCTGCAATTCGTAGGATGCAATCTCCCAAGAAGCGATATGCCAATACATGGATCTCGCACGGAGCCTCATAGTGGACGCACAAGGCCGGGCAGCGACCCCATGCTCCGGCTTCAACGCAGAGACGATGTTAGGGGACTCTGCGCAGTCACAGTACTCAAATGTGCTCGACAGCTTCGACTGGCCACTGGCCGGCACGATGGCGCTAGACGAGCTGCCTGACTCAGACCTCCGGTATCGCCCCGAGTATCAGCTGACGCAGGAGTGGTTGGATCATACTATAAAATCTTTGAAGGAGACCGAGGAGATACGGGTCGCAGCGGAGAGAGAAGTCGACAACAGAGCCGAGATTGGCGCTGATATGGAGACCGGCTGAGCCACGGCGATAATGAGGCATGGTATGATTCGTAGAGATGTAGACGATTTCCAGGACTTCCGTGCGTGGGGGCTGTGCATTTACTGTAGGCTTCAGCTTCGTAGCTTAATTGAGGTCAAGTTCATTTCCAAGCAGAGCAAGGTCGAAGGGTTGCCCGAGGATGTTGGATTGATCAAAGAACAGCGCGGGACATTACGGGGGCATGATGCATAGGGACTAGCCGGATGTTATCCGGAGGGAAAGAAAGAAATGAAAAAAACTTAGGCTTGTTGAGGAAACTAAATTTGAACTCGGCAGCTGTGTGTTAGCGGATAATTGTAGATAGTTGAAAAGCGGCTTGCCTGTTGTGTGAGTACATGATACAGAAATGGACTTGAATTGTCTCGATGCACTTACAAATAGTCACTGGCATAGTACCTCTTCGACAAGTATCCGGCGCGACTATATGCCGAGGACATGTTCAAACCAGAACTGAACCTGATGGCTCTCTTCCCTGATTCTTACCATTCCGCTAGCAGCGTCATCTGCGGAACCGGGGGCTATACTGGTGATGTTGAGTGTAGTATCTGCCAACCTCCTAAGTAATTGATGAATATATCAGGATGGCAAGTACAGCATAACGCTTACTGAATACTTGAATACTGTAATACGGCAGCTGTAGCCACAAAGAAGTGCCTTTGGCCATACAAGTCAGAATTGATTGACTTGTCACTGCGTGATGTCCGAAGAAATGGAACCACCATCGCTTCGGCTCAAAGGCCTACAGCACCAGAAAATAGGAATCCAAAAAAAAGGGATCACCAAAGCTCGTGCGTCCCGTTGCAACGACTGCACGTGACCAAAACATCTACGATAGTTGATGTTGGCCGAATATATTAGGGGAGTTCAAAGTAGACGTTTTGAGGCCGTTTTAGCTTTCGTTTTGAGTTTTGTTTTCAGGCCGAGTTCTCGAAAACGTTTTCAACTTTGATAGCGTTTTCGATTCTGTTTTCGAACGGCATAGCGGCATGTTGCGGACTTTGAAACACGTGCAGACAGCCGGATTTGTAATCTGTCACATGGTTTGGTTGAGAAAGCAGGTTATAGGCGATACCTTGGCTGGGTCAGATTTGAGGCTGTGTAGCTCAGTGGTTAGAATGCCCGGCATATGTCTGTGGGATCTGGGGGGGCCTGGGTTCAAATCCTGGTTGTCACTTTTCTTGCACATATCCACAACTGCCTTATTTTTTTCAAAATGGCGCATGACATGGTTTATTAAACACACTGTAATTGAATTAAGCTGGGTTGGTGTACTTGCAACTGCCCTTTGCCATGACAGTCGCGTTTGACAGAGGACATGTTTCAAAGTCCGCAAGTATGCCGTCGTGCCGTTCGAAAACAGAATCGAAAACGCTATCAAAGTTGAAAACGTTTTCGAGAACTCGGCCTGAAAACAAAACTCAAAACGAAAGCTAAAACGGCCTCAAAACGTCTACTTTGAACTCCCCTATTGTATTACGTTTCTACTACGTTTCACTTCTGAACCAGATGGATACCATTGGACTGATCGATTTAACACCCCTTCATGCGTACAAAAGAATACTCCTTTGTTTGCTGCGCTCTGTCGATCCTGCTGAAATTCTGTTTTGTCACAGCCCGAGTCAGTGGAGTGTAATCATTCTTGACTGCGATGCAGCGGAAACATAGACATCGTTTCCGCAGTATTTCGATTCACACGTCCATCTTTAGATGCCTGGTTATACATGTACGCCAAGTATCCATCCTCAGCCGTCTACGAATCGACATGTTATACTTCAGCCGCTCTCGAGCCGCCAAGTAATCCACCGTTCAAGTTAAGAGGCCGTTTTACTGTATCTAGCGACCTATCTTAGTTGCGCCCTGGCGGGGTGACATCGCCGCTTGAGTGCCGTTGTGGAGCTGGTCCATTGATGCGGATACCGCCTTTCCTTTATGCCATTGTGGGTTGCGATTGACAGCAATGCGATGATAGCGCAACGCAGCGGATCTCGGGCATGCGCGTGGTAGACGGTAATGGTCTTCCTGGAGACTAAGGCTCAAATACTGGTGGTTTTTAATCACTCTCTGTCCTTTCCGACAACCTCCTTGAAGATATTCACTCTTATCCTGATGGGTGGCACGGTGCAGCAAGTCCGTCCATGGTCAAGTTACATTTGGTACGCCCTACCTGTCTAACTGTCTAACGTCTGTCTAGAAAGTTCTCACCATTCATAATAGGGATGCTTGGAATAAATCGCCAGAAGAGCGCCAGTTCTTACAACGACTCGATTCATGTCTTATTATATATGCAACGCTCTCCTACTTCAGCAAATATCTTGACCAACAAAATATCATCGTGAGTGCCTCGTGCTGCGCCGGGTCGTCTAAGCGTGTTTAAGCAATGCGCACATTAGAATGCCTACGTATCTGGCATGAAAGAAGAGTAAGTTTTTCCAGATCCTCAACATGCTTTGCATCATGTCACGGTGCATTCCACAAGTCTTCACCTTCACGGAAATCAACTTAATTACATCACGACTTCATGGGCAGTAGGATATGTTATAGGACAAATTCCCTCAAAGTTAGCCTTCTTTTGGCCTTTATTCGCGTTATCTTATGGTATTTTAGTATGCTTATTACGCGCGTGCGACCGTCGATATGGGTAAGTTGGTCATAGCCCTAATTCCCGTGCTCGAGTGGCCCACCCCAACGCCATTCTTAGATTCCAACAATGGAGTTGATATGGGGTTCCCTCACTATGTGTCTTGCCACGAGCAAGGGCTTTTCGACCCTCTGCGCCGTACGCTTCTTCATCGGGCTGGCAGAGTCGACCTTTTTTCCCGCCATCCAGGTGTGTTCATGATCTCATATGATGGGTACATCAAGTACGGCTAATGTTCATTGTAGTACGTGATCGGTAGTTGGTACAAAGATGAAGAATTAGCAAAGAGATCCTGCATTTTCCACGTACGTGGGGTGTCTGTTTCAGAGTTTCTATGGCATAAATTATGCTTGGACAGACTGCTAGTGCTGTGGGATCGATGGTTAGTGGGTTTTTGCAGGCGGTAAGTACAAAACTTGACCAAACGAATTGACGGAAATTCAAGTGTGCGATCGGCAGGGCATTTATAATAGCCTCAATGGTAGTGGTGGCCTCTCAGGGTGGAAATGTTATTCGGGTCGTTCTTTGCTTGTGCTCAGGGCTGATTTTTACAAGGGTTATTTATCCTTGATGGTGTTATCAGCATCCCCATCGCGTTGCTTGGTTTCCTCGTCATGCCCGATCTGCCTTCAACAACCAAGCCATCCATGTTATATACGCAGGAACAACTTGACATAGCCAAGAAGCGTATGGATTCTGTAGGGCGGAAACCTCCCGTGAAGTTCACCAAGAAAAAGGTGCAAGTTACTTGCTAATACTGCCAGAATTCGTAGTGTTTGACAACATGCGATGTCATAGTTTCTCGGCTTTTTCTCCACATGGCATATATACACACTCGTACCACGTGGGTTCTCCGGATGATGATCGATGATCGTTGACCCTTACTAAATCTACTTGGGGACGCAGTTCATGTCTTTGTATGATCTCGTGCAACGCTATGATCCACTTCTGATCCTACATCCAGTTTGTTAACGGAGGAGGAGGCACGGCCTCCATGATTTTCTGGTTGTACACTCTACCCAAATCATAATGGACATATCTGCTCACGGGAAGCTGCAGGCTCAAAAGCTTCAACAAGCCTGGGCACATTGTTTACACCATTGGGCAGATTAACACATATCCTCTCGGCATATATTCCTTGCAGATTCTGACGAGTAAGCTCCAGTCTTATCTTGTGACAGGTGCACTAATCTCCTTGTTCAGCACTGGTTTACGCTTGGTGGAGTGATGCAGTTCTTTCTCGCTGGCCACCGATAGTGTTTTCTGGAGTGAGACCAAAACAGGTTCTATGTCCTTACACTTGGCCTTACCCTTTATTCCATAGATATGGTCAATTATTACTTATATTGTTCTTGCAACCACACCTGTATACACAGACATTGCCCGGTACGCGGCTACTCAACGTCCATCCTCCCTTAGAATGTTGACTCACCACCACTAGCCGGTGGACCTTCTACTACTTTGTATGGGAGCGCTTTTTTCATCGAGTATTATTCTAAATTTTCAATATAGACTGGTTGTATGGGAGGTATATCTGGCTTGATCATGGCATGGGTCAATGAGCTTAACAGCCATGATAGCGAAAGCATGTGCCTCGTATTTCTGTCAAATATTGCAAGCTGATGATGGTGTCTTCCAGAGCGGGCTTTTGTTGTTGCATCCTGTAACACGTGGGGATACGTAATCCAGGCTTGGCTACCCATGTGAGTTATTGTATTGTTCTGCCATCGTTAACATGGCTTATGGCATAACTAACCCCAACCGCCACCAAGTCTCATATTCCCTCAAGTAGAACAACCTCGGTAGGTGCGCGACGTGCTTCCCGGACAGGATTAACCACTGTGACTCTATAGGGTATTCAAAGGCAACGTCACCACAGTCTTTATCAATTTCTCCATGAGTGAGCAAACATGCCTCACGTGTTCTCCCCCTCGTCGCTGAGAGGATGCATCGCCTCGTACAGTCGTAATGGCGTTGATAACTTTGTACCTCCAGCGTCGTGACCAACGTCGCGTGTCGCTTTGCGAGATTAAAGCATCTGCCAATGATACAGCCGACAGCCAAAAGGGGGCGGAAATCATCGACTCGGAGAAACAAGCGCAAACCGAAATCTTCCCGATGTGAACACTTTGCTGTCTTTAGGAGCCTTCATGTGTGATTAGTGGGAGAAACTAGAATGACCCAAGTGACCACTTGTGGATGAACAGTTTATATTAGAGCCACTTCTACCGTACAAAGACAACGACTATGGACTTTCCGCACCTGAAACCTATTGTTCGAACTATCGAGAATTTCTAGAAACAACCTGATGTTTATGGCCGTCTGTGGTACATTGTTCGCTTTGTTTCCGATGCCACTTAACTGTGGCCGCCGATGCCTCAAATGACATAAAATACGGAGTATCCTACTGTGCTAGTTCCATAAGCCCACACCGTGTGTACCACTAGTATCCTCAAAGCCAAGAATGGTCTTCCACCTTTCCGACTTGGCACACTCATCGAAGTTTTCCGCAAGGCCGCGGCGCGACATTCTACCCGAGTCGCCGCGCACAGTGTTGAATCCCGACAACGCCTGCTGGTCAGGCTTCAACCCGTTTTGTCTGGGCGAGGGCGTCAAGAACGGGCTGCGTAGCGCCCTGCAGCCACCGACACCCAAACCATCGTCGAGCTCCAGCGGGAGCTCTCACGAGTCTCTGCCTCGGACCACGCTCGACCAACTTGAGCAAACGTTCTCCCCGATCGGCTCGAGCGATTCAGATGCGCGCATATACCTGACGCAAACGTCATTTGACGTGGGCCCCTCAACAGTAGCCTGGGCCTTTCCCAAGCCCACATGGGGCCAGTGGCCTTGCCGTTCTTTCTCTTACTGCATCTCCGTCATGACTGAGCACGATGCCAACACCGTGTACGTGGTGGATACCCCCGAATCCGAGGAGCCAATCCCGCCTGTCTATGAGTGTACGTCGGACGGCGTGATGCATCTTTGGCTCATCGTACCGAATCATCCGAGTGCGGGTGGGATGGTACAGCTCAGCGAGGAACAGATGCGAGCGGCCGTGGAGTTTTACGACCGGTCTAGCACGAGTAGTCCGAGTTTGGGCGCGGGCGCGGTGACGGCAGTGAAGAAGGATACAGTCGTGGACCCATATGATTCTAATCGGTACGATGACGACGATAACACCGGATATCGTCATTATTATGACGATGGGCGCGAAGCCGGTGTAAGTGCGATTCTGCTGTCTTGTGCAGATGGGAATGAGGTGGACGCAGTCGCGTTAGCTGTGTTACTCCTCACGCGCCACCACCACTCGCGCTTCCAAGCCTATTCCGATTCCGACTCACGAGGCCATGATGGCCCCTACCGGCACGCGGTGGCAGCGCGACTCGACGCTCACGATGTTGGGTCTTATACAGCGTATCAAGCATTACGGGTTATTGACGATGATACGCGGGTGTCGCATGTCTGGAAGGGATTATTGGAGTGGCCAGATGTGGAACGTGTGCAGGCGGCGCTGGTTTCCTGAAGCCGATAATTGCTTTGCTCTGCTCGCAATCAATATAACACATGTACAATGGCATCGTCCCCAATTATTGTAAAAGCTCTCTCATCAGATAATACGATTGTCAAAGAAAAATACTATAACTATCTCCCAGGAACGAGGCGCAGTGCAAAGGGAAATAGTAGTCGTAGACAGTGCAAAACGTTGAAAATTCGGCACTTAGTATCAATCAACCTGAATCTGTCCTACTCCTACTCCTATTCAAAGTCTCAGAGGGAAAGGTCCAAAAAAATTATTCTGTGAGGCGGGAAACACTTCTGTCAATCCACCCCCATCGAGGTCTCGCATAACAGGCAAGGTACTTGTGCATGTTCCCCGGAGTTATACAGTATATGGCAACCGCGAAGCAATTGCGGCCCTTTCTTAGATTTATACATACAGACTGGCCACGAGACGTGTAAGCGAATGTTCTTTCCTGCCATCCAATTCCAAACCCGACACGGCCACCTTTACGCGTCCTTTTTGCCGCCGAGCTCGGAGTACAGCACGTCAGCGGTTCCCTTTTCCTTCTGACGGGAATCCCAGTCGAGGCCCCGGCGCTGATTCTTGAAATGATTGGATATGAGGAACGCAACGTCTAAGATCAAGACATAAAAGATTGATTGTTGGTTGCCGTTGCCAGTGGCGCGGTGGCATGGACATAGAAAAAAGTGTGAGCGACAAGGTCAATCACCAGGACGTATTGATGACCAAGACGGCGAGGGGAATAGAAATGGAACTGACCAAGAGATTGTTCGAAATTCAGACGGGGGTCACAGAAACTCTAAAATTGCGTAGGTGATAGTGAGGAGTCAAGTAAGTCAAAGGGTTTACTCGGAGGATGATGCAGGTCATAATGCCAACCTGGTAGCGAAGGCCAAGCTCCTCCTCGCTGAGCTCCATGCTCCCACCCAGACACTCAGTCACGCTGTATCCCTCCTCATTGAACTCACCGGTAAACTCAAGGCTGACTCCACCGAGCCGCGACTTGCACTCGCCGTGGATGCGAAGGCAGGAAGAGAGTTCGCTGATGATGGTGCCAAAGTGGCGCGTCTTGAGACCCGACGACGAAACGAGGGTGCTAGAGAAATGAGCTACAGTCAGATGAGGCACCTTGTACATAGCAAATGGCGGTTCGTCAGGAGGATTCACTCACTTTCCGTGCATCGGGTCGCAGACCCAGATGACTGGATGGCCTGATGCTTGGACGGCCTTGATATGGCGTACTAGATACAAGCCAATCTATCGCATGATGGAAGTTGTAAAGAAAAAAAGGTCGGACACAAACTTGCAAGAAAAGAGAGCGAGAGAACCTTCTCTGCCCCATAACGGGTTATGAGGGTCACCTTCCCGTCGTCACGGTCGGGATTTACGACTGCGAAACTCAATAAGTTTTAATTTCCGGGTAGATAGACGTACGCCTATTTGAGATAGGCAGAACATCATAGTTACTACTGACTGTCCAGCAGGGTGACGAGTTCACCATCGGCCATAGAAGGCCCAACCTTGATACCGATCGGATTGCGGATTCCTCGAAAGTACTCGACATGTGCGCCATCAAGCTGTCGAGTTCTATCTCCAACCCAAAGGAAATGTGCCGAGGTGTTGTAGTATTTCTCGGATGCCAGTGCAGGGGTTCCGAGCCCGCGAGAAACCGCCGAGTCCGGTATTGGGTATCGACGAGTCATAGCTTCTTCATAGGGAAGTAAGAGTCCTTCGTGGCTGAACATAAGATACGTTCGTTTAGTTTTCAGAAATGATTTTCGGACGAGCTATATTTTTTGGGAAGTACAGACCTCGTGTACAAGTCGACCTCACTCAAGACCCCACGGCCACCGCCGCGCTCGTAGCTCTGAGCTTCTCGCCCCGAATCTAGGCCAATCGTTCGAGTAAAATCGAGAGCGTCCGCAAGACCCTCGGAGACGGTCGCATATTCCGCTCTACTCACGTAAAGGGTCAACGCTCAACACGTAAAAACGAATGTATGCAGCAAAAGCGCAAACGAACCTCAGGGATGGTGATCGTACGTGGGACAGTGACCAGTCCCGCGGATGATGCAGGGAACCGAACCCAGAGGTTAGAAGAGCTCTAATGTGATTCAGGGTCGCGGTCGAGTGGAAGTATGCGCTGTATAGTGGTCTCGGAGGTTGTTCGACAGATAGACACGGATTATGAGACATACCTCAGAAGTCTCTCTGGGTCAGGAGTCCGCTCATCGGGATGGAAACTTGTTAGAGATATCAGGAACGGGTCCATTGGTATAGAGGGCTGCCTTACCCATTCACATTGTCACCTCTGTGTGGTTGCCAGATCCGCAAATTAGACAAGAGAAAAAAGAAAAACAAGTTGGAAAGCGCCCTGTGCCCACCGAAAAATCATGACGTCACGGTCTCCAACTTTTTCGGTTGCACTACTCCTCGGTTTTGCATATTGACCGGCAATACGCCCGATACGGACCTGTCTCCGTGGCCAGAGTCAATAAGAATGGGTTGAAATTCCATTTCTTCCAAATCCGTGGGCGGTACGGGGGGATTGAGACGTACGACAGGGAGACGAGCGCCCCAGATCAAAATGAGGGAGAAGGACAATATGAGTCCTACTTTTGCAGCAATGTTTTCCTGCAGTGGGAATCATCGTCCGCCCTATGAGGGACTCGAGGAAGGTTGAAGGAGGCTATTACAATGAAACGAACCTGAGTGCAGGATTCGAAGCTCTCCGCGCAGTCCCCAGCGTGTAGGAGGAACGCCTCATTTCTTTGTACATGAGTCAACTGATACCGAAGTCGTTCGATCTACAATAGAGAAGGATGAGAGGCCTGCGGTTTAGCAGCTCGGGTCGAGTCGACACTGATGAAGACAGTTGATGGTGAAGGGATTGGCGGACACGTACCTCGGATGGCGTGACAAGAGGGGGCAGGGTTTTGATTTTACCCAAGACTCTGCGGAAGAGGGAGAGTAAGTGAACAAGGAGTGGTTTCGAGGTTTTGGTGTTGGTACTGTACTTGGCCAGATGAGCCTCGTCAGGATACTCAACGGTCTATCAAATGAACCAAACGAACAGCATTTTGTTGTGTTGGCGACACAAGAGTAGAGATAATGATAAAAAAAACTCACCTGCGCTGCTCTTTTGCTTCTCCAGGACGTCGGAACCCAATCTTCGCCATGTGCGTCCGCCGTCATCATCGAATTAAAATCAGGCTTCGAGCTTTGGTGTTGTGCCTGCGCCTTGGTTACAGTATACTGTAGTAGTGAAGGAGTAACACGGTAAACTGTTCCAGGTAACTCAACAGCGCGTCGACTGGTCAATCGGTTGACGTCAACGTTCGACGCCTGTAGGATCCAGTCACATCAACACAGCACAATTACTACAGTACTGTGCAAGGAAATTGGCCGAAGCGTATGTATACAAACATATGTGTATGCAAGAGCGCCATCTATGGCCATATAACATATGTCCCCATTCTGTAGCATCTGGCTCCGCTCGCCAAAACGGAAGAGCAATTGAGAAGCGACGAGGCGTCCTCCGATCACCGCCACTGTAAGGAGGCGGCATAGGTAAGTGTGGCATAAGCTGCACGACTTCATGTTTAAGTTTAAATTAACCTACCCCGTCCATACTTTCATCCATAGGACCAGCATTGACGCGACTGAGACAACTGGGCGAACCGTAGCTACTTGGAGGCTTTGAAGGGTGAAACAATCCATACTGTCACGGTGAGGACTGATGGGTGGTCAAATTGGTCAAAGATCACTGTATAAGTATGTGGCACTAACTCCGTATAACGGAGACCACAATCATCTACTGCATGATATCCTTGCCGGTCAATTACAGAAGGGTCTTTTGATTACTCCTGTGTCCTTTGGTGGCGCAGGTCCTTACTCGTTGTACAAGATGGTGATTCCCCACTCGGACATCCTGGATACAGTACCTCAGGTGTCTTCTCAGGCCGTAGATCAATGTACTACGTACCAACTTACTAACAGGCTTTATGAACTACATGGTGCCGCATATTATATTGTCAGGTCTTTGACGGATCTGATCTGCTCGCCTGTGCCGACGCTGCCAAATTAGGCGATTCTGTAGGGCCAGGGTCTCGTGTCACCTAATTGCTATCTTCTCTCTCTCTGGTAAGCTCTCTGGTCCCCTTTTTTCGGGTCTTGAAGGTGCAGCCCCAGTTTGGCCCCGTCTAGCGTTTGCCTTTCTGGTTTATGTCTTGTGGCGTCGCGCTGGACATGTACGGCAGCAGTATCGCTACTATTACGGCGTCGGGATTCGTCTTTCTTACCCATGGCAGCCTTCGTAGGTGCTATACCCTGTTACGGGTCGCGGTATATAAGACGTACTCATCGCATCCAAGTCTACAGCAGCACACTGCATACCCACACCACCTATAAATGCCCACACCCCCAGACACAAACTTGAACAGTCATCAAATTGAGTATATGGCACAACGTGAACTCGTTCTTCATCGTGCTCACCTGCCATTACCAGTGTACAATCACGGTCATCGCAGTCACATTGCATCCCCATCGGGACCACATTCATTGTCCTGGAGTACCACCCAGACCCCCAACAGTCATGGTCCAGATTCATCATACCACCAGTCTCACGCCTTTGCATCGCGGAACGTAAACCCTCATACGTCCCGATACGTAGTAGGCGTACATCATCCTATATGTGGATCCGAAAACCAAAGACAAAAGGTATCTTCAGTTATCCGATATCAGTTTGTAGCGCTGATCGCTTCGGACTGCAGCGAGTCTCACTTGCAGGTCGCGAGTAAAGCGATATTGGCAGGCGTTATCAAGCAGTCACGATCCCTTCGAGCAGAATTCGGTTTGTTCAATCAGCTCTCGGCGTTTCCCGAATTCCCCCTCCGCTTCCTTCTATACCTGCTAATCACGCCTTCGGTGCTATGCCTTCGGAATCTCGTGTCCACCGAAACACACAACAAATACGGTGTGATCTAGCCTGGGTCTACTACACTTTGCATCAATGGAACATTTGTATCAAATACGGCTCCGGACTTCATCCCCAAGATGGTTTCTGCGGGTTCCTTGTGATTCATGACTTTCCCTCTATGTATTTATGTGCTATACGTGATCGTAGTATAGTCCTATTCGGGCCCATACATGCTATCAGTATAAATGTATGCATGCATCGCTCAACTCCATGGAATAAGTCCTGGTCTTCATCCTCCACCCCTTCATTGACCATCCGGGGCCTCATGGCCTCATACTTTCCCTCCCCCGTAAGACTTGGACCGGAAAACGCAATCGAACAGTCTGACCTGGCTCTCTCCGTCATCTCTGGGCAAGGGGAGCTCAGGTGTCGAGATCCACCGATAGTTGTTAATCAAGAGAACGGAGGGATCTGCATGGTTTTTGCCACCTTTGTGGCGCTACCAGAAGAGGTTTGGTTCTACGACGTGGTGTGCATGCCGCGGTTGACCAGGGAGATGACGTTGCATACAGGCCTTCCGACTTTTTGTAAGTAACTATGGGTCCTATGACGTCGGCGCAGACGTGTCCTTTGGTGGAGAGTACTTGGGCAAGTGGCTTATCGCTTGCGAACCACAAGCATGGCATCACATCGCTTGCGATTCTCTCTTCCGGTTTCACGAATCATACGGTACGAGTCGGGGTCCTTTACTCACCCCAATTTCCTAATCGGCCGAGCGACAGATCGTCAGTCAAAAGTTTTCGAACCAACGACAATCGAGATCCGATTTCAACACCTATACAAAGTAGAAGAAGGACCGCAACAGGCTAGTCTGGTCCCTGTCATCCAGCGCCAGCCATCTCCCGAGGAAGGCCCTGGTTATTTAAGGTCGGTATACTTTTTTTTCAGTTCTTTGCACCATATGATATTGTGTAGGCCATTGCGCTAACGTGTCATGTCATCGCAGGCCCAGAAATGATGTGATGCAGAGCGCGTTCACAGCCCTGGCGGGCGATCAATTTCTTACATTCGTCATCTTGTTCTGTCCACCGGTGCCCGTGACAATTCTCCCTCCGCTGCAGACAACACCAATAACGAGTCCGGAACCTGGCCCACGTCCGTATCACACCAGGTTTCTCCTCTTTACTGAGTTTCATCTCATGCTGACTTTCACCTTTACTATCTTATAGCATCTCCGCCTTCTTCGGAATCTGGTTCAACAAGGAGCTCAGGTTCCATCTCCCAGGTTTGTATATATTCGCGCCCGTTTCGGTTCATGTACAGAATACAATCGAGCTGACTTACCTCGTTGGGCCCCCCTGCCTGATGGCGCCGTTTCTTGGAAAAGATGTCAGACGACGAGCTCCAAGACGCTCTTACGGAACACAAGGACTCCCGCCTCCTGCTCCCCGCTCGGCTCACCCCTGGATTCTGGGGGAAACTGTCTGTGGAGAGCTTTTGTCGCCGATACGAGCTACCTGAGGAGATTGCATCAGTGCTGACCCAGATGAAGGTCAAGGATGCGCACGGCCTCAGTAGGGTGTATCTACGGGATCTGCGGGAAAATGGCTTGGCGCATCGTTCTATCAACATGTTGCGCCTTGCTGTCATAAGGTTTTCATCAGAGTCTAGGCCATGACCGGATGGACGCAGAGCCATCATCACCCGATTGTTGGCTGCTCTGGCAGGTTACACAGAGACGACGATTTATGGATGTATACTTTCAGCGTATGTTCTGAATTTGTATGTGTATTTTGATCATGTTGTACAGTATCTTTAGTGTATTCTTAGTCTGGGAACGAAAAATAGAAATTGTTCTCGGTGTCTTTACTGCTGGTTGGAGTCGAAACATCTGTCTGGGGTTGTGAGGCACGTTCAAGGGCACGTTCGGTTGCGAGTCCGAGTTGCCCTTGGAACGCCCATGCCGTCCGAAGGACTTGTCGCGACTAGCCAGCGGGCCGATAAGGAATAGATGATCCCATGTTGTTGTCTAATTTGGGGGGGGAGGGGGGCTGCTACGCTCTCTCGCCAATGCTCACGCGCTCACTTTCGAAAGTGGGCACGGCGATCTGCGACGCCGGCCCGCTACATGCCCGTCCCGCACAGCGCCCATAATCACATGACATTCACGTGCCGCTTGCTTGTCAGTGGCTCGTCTGCTCGGGTCGACTTTGATTAGACTTTATGTTCTCCTTGCACCTCCGCCGCCTCGTCACCACCCCGGTACACTCCTTCAGTGCTCGGGCACGAGGAGGTGCTCCGTCCATCCGTATAGCATTTGCACATCCCTCCTCAAGCCGGCGATACCCCCCATGTCCTCCGTTCCTTTCCCTTCGCCGGCGCTCCTTCGCAGCAGGTTCCACTCCGCGCACTCCTCCCCCAGACTCTCGTCCGTCTTCGTCTATATCTCCGACTCCCTCTTCCTCTTCTCCTCCGATCCGTCGCTCTGTTCTTTCTCGCCTTCTATCCGCCTCCCCTTTATATAACGCTGGTGGCACGTCATCCACTACCGCATCTTTCCGCAAGATTGTCGCACTCGCCCGACCTGAGCGGCGTCCGCTTCTAATCGCCATTGGCCTTTTATTTGTCTCTTCTTCCGTGGCGCTGAGCATCCCTTTCACCGTCGGAAAACTAATCGACTATTTCACCTCTCCGAATCCGGTAGGTTCGTCATTGTTACACTGTCCTGTACTTTCGAGCTGTTATGAGGCTTTGCAAATATATCGCATTTTTCCTTCTTTTATTTACCTTCGAAACGGAATTAAATCGATCTACAGACCATTCCGTATGGCATCTCACTGGCTCAAGCTACTGTGGGACTCCTCCTCGTATTTACTGTTGGTGGTGTCTGCAATGCGGGACGCGCATTTCTTATGCGTATGTCGGGTGAGTCGCTTATTTCATTTTTTCGAAATATGGCCTTCATTCTCTTCTCAGGTCAACGAATAGTCGCTCGTCTACGTCAGAGAACTTACGCTGCCACACTCCGTCAGGAAGTCGAATTTGTAGAGCGTGGAGAAGGTGATGCACTAAGTCGATTAAGCGTTGACAGTAGCATAGTCGGAGAGAGGTTAACAGCACATCAACTCATCTTCGACACGATTGGCTAATGATCTCAAAGTATCACGCAAAATTTGTCAGATGGCCTCCGCGCTGTAGTGATGTCCTTTGCTGGCCGTAAGTACCCCTCCTTCGTTTCAATTTCATGGGTCATATGCTGAATGAGATGCGATAAAGTCGGTGCTATGTTGTATATTTCGTCGCACCTCACATTTCTCATGCTTGCCATTGTCCCTCCCATCTCCCTTGGTGCAGTGGGTGTCATTTTGCTCGTCCCTATTCGCACTTATCGGACTTTTGATCAGGTATTCTACGGCCGATATTTAAAAAGGCTTTCGAATAAGACACAGGAAGCCCTCGGGGACATGTCCAAAGTCAAACCACCTCCAATTTAAATATGAAGGTTCTGAAGGTTGGTTTTGTAGGTCGCCCAGGAAGCATTAGCCGCCCTTCGCACTGTACAAGTTTTCAACGCAACTCCCCACGAAGAGAAGAAATTTTCTGAGCGGGTCGAGCGTGTCCTGACACTTGCTCGGCGCGAAGCGATCGCCTCGGGTATATTTTATGGAAGTACTGGGTGGAGTGGAAATGTCGCGCTTTTGACTTTACTAGGTTATGGTTTGTGTGCCCTACGCTCGATGTCTCGAGAAGGATATATCTTACTATGAACTTTAGGAGGGTCTCTCGTAAGCAGCGGACAGATATCCGTAGGAGAACTCACAAGCCTGTTGATGTATACGCTCTATGTCGGCAGCGGTCTGCAGATGTTAACGTATGTCCACCTCAAAATACTTCAATAGTCGTCCTCATGACCATGCGTTTTAGATCCTTCTTCGTAAGCCTATATTTCTCAAGGTTTCAGGTCGCTTGAGTGGCGCATCTCCAGACATCTATAATGCGTGGAATTGGCGCTGGGACACGTATTTTTGAACTCCTCGACAGAACTTCTGCGATCCAACCTGGAGAAGGCATGGTACTTGATCCGGCGCGTTCGGGGCCGCTCCGATTCGAAAATATCACTTTCAGCTACCCAACGCGGCGTGGGGTGAATGTGCTCGAGAATTTTGACCTCGAAGTCAACGTTGGAGAAAATGTGGCTGTCGTGTATGTTCTGCCCTCGTGCTTGCTCTAGGTGCTTTGTGGCTCATTGATTGAAAAGCGGAGAGAGTGGAGGCGGCAAGTCATCGATACATTCTCTACTGTTGAGGTATTACGATCCTGTCAGAGGCAAGGTCACATACGATGGACAGGGTGCGCCTGGTTTTCTTGATTAACGATAGTTATCGATGTCTGAGTTTGCAGATATCCGTGAATTTACGCCCGAGTCGTGGCGCGACATTATCGGCGTCGTCCCTCAGGTGCATACCCGACACAAGCAGTCCGAGATTGCTTGCCACCTAGCTAATAGTTTCTCCCTTACTTGTAGGACCCCGTACTGTTTACTGGAACCATAGCGTCGAACATTGCCTATGGTAATGAGAACGCTACTAGGATGCAAGTCGAGGCCGCCGCTCGCGAGGCAAATTGTGAATTCGTTTGGGGTCTGCCAGACAGGTTTGATACGCAAAGTGGGTCCCTTAATAACATTTTCTCTTTGTTGCTGGGTTTACCGAGTCATTGACTCTTTCAAGTTGGTCGATTGAGTCTGAGTGGTGGCCAGCGCCAACGACTTGCTATTGCCCGTGCCCTGCTCAAAAAGCCTGCAATTCTAGCTCTTGACGAGGCTACTAGCTCGTTGGACGCTTCTGCTGAACGCCGTGTGAGCATCGATACATCTTTCACTTTTTTTTCCATCTTGGTTGTACGATAAAAGCTTGCTAATTGGATTTGGTAGGTTAACGACGCTATTGATAACATTCTCCGTTCGCGTCATATGACGTGTTTATTCGTCGCACATCGCCTCTCGACCATCGCAAGGGCAGAGCGGATCGTGGTGCTGGAGAGTGCGCTTTATTTTTGGTCTTCCTGATATACGGCTGATAGCAAGCTTGTCGCCTCTTTGTCCAGGTGGGCACATTACGGAGTCCGGGACGTACCGCGAGCTAGTAAGTTTGCCTGGTCAATGGTTATGATAATTTTTGCTCATTGACACGACTCGTAAAAGATACAACGTGAAAACTCGCGCTTCCGGAAGCTCATGGCCGCGCAATTGAATGCTGTGGGGGACGAACAAGGAGGGCCCGACGAAAATCAATAGCAAAACACGGCGGCAGCAACATAAAGAGGTGACGCGGAGTGAGATGGTCACCCCTGCGAGGACAATGTCCTGATTCCTCTTTGTATCCGCACCATATTATAGATGGGATGGAAAACGAATCTTCCCTGCCAGTACTCGCTACTCATCGAACACACGTAGACGAAAATCACATCGTGTTTTTCCATACCACCCCATCCTATTCCGAAGCAAGAGTCGTTGTGGCGTCTTTTCTTCTTTGTTGATCTCATTCACAGGTGGTTACTTTTTCTTCGGGAGACTACTCGGCTATGCTCGGACATCAACATAAACCCATTCGCAGTTTCATATTTGCAGCTATATCACAGCGGCATAAACGGCCACGGCCATCTTGTATCACACCTGAGATAGTTGATTATAGTAATTCTCTCAGCAGCGCTATCGCAGGCAAGAGGATTCTCGCGCCACCGCCAATCGCCAACCTTGAGCACTTACTGTATCACAATTGGGATGCATCGAATGCACTTACGATGATCTCACAGAACCATCCCCCTTCTCTCTTGCCACCTCTACCCTCTCTTGCTCAACGCAGCTATGGCCCAACCACTTTCCTAGCCTCTCTCGCCTTCTTTAGATAGATGCCTCTCAAAACATTCTGCAGATTCGGACATCCTAGTGTTTGAACTGGACCAAAGAGTCTAATGCCGATGGTACCAACGCCGACATCCGCGAAGACCGGCTTGCTCGCATAAGGATCCTCGGCCATCTCATCCGGGAAGCAACCTCAATTCTTGAAACTGAACACGTAACAGAAATCAATTCTTTGTGCGAACCGTGTCCAATTATATCAGTTAGGCAAAATGTATCTGCATCACTACATTCGTGTCTGTGAGTTACCTTTCCTGCTGTTCTTTTCGCCCCCATTCACGTCCTCTCGTTAATCGAGAAATACAAAATGCGCTCCGCAAGGGTGGTGACCTCCTGAGGAAGTCACGAGTGTCATGAGTGTCGCCAAAGCGGCCAAACTCGCCATTCAATCTCTCTTGCTGTAGCGATTTCTAATACAGATTTTCTCGTAGACCCTTGCCCGAGACGATTGACGGTGCGTTGTTACCGGGATGTACGACGATCAATCATCCACGGGCTCGACCAGAGAGTGCGAGAACACTCTTTGCTATCGTATGACACGGAGTGTGCACACATTTTCCCGCAATCGCTTATAATAATTATAGTGGGTACTGATAGGTTCTCTTCTCCGATTATTAACTGAATCTATTGCACGTACCATGTTACGCGACTACGCCGCCTCAGTATGGAACATCATGAGATTCTTCGGTTACGGGGCTCATCCTGAGAGGAAATGATATTCATGCGATTGACTACACCCTGGATGGCTCACCCGTATCCACAAAACTCAATTCACTTTTCGAACTTGTCGGTAAAAGTTTGGGTAACGTAGATAGTGGGGTGTGAGGATAAGACGAACTAGTAATTAAAAAGTCCCGCTTGCTCCACTTTCTCCCGACATGAGGAGCCCTCAGGCCTTGTCCTCAGCTCTTCCCCTCCCCTTTCTCATCCAGGAGTATAGTTGAAGTTTCTTGGGATTTCTGTACGTGTTGCAGGTTGGCGGCCGCTGAGCCGCTCGAACCGCATTTATTATTTATTGATAAAACCCCGCCCCGAACAGGGCCGAGGAGCGCTGGGTACAGCGGTACGTGGCGGCACGTACATCATTACGACCACGACTCGGGGAAGAAGTTCACGAACCGAATTAAGCTCTTCGCGCTATCGAAACGTACCAGACATGGATACAGCATATGCTTTACCTGAGCGCCGACGTTCAGCGAGGATGCTGGACGGCGATGGTAACTTACTATGTTTCCTCCGTGGAAGACTAGGGGATCCACTTAACTTAGACTCGGGACCGTGTTACGGGATCGCGTGATCGGGCGCATTGTTTCTACAACCACACGCAAGTTGCCATCTTTCATGCCAAGACTATTCTCATGTGTCTTTGCCAACTTGGCTCCCCAGACACTGCCAGCTCCGGTCGTACCGGTAATATACATTACCGCTCTAATCACATGGACAATGCTACGGTACCATTATCCTCGACATTTCCGCATGCATATGGTGTGTATGTTAATAGGCATGGGATGAGAATGGGAGGGAGGACATTACAATACAACTTCATATCTACTCCATCTTCATCACCGTGTTGTACACGAATTTTATCGATCGACGTTTGCTACATGTCCTCATATCTATCGGATCTCCAACCCCGACCACGAAATAAGCGACCTACAGTGATTATCATTCTCTATGATAGCTTACATCTGTCGTTATCGTGTACTGTACAAATTGACAGATCCTCATACGTCTAGGATAAATCAGGTATCCGCAGATGAGCCGATCGTGATATCTATAGATTCCCCGCCGCCCGTCTCAGATCTTCGCCTCCGTCCCAAGAACGACCTAAGACTCGTCTTCCTACCCGCCCCAACCACATGCGTCATTCCCTTCGCCTTGAGCTTCGGGCTGTGACCAGGCAGCGGCGGTATCCTCCGCTCCTTCTTGCGTTCTTCTGGCGAAGCCATAAGAAAACTAACAATGACGTTCCACAAATTATTGGCGCTGAGCGTGTGCTCAGAAGCGAGTACCGCCTTATCTGCGATTCGCGCCAGCTTCAGCGCCTCCTCCGTATCCCGCCGCGCAACAATACTGCTCGGTGGAGGTCGCTCATCCTCGTCCAAAGCCCACGCCATGTTCCAGCAAGATGTCGACTTCGTCATGCGGTCCGTACCCTTGCTCCTCAAGGTAGAGGTCGCAGCAGCAGCTTCGCTTTCACGATCGAGGTAATGCTGCAGCGCGGCAATATGCTGATTCATATCCCGTGACGCCCGATCGATGTTTCGCAGTCGTTGCTTCTCAATGCGTTTGATTGCTTGCGCAAATTTCTTATCGGAATGTTCCTTGGCCGTGGCGTACCGCTCAATCGCGCGTTCTGGGAGTGTACCGATCTGGTCCGAAGGGACCTGCATGGCAGGCAGATCGGTCTCTGGCTCTAATGGGCGGATGAGACCGCGCGTCGATACTCGCTCCCGAATCATGTGTCGCTGGGTGGGACTGGTGGCCTGCGAGCTGTTTCAGTATGAAAGAAAAAGGATCATACTCGAAGTGTATACCCAATTGCGTGCATATACGTTCGCTTCGCCAGCCACAGATATCCGAGCCGCACTTGCTTGGTCATCCGAACGTCCAGCTATCCCTGGATCGACGGCGTCGAACGACTCCTCCGAGAAATTTTCGCCCTGTGGTGTGACGTAGCCCGATGTACTCGACGAGGTATCGTTCGGGGTCACTACTTCGAGCCTGCCAGTTTTCCGCACGGGTGACAACAATGAGCTGCGTCGTTTGATGTTGGACGCAGCACGTGAAATTCCTGATGTGAGTGATCTGCGTAGATTTGGACGTGACGAGGCTTGGGGACTATGCATCTCGCCGTGTGGTGTGAGTGGCACAGGGGAGGCGCTGATGCCAGGATCCGTAGTTGAATTGTTTCTGGAAGGCGTTAGTATTCTAGTAGGGCTGAGTGGCATCTGAGGTTGGTTCGTAACATGCCCGACAAACGAAGCCATCGCGCGGTAGCAGTACTTTCCAGGTGTCGTGAACGGAAAAAGAATTGGGAGGACATGAGCCACATCTAATGTAAAATTAATTTATGTTGGAAATAATTAATTAAAAGGGGAATGTTGGATAGAGTTGAGAACAAGTTAGAGTATAACATACCGTCGTAAACTTGAAGATGTACCGGAGTTGGTTGGTTGGAAGTCTCGACTGGCTTAAGAGCTGGGTACATCTTCTTTATCTCCCCGCTCAAAGGAAATCGTCCGGGATGCGCAGCCCGATGAGCCCTATGAAGGCGGTGGGTGACTACCAAATACCCGGAAAAAATAAAAAATCGAAAAGAGAGCGCACGTGTATATGATCTCATCCCTCAGGACTTCTCTATCGCCCGCAATGAATAGTAGGGGAGGCAGACCACCAAGGTACGAAAGGGCAGGGCTGACAAGAGGATGCTTTAACAAGCCATTGGGAGCGTACAATTGGATCTGCTGCGTGACCTTGGTGGCCTCACCAGTGGCCGTCTGTAATGAAAAGCTCTGATCAGCATCCAGGAAAACGGGTAACGTCGTGGTCGATGCGACGCCCACAAAACCCGGTTCTGCAGGCAGTGCCTCAGAGTTGGGAACCTCATTGTCTGAACCAATCGGGCGTGCAGCCTGGGGTGTCCGAGAAGACCCGTTTCTGGAGCGACGGTAAAGTACGTCAGTGATGTTCTTGCGGAGACCGTTGTGCACTTTATCGCTGATATAATAAGGTGGTGGTGGCCAAAGAGGGCTAGGCTTGTGTAGTGAGAGACCAGTGACTGGTATCACGTCCTAAGGATGCCCAGCACAATTAGAAAAAAAGGAGGGAGATGCGTTGTGAGGGGCATACAGTGTCCGTATTCGTGAAAATGCTTGGGAACGAATGGGTGAAATCACACCAGGGTGAGATGAGTACACCACCCGCAGGCGCAGGAAGACCCGAGTCACGGATGATTTGGAGAAGAGCCAGGGACAAGCCTCCACCTGCAGAGTCACCTGCGATAATAATACGTTCGGGCCTGACCGCTCGGTGCGCGGAACCTTCTGGCGGCCTGATTAAGAAAAGGTCTTATACCGGATTCTTTAACACCTGTGTCTTAACAAAACAATAGGAAGGACTGCTCACATGCCGCGAGGAGGTCCTGAATTGCGCAGGGAAAGGGGTATTGAGGTGCAAGCCGGTAATTCACAGCTATGAGGGACGTCCTGGATGAGTACGTTTAGGTCTCTGATATTTTCCTCCTCACCAAGGACACGTCCACGTATTTTGCGGGCAAAGCGCTGGATGCTATATCTTTAGAACGGAAAGACGTTTTTGTGGGATCGTACGTGGGTATTCAAAGACAACGGACCTTTCCTGATCCACACTACCAAAATAATAGCCGCCTTTTTCGACTTTTAAGAACAACCGGAAAAGAGAGGGACAAATCCATACCTCCATGGGCATATAAAACGCATCGCATCTCATCCATTTCGGGTTGGTACGAGCCGCTGTCCCTGGATGGCTCGTCATCGCTGGATGCCGGTGCTGGAACCGATGCTGGAGCAGGTTCATGAGATTCTTCGCCCTCCGATTCCTGTACTGATGAAAATGTGATATCTTCCACGCTAGAATCGTGAAGTCCGAGACCCTCCGTTGGATGCTTTCGGCGTGTTTGTTCCTTAGCACGTCTTTTCTCATCTTGCCAATCCTTTTTGGCACTGATCCATTCAGCATCTAATCTGCCAAAGAGCGGAGGTTAAATGTATGAATACTGGCCGCTCGTCAGAGCACGCACCCTCGAATACCACGAACTTGCCACCACTTTGTCCCTCCGACGACCTTTTTCATGACCTGCTCGCCTCGAAATGCCTTGATAAGATATACTGCGGCCTCATCACAGGAGGCCATGGGGATGACAAGACGGACTACGTGGACCCATGGCGGGGAGGGTGTGCGAACATTGGAGAATGATTGCAGCTCCTCTACAGTGTGCCTTGAATAAATAAATATTAGACTAGGCACCTAGAGTGGGGACCTAATGGGAAAAATACCTAGTAGAGATATTCATGAAGTCCTAATTTCAGGGACAGGCATTCAATGAAGTATTTAGGCGGGTGGCACCGGAAAGTACCTTTACGATGTTGAACGCTTCGTCATATAGCAACTCCTCATTCCGAAGGGGGACACCCGACTTTGAACCATCCTTGATCACCCTGGCAAAATAGTGTTTGACTAGTGTCTCGAGGAAGAGAGGCCCTACTGTCAAGCCAACTCGGCTTATCAATGTATTAGGCATATCTTAAGGTGGAAGCTATTGAAAGATCTATGCGTAAGATCACGGAGACCGATATGTGGGGAAGTGTGAGGGCAAAGGAAGTCGATCTGAGCACGATTTGAGATCAAAAAGTCTGATTATGGTGATTTGAAGCGAGAGCACGCCGTATGGCGTCAGTCGAGGGCATAAACTGACCACTGCAGCAGGTGGACTTCGGCGCACTTGGTGGTGAGAATGTGAGGAGGGTTAAAAGGGAGAGGCATCGGTTCGGAAGTTGCATGTCCTATTACGGAATATCCCGGCGCTGCTCGGTACCGACTATGCGCAGCACAACGAAGGTCACGCAGCATGTGCCACAGATTTCGAACGTACGCATTTCCAGTTGAAAGATTAGTTACAACCCCATGGAAGGAAGCAACGGAAACGTGAAGCCCTCGAGATCTGAGAAGGACTAATACCCTTCAAGAACGGCTCGCGCTCGTACTCATTCCCTGTAAAGATGACCATCCATCCAGCGATGCGGATCGGTTTATGGTATGTGGCTTTCTCAATGCTCAGCTGGCATTCTACCTCGGCTTGGCAACTTGACGATGACATGCGATTTGCTCGACATTCACAACTCGAACCATGATGATAGTCAAAGTATATGAAAGGTAAGGGCTTTTTGCATGATGGGGCATGCCAACGAGCGTGAGTTTCATTTGGACAACATCGAAGCCATGAACGACCTTGTTCCGTAGGACCTGAAACTCACGAAGAAGAATGGTTTCCAACCTCTGTTAGTTTGACTTGTACTTCCAACAGCTTCCTTGTCGTCTCGAACGTTGCTGAGTGCGTGAGTCGTCAAGCGCGTCAAGTATCATAATTCAACCCCAAATTCGACCTCCTGAGAGGACAGGCAAACATAATCTCTGCCACTGAAGGTCATTCACGGGGTAAGCAGGCTAGAGACACGACTCGCGCCTTCGGGGTTGGTGCGGACCTGTAGCATAGCTTTACGAGTATTTCGTGTGCCAGCTGTTCATGGGTTCCCCGATGAAAGTGTTGGTGATTCATCCCGAGAATACATGGCTCCCATAAGACTTTGATCCTATCATCAAGCTGGTAAAGCACTACAGTAGCTAGTGACCAGGTGCAATATGCCGGTTATCATAGTCGGCCGCCGGAACCGCCGCCAGTCGCCAATCTGTTGCCACCACTGCTGGTCTGTTACTTCTCCAGCACAACGCACACCAATGGATGCCCTCGTCCCGCCAGATGTCACCGCTGAACTCACTCAGATCCTCTCCAATCTCGTACTCGGCGACAATGAAATCAGATCCAAGTACGCCACATCCACATCATCCACTCACCACCTCACAACTCACTTCTTCCAGCGCAGAGGCCGTCGTCGACGAGCGCCTGGCTCACAGACCAGATGTCTATCTTCTCGCTCTGACTCAGTTTGCCACAAGAGCAGACACCGTCGAAGTGGTCGGTCGGCAATGCCCCTCACTTTTCTATCTTTCTCCATGTCTTCTATTGTCACCCTAATAACCCACGCGTACTGTATATATAGATGCGTTCATTTTCTCTCGTCCTCCTTCGACGCCTCCTCTTCCGTGCTTCACCCGCTCTTAGCGGCACAAAACCTTCGTCTTCTTCCCGATTGACCCTTTATGATC
Source organism: Russula griseocarnosa (assembly GCA_022884055.1). Taxonomy (NCBI): domain Eukaryota; kingdom Fungi; phylum Basidiomycota; class Agaricomycetes; order Russulales; family Russulaceae; genus Russula; species Russula griseocarnosa. The sequence goes on from JAGKRU010000005.1 coordinate 147,432, forward strand.
GTCTCTCGAACCAAACCCTCACAGCCATCGAGCGCATCCTACTACATTCCCTTTTGCACGAACACGTCGATTCCGTCCGTCGAAAGGCTGTCGACACAATATGCGATCTCGCTAACAATTCCATGGGACACGGGCGGCCCTGGCATGCCTTACAAGCTCAATCTTTTGCAATGTGCAAGAGCGCAGACCCCAGCTCCCGCGAATGCGCATTTCGCATCTTCTCTGGATGTCCCAACCTTGTCATGGATCTTCAAACGGATGCAGTCCTTCGGGTACTCCAAGACGGTTTACAGGATCGACAGAGTGTCGAAGTTTGTCCTTTCCCTTATCTCCCATCTCTCACTCCAATCAATTATGGCTATAGGTCCGGCACGCAGCACTTCGCGCTTCTGTGTCCTATCTCACCTCTTCCGATCAACACCAAATCGCACAGTCCTTATCCCTCATGTACCCCATGCTGGACACGCTCCCGTCTCTCCCCCACGCACATTTGCCTAAGTTCCTCATCACCCTCACCCCTCTCACGACCTCCCATCCCCAACTATTCCAGCCCCACCTCCAAGTTCTACTCTCTTTCCTCCCCGCCTTGATTATACCCTCTGCCGACTCGGGACCAACTCCAACTGTGGCGAGGCCTTTCCCGGGTACACAAAGCTTCACGTTCCCGCCCACTCCGAATGGTGGCCCACCAGATGACGATGAGCTAGATGAGGAAGCAGAGGAGGTTCGCAAGGCCGCCCTTGAATTTATGATCAGCCTGAGCGAAGCCAAACCGGCCATGGTGCGCCGCGTGGATGGGTGGGTCAGTGCGATTGTTCGTGGCTGCCTAGGTGGGATGGGTGAACTTCGAGATGACGAATTGAGCACCTGGTTGGATGCTGATGTACGTGGTTCTTCAATTCCCCAAACCTATATCTCCTCCCGAATCGGCCAACCTCTCTTCCTTTTCAGCCAGCGGATGACCCCACGGACGATATGTACCCGCACGTATACGAGCAAGCCCTGGACCGCCTAGCATGTGCCGTTGGCGGAAAGGCAGTTCTGCCCGCAGCGTTTCAGCATATCCCGGGAATGCTGGCATCCCACGATTGGAAACTTCGACACGCAGGGCTTATGGCAGTCGCCTCCGTAGCGGAGGGTACCAGCAAGGTAATCTAGCTGCACGCACTCCCCGCGCGGGCTTAAAGGCATGATAGCTGATGGATGAGTTCCTTCCAGGTGATGCAGAATGAGCTGGGTAAGGTTGTCGAGTACGTGCGCGACCTTTTCCGATCACTTCCAGCTCGATCGATTGACCGTACATTCAAGCCTCATCACACCTTTATTCCTCGACCCGTACCCACGTGTCCGCTACGCCGCATGTCACTGCATGTCCGTTTAGTCTCTTATCGCTCATGGAAAAGCGCTTAATGGTTTTCAATCAGCGGACAATTGTGCACGGATTTAGAAGAAGTCATTCAAGCTCAGTACCATCGACAGATCTTCGCGGTTTTGATTCCAACCCTCGAAGTCCCAGAACCTCGGTAGGTTCCTACTCAAATTGTCCAGCTTGCTTTGGTCTGATACCGTATGGATCCAGGGTACATGCTCATGCCGCCGCGGCGCTGATCAACTTTTGTGAGGGAGCTGAGCGAGACACACTTTTGCCTTACCTTGACCCAATCGTCGAGCGTCTGCTCAAGCTGCTGAATCCAGTGCAAGATGGGGGCCGGCCAACGAAGCGGTACGTTCAGGAGCAAGCCGTCACAACCCTTGCCATGGTTGCAGATGCAAGTGAGACTACGTTTGCCAAGGTAAGAGTCTTCTTCTCTATCGAATTGGAAACCGGAGACGAGGCAGGTAACCACAATAGCACTATACATCAATCATGCCGCTCCTTCTCAACGTGCTGAGAAACGCGAACACATCTGAATACCGCAAACTGCGCGCCAAAGCCATGGAGTGTGCTGGTCTGATAGGTATGCTGGCAATATTGTATCAGTCTGCTGTACGTCTCTTATATTGAATTCTCAGCCATCGCGGTCGGACGTGAAGTTTTCCGAGCGGATGCAGGGGCTTTCGTTGAACTTCTGATCCGAATACAAAGTAAGAATTTCCCAACGATGACCGATGTCGGTCATGACCGAATGGACCGGACAGACAGCCCGGTTGATCCAAATGATACGATGTTACCGCATTACCTGATAGCGACGTGGGCCAAAGTTTGTCAGGCGATGGGCCCAGAATTTGAGCCCTACTTACCTGTGGTGATGCCGCCGCTTTTTCGGGCCGCCAATGCCAAAGCGGATGTATCAGTTTATGGTTGGTTTGGATCCTATTTTTGGACTGTTCGCACGGGTTCACTGATGGAGAGTAGAGGACGAGGACGTACCAGAGTCCAAGGAAGGTTGGGACATCATCGAGATGGACGGTCAGCAGGTCGGGATCCGGACATCGGCAATCGACGAGAAGTGCCAGGCGTTCGAGACACTGGTGATCTATTGCTCCACGCTTGGCGGACGGTTCGCGCCGTACCTGCAACAGAGCCTGGAGGTGGTGCTGCAATCGTTACGATTCGTTCTTCATGATGGCGTTCGAGAAGCGTGCGCGATGTAAGTGTTCATTTTTTGTTCTGAGATATACTTTTAGATGACGGACGGGGGTTGGTAGGGTTCTGCCCATGTTGGTGTCGTGCGGGAAGACGAGCAATACGATAGACGGGGACATGGTGACGAACGTGGTACAGCATGTGGCGTCAGTGATTTCGCAAGAAACGGACACGTCGTACCTCGCCTCTCTTTTCAAATGTGCGACGGACTGCCTGCGGGTCTGGGGTGACGTGAAGGCGGAGACACGAGTGGCGCTGGAGAATGCGGCGAAGCAGCAACTGCAGGCGTTGGCTGATAAACGCAAGGCAAGGAGCACACGAAGCGCGACGGAGATCGAGGAAGATAGAGAGGACTTGGCGTTACTTGAGGAGATGGAGGAGTTTGCGTTGGAGGATATGGCGAAGATGCTTGGGTTGTTGGATACGAGCCATCCGCTGTTGATGGCGATCTCGAGCGTGAGGGATCTTGGGCTAGGCCTTGGGGCGTGGGACAGTGATGGGGAAGGGGGAGAGGAATAACTTAGCGAATAATAAATTGCGGCAGTGTACTGTACTGTAGACATGGTCTCGACCGTGGTCTAGAAACCGTTTGGCCGGGCCGAGAACTATGACGTTCGAATGAACCCGATGGACTGGCTTATTCCAAAGATCTCGGCTCACATCCAAATCCAGCCTTGGGGGGAATGCCAACTCGATCTTTCTCTCTGTCTGCTCGCTACTCCCTCTCACCACCGTATGGAACTCTGCTCTATCCAATCCGACGCTGGTCGTCCCTGCTTCCACCACCGCCACAGGCGCGACAACCATCGCCCTCCCGGCACATACCCCGCACTCATCTCCCCGACACGCTCTCCGTACCCTCTCCCCTATTACCATCCTTGCTCCAAAACACCCTTTCTCGAGAGGGGTGATGACCAGCCCTCGAGTACCACCACAGACGGTCCATTAGTCGCCTCCGAGTCCTCCCCATCCTTGCGACATCTGCGCCATTCCGTGCCAGACGTCATATATAAGCACGGTCCCCGCGTCCCATCATCTTCTCCGTACCCTTCCTCACCCCTCCATACTGGTGCAATCCATGGTGCACGAGCACGCTTTGTCTCCATGCCCGCCGCCATATCTTCCTTCCCCGGGATCGACACCGAATGTGATCGTCTCGAGCGCGCATGCGGTCGAGCACCACCTACCGCAGTTTTTTTACGAACTCGCGCCAGCTGCGGCGATAATGACCTTCCACCGAGTTCGCCACACCAGCCACGCCGCGGGGACGATGGCGCTCCGCCGCCCCCACTCGCGCCCAAGTGGTCTCACTGGGAACTCGTGCTTCGCATCAAGCGCGTTCTTCGTAATGACGGGAAGGATATCAGAGATTATGTTGAGGCGGGGCAGATTGATCAATTGTATCATCGGGATATTGAGGAGCGTGCGAGGAGGGAACAGGAGAGAGCGAGGATGGCGAGGATGCGCACTGGGCAAGAGTCGTCCGACTCTGAGGACAGCACACGTTCGTGCTTTTTTTTCACGTCGTTATATGGGGCTCATCTGAGTTGTTGCGTTGGCCACCTGTAGACATATTTGGTGTCCCATTGAACGAGAGCGTGTTCCGCGCCCCTGCCACCGCCATTCTAGGTGGCTACAGGCATGACCTGCCGCTCGTCGTCTTTCTATGCGTCGAAGAGTTGTACCGTACCGGTAAGAGCCCGAATTTTATTCGACGTACCCTTTTTCGTCTCACAATATACGTTCTCATATAGGCATCTACAAGAGTGGCCTCTTCCGGGACCTTCCCAATCGCCAACGACACCACGAGCTGAACTCCTTGTTCGATACGCCACCTGCCTTTGGCGAGGGTATGAGTTTACGCGCGGAATCAACGGCAGATATATGCGCACTACTCCTTACCTACCTCAAGGAACTTCCCGAGCCCGTCTTGACACCATATCTCTTCAACGCATTTTGGAACTGGTCTGTCCGACCAAGCGTGAAACGCGAGGATGAGCGAATGCGGAAGGAACAAGACGAGGAGGAGGATCTCCGCACCTGCTTCTTCCAGACGGGTCAGAGACCTCCGCGGCCCTCGCGCCGTGTCTTGTATGAAAAAGCGCGTTTGCGAGCAGCGCAAGATGAGACGGCCGAGACGGGACAGGTAACAGTTGCAAGGGATCTGCTGCGACTTCTCCCAACGCATAGCTTCTCGCTCATCGTCTACCTATGCGCGTTCTTCACGCAAGTGCCACTATGTCCCGAGAATGGAATCACATTCGAGGATATAGGTCGTATCTTTGGTCCGCCAGTTTTTGGAGGTCCTGTTCCTGCGGCGCGTCGCATGATGGTGTGGTTCCTCAAGCGTTGGAATCGTGTGTCCGATGGCTTGCTAGATGCGGATCCAAACTCGGATGACTCGGAGGATGCGGATGGTGCAACTACTGGCTCTTCGCCACCGCTTTTGTTGAGACGGGATATGCGCAACCTTGAGCGTGTAGATTCTTTTAAATTGCTCGCGCCTGAAGAACAGGAGGAAGACGAACTGGTGGATTTTCGCGCGTCGTTGACCGATTCAGCGGATCCCGATGAAGGCCACGACTACCGTTACCAACCAACCGGCCTCCGTCGTGAACTTGGTAATGCTGGAGTAATGGCGCCACTGTTATCCCAAAACCAGCATAGCTACTTGGATATGGCGCGAGCCAGGAGAAGGAAGGGCTCGACCGGTCCGGATAATCCGATGGTCATGCAAGTTTCTCCACGTGATCATGGGGACTCTAGTGAGCCATGTTGTGTGTTTAATGCTGCTTCGTTGCCTAATAGCCATCTCGCTGTCATTATTTCCAGTTCCAGAATGCACTGAGGAGGAAGGATTCTCGTCACAACATTCTTTAGCGTCGTGTGGAGAGTCGAGAATACGGAGGAGCCCGGAAAGGCGATTTAGTGGTGAGCCGATTCCTAACCGAGGAAAAGAATAAAACCGATCAGCTAATATATGATGTTGCCACATCAATCCGATCTTTTTTCTTGTTGCAGAAGACGAATCACCTAAAGGTCCAACTTCGCATGTGGCGGCGGGGGAGGACGCCCTAAAACGGTGGCAGTTGATCAGTGCCGCCATCACTACCGACGAGCAAGTTCGTCATCATGAGGACCGCGGCGATGATCGCGAGGACGATCATGATCAGCTGTTGATGGCCCTCAGCCGGCTGCACGAGGCCAGAGCAAGGATCGACGAGCTCGAACATGCAGTGGCGGATGCTGCGACGCAGTCTGAGAGGGCAAGGGAGAAACTCTCGTACATCGCGAACCCCACCCCCATCATAACGGGAAGGAGGATTGGGAACCGGAGGGAAGTGTTGGACTCGTATGCGGGGTTCGAACAGGAGCTCAAGCTCAGTGCTCTTGAGAAGGGTGAGGCGAACGAGCTCGTCAAGAATGTTTGCTCTGTGCTCAATAGCGTCGTGCAGCAGCAGGCGGCGGCACGTACTGCCGAAGCACGATAGGTACGATACAAGGTTTACTACAGTAGATCCTTTCAATTTTCGTTTCGTTTTCGTTTCCCCAGGCATTTTTGTATAGGAGTTATCTTTATTTCGTTTTTTTTTTCGTCATGCTGCTTTTTCTCCCTCTGTGATTTTTGCATTCGGGCTGCTGCGCATGTACAGTATACCGACTACAGGACGTTTGCAATTTGACATTATCAATACTCCCGCTGTCCCCACTATGCATAACAGAGATGTACCGCGGGTGGAACAAGGCCCCTTTCTTTTCTACCATCACTCGCTCGTAACGAGCACCAGCACCTAAGAAGTTGCCCTCTTTCAGTTTCTATCACCATCCTCACGCAACCTACACACCCTTACTACCGGTTTCCATCAATCATGGTTTCCATCATCATGTCTGAGACCGACCAGCTCATTTCCCTCGGTGAAGAGGAGCCAGAATTTTATGCAGAGCTTCTCTCCAATGTTCGCAGACCTGCAAATCGGCGCCTACTATCCGATGGACGCCAATGCCGCACTCTCCCGGCGCCTACAGACACTTCTCGATGCAGTCGCCGATATCTCACTCTGTCAACGAGGCAATGTCTCCGCCACGATGGCCAGCTTAAAGGATAATGGGGGCACTTTGGAAACGCGATTATACATCGTTTTCAACCACGAAGATGATGAATCGTCTCGTCGTTGTCCTCAACACATCTTTAATTTACTTCACCGAGTCCCTTACAAGCCACCTGCAACGGGCAGCTCACCGAGGGTAGTCTGGGTAGGTGACTTTGCCGATTTCGATGTAGTTGTTGTCGAACTCGTTCCCGATCACCAATTACTCATTCGTCATTTTTTGCTATCGCGTTACAAAGCGCGAGGGCAGGCTTTCGGAGATTCGGGGATACATTGAGCAGAATCCGGAGGACCTCATGAAGGAGCAACGTCAAGCCTTGTTGGTGTTCCGAGGACCGTTGCTGGTGTTCCTTGAAGATATGGACCGGATTATCACGATCACGAAAGCATATGCCACAAATGCACTTTCCGTCGCCTTCATGAAAATACTTGTAAGGTTCTATTTGTACTGGACGCATAATCGCCTTCTTCCCAAAGACTCGGCCGGCCATCAAATGACGTTGACGTTGCTCGACTGCGTGGATGCACGGCTGCCTCGATGTGCGTGATCCGACTCGGACACCTAAATGATTTCACTCTGACCGGAATCCATATTTTTTATTTAGACTATCGCATAGGCTTCCAGCTTCGACGTTGCGCGCTGAAAATTATGTCTTTTGTAATCTCGGCCAACAGGTTCTTTGTCCTGACCCAATCGAACCGCCTTCACAGGGTTATACATAAAAACTTCTTAGTTCAAGTCCTCAGTTCACCAGCTACAACTCCATATCGCTGCCCCCTATCTACAGAGTCCGCACAAATGGCTTTGGATGCCGCCGTGGCCAAAACCTGTCAGATTCCTAATGATTGGGATCACAAGCGCGAGTGGTTCTTCGAGCAGCTTTGGGGCAGCCGAAGGAACCTTTTGATGCGAAGAACTGGAAGCCTAGAGTCCATGCCGAGCATGATTATAGCGGTGGCCAAGGGCGAAACTAAGGACGTCTTACCCTACGTCGGTGTCTCGAAACTTTCCTGCACTATGTGCAGTCACATCACATCGGCGCTTTCAACGAGGTTTGGGAGCAAAAGATCGTCACCAAAGTTTCTCACGGGAAGGCTTACGCTGGGTGGCTCTGGCCTAGTTTGCCTGACCATGACGAAGAACTTGGTCATCCTTTTTAGGACGAGTGAGAGAGCAATTATATAGCGAGTTCGAGCAGTTTGCAGGAAGGCGACTCTCAGATAGCAACGTGGGATCTGGTGGACCGGAACTGGAAACGACTAAATATGATATCGAACATATGATTTGATTGACAAGGTAATGGCAGCCTTGAAGGGGAATGGAATTGAACAATGATCGCCGTAAGGAAGGTCCTTGGGGGATACAGATACTAGTATCACTTCTGATTCAGCTCACACTGGCAGCCTTCATGGGCAGAATCGACCATACTGTACAGTGTGTACGCCGTCAATGTCAATCCATAAATGCTTGAGAGGATATACGTTTCAGAGGAAAAAGGCAGCAAGCGTGGCAGATAATAGGCTGGTGCTGCCGGCCGTTGTGTTTGTGACCGCTTAGCCACCAGAATTGTGCCATGAGACTCATCAAGGGCGGCGGTACTGTGATCGTTGACAAGTCGTACTCTAAAATTCAAATTCAAGCCATCGCGGCAGGGGTATTTTCTAGTTCATAAAAAGACAATCGATGCTCGAGCTCCGGACGAGCCTCTGAGGAGAGCCGAAGCCGAAGCATGCGTGCCGGGGTATGTGCGGGACCTTTTTCAAATTTCGTTTCATTTGGTTTCCGATTCGCAGGAGTAACGTTATCCAGTTATCTTCATTTCGATTCCTTTCCGTCATGCGACCATGGTCATGGCGTGTTTTTCTTTCCTGTGATTTTGCATCCCGGCAACGGTTGGTACGATACATGTAGGTATAGAGTAGAGAATTTCCATCTGTCAGGCTCGGTTTACTACTGTAGCTTTACTATCACATACCAGAGAAAAGTGCAGCTTATTAAGAAATCGCCGCAGTAAATTAGCTGATTCTTTCTTGGATATATCACCATATGCTACCCAATTGTAGATCACCAAAGAAATGAAGAGCTAGAGGTTTCATTGTGTTTGCTCCGCGATCTTGCCAACATTACGAGGGAAGACTCAAAATTTGATTATTGTAAAACAGTCCCGGATATAAGCGTCTCTTCGCACAATACTCTAATATTTTCAAGGTACCATCTGTACATATCAAGGCCTCTACAAATTATAGAGCATTTAGAACAGCGGTAGGGAGGATACAAAGAGTGATACTGTACAGTAATGTGTTCGCGATGCCCATCAAGTTTCAAAGTCCGCCACTCAGCTAACCGGCTTTATGAGTCAGCGTGACAATCCGTGACGAAAAAAACTCCCAAAAATTTGGACTTGGACAATCGGCTTTCTTCAGCAACCACCGATCTACACTCACGCCAAAGTGACACTTCAGGGTGATAGTTCATATATCATCACATCGACTCCAAAAATCCGTTTGTCAGACGGTGTTGTCGATGTTTCTCTATTCGTGATTTGGTAAATGTTTGAAACTCCCAACACGTGATAGTACAGTTATCTGACCTGACATGCGAATTTGTTGCATGACAGACACACGTGTCCAACGTCCAGGCGGGCCGTAATACGTTTGACAGATTTGTTCCTTACTGGTATGGGTGGCACAGGGCAAAATGATCCGGATCAAATTCAGCGGCCGGCACCTAGCACAACGTAGGCGACGAATCCCTTTTTGGGTCTCTTTGACGGGGGGCAAGTGCGAAGGGATTGCCAGCACCTGGTGATGTGTAGCTATTGGAGGGCGCTACTGTGTGTACATCGCCCTCACCATTCGGCAAAAGCTGTCAAAAGACGGAAATAAATGGCAGTATTTAGATCGTCGCATATTAGTTCGGGCAGATGCCGGGAACTGTAAGAGGGCATCGCAACGCAACGAGGCGTTGGAGAAGGAAATAGAGGATGTCAGGATATATATAAGTGTAAGTATAAGTATAAAAGAGGGATAATTTGAGAGGCCATGTGTGTGTACAGGATTTGATCGAATTTACCCCGATCTGGGATCTCAATGGGGGGGCGATTGGGGTGTTCGGTTCCAGTTGATACATCATCAAGGTCGGGGAGAACAGGGAGCCTGGAAAGAGGACAAGGGATGAAATGGATAGGAAAACAAGGGGAGGAAGGGGAGGAGATGTTCAGTAACCAGGGCGGGGGAGCCGAAGAGATGGCGACGAGTGGGAGTGGGTGACAGTCGCAGCCGCGGCAAGCAGAAGAAGAATAATGCAATCCTCAGCCTCAGCCCGCGCCTGCGTCTCATCCCCATCCCATCTCATCCTATCCCGCCATCCTCCTTCCTCTTCCCTCCCCCTCCTCCCTCCCCTTCCTATTCCTCACCCAAATATCCCCTCTAGCTCTCCTTCCTTTACCCCGCAGCCCCTTGGAACGACAAGACGCATATACCCGTCCGCAACATCATCAGCAGATATGGGTAATTGCGCATCAAATAGCCAGGAAGCCGAGGGGAAGGCCCGCTCGGACATGATAGACCGTCAGATCGAGGAGGACTCAAAGAAATACAAGCGGGAGTGCAAGATTTTATTGCTGGGTGCGTGTCCAACTCCAGTCCTTTGTCCCTCAGTGGGAATGTGGAGGGCATAAAAAAATTCTTTGTCTGAGGGAATGTCTCCAACCTATCCCATTTCTGCACGACGGGTGTCAACGAGTTGGCGGTCATTCGCACGTCACGGGACCAACCATACCACTACCCGCGTCCAACACCGAACATGCTCCTCCTCTTCGCTATGGATGCCTGCACATACACACATACTTACGCTCACATGGACACATTTCTGACTTGTTCTTATTTTGATACCGAGCATCGCATTTCCGAATATGCACTTACTCACACGCACACCGTGGCCTTCCGACAGGTTCCGGCGAGTCCGGAAAGTCGACAATAGTGAAGCAAATGAAGATCATTCACCAGAACGGCTACTCTCGTGAAGAGCTCCTCGCTTTCCGACCGCTCATATGGAAAAACCTCCTTGAGAGCGGCCGGGATATCGTTCAGGCTTTGGCAAAGTTCAACCTCCAGCCTATTAGTCTCTCTAATAAGGTACGTTAACCGTCACTTCTATCGATCCTTCTCTTTCTTTATTTTGATCTCACACACTGTCCCGTCTTCCAGGAGAACTGCGAACGTATTTTGGCCTACCAGCTAACTCCTGAAAATCCACAATTCTTCTTCAGTCCCGACATTGCCCAGGCCGTGCAGGAAGTATGGGCGGACGAGATCATACCCGCGTTAATGGAGAATTCCTCGAAATTCTATTTGATGGATAGTGCCAGCTAGTGAGTCGCAGCCTGCCGTATCGTCCTTCTCGTGTGCTTACTATACTATCCATGCAGCTTTTTTGAGTCAGCAAACCGGATAGCTGCGAGCAACTATGTTCCATCCAAGGAAGATGTCCTCCGTGCTCGTGCAAAGACGACGGCCATTATGGAAACTCGCTTTAGTATGGGCCAGTTGTCAATACACATGGTCGACGTTGGCGGACAACGGTCAGAACGTAAGAAGTGGATACACAATTTTGAGAGTGTTACAAGTATCATCTTCTGTACTGCATTGTCGGAATATGATCAGGTCCTGCTCGAGGAAAAAAACCAGGTGTGTAATAAAGATCACTCGTGTCACGTCCGTCCTACAAAGAACCCGCTCATCACTTATGAATGAACAGAATCGCATGGCGGAGTCTCTTGTTCTCTTCGAATCTGTCATCAATTCACGGTGGTTCCTACGTACCTCGATCATTCTTTTCCTTAATAAGATCGACGTATTCAAGGCCAAGCTTCCCAAGGTACTCATACACCCCATGTCTATTATTTCCTTCTTCCACCCTCTCCTAACCCTTCCTTCCTCCAGGTTCCCCTGGACAGATTCTTTCCTGAATACACGGGCGGCACGGATGTCAATAAGGGCGCCAAGTACATTCTATGGCGATTTATGCAGGCGAATCGAGCACGGTTAAACGTGTATCCTCAGTTCGTAAATTCCTTAACTCTTCCTACATGAGGGTTAACCAGCATGCAAATGCAGTATCACTCAGGCCACCGATACGTCTAATATCAGACTAGTCTTCGTCACTGTGAAAGAGACAATTCTACAGAATGCTCTCAAGGAGTCGGGTATCCTATGATACCTTGCGTTGTGACTTTCCTTGTACTCTATTTTCGCTTGTTTTATTATATCTCTCGTGGATTGGATACGAATCGCTCCATTGTCGGTGCGTCCCATTACTTTCCCCGGACAGGCCTGAAACATGCTGACCTTCGAAGCAGCTCAAGTTACGCCCCTGCAATGTTCCATACATCTTACCTCACGACAGCACACGTATTATTCATTGCATCGTCATCTCTCCTACTTCCTCCCATCTTTGCGTTGTCCCCTCTCCTCTTGCTGAGTTTGTGACACCACGGTCGATGGTCAACAAAGTGGCAATTAGCGCTTCGAGGTGGCTAGATGAGGGTGGCGCCCAGCCTAAACTTTTCGGCACCTCGTTTTACTAGCTTGAAAGAAGCTACGCTGCCCCTCGAGCACGATTCCTTGCCGCGATTGACCCAAACCACCTACCCTCCTTTCTAAATGACGATCACCGCCGCATCCTTATTGCTCTCCCCCTTTTCGTCTATGCAACTCCATCTTTATATTTATCAACACCCTGGCGCTCCCTGGAGTGGTATAGTTTATCCCCTTGCGTAGCTAGCTGGACTCTACATTAATCGCACAACGGTTTTTTGCTTATCGTTTTATTGTTTTTTTTTTGTGCGCGTGGCATGCTGTACAACCCAAAACATGTTTCTTTTTTCCTATAGGCAGTTCCAGGGGAAATACAGACTATAGATCACATCGCGACAGATTTTGTGATTGGGCTGTGACACATGAATAATCAGCAGCAGGTCTGGGCATGCGGTGGCTGACAGGCCATCTCACGATTTGTGGGAAACAGGTTCGGCCCTCTTCATCAACTCGGTAGCTGTGTACTGGCAATAAGGCGGAACAATGATGTGAGATCACAGAATACCACAAATACAAGTGTACCTGCAATACCATGTGGGGCAAATCCATTCTTTCACTGGCACTTCCATGGTACTTGCGCCATCGGGAGATGCCAAGACCTGGGGGGGATTGCGCAGATACCTGCTGCTCTATGGAGTCTTGTGAGGCACAGCGTTAAATAATCAGAAGATAATAAGAGTTCAACATCCATTTATCAATATCACAAAGATGTGTACAATTCGGTAATAATGTCAAGAAAGCCCTCAACATATACGATAAGAATAACAGTTCGTATGTGGGTTGGTCTTGCGGTGGCATGATGCCCTGCTGACTTTCAGTACTATAGGAAATAATCACCACGCTACGAACGCAACGGCAACGGCAACGGCAAACCCAGCCCCAGCGAACGACATAGAACTGTGACCACGCACGGCGTGACTAACCGGAGGCGTGGTAGAGGGCGTCGCAGAGGCAGCCGAAGTAGAAGAGGCAGTAATTCTACTTGTGGAAGATTGCGAGGCACCACTTGTAGTCGAGGAGACGGAGCTTCGCTCTGCGGAATTCGTCGAGCTCGAGAGTCCCGACCGGGACGACGGACTTGAGGAAGGAGAAGAGCTTGAAGTCGGCCCAGACGAGGAGGCGGTACTCGTAACGCTACCGGAGCCACTAGCAGTAGTCGAAAAACTCCCAGTCGACGGTATGCCTGTGTTCGGAAACGATCAGCGAATGACCATCGTTTGACTAGCGAGATTCTCACCAGAAAACGACACAGAAGAGGAGGCAGCCCCTGAAGTTATTAGTTTGAAGGGGAAAAACGTTAAACTGGACGTTATTCTTTGTCCGTTATGTAGATGCAAGAGGCCACGAACTAGAGCATAACGCCTCAAAATACCCGATTGCTGCAGCAGCATCAGTGGACGAGCAGTTGGATACGATGCACGAGGCTACGTCATTGGCGAACACATCGCTGTTACAGATACAGTGGACATCCGTTCTGCAGATGGGAAAAGAAAGGAGAGGGACTTGAGCTCTCCAGAAGCATTACTAATAACAGGATTGGGCTTACGAGGAGCAACTTGCGCTTTGCGCGGATGAATCTGAACACGCGCTAACGCAATGGGGAGGGGAAGGTGGAGACTGGGACCCCACTCCTAGAACGGACAAGGCAATCGTTAAACTTAGACAAAGGGTGTCGAAACGGACCATGGAACAGAAGATTCTGGTTACGAACAACGAACTCATTGATTACGCCCGCATCCAATTCTTTTTAAAAGAAGGCTAGGGGGAGATTTAGGGGAGCCCAAAGAGAGCTGACCTCAGCCGCAGTCGCGGAAAGATCGTCCCCACCACCTGCCGTGGATCCAAAACAGGAAACGGGGCTCCATCGGTCATTGGTATACTGGTGTGATAGTGCTACGACCGCCCGTAGTCGTGCCAGAGCAGCCTGACGCTTCACAGGTATTTCGAGAAATATGAGATATTGCACGAAAAAACGAACAAGAGATCAAGAGGAACTTGTTTTGGTCTTCCAAGTGACCCACGTTAGGGGCGGAGCCGCGGAGAGTGGACCAACAAGCCGCGTCTCGATCCATTTTCAGTCCGGCGAGTTATTCGCAGAACTCCGAAATCACAATAATCCATTTTATGGGGGAATTGGGTAACAGAAAAGTGAAGTAAAGAAAACATAGACCACAGCCAACCCTCTCCCTGCACCACTCGCGAAAAGGTGGGGCCCCGTTCGATAACAGCTGGTTACAAAGCAAAGGCGCCCCCAAGCGCGACTCCCGCAATGGCGATCACACCAGTGAGGAACGGTAGCTGTTCAATGAAGGCGGTAGCACCGGAGGACTTGGAACCAGAGGCGGGAGAGGACGACGTCGGTTTCGAAGTCGAAGTAGGGTTGGTGATGTTGGCAGAAGGCGAGGCTGGGAAAGTCGAGTCAGCAGACTGAATTGATGAAAAGAGTTGGCGGGATGATACATACTGCCACATTCTTGTTTTTGAAGTGCAAGGGCAGCCTGCTGGTCCGCAGCAGTGCAATTTGCAACCAGGCATTTGGCCGCAGTTTGTTGGAAACTTGTACTGTTGCAGACACAAGAAAGGTCGGTGCTGCAGATGTGAGCGGCGTGAGTGAGATTAAGAGAAGTTAAAACAAGCTTGACAACGCACAAAGAAGTACAAGTGCTGTTAGCGAGGCCTGCCTGGACACAAGCGAGAGTACAGGCATCGGCGTTCTGGGCAGAGACCCCAACAGCGGCTACGAATGCAAAAATGAAGAAGTAAAGAGGACTGGCGAGCATGATAGTTGGGGAAAAAAAGTTGCGTGGAGTAATAACCTTTGCGCCCGTTGCCCAGCCAGTAGTTTTCTTTTCCCAGATGATACTTAAGGTAAATGATCAACGATTATATAACAGTTCCCACGTTTTAACGCGGCTATGCGGGTGTGATTCTGTGAATCGCAATTGTCGAGTCATTTCTGGCAGAGAAATAGGACGAAATAAGTGGTTATGCGGGAGTTATAGTACTGTATGTTGAGAAGATGTAAGAGTAGGTGCACACTTGTGGTTCCGTAATGGTGGTCACAGTAATGATGCGTTTAGGCTTCTGCGGCATTTTGCCACCCTATCCCCACTACCTTCTTCCAGACCATTATGATGGACAGGTTTTGGGATGGGTGTGGGCACCATGTGGCCATACACATGTGCACATGGCCTTGGGTGCATGTGCTTAGGGTAAATTATGGGTAACCTGTGGGTCATAAATTGAAACCTGCACGGTTTTTCGTTTGGGTCTGCAGCCGCCGGCCCGCACATTCAATGTAACTGCGCTGGCGGTGGCCCGTGTACGTACAGCGCAAACAACTAGAAGACAATGTCACAACTAATTCGGAGTGTCCGCACTGGCTTGTGCCCTGAACCGCTCCGACGGCTTGGATCGGTGGTCATTAATTAGCCTCTCGACCTCTTTTATTACCGTTTCCACCTTCAAAATCGCATTCTTCATTACGAATGACCATATCTCGCGTATCTCTTTCATTTCTCGAATCATCATCGTACTCTTACTAGATATACACACATACATACATATGACAGTACACAGACACGCACTCATACACGCACATCGTATACATAGTTGAGGAGGAGCACAACACGGACGTCCATACAGTCCAGGAGGAGTAGTACTTCCAATTGCATCTTACCGTCCCTGCGGTTGTCACAGTCACCAGAAAAGAATCTGCTTCAATTCGGATTGGCCTGATCGGGAAGTGGACGTACGTTACTCGGAACCCCCTGATGAAGACACATTTATCATGAGTCATGGTGTAATTCTGCTAGGATTTAAAGATATCAATGCGTGCCGACTAAACGTAGCCCCAGGGGAACGGACTGGCTCGAAACAACTATTGTGATATAATACGCGTCCCCGAATGTTGGACCAAATAAAGCTCGCCCCACCGTTATTGAGTGTTCTGCTCGCCAGAGAGATTTCCGCATCTATGGTGTCATCCACGAACGCAGCGGCAGCCCATGAAGTGACCGAAGTACAACCTGAGACAAGGATAAGATCCTCCATCCACTCGACGCCGAGTCCGTTATTCTGTGCCCAGTTGAACCACTTGTCTACATGGCCTCGGATGTAGACCTCGAACGCTTGTGCGCGGATAACGTCTTCGTGGTATCCCCCGTTTGGAAGACACAAAAGTGCTCCGCAATTCCGGAACTTATACGTGACACCTTCCGTACTGCGAGAATGGTAAGTTGACTGAGACTGTCCGGGAGAGGATGGACCGCAGTCCTACGACTCGTAGGGTTCGGGTTCACCAAGTGTTCTATTCGACTCGTGGCTCCATGGAAGCATCACATTGAACATGCGAATGAAAGAGCCTTCATGTAAGTAGCCAACATCAGCGATCGAAACCTTGTCATAGATCTCTTTGGGAGGGTTTGGATTCCACAAGGCAAGCCCGTGAGACGGGGTTGTCAGCTGATCCTGGTAAACCTTGAAGACTGGGGATAAATCTACTGGCATGGTGGAGGAAGCTGAGTCTGTATTCATGGCGCACTCATGCCCATTGCCCATGTCGTAAGTAGCTCTTGGCCTCGTGGCGACCACGCTCAGGTCGGAATACCCGGCCTGTGATCGTGAATTGATTGACTTTCTGGGCGGTGTTGACGCAGATCGTCATAACTTATCAGCCGGAATGAACGGAGGGGTTGCATAGACGTGTAGGCCCTAGATTAAGGTTAAGGTATGACTCGACTCAGTCAGTCATTTGGTCCAAGGGGAACGTCTTTAAAAATTATCTCTCTATTGACTTCGCGATATCACCCGCTGCATCGCAGCATATTTTCCATATTCCTCGTACTCCAACGCCAACGCCGTCTTTTCAGTACAAAGACCACCAGGGCCATGCCGTTCAAATTAGCGACGTTACCAGATGTACCTGGGACAGACCCCGCCCGCGCCGTATTGGATTCCTTCAAAGTGGCCATCGCGAAGCGTGTCGCGGATGCTTTGCCGCCTCTTACTGTAGAGCAAGTCTACCAGGGTGTCGACTATGGCAAGAAGGGTGTTGATTTTACGATAGCCCTCCCCCGCTTCCGTCTGCCGGGTAAAGTCGACGTGCTTGCAAAGACAGTCATCGATCAGGTGTGTACAAACACGTTGCTCCAGGAGACTCGGGTTATGATAAACCCTTCTAATGCCCGGGTCTATTTCCGTCTCTTTTGGATGGTGCCGTGGCGTAGTTCCAAGCCGACGATTTCGTAGAGACGGTCACGCACGACAAGGCATTCTTGCACTTTATGCTCAAGACGCCGTCGCTTGTCCGCGCTGTGCTGACGCAGGTGCACGAACTCACATATGATACACCGTCTGGCAAGCCAGAGTATGGCACGAACACGTCCGGCGCGGGCAAGAAAGTCGTGATCGAATACTCGTCGCCGAATATCGCGAAGAGCTTCCACGTCGGACACCTCCGCTCAACCATCATTGGGACATTTCTGGCCAATCTGTACAAGGCCTGTGGATGGGAAGTCGTGTCGATGAATTATCTGGGGGATTGGGGCACGCAGGTGACATTTTTCGTTGTAAATGCTACATCTCGCTTACTTTTCTGCGACTTTTTATAGTTCGGTCTTATAGCTGTTGGATTTGAAAAATACGGCTCAGAGGAAGAACTACAAAAAGATGCAATTAAGCATTTGTTCGACGTCTACGTGAATATCAACAAAGATGCCGAGTCCGATCCTGGTGTCAAAACTGCGGCCGCCGCTTGGTTCAAGCGTATGGAAGACGGCGATGAAGATGCGCTCAAGAATTGGCGCGTGTGGCGTGAATTATCTGTGAAGAAGTACGCGGAAGAGTACGACCGATTAAACGTACATTTCGACGTGTATACTGGCGAAAGCCAGGTCGGGAAGAAGTGGCAAGACTTTGCCTTAGAGAGATTGGACGTGATGGGGTTGATAAGCGACGTAGAAGGCGCCAAACTCGTCGATCTAGAGAAGTGGAAGCTGGGGAAGGCGGTTCTGCGTAAAAAAGGTGCGTTTGTCCGCTTTGTTGTACACTGGTATCTCATCCATGTCTCGATGACTCAGATGGGACATCCATCTACTTGACCCGTGATATCGGCGGAGCGATCGAACGCTCCGAAAAGTACAAATTTGACAAGATGCTCTATGTCATCTCGTCACAGCAGGATCTACACACGGCACAGTTCATCAAGATGCTGAATCTAATGGGATTCCCCTGGGCGTCGACCATAGAACACGTCAACTACGGGCTCGTGCTCGGCATGAGCACGCGTAAAGGCACCGTAGTCTTCCTCAATCAGATTATCCGTGAGGCGGCAAGTGTAATGCATGAGCAGATGAAGAAGAACCAGGAGAAATATGCTGCGGTCGAGGATCCGGAACAGACGAGTCTCGAAGTCGGCCTCGCTGCGATCAAAATTCAGGACATGGCGGCCAAGCGGTGCGCCACCTCATCTTTCTCACTCTCTTTCACACTAACCGGGCACTCGCGGGTTTTAGTATAAACAACTATACCTTTAATTGGGACCGGATGACGTCCTTCGAGGGGGATACGGGACCATATCTACAATACGCGCACGTTCGATTGACTTCTCTAACACGAAAGAACCCAGAACTATTACCCCTTCCTCCACCAGATCAAATCGCCGCCGAGACACTAGCAGAACAACCCGCGGCGCGAGAAATCGTTTTCCTGTTGGGCACGTACCCGGACGTGGTGCGGACAGCGTTGCGCACGCACGAGCCGAGCGGAGTCGTCACGTTCGCGTTCCGACTTGCGCATGCTATTTCGAGCGCGTGGGAGACGGTCGTCGTTAAGGGCGAGGCGGACGTTGAACGCGCGCGGGCAAGGATGTGGCTTTACTTGTGTGCGCGGGACGTGCTTGGGGCTGCGATGCGGTTGCTGACGATTCGACCGTTGGAGCGGATGTGACACGAGACGGGAGTACGTTCGTGTTGTTACCAGGTGTCCCGCTTGGAATACTGTAGAGCTGAAAGCAACGGGAAAGAACTTGAATTCAAAGAAGGTACAGAAGAGATCCATGCACGATCAGATGTGTACAACACTAAGTTACAGTTCCAGGGGTTTAGAGACCGGGAGACATGATAAACTCGGTTCAACCCGGTTTCATTTATCCCATGGAACTGGCATAAATATATTTCACTGACTTGAACTTCGAACGACAAGACTACGACAAGCTGTGCTTTTTGACAGCTGCAATACAGTATGCGCGCGCGCAATTTACGCTTGATAATTATATGACACAGGGAATATATCCACCCGGAGAGCGATGCCCACAAGCACTCCTCGTATCCTTCGATGTCCATAGACCAACCATTCGTTATTTATCGGGTGCAACTGTTGTCCCTTTATCACGACTACGTGTTGTGGAATCAAAACCCCGAGAATCTTTACGACCATGTCTCGATCGGCGACGTCGGTTATGTATATGAAGCGGCTTTCATTCGCATGTTCAAAGTGACTCTTCTTTGGAACGACGAGTCGAATAGATTACTTGGTATTGAACCACGGGGCTACGACCCTCTACTGTACCATCCAGTAATTTTTTTTTCGTCGTGAAGGTTTTTGACAAAAGTGGGCTACTATTCCCGTCGTGTATTAAGAGAGGAGAATGCTAGCGACACACAGGCGGCAGGCTGCGTCACCCGATGAGTGAGTCGTAGTCTCGTCCTATATAGCTTCCATTCATCTACATTCACCTCGCAATACCATCAGCTTCATCAATGCGTTTGATTTCTTGCCACATGGGAAGAGCTGTACTCTTCACAATGAAAGCCTGTCATCGTGCCGTGAGCACCAGATCTCCTAAATTCCGTGAGGCCCGATGCAAGGATGGCCCGGACTCTTTCGCGGTACTTCCAGAGTTCATAAAGATAAGCGCCTGGCATAATTTCGAACTTATCGTTGAAATCCTCGATAGACATGGAGTAATTTGATATAGCTCGCGCCGCTTGAAGCGCTTCCGGCCGAAGTCCATACTTTTGTGCGAGTGAATAAATGTGGAGTGCTGGCTCGAGAAGGGTGGGCAGTAGGTTCTCTCGAGCGATGCTTCGTCGGATGTGAATTAGTACAGTTCCCATTTTGTACTCTTGGGCTACATACAGAAGTTTCATAATCTCCTCAAGAGTCGGTGGTACGAGGGGGGTTAGAGGCAAGACGAAGGTGAGGAGTGGAGGATTTCGCCGCTTTCCGGTAGCTGTACTACCGGAAATGAGACCTTAGCTTTTGCAGCGGTACGAGGGGAATCTAAAGCCTTCCGTATAAGCTCTCCGAGAACAGGAGAGCTATTGATGATGTAAATCTTCGGCACCCGGAAATGATGGGAGTCATGAGAACGAAGGACGATATCCGCACCCAGGTAGTCGAAGAGCAAAGTTCGCAAGACGTTCGCCTGTAGTGGAGGCCTCTCCCGTTGGGACGGTAGACATGGCCTCGTTGTTTCGTGTGATATGGGATTTACCCTAGGAACCCTTTAAATATCCGTCAACCCGTAGTGATGAGAGGTAAGCCACGGCGCTATGAGGGGACCTAACAGGGTAAGCGCCGATGGTGGCACCCAATTGCGCAGTCAAAACGTTACATGACGCAGGCCACCTAACGGAAACGTTTTAGTAATGGTGATAGAAAAGTATGAGTTCCTGGGCGCAGGGGAGGCCTGACTGCCGTCACGGTGCCAGTCAAAAATTCGGCCCTTTCCGGGCGGGGCCGGGCAGAATGATCTTTGCGAACGTCTAAGAAATATGATCCAAGACAACCTTAGGAATGTTATATTTGATCTAAAAAAGAAATGAAATTGTAGAAAGCTCACGCACGCGAGGGCACCCAACGACGGGTACTAAACACAACTACTAGAATGAAGGAGAAAATCATATGACATTAGACAGAAGTGAGAGTAATATGAGTACGATTCAGGACAATTTTAAGTTATATTAGTGTTGGAGTGCACGAAACCCGGGCCAGCTCGATCCCACAGTGACAAGCTGAAGGTAACGAATCTCGAACCTTCACTGGCGTCTTATGACAGCAAAGCCCGTCTTCACAACGCGTGCCAGCCATAGAAGAGCTTGCTGGTCACGGGGGTCTAGCCGAAGGGGGATGCCAAAGCCGGAGATGCTGAAGCTCATTCCGAGATTGCCAACCTTGTGCAAGACGTCCGAGAGGGAGACGATTGTGCCAGTGATCGGGACCAGCGAACTGAGCGAAGCGACTCAGAAAAAAGCACGTACACACAGTACAGAATAACAGGAGGATCACTTGTTTCATACACGGGCATATACGTTAAAGACGAAATCTCCGCCAAGGACTCGGAGTAGCCTGAGAATGCGAGCGCCGGGCCGGGCCAGGCATTCGCGAGGACAAAGGGTTTCCTGCGAACGGCGAGCAGACCGCGCTGGTGTATGACGATTGCTGTTCTGTGACTTCCGAGAGTGACTCCGTGACTGAAACAATAAAGGTGATGATTCGAGTTGGCCAGTCGAAGCCGATCAGGATTCGAAACGAATCGACGGAATCGACCTTGGAATCGACTGATGCTGCCTGGCAGTGCCTGCGGTCCTGCGGATGAAATGAGGAAGGAATATAACCTACTTTCATGGGTATGGAAATTGCGGCTTGCAAATACTACTCGCCAAGATTGCTGCCAAAAACGGCGACCGCAATCGCAATGGAAAGAGGGATCGTATTTGTCGATGTTGCCAATGACCTGCCAGTGTGTTGGCTGCGCGGGCCGTAGCTTCTCCGCGGACCGCAGAGCTGAGTCAGCTTCCTAATTTAGTCACGTCAAACCGACGACGCCTATGATACGGTACTCCAGCGCGGGCGCCGGCATACTGTACTGTAGTTACTTCTACCGGTGTCATCCAGTTTAGGATACTCATTGGTGAAAAATTTGAGCTGAACGGTTCTCGACTTCTCGTAGTACTGTAAGAGGCAAGAATTCAGAACTTCAACGATCAACATGGCAATATCTATTTCATTAGCAGGAATCCGGCGGGCGGCTGAGAACTGCGTCCCGCACTAATTATGCGGCCGACTGCATTGATGGCTTCCTCTACGGTTTCCCTTTCAAGTTCCTGAACAATTAAAACAGACACCGGTTCTCGAAAGATCCAAAATTACGTGTGGCGTTACTGGCGTAGGCATGCACAGTACTGCGAAGCTATCACCTCCGATCACATCGTCTTGTTACTTCCGCTGCCGACCACCGTGCAGCGGGGAAGTTGATGGACATCTAGTAAAAACCCAATGCTGAAGTCGAGCATGCTGCAGCTCGCCGCAGATGCGGGCCTGTTCGACACTTATGCACATGAGGAGCGTTTTCAAGTGCTCGCATTGGCATGCCAGGTATGATACGCGTAGCTCATTGCGTCGTGGTCGCGACTGGTACTGGGCTTCGCGGATGGGCGTGGTCGGTTTATCTCAAGCCGTCATCACTAACCCCAAGACACCACAGTATGCGTCCCGTCCCCTCGTCGGATGCCATCTTGTGGTAGGAACGTCAATTAAACCAAGCCAGATGGCACCGTCTTTCTGCAGCTCTAGTGGCACTGGCCCTCCGCAAACGAATACTGTATACCCAAAAGTCATCCAGACTGCGCTTGCCGTCTGCACTCGTCACGGTGTTGCAGGGATGCGTCCATGCAGCATGGGCGAGTAATCAAATGGACAGATCCGGGGTAAGATGTCCACACCGAACGCCAAAGTATTGGAGTCTTTAAGGCCTGGTATTGCTTCACCAGGCCAGTCATCATGATGCCAATGGGAAAGCGAAGAACCGGAGAAAGGAGTATGTGGCTGTAGCATCAATAAGGGGGGTTAACGAGAGCGCTGTGAGGAACAGAAGATGGCCGAGATGGGAGATCGCGAACAGAATATCCATCTTCGTAATCTTTTGATTCGTGAGGTTTTTCCTACAAGCCAGTTGATACACATAAAGTCTAACTGTGTCGTAATGACGTAACGAGAGGCAAGTCTCTTTTGCGTACATAGGATGCCTTATAAATTCAACGAGGCCATGATAATCGAAAAGCAAACTACAGGGTCAAACTGGATATGGATATGTTAACGCTGGCATTGCAGCGTCGAAATTATCTGCCCATACCGATTGTATCTGCAAATTAATGAGCAACTGATTGTCACTTCGCTCGTAATGACTACCTCTGCGATAGCTCAAGTCCTCAGGGTTATGGCCGGGCGTGGCTTGGACCCCTATATACCCTCATTGTTGAGACGATCTCACTGCTTCCTAGGGCTTGGCGTCAAGTCAAACGAAAGTGAGAGCCGCAATCTCGGCGCACCTGCGAAAGATGAATCTCATAGTACTTAAAAAGTCAAAAAAGAAGTACCTTGTCTATTGCCTGCATCAATTCTCTCTCGAGCTCGACAATGTACCCGAAACCCTTCTTTTTTTTCACCTCCCTGCAGAACTCGCAGTTAGAATGAGTCTCATAGGCCGTCTTGTACTTCGCCCAAATTGTTGAATGTAAGACAAGTGGACGGGCAAACTGTTCGCCTGTCAGGTCGTTCCGACACTGTGAGAGGCACTTATTTAACCAGATGGGGAGGGCACGACTTCGCTGGCGTATCTCCGGCGTACGAGGCGTAACTTCCGGACAGCCAACCCAAATGCTCGAAGGCCCTGAAGGTTGGACATCAAGGTATGAATCAAGGCACGTGACCATGTTTTCATTGCAACGCCTGCGGAAGTCAGCAAGGTCGCACAGGGCCCGACCCTCAAACCTTCGCAGTCCTTTTCCAAGCGTTTCAAATGTCATGGGGTACTCCAAAGTTGAATGGGCTGCACATTTCACTTCCTGAAGGAGTTCATTTGCGCTCGCGATCGCATATCCAGGGAAGGCCTCGGTTCCCATCGGCGCTGGGAATTGCTTGCGAGTGACCTCCTCACGGATCAATAGCTGTATTGAAGGCATCTCGTATTTCTGACATGCTGCGAGCAGATACAACACCTTGAAATGGGTCAGTTTTTACCGCTGGTAGTCATAAACACAACACCTTCTCATAAGCGTTTGGTACCACGGTGCGGATGGGGTAGAGTAGCGAGATAAGACTGTTCAGCAACTCTGCGCTTTCAGAAATTTGAAACACGGGAAGCCCATCGAGAGATTCACTGCCGAAAGGCTGGGGAAGAGATAGTAGATGTTGGAAGAATGGTGACACCATGGCCAGTACCGACTTGTGGACCCGGAAATCAACAAGATCAGACGATCGAATTATAACGTTCGCATCGAATACGCTGAGACCTTTAGGTGGATCTTGTGGGTCCACTTTTTTTCGCACCACCCGGAGAGACAGAGCAGACTCTGCCTGTATAAGGTTCAATAGGCTAGGTAGTTCTGTAACTCCACACATCAAACACTCACCTTTCTGAAACTACCATGGACAACTGATGCCAAAGCTTCCCAAAAGTCCTGTATGGTCTGGCTGGGTATGGACGCACACTCGCAACTTTGCTGATTGGCCATGTCCTTAGTGTGACGCACCAAGGCGACGTTGAGTTCAGCGCTATCAAATAGGTTCGGGGATTCCCCTATTGACTTGATGTAGTGATCAAGCCAACTTGGTATTTGGGAAGAGCTGAGCTTGGTACAGCGTAAGCCTGTAATCGTGCCGCAAGCCCTAGATGCCCGAAATTCTTTAAGGTCCGACGCAAGAATGCTCCGAACGCTTTCACGGTACTTTCAGAGTTCGTACAGGAAAGCGCCTGGCATACTATCGAGCTTGTTGTAGAAATTCTCGATAGTCATGGGATACTTTAATATAGACTGCGCAGCTTGCAGCGCTTCTGATTTAAGCTCGTACTTTTGTGCAAGAGCATATAAATGGAGTGCCGGCTCTAGACGAGAGGGTAGTAAGTTCTGTTGAGCGATGTTAGCCCGGATGTGAAATAGTGCGGCTCCCATTTGATACTTTTGGGCCACAGATAGAAGTTCCATTATTTCCTCAAGAGTCGATGGTATACGGGGGGTTACGGGAAAAATGAACGTGATAAGGCAGTGAAGGATTTCACCGCTTTCCGATAGCGGAACCACCGGTAGGGATACATCGGCATTCGCGTTTCTAGGAGATTCCAAAGCTTTTCGTACAAGCTCACCGAGAATAGGAGAGCTATTGATAACGTAAATCTTTGGCACTTGGATGTCATGGGAGTCCTGGGAGCGAAGAACAATATCCGCGTCGGGGTGGTCAAAGAGTTGGATGACAAGACGTCGGTCTGACATAAAGGCGGCTTCAGGAGTGACGGTACACATGGTCTCGTAGTCTCATGTGATATTAAAATCTACCTTAGGAGGCCTTTAAATATGCGTCAAGCAGCGGCGAAGAGATGACGGACCTAGCTGGCGGCATCCGACTGCGCAGTCACAGAGGACACCTGACTGAGACTGCCTTGTGCATTGAGTAGAAGCTGGACAAATCAGAGGGCGTAGCTGCGGGTCGCAGCATCGTGGTTGTTGAGCAATCACCTACCTCATTTAGTAACGAACGCCGAACATTTCAGAGGCAATTAATTGCAGTACTTCCGCTCCGCTGCTATCTAGTGAGGAAATCATTCATTGCTGAAAAAAAAAAGAAAGTTTTCTTGATCATGAGAGGGAGGAATTCGCGGGAATCCGGAAATCGTGTGCTTGAAAAACTCGGCCAACGCGTTCACTGTCCACCAATGCCCAAAAGCTCAGCTGCATCGTCTTCCAAGGCCAAGCCACTCGTTCCAGCATCCCCTGACTGGTTCAATTTTCTTCCTCCACTCTCTACAACATCTGCTCCCGTTATTTCCCAATCCGCATCCCAAGTCGCCGCTTTACTCGACCGTGCCTCCTCTTTACATGCATCTGAACTCTCCACCTTCTCCGCTTCACCGAACGCGACGGGAGGCTCTGCGTCGGATCGAGCTTTCCTACGCAACATCCTTTCCGGAGGCACCCTGAGCGATCGCCTTAGCGCGCTCACCCTCATGGTTCAGGGCGCGCCTTTACACAACATCCGAGCATTAGAAGCCTTGAAGGACTTGACGGAAAAGGGGCGAGGTGGCGTCAGTGTGTCACAGGACGGAGAAAAGGGTAAAGGAAAGGCGACGGGGAGAGAAGATAGGCTCAAGGCTGCCAGAGCAATTATGGACTGGTGGGTTGGGGGAGGAGCCCCGAGTCGAAAGCTTAGGTGTGTCTCATCAACTTCTCTCTGTCTATGCATTCATCGAGACACGATGTAGATACTTCCGTGACCAACCCCTCTTGCACCCTGATGTAACGGATCAGCACCTCGTCATCTGGTACTTCGAAGACTGGTTGAAGAAGTATTTCTTCTCCTACCTTCAGATACTCGAGGTGTCACAAGAAACCTTCTTTTCCGCGCGAGTTGCTCATCATTCCCCAGGCATTCTCCTTAGATCCTCTCCCATATGTCCGCATGCAGTCCCTCGCCTTAATAACCGACCTGCTTCGCTCTCATCTGGAGCAGGAACAAAATTTGCTACGCTTGCTTGTGAACAAGCTTGTGCATTTGCCTACTTCCTATTCATATGTCGTTTGCTGATGCATTTACGATTTCAGGGTGATATGGAAAGCTCCATCTGTGCCAGAACGAGTTACTACCTGCTTCATATTCTACAAGAACATCCAGCAATGAAGGCAGTCATCATTCAAGAAACTACCGCTCTAATTATGCGACCGACTCCGCCGATGGCGCCCTTTGCGGTTTCCCATTCCCAAACAAACAGACACATCCAGTCCTCGACGGATCCAAAGTCAGCACCGCAGCGGGAAAAGAATGTGTGGCGTGCGCATGCACAATATTACGCAGCTATCACCTTCAATCAAATTGTCTTGTCTACATCTGCCACTGACCGCGCTGCGGCGCGAAAGTTGATGGACGTCTATTTTCAGCTCTTCCGCGAGGTTGTTGGTGAACGGGAGCCTGAACTGGCTGATGATGATGCAACTTCTACAAAAGAAAAACTTAAAGACAAGGGAAAGGAACCAATCCTGAAGAAGAAAGGGGCCCGAAAAGGGAAAAGTAAAGAAGTGCGTGGCGCCGCAGGTTTCGCGGAAGTGCAGGACGCGAATGCAAAACTACTCGGGGCAATACTCACGGGCATAAGTCGTGCTTTGCCGTACGCAAGGTTCGGTGGAGGGGATGTGGAGTGCGTTTTCACTGCTTGTTTTCACTGCTTGCCTGATTCGAATCGCATTTGTTAGATTCGACAAGCACATGGATACATTCTTCCTTCTCGTCCATACTTCAACGTTCAACATTTCTCTACGGGCCCTCACTCTCATTCAACAAATTGCGGCATCATCTTCGGCCTCTTCACCTCTAGTTCCGCGGTTTTACCGCGCACTATATGCGACTTTGCTCGACCCCCGCCTACATACTGCTCGCAATCAAGCATTATTCTTGAATTTATTATTTAAAAGTTTAAAGGCCGATTCCGATCAAGCCCGAGTAATGGCATTCGTAAAGCGATTTTGTCAGGTTCTTGTGAGTGGGTTCGGTGGATCCGAATTCGTAGCAGGTGGGCTGTGGCTGCTTGGCGAGGTGAGTTTTCAAGAGTCATCTAAGCATTAACAGAGTAACGCTAACCCGATCGATCCAGCTGTTCAATACCTCCCCGGGCTTACGTACTCTCATTGACCGAGCCCCCTCACATGACACAGAAGTTGAAGTTGTTGAAGACTACGACCCATATAAGAGGGAGCCACAGTATGCGCGTGCCCAATCATCCGCTCTTTGGGAGTTAGTGCGTTGTTCTGTTGGGTTTACGATTGTAATCCTGGTATGCTTATATGAATAATTAGACAACTCTAGTTAACCACACGCACCCAACGATTGCTCTACTAGCACGTCAGCTTCTCAACCATGAGCCGCTGACGAGCAGTCCAGACCTAACCCTTTACACGCTCACTCATTTCTTGGATCGTTTCGTCTACAAAAACCCGAAGAAGGCCGGGTCGAGGGGTACAAGCGCCATGCAACCCTCCACTACTGGGGTGGTGGCGTGAGCAGGGTGAGGGCGGACGTACAAGAGACACCCCTTAATGTCGAAGGGTGGTGGCGACGTGGGAAAGTGGTGTCGCGCCGGATCAGGTGTGTTGTCATTTCGCAACAAAAACATGTCATGACTCTCACATGTTTGCCCCTAGGTATTTTTCCAGCGATACTTCGCCCAGGAGCATGGGAAGGAACAGGTGAAGGCAGCCAAAGTAGACAGGCGGAAGGCTAATCATCATAACTCCGATACGAAATCCGACGCGACTGTCGAGGGTGGTAGCGATGAAGATAGCGACCCGGAGGAAGCGGCCATTTGGAAGGTGTGCCTCACTAGAAACGCGAAGCCAGTACTGCTGATAGAACCGGTACAGGCAATGAAAGTGTCTATGCCGAAGGCCGAGGAAGACGATGCTGACGAAGATGTTGATGACAATGACATCGATGACGAGGACGATATTCCCGTCGACCATTCTATTCAAGACTCGGAATCTGATGACCATGCTTCTTCTGATACCAATACCGAAGATGACAAGGGAGCGTCAAGCGATGCTGAGGATGGCATCAAAATCAATTGGGAATTTGATGGCATTGAGTTCTCGGATGTAGATGGCTCGGTAAATCCAGATACCCTGCGGACTCTGTCGAAACTTACAGTGTATGACCAGGCTGGATCTGACACGCAGCTGTTAACTGCTTTAAGCGGTAGTAAGACACGGAAACGCAAAGGACGTGGGGATGAGGATGAGCGGTCTCGCAAAAAGAAGCTTCGTGCTTTGCCGACGTTCGCGAGCTACGAAGATTATGCATGGATGATCGAAGATGGCCCAGAAGAGAATATATAGGTTAAAGCACTAGCTTCTCGTAATAAAATGATGGCGTCGAGACAGTCTTGTATGTATCCCAACCCACGTCGCAAAATTCAGAAGCGATATGACAGTAGCCGTGAAAGTAGGTACACTCGGTATGGCTCGATATCTTTTTAAGCACACGGCCACAGATAGACAAGTAAGACGAACACCTGTAGATAATGGTGTGCAGTGGCAATTTCGTGTCACGTGCCTATGTTCGTGTTCACCCATTCTCTTTGTGCTTTATCAATGAACTTTGTCCCGGTCTCCATGGCTTCATCTCGTCATCAACCTGGGGTTCCCCCATCTGTGTCCAACCGAGACGAAGCTCCTTCCATGGAAGAACTCTTTAATTTCCCTGATGCGGATATCATCCTTCGTTCTAGCGACTCACGCGATTTCCAAGTTCTGAAGTTGTTTATTACCAAGAGCTCTCCCATCCTCGACAAGCTAATACAAGCGGCCTCCGACTCCGCCGTTTCCGCGCTTCCTGCAAGCACAATACCCCTTCCAGTTATACAAATGTCAGAAAGCAGCGCAATACTCTACAGTTTACTCACCTTCGTATTGCCCATGCCTCCTATTCTTCCTCCAAGTGTGGAAGAGATATTGGAACTCTTATCGGTGGCCCAAAAATATGAAATGAACCACGTCCTGGTTCACGTTCGGGGCAGTATCTCTCTGCAAGATCCGCCTCTTATATACAGAAGCAATGCTTTGCACGTGTATTCTCTTGCCCAGAAGTACGGCCTCCATCAGGAGGTGGCCCAAGCGGCTCGCCTCACAGTGAGGTTTATTCTGACGATCGAGAATCTGGAAGACAAGTTAGACGTCATGCCCGGTGACCATCTACATAAACTCTGGAAATATCACCGGAGACTTCAAAGGAAACTCGTGTCCAACGTTAATGAGTTCAGACTATCCAGTGCCTGCAGGGCACTTGATGGTTTGAGTTGCGTTGTTCTCGCTAGCTCTAAAATCCCAAGATGGATCGATGACTACATTTGTTTCCTGGCCTCAACTCCCTCTTCCTTCAATCTCTTTGAATTTCAGTCCGCCTTGGCCCGCCACGTTGTTGGTAGGGATAGAGTCCAAGGAAAACAGTGTTCATTCTGCTTGCGTATACCGCAAGAGACCATAGACAAGTTCTGGACGGCCTTGACTGCTTTTGTGAATGCGAATATGGAAGAGGTGATCAATGCCCATATTTCCGCGTCGTATACTGAATTCAAACTCTTACAGGCTGAATCAGCTTTCACCATCTCCGAGAGAAATACATCCTCCAAGGATTATATCGGCTTTGCTGCTGTTCCTCTGCCCCTACCCGAGTGTTTGGACGTTAGAAACGCAGATGTCATACTTCAATCATCCGACTCTGCTACCTTTCGCGTCCACAAAGCGGTACTAGCCTCTTCGTCACAATTCTTCAGGGATATGTTTTCACTTCCCCAGTCGTCCAACGAAGAGATGATCGATGGGTTGCCTTTTGTGCGCTTGCCAGAAGATGCCGAATTAGTGCGGGCTCTCATCACCGTGATGTACCCGATCCCCACAGAAATACCTACATCATATGATAGGGTTTTAGCACTCCTTGCTGCCGCACAGAAGTATGACATGTCCGCCGTACAGTCATCCATCCGTGCGGAAGTCGTTCGTAGGGATTTGCCTGCTCCAACCGGAGCTCAGTCCTTTCGTGCATTTGCCATTGCCTTTAGTAACAACCTCACGCCCGAAATGGGAACCACCGCTCGTCTCACTCTGGACTATCCGTTGACGTTTGAGACGCTCGGAGACGAACTCCGACTGTTCAGTGGTTCGGCACTGCGCGAACTGGCTGGCTTCCGAAAAACGTGTAGGGACAACATTGTTTCGTGCTTGGAAACCTTCCTGGATGCTCACAGAGGCCCATCGAATATCTGGGTCGATTGTCACAGACCCAGGTCTCAGATACCCTCTTTCACGGTTTCACCCTCAAACGACAAAGATAAACAAACTCTGTCCCAATGGTTGCGCGATGTTTTCACGCAACAAATCGAGGAATTGAAGCAGTATTTTACCCATGCGATCATCAAGCCTTCAACCATCCACGAGAAATACCGGGCTGCTCTTATAAGGCACAGCCCTACTCCGCATGATTGCCCAACATGCTTGATGGTGCACGCCCATAAAGGGGACAAATATTGCGCCGGACTGGAGCAGAGATTGACACATGCGCGAAATCAGGCAAGTAATGTATTCAATCGCAGAGATTTCTCCCGTGTTTAAACACGAGTGATCTATAGGTACTGGTTTTCGTTTGAGCAGAAATCGATCCAGGACCCGTTTCCGAGAACGCCGATTGGGAAATGCTCCCATTAGAAGGAAAAGAAGTTGCAAGGACATTGTGTGCAATTGGAGCTCACGATGGAACTCTATTATGTGATGCTCACAAGAGCGGGTGAAGAATATGGTCGTTCCGTCATGATGCCGTACGCGCACTCTACATCCCATTTAATTCGCGTAGACTAGGAGTACCGTCTGGATAGTTATTGCATGCATGCCACATCATTCCTTTTCTTCTGCACGTTTTATATTTCCCTCAACTTGCAATAAACGGAGGTACATTTTATGTAACAGTACCTTGGAACCCCCGGAAACCATGTGTTTGGGCCCGCTCACTCGCTTTTTTGTTCATGTTACTTATGACTCATTCGGCTGATCATCAATCTGGGCCTGCTATGCAGTGCGATACGTGGCGAGGATCGGCCACCACCCAAACGGACTCTCGACGCGAAGTATGGCCCAGTTGGTTTTCTACAACGTCGGGTTTCGTACGTTCTCCGGGGGTTAGGTCTTTCAGCACTGAAGCTCCTTACTGCCAGTTGGCTGCCAGCGCTCCTGTCCTCAATGATCCACGTAATTTCAAACTCGGTAGCCTAGCACATAATTCCGTTGACTCCCATATCGGCCTCAAGTCGTACGTAACTTCCTTTACGTTTCCCTCTGCGCTGTGTGCTGAGTCCATTACACGCCTCTTAGGCTGGCGAGGAGAAAGAGAAACTTACCCGTCACACCGACGCAGGTCCTCTCGCGGTAACAGAAGACAATAACATTCATCGTTCGCAACCCGCCTCAGTATCCAAGCGTACCTAGGTAAGATGTGTACTTCAACCCCCAAATCTTCAAAAGGATAGAAGAGGTACACAAGTACACACCTCGTCCAGGGCCTGCGTTAATTTATTCTCTAGCTCCTTACAGAACGCCTCTCCTTTCCGCGCGTGCATGTTAGTACAAGAGATGCAAATGTTTGGGCTGTTATGAGCATTTATTGCCGACAGGTACTCCCCACGGATACTTCGTGGATTAAAGAACGGCTTTGAAAACGCGTCACGTGTTTCAATGAGCCGATTTTGAAAGAGTTGGGTTAACCATGGCGGGGACGCTCCAGCCTGGTTGAGAGAATAATACCGTGAGGACTGTCGAAGATCGCCACAAGGAATCCAAATATTAAATGGGGGTTGTCCAAGTTGGAGAAACGATTGGAAACATGCCACGAGACTGTCTCGGCAGCGCTTGCGGAAGTTAGCAAGGTCTCGCAATGCCCAACCCTCGATCCATTGCAATTCTTCTCCAAAAATTCCAAACGTCATGGGATGTTCTAAGGTCTGGCGGGCTGCATTTTCCATTTCCGGAATAAGCCCTTTCCTACTCGCGATCACGTAGGCAGCGAAGGCCTCGGCTCCCTTTGGCGCTGGGAACTCCCCGCGGCTGACCTCGGCACGGATAAGCGATTGTACTGAAACCATGTCGTATTTCTGGCATGCCGCGAGGAGGTATAACACCTTGTAGTAAAGGGTTAGTTATTACAGCCGACCAAATCGCAAGCAAATACAGCACCTTCTTATAGGAGCTTGGTATCACTGTACGGACAGGGTAAAGTATAGAAACAAGACTATTCAGCAGCCCTGAGTCTTCAGACAATCGAACCACAGGAAGCCCGTCGAAAGTTTCACTGTCAGAAGGCTGGGGGAGAGAGAGCAGATCTTTGAAGAATGGTGACGTCATGACCAGTACTGACTTATGGACTCGGAAATCGACGAGGTCGGACGATCGGATTATGATATTGGCGTCGGGTACGTCAAACGTTGGAGGTGGAGACGTAGTCGGATTGATCTGAGGTTGAGGCTCCTGTTGTTCGTGAACAAGAGATAGAAATGACTCCGCCTGTAAATCGTTCAACATCCTAAGCAGCTTGGTACATCGACAACTCTCACCTTGTCATAACTGCCATGGACAACGAACGCCAAAGCTTCCCAAAATTTTCGTATGGTCTGGCTGGGTATAGACGCACATTCGCAAGTATTCGCTGCAGCAGTAGCCTTAATGTGCCTCGACATGGCGGTGTTGAATTCCACAAGGTCAAAAAGATTCGGGGTCCTTGCTATAGATTCGATGTAGTCATCAATCCAACTCGGAACTTGGGAAGGGTTGCACGTTATACACCGTATACCTTGAATCGGGCCGTGTGCGACAGATCCCCTAAATTCTGTAAGGTCCGACGCAAGGATAGCCCGAACTACTTCGTAGTACTTCCAGAGTTCATAAAGCGAAGCACCTGGCATAAGATCAAGCATATTGTCGAAATTCTCGACGGTCATTGAGTGTTGCAATATATTTCTTGCGGTTTGAAGCGCTTCTTGTCTAAGCCCGTATTTTTGTGCGAGAGAATATATGCGGAGTGCTGGCTCTAGATGAGTGGGCAGTGGGTTCTGTCGGGCGATACTTCCCCGGATGTGAATTAATACAGTGGCCATCTGGTACTTTTGGGCCACAGATAAGAGTTCCATGGCTTCTTCATGGGTTGAGGGAATGGTGGGTGTTACAGGAAAGATGAAGGTGAGAAGGTGGCGAAGGATATCGCCACTGTCCGGTAGCTGTACCACGGGAAGTGATACCCCAGCATTTGGGTCACCTGGGGAGTCTAAAGTTCTTTGTATAAGTCCTCCGAGAACAGGAGAGTTATTGGCGATGAAGGTCTTTGGCACTTGGAAATGATGGGAGTCCTGAGAACGAAGAATGATATCCGCGCCGGGGTAGTCGAAGGGTATGTTCGCAAGAGGCTCGTCTGCAGTGGAGGATGCTTCAGGAGGGACGGTAGACATGGTGACCTAGTCTGAAAACTCACCCTAGGAACCCGTTAAATAGCCGTCCAGAGACCTGGGCGAAGATCAGGTGCACGGCAATACCTGACAGGGCAAGCGCTAAGGGAGTCGGATCTGCGCGCGGTCCTCAGGCAGATCACCTGACAAAAGCGTTTCTGGGAGCTGCGAGCGAGCTGCGAGCGCTCATAGCTGCGGCTCCAACTGCGGGACATGGGAAAAGATCTCATTAAGATCTCATTTCCAGCCATGTGATAAGTACTCGCCGTCGTCTCCTTCCCCTCAGTTTGGTCCCAAATGCAGTATCGGTATATGCGCAGGACAGATGAGGCAGGCTAATAAGGAGACAGCTGATACATAAACTAGGTATATTGCATACTAGACGATTATCATTATTTTGCGGATTTGGTAGCATGATGAGCTGGCTGCCCTCAAAAGTGCTCGTCGTCCAACAACATTAGTCTGTGATGAGATTATGAGGCACGCGAGAGTGCGAAATAAATTACATTCAGGGGCTACAGACTTTAGATACAAGAATACAAGTCGTTACAAAGATAGGAGAGGTAGTACAGTAATCAGACGTCATAATATAGTAATCACAATTACATACATGCGCATCCTTTGGACGGTTTGATAGACACAAGAAAATACATTCGTCCTTTGAGACGAAGAAAAAAGGAATATAAATACACTAGCGGTGGCCCGTGCTATGCCCGGGCCCAGCTAGCCGAGCCAGCCCCCAGTCCGAGGCCGAGAAGGCCCCAGTCAGCGAGCCCCCAGTCCGAGGCCAAGAAGGTCCAAGCCAGCAAGCCCCCAGTCCGAGGCTGAGAAGGCCCGAGCCTGCGAGCCCTGGTTCAAGGTTGAGAAGGCCCCAGCCAGCACCAGGAAGCCGCCCCCATGCGAAGTAAAGCCCCCCAGGCAGGGAGCCCGGAGTCGAAAGGCGTCCAGCTAGCCAAGCGAGCCCCCAGTCCGAGGGCGAGAAGGCCTCTGTGAGACCCGGGACAGCGTACTCTGCGGGACTGTGCCACATGTTAACGTTCGATCTTGCACGGAGATCTTCCATGTCTGTGTTCACCCCTATTTGTGGTGCACCGAAGGAAGTGATGACAGACCAGCTCGTTAACAGACCGTCTTATAATGTCCAATCTGTGCAATTCAGTGATGACTCGAGTGAATGCAGCACGACTGCAATCCTTCGTAGCGTCATTGCAATGTCGTCTTCCGTGAAGGAGATGGCATTGCATTGTTCATGCTGTTCAGTGAGGAGACGTCTACGCTGTAGAGTACAATGCGTTGAGGTTCAGAACGGTAGAACAGATCGGGTTGAGCACCATGTAAGAGAGGACAAACCTTTGGGAGAGGAGAAAGGTCAGATGTCGTGTTTTCGCCGTCGTCGTGAGCAACAGAGGATGTTGAATACAGTCGATTACAGGGAAGTGCTTCACACACCAGACAATTTCGTTAAGCGATACGCCTTTTGGAAGGAGGACGCAGTGCACAACGTTCAGTGTGGAGTTTTCTACGCTGTAGAAAAGAAAGTGAGAGAGGTTATAACGCGTCGTTGGGTTGAGGTCGTTGTAAGAGAGGACGAACCTTTGGGAGAGGACAATCCTCTGATGAGGCTTGGCCCGTGAGCCGTTTGGAAATACGATGCACTGGTTGTCCCGCATTTGCCAGTGCACGTTCCTTCTCACGACACTTTCGCTGTCCAATTTGCCTGTTTGAAGGCCATGACAAACAGCCAGGAAATGTTGCAGGCCCTGCAGTAGCATTGGTGTCCGGATAATGTGCAGACATTTTCATTCATTTGGAGAAGGAGTTCATATGGAGGAGTTGTTCAATATGTGTGAAAAATTTAGGGGCCGGTTTGTCCGGCCAGTTTGTGCCGGTTTTGTCAGACGGGTTTGTCTGGCGGGTTTGTCTAAGCATGTTCTAACCAACTTTGTGCTAACCAATGGGGAGGCCGGTTTGTCTAGCATGTTTGTCTAACCAATGGGGAGGCTTTGTCCTAACCAATGGGGAGGCTTCGTTCTCCCAATTTCCAATTAGCGCGTTTATATTATAGTAGATAGATACGAGTCAAGGGGCTATGCCGAGTCAAAAGGCCATGCCCCGCAGGGCTATGAATCTAACAGTCTGGTCAGATACAAGGCGCGGAGGCAGGAGAATGTTTCCAACCAAGTTTCCGACTCGGTATGTTTAAAATTCTGCGATCCGCGACAGGACGATGTCCCATCATCTTTTATCGTGTTAACCATTATAACTCACCATTTATATAAACACACATACAGCATGGTCAAGACCGCGACGGGTTCATGGACTGTTCTGCTTTGGACCGGCCCACTAAAGCATGTGCCAGTGTGAGTGGGCCGATCTCAACTAAGCCCTCGAACTCAACGAAATGGTGAAGGGTAAGCACACTTGGTTGACGTTTAGCCTCGTCAAAAATGAAACTCAATTATTGGTTAACTTGCTGCCCATGCCCATGCTGTGCAGTGTGCACGTCAGGGAAAGAGGAAGTGACAACTGAAATTGCATGGACAACCAGACGTCGATAGAGCTATCTCCGCTCTTGCCCGGGAGTCACGGACTTCGTTGCTCGCTTACCCGCTTACCCGCATTTCCTGCAACATGCCTCTAAGGTCATCGACCTTTGCGCCAAGGAAGACCAACTATAACAACCATATCACGCTTCTCTATCCCCAGTCCTACCTCTTTTCCAAGTACGGCAACAGAACTCTTCTCCGGCAAGCGGCGACGCAGTGGTACAGTATTTATCGGCCCTCACTAAGCTTAACAGCTTCATCCCCGTCCCCGAGATCCAGTGGCACGATGTCTTCTCCGAGAACGGGCGCAACTACGTTGTCATGGACTAGATACATACACGGAAACCGGCCGAAATTGGTGAACCAACAGGCCGTTGTTCCTCGCATTACAGCCTACCACGTAATTTCGTTGACTTCATCTTCAGCTAGCTGCGCGCCGTGATCAATAATATATCTCTTGAGCGAGCAGCGAGCTTGAGAAACACACCTGTCACACCCGGTGCGGACCCTATCGCGATAAACACAAGACAGTCACTGTACTCAATGATTTTCATAGCTCGCAACGAGTCCCAGGTCCCTCATTCATTCCTCACGAATTTCTAGAAATGGGGATGAGTAATTTACCGTCAGATGAGATCCAGAAGTACCTGGGTAAGGTTGTATATTTAAACTCCCGCAATTCCTCCGAAGAAAAAGAAGCAGTACACACCTCGCTCGAAACCTGCGTCAATCTATCTTCTAATTCCTTACAGAAAGTCTCCCCATTTAGTGAGTGAATACTAGAACAGGAGACGCATCCGTATGAATTTAGGTGGTTCTTTAAAGCCGACAAGTATTCCCCACGCATATTTCGAGGATTAAAGAGCGGCCTTGAAAACGCCTGGCGCGATTCGTTGAGATGCTTTTGAAAAAGTTCGGCTAGCCAAGACGGTAGGAATTCATTCATGTTGGACATAGACAATGTCGATTTCGAATATGAGCCTGCACTATAATAGCGTCCGTATTCACCGTATGAAGCCTGGGGGTGGTAAGTATAAGAGGCACAAGGAGTCCAGATATTGGATAGCGATTCTTCGGTTTTGATAAATGACCCAAAGCATGACACGAGATTATCTCGGTAACGCCTACGATAATTAGCAAGGTCACGCAATGCCCAACCATCGAACAATCGCAGTCCCTCTCCAAGAATTTCAAATGTCATCGGGTGATCCAGGGTTTGACGGGCTGTATTTTCCATTTCCGGAATGAGTCCTGTGCCACTCGCCATCGCATATGCATAGAAGACCTCGGTATCCTTTGGCGATGGAAGTGCCCCGCGGTTGACCTCGTCACGGATGAATGACTGTACCGAAGCCATCTCATATTTCTGACACGCCGCGAGTAGGTACAGCACCTTGTGACAAACGGTTAGTTATTACAGCCGACAAGTTGCAGGTAAACAACACCTTCTCGTAAGAGCTTGGTATCACCCTACGGATGGGATAGAGTATAGAGACAAGACTACCCAGTAGCTCTGAGTTTTCAGACAACTGAACCACCGGAAGCCCGTCGACAGTTTCAGTGTCGGAAGGCTGTGGAAGAGAGAGAAGGTCTTCGAAGAATGGAGACGCCAGGGCCAGTACCGACTTGTGAAGTCGAAAATAGACGAGGTCGGACGATCGAATTATGATATTGGCGTCGGGTAAATCCAAGGGTTTAGGTGGAGATGAGGTCGGATTGATCTGGCTTTGAGAATGGTCTTGCTCGTGCACAAGAGATAAAACTGACTCCGCCTGTAAAAGGATCAATATCCTAAGCAGCTCGATAGATCGACAAGATTTACTTTCTCAAAACTGTATTGGACAACAATCGTCAAAGCTTCCCAAAAATTGCGCGTGACCTGGCTGGGTATGGGCACACATTCGCAAGTATTCACCGCATCAGTAGCCTTAACGTGGGATGACATGGCGGTGTTGAATTCAACAAGGTCGAAAAGATGAGGCGTCTTTCCTATAGACTCAATGTAATGATCTATCCAGGTCGGAATTTGGGAAGAGCCGCGCGAAGTACAGCAAAAGCGTGTAATCGTTCGGTGTACAGTAGATTCCATAAATATTGTAAGGTCCGACGCAAGGATGGCCCGAACTCCTTCGTAGTACTTCCATAGTTCATAAAGCGAAGCGCCTGGCATAATATCCAGCTTATCGTCGAAATCCTCGATAGTGATCGGGTATTTCAATATAGTTCGCGCGGTTTGAAGTGCTTCTGGTCGAAGTCGATACTTTTGTGCGAGGGAATACATGCGGAGTACTGGCCCTAAATGGGTATGTTGTGGATAGTGTTGAGCGATCCTGTCCCGGATTTGAGAGAGTACAGAACCCATTTGATACGCTTGAGCCACCGATAGAAGTTCCATAGCTTCCTCAGAAGTCGATGGTAGGACGGGGGTTACGGGAAAGATGAATGTGAGGATGCAGCGAATGATTTCGCCCCTTTTAGGCAGCTGTACCACTGGAAGCGATTCTAAAGCATTCGCGGCACCTGGGGAATCTACAACCTTTCGCATTACCTCGCTGAGAACGGGAGAGCTATTCTCGATGTAAATCTTCGGCACACGGAAATGATAAGAGTCTTGAGAACGAAGAATAACATCCGCGCCAGGATAGTCAAAAAGTACGTTCGCAAGAGGTTCGTCTACGGTGGAAACTGTTCCCGGAGGGACGGAGGTAGACATGTTGACCAGTTGATCGTGGAATCGTATGACACGAGGCGTACCCTTGGGACCCTTTAAATACCCGCCAAGCCGCAGTGAAGAGAAGAAGTGGAGACCTAACAGGGAAAAGCGCTCAGGGTGGCACCAGTCTGTGCAGTCTCATTGATACACGCGGCAGAGCACCTGACGGAAGTGTGCCTTGGGCAGTGGGATAGAAGTATATGGGCGTAGTGGACAGTGGACAAACAAGGTAGCGTAGTGTCCACGCCGCACAGTACTGACTAAGGTTTGACATCGTCACGTGTTTTTTTGTCTCGTGATCTGAACGCACGCGATTTCTTAGTTTTTTAAAAGTGTTTACCGTCAAATGGTCTCCCATCCTCGGCAATCTAATATAATACGAGCTGCTTCCGGACTCCCCGTTTCTACTATTCTTACTGATACCGGGACACCCCTCCCGGTTGCGCACATGTTTGAAAGCGGCACAAATATGGTTGGATGCCTTTTCACTCAACAATTGAATCGAAGCAGTCTTTTACGCGTGCAATCATAGAGCCTTCGGAAATTACATAAGTGATTTTCTCGCGCAGTCCCTCTCTGAATGACTGCTCGACCTGCTTAATGGTGCACCCTAGAAATGAAGAGAGACATTGCGCCGAGCTAGACACGCGATATCCATAAGCTCCAGTTTTACTTTTGAATAGGAAGACCGTGCCTCATTCTATCAATGGCAATGAAGCCGTGTTATCGAAACAGTATCTGAGTTCAAAATGGAGCCTTATTGTACGATGCTCATTGGAACGTTCAATTATCTTCTCTTTCACAGAGGCCAAAAGCGCACCTGCACGATTGCATCACGTCTGCGAGCACAAGTATAAATACCGCATGACGCACCTCTACTCGTAACGCCACTTCATGGTCGTGGTTAATCAAGTGAGCGAACCGTCAAACTCTCGTCTACTACGGGCGGCCAGTGCAGACTGAGGTGGGTAATGATGATGCAAAATAATGCTTGCAGACTCCCTGACCACGTCCGCGTGACCGACGCTGTTGGCCATTGCCTCACCCTCTACCCCACTCGACTCTCACGAGATGGACGTGTCTGAGTGTATATGTGGGAGCTCACAGGCATTCAATCCACCATGTGGTCGAGTCTAGCAGCATTGGATTGGATACTCATCGAACCGACATTGTACTGTACCATTGCCTTGCCGCGAGGATCTGATCTCCAAATCAACTCCTGGAACATCTTGCTTGTACTTCTACCCTCACAGTCCGGTCTAATTGGGGGATACATGACAACAAGTATCGTTCCACTGCCTCCTTTACCGGGTTTGGAAAGTGCGCTTCCGAGGGCGATGGGAGCTGGGGGAAAGGGTGAACTTAAAAGAGACAAGGGATGGAAATGATGAAAATGATGGCACACCTGGGAAGTTACAGTAAGGTTGGGCAAGAATAGGCCCTGATCCGACCTGCGGTCTCGCGATCATGATGAAGTCCAACGCGGCAGCAAAAATAGCTGCAGCCGATGGTATCGCAGCTCAGATGGCCACAGCAAGCAGGAAGGCGACATGCGTCCTTCAGCGGAGGGGCGATGAAAGCGGTGATGGAACCGAGTGCGGCAACGAAAGCTGTACTGGGTGAGCTTGAGAGCGCGATGCGGGAAGTACAGTAATTAAGTGCGGAGAAGGGACGGGTTGACTCAGACCCCGAACACCGCCGGAGTGGCAGGTGACCCGATCTGCCAGCGCGCCAGCATTGGA
Source organism: Russula griseocarnosa (assembly GCA_022884055.1). Taxonomy (NCBI): domain Eukaryota; kingdom Fungi; phylum Basidiomycota; class Agaricomycetes; order Russulales; family Russulaceae; genus Russula; species Russula griseocarnosa. Next base: position 188,751 of record JAGKRU010000005.1, read on the forward strand.
ATTGGAGACGACTCGGACCCAGCAAGAGTCCGGCCATCGTGCCGAGCTGCTGCCTCTGGACCGCTACTGGCATGGCAGTCACAGCATTTTTGGAGCCATATCTAAACACCTCGATATGTCTAACGTATGACGGTGTACATTTCCAAAGCTCGCATGGACCGTCGTGCCAATGGCCGCCGCCGAGAGAAGTTCATTAGTATGGCTGTGGTTGACAGATGCCTGTCGCTGTCTCATGGGTGGCTACTATAGGCTGGTCCTCATCCTTGCTCAGATCTAATGCCAGTCAGCCGGTGGGAAGGAGCGGGCTTTGAGAACAGTGCAGGACGGGGCCCGGTCGGTAGAAGATCTCGAATCGTAAGGAATATCGCCAACATACTTGAAATTTCATGGATCTTGCACGCAGACTTGACCTCCGTTTCATCGAGGCATGTGCCGATGATGTGCGGGAAGTTTCTTTCTGCTCTTTCTGCACACGATGATCCACGTAGATTCGTCCCGACAACGAAATCAATGGTTCGGTGACATTCATCGTTTACAACAGGTCCAGTTTCGTTATTCATACAATATACCACTATTTTCTAGAAATGGAGACGGGTCGTTGACTTGTGTGAGACCAGATCCGAGAGCGCCTAGGTAAGGTGAATGGTAAGACACCCACAATTCCTCCAAAAGATTGAACAGGTGCACACCTCGTTCAGAGCCTGTGTCAATCTATCCTCCAAATTCTTACAGAACGCCTCCCCCTTCTCTGTGTGTACTTTAGTACAGGAGACGCAACTGTACGAATTAATATGAGCCTGTAGAGTGGACAAGTACTCTCCACGGATACTTCGAGGATTAAAGAGGGACTTTGAGAACGCCTCCTGCGATTCACCGAGAAGTTTTTGATAAAGCTCGGCTAACCAAGACGGTAAGGACCCCGGGCCATTCGTGTTGGACATGGGCAAATATGATAGCGAATATAAACTTGAGTCTCCGAATGCATTGCGTTTACCAGACTTGTAAGTATAAGAAGCACAACGAGTCGAGAAATTGAATGGCGATTCTTCAGTTTTGAGAAATGACTTGAAGCATGACACGAGATTGTCTCGATAACGCTTGCGGAAGTTGGCAAGATCCCGTAATGCCCAATCTTCGGACAATCGCAGTCCTTCTCCAAGGATTTCAAATGTCATCGGGTGATCCAACGTCTGGCGAGCTGCATTTTCCATTTCCGGTATGAGCCCTTTGCCACTCGCAATCACATATGCAGAGAAGGCCTCGGCTCCCTTTGGCGCTGGAAATACCCCTTGGCTGACCTTTTCACGGATAGACGATTGTACTGCAGCCATCTCGTATTTCTGACACGCTGCGAGCAGATACAACACCTTGTGGCAACAGATTAGGTACCACTACTGAGAAAGTCGCAAGCGAATACAACACCTTCTCATACGACTTGGGTATTACTGGATGCAGGGGGTAGAGCATCGAGACAAGAGTATTCAGTAGATCTGAGTCTTCAGACAATTGAACCATCGGGAGGCCGTCAACGGATTCACTATCGGAAGGTTGGGGAAGAGAGAATAGATCCTTGAAGACTGGCGACGCTATGGCCAGTATAGGCTTATGGACCCGGAAATTGACAAGATCGGACGATCGGACAACAAGATTTGCCTCGGGTACTTCAAAGGTATCAGGTGGCATAGTTGAATTGACTTGGATTGGAGTGTCCTCTCTCTCCTGTACAAGGGACAGACCAGAGACTGCCTGTAAAAGAATCAATATCCTCAGCCGCTCTGTATATCATCACACTCACCTTTTCGAAGCTACCATTGACAACAGACACCAAAGCGTCCCAGAATTCGTGTATGGTCTGGCTGGAAATGGACCCACATTTGCAACCCTGATTACCCCCATTCGTAATGTGGCGCGTCATGGCAATGTTGAGTTCGAGGGGATCAAATAGGTTAGGCGCATTTCCCATGGACACGATGTACTGGTCAACCCAACTTATTTGAGAAAAGCCGAACGTCGTACAGCGTAAACTTGTTAGCGTGCCGCGAGCACCAGATTTCCTGAACTCTGTAAGGTCCGACGCGAGAATGGTCCGAACTCTTTCATAGTACTTCCAGAGTTCATAAAGGGAGGCGCCTGGCATAATATCTAGCCTGTCCCCGAAATCCTCGATAGTCATCGAGTACTTCAATATAGTACGCGCGGATCGAAGTGCCTCCGGTCGAAGCCCATACTTCTGTGCGAGGGTATAGATGTGGAGTGCTGGCTGTAGATGGGTGGGGAGTGGGTTCTGTCGAGCGATGCTTCCTCGGATGTGAACTAGCACAGTTTCCATTTGATACTTCTGTGCGACAAATAGGAGTTCCATGGTTTCTTCATGGTTTGGTGGTATGGCCGGCAATACGGGGAGGACGAATGTGAGAAGGTAGCGAAGGATTTTGCCGCTTTCCGGTAGCTGTATCACCGGAAGTGACGCTTCGACATCTGTGTTGCCGGGGGAATCTAAAGTTCTTTGTACGAGTTCGTTGAGGACAGGAGAGTTATGGATGATAAAGATCTTCGGCACCCGGAGATGATGGGAGTCCTGGGAACGGAGGATGATATCCGCGCCGGGGTAGTCGAAGAGCCTGAGTATGTTTGCAAGGGGTTCATCTGTGGCGGAGGTTGTTTCAGAAGGGACTGTTGACATAGTATCGTAATATGGTGTGAAATGAAGCCTACCCTAGGAGGCTCCCAAAGCAGTGAGGAAGAGACGACACACCGCAAAGCAGGAACCTAACATGGCAAGCGCCAAGGCCCTGATTGTGCGCAACAATACACCAGGCAAACCACCTGACGGGAGCGTGTCCTGGGCGGTGGGGATAGAAGTGTACCGTATTTGAATCCCTAGAAGTCCATGGCAGTCACGACTTGTTTTCGATCAACGCGTCGGTCAAAGTTGCCAATCCCTCGTGCGATATTGGCATTTTGGTTCGGACCGAAGCGCCACGTGAACGCGTGAACAGCAAGATCAGCGCCTGTGACAGGCCTGACAACCCAACCATAAAAAGATTCGAACGACCAGAATCACTCTGCTTCTTGCATCCATCACACTTCCAGCTCCATTGCGCCGAATCCTTGCCTTTTCCTCGTGACCGATACTCCTCCGAGTCTGCTAGCTGCCTTCCCTTCAATGTACGTCTTTTCACGCCTATTCGTACGAGCCCCCTCATGACTATAGTAGTATCCCCTGCTAGCCACCATGTCAACACCTGACTTCGGCTTTCTCGCTAACGATAACCTACCCTCTCGCGACACCAGGGATTATGCTCCTCTGGAATCCCCCCCTTGCAACTGGCCTTCTGGGCCCATCATCGCCTGGGTGAATTACGGCTCGAACGTGGATATGGCTGAAACGTCAACGCAGGACTATGTTGCGAGGTTTCTCATTGCCAATTCAGCGGGCGGCGTGTGGTTCCCCCGGGTCTACGCAGCTTTCTCGAGAGACACCTCGACTGCGCCATCGGCTTCATCGTCGTGCAGTATATCGACGCTCCAGATTACGGCGAGGGAGACCACCAGCAGGTTGCAAGGGCTGTGGAGACGCTTATTACAGTCAAAGGTCCGAGCTTCGTGCCTGGACCTGTCGGCGGAAATCGCATTATACACAACTTTTTCATCGACTGGACGTCAGCAATAGCGTACGAAACGGTGGACGAGCTCCAGTAGCATATTAGTCGCGTAAGTGAGCACTAATTTTCTGGTACGCCTAGATGACCCTTCGGTCATAATAGATCAATAAATATATACACAAGGCTATGTCGGTCGACTTGGCGGCCGATGTCCAGACTGGTCTATATCTTTGTCCTTCCGACACTACTTTGCGCAATTTCAAGAAGTTTGAAGACGGTACGGTCGTCGCACTCGATTTTGGCGCTACATGCTCCTTGCCTCCCGTCTTTTTCGCGGTCGCGGTGAGGAAGCTAGTGGGCAACTTCGCTCGGAAGGTGGCCCAGCACGACCACCGTTATTGAATGATGTCAAGGTGATAATTGGGGCCTCTTATTTCCTGGTTCTCGGGAGAAACGACAGGTCAGATCGATTGCTTTTCATTTTACATAGATTGACTTCACGTCTGAATAGGATTGCCTCAATCCTCCTGAGTAGGAAACTCTAACGCATTGCCGGCTTAAAGCATAAGAGATAAGTTCTCTTGTCGTCCTGTTCTACGCATTCCTGCAATGGACGTGGCCATGATTCCCTAAGCCAAGCGTCTTGTCAGCGTGACGACCAACAAACTAGGAACCTGACTAGATCATACAATCACACTTTGCCTCAGGTCCATTCGATGTTTTAAATGGTAGAAAGCAACGTCATGAACCATGTCGCATGTGTTTTACGATATTGCGGTCTCGTGTAATGGACAATCACGAACATATACTCACCCCCACAATCCCCCCCCTTTCTCGCCCCAGCTTCGTATGCATAAACAATTTGTACAGTATATAAAGTACTGTAATCATGATTTCACTGAGTTCAATGTACATCTCGAGCCAGGGGAGAGCTCATTTAACTTCCCTCAGCACTGTGTTGAGATCAATAGCACGGGCAGGACCCTCGAGCTGATGGCGAGAAACCAACACCCCAGACGCAGATTCGTTTCGACAATGAAATCAATGATTCGGTGACATTCATCGCTCGTAACAGGTCCTCGTTTCGTTATTCATATACAACTAATTTCTAGAAATGGCGATGGGTCGTTTACTTATGTGAGATCAGATCCGAGAGCGCCTAGGTAAGGTGCATGGTTGAACTCCCACAATTCCTCCAAAAACTGAACAGGTACACACCTCGTTCACAGCCTGTGTCAATCTATCCTCCAAGTTTTTACAGAACGCCTCCCCTTTCTCTATGTGTACTTTAGTACAGGAGACGCAACTGTGCGAATTGATATGAGCCTGTAGAGCCGACAAGTACTCCCCACGGATAGTTCGAGGATTAAAAAGGGAATTTGAGAACGCCTCCTGCGATTCACCGAGAAGTTTTTGATACAATTCGGCTAACCAAGACGGTAAGGACCTATTCGTGTTGGACATGGCCAAATATGATAGCGGATATAAAGTTGAACTTGGATAGTTTCCAGATAAACTGTATCTACAGGACTTGCAGCACCTGCCAGTAACGTTCTTGTAAGAAGCACAAGAAGTCCAAATATTGGATTGCGATTCTCCAATATTGAGAAATGACTTGAAGCATGACACGAGATTGTCTCGATAACGCTTGCGGAAGTTGGCAAGATCCCGCAATGCCCAACCCTCGGACAATCGCAGTCCTTCTCCAAGGATTTCAAATGTCATCGGGTGATCCAACGTCTGGCGGGCTGCATTTTCCATTTCTGGGATGAGCCCTTTGCCACTCGCAATTCCATATGCAGAGAAGGCCTCGACTCCCTTTGGCGCTGGAAATACCCCTTGGCTAACCTCGGCACGGATAGACGATTGTACTGCAACCATCTCGTATTTCTGACACGCTGCGAGCAGATACAACACCTTGTAGTACGGATTAGGTACCATTGCTGAGAAAGTCGCAAGCGAATACAACACCTTCTCATAAGACTTGGGTATTACTGGACGCAGGTAGAGCATCGAGACAAGAGTATTCAGCAGATCTGAGTCTTCAGACAATTGAACCATCGGGAGGCCGTCAACGGATTCACTATCGGAAGGTTGGGGAAGAGAGAATAGATCCTTGAAGACTGGCGACGCCATGGCCAATATAGGCTTATGGACCCGGAAATTGACATGGTCGGACGATCGGATAATAAGATTCGCATCGGGTACGTCAAAGGTATCAGGTGGTGACGTGGTCGAATTGATTTGGACTGGAATGTCCTCTCGTTCCGGCACAAGGGATAGACTTAACTCTGCCTGTAAAAGAATCAATATCCTAAGCCGCTCTGCATATTTATCACACTCACTTTTTCGAAGCTACCGTTGACAACAGACACCAAAGCGTCCCAGAATTCGTGTATGATCTGGTTCGATATGGACCCACATTTGCAACCCATATTACCACCATTCGTAATGTGGCGTGTCATGGCAGTGTTGAGTTCGAGGTGATCAAACAAGTTGGGTGCATTTCCAATGGACACGATGTACTGGTCAACCCAACTTATTTGAGGAAAGAAGAACGCCGTACAGCGTAAAATTGTTAGCGTGCCGCGAGCACCAGACTCTCTGAACTCTGTAAGGTCCAACGCAAGGATGGTCCGAACTCTTTCATAGTACTTCCAGAGTTCATAAAGGGGGGCGCCTGGCATAATATCTAGCCTGTCCCCAAGATCCTCGATAGTCATCGAGTGTTTCAATATAGAACGCGCAGCTTGAAGCGCCTCCGGTCGAAGCCCATACTTCTGTGCGAGGGCATAAATTTGAAGAGCTGGCTCTAGGTGGGTGGGGAGTGGGTTCTGTCTCGCGATGATTCCTCGGATGTGAACTAGCACGGTTTCCATTTGATACTTCTGTGCGACAAATAGGAGTTCCATGGTTTCTTCATGCGTTGGTGGTATGGCGGGAAATACGGGAAGGATGAATGTGAGAAGGTAGCGAAGGATTTTGCCTCTTTCTGGTAGCTGTACCACGGGAAGTGACGCCTCAGCATTTGCGTCCGAGTCGCCGGGGGAATCTAAAGTTCTTCGTACGAGTTCGTTGAGGACAGGAGAGTTATGGATGATAAAGATTTTCGGCACCCGGAGATGATGGGAGTCCTGGGAACAGAAGATGATATCCGCGCCAGGGTAGTCGAAGAGTATGTTCGCAAGAGGCTCATCCGTGGTGGAGATTGCTTCAGAAGGGGCTGTAGACATAGAATGGTAATATGGTGTGAAATGAAGCCTACTCTAGGAACCCTTTAAATACACGTCAAGCCACTCAGGTGGCATCTGGCCCTGACTGTGCGCAGTCGTAATGATACACCAGGCAGACCACCTGACGGAAACGTGAACTGGGCGGTGGGGATAGAAGTTCCTGGATGCGCATCCCCGAGATTTTGGCGGAGCTTCATGCATAAGCAACTAAGCGCCCGACATCCGCACGCCTGCGTGACGCAACCGATGTCTCTATTTAATAATAAATCGACCCGATTTGAAGGGCAGGTGTGGCAGTGGAGTAGGGGTAGGGTATGAGTGAGAGAGCAGTCAAAGCTTGAGCTAGGTTATCTACTGAGCACCTCCGAGACACGGATCAGCGATCAGGTCAGTTGACCGGTTAGTTCAACACGCACATATCTCAACAAGTACTAATTTCCCCCATCTGCCGCAGTTACTGAAGGTCGTGCGCCGTGAGATCTATACAGAGTAGCAGAGGTGAACTATGAGTGTACAATACGATAGCGATGGTACAAATGAAAATAAATCGGGCGTGGTGTGAGAGTAGAGTCCTATTCCATGACCTCCTCCATGTCATCCTCGTCATCCTCTTCATCATCATAATCATCCATCGATGCATCCGCGTTCGACGGTTGAGACGCATACAGCTGCGACATGCCCTCTGCCTTGATCTGTGCATGAAATGAAGGAAATTAAAGTCAGCTTATTGCAACCCATCACGACAACAATCAAACCCACCCCATCCCCTTTAAAGCTTGGCATGAGCTCCCAAGTACCATTAAACTCCCCACTGCGATGCAAGGTCGCGATCTCGGATAACACCTCCTTCAAGTACACCTCCGGCTGCTGCGTCTTCTCACGCAAGAGCTTGATGGGCCATTGCTCGCGCTCGCGGTAGAGTGCAAAGAGCGCATCGAGCAGCTGATTGCGAGGCATACGCGTCATGCGTTCGTTCTGGCCCTTTGCCGGTTTGTTCTTTGCACGCTGTAAAGAAAAGGCGGACCTGCTGTGAAGAGGGGATAAGCAGATAGAGATGCTCTACTTGCCGCAATGTCGGCGAAACCAGTCGCAGGCGTAATGCCACTGCTGAGCATCTTCCCAGCACGAGCCCCATCCATCAACCCAACGCGCATCGATCTCTCATTAGCAGCGGCACCACGCTCCATAAGACGACGCTCGTATCGCCCTGTCATGCGCGGACGCAGATTACACTCGTGTTTGATCTGTCCCGTCATGATAGTTGTGCGGGCCCGTCCTGTGCCCGATGGAGCTTTCGAGCGCTCAGCAACGACGACTTGATTCTCTACGTTCTGATTGACCATGTCCAATTCGTAGATGTCTTCGTCTCCGTCACTACCACTGCCGTCCTCCGGTGGTACAAACACGACGATTCGCGGTGTTGCGCTCTGTGGCTTGTAAATACGAATCTTAGCCAGTCGGACTCCCTCTGTATCAAATTTTGACCAGCGCTCCATCAGAAATTTCGGGATCTGGAGAGGTTGTGTTGGACACAGAACGTCAGAACGCGTCAAAAGAGTGATTTTTTACATACTTTGACAAGCCAGACTCTACCATGACCCGATTCAAGCATGAGGTGCTCATCGGGGTCTGGTTGTGAGTCGTCATCATTTTGAGCTCCCACCTCATCAAAGGGTTTCTTCTCATCGTCGATGGAGAGGTCGTCCATAAGACCGAGACGAGAACCAGAGAGAGGACGGCTTAGTCATCCGAAGGTCGTGAGTCGTCTTGTTCTCCAACGCCAACGTACGTCTCTTCTATTCGTACCAGCCCCCATGACTAGTATCCCCTGCTAGCCACCGTGTCAGCACCCGACTTCGGCTTTCTCGCCAACGATAACCTACCCTCTCGCGACACCATCTGGCCAAGCCACCGGATACGACGCTCTGGAATCCCCCTCTGCAACCAGCCTTTCGGGCCCATCATCGCCTGGGTGAAGTACGGCTCGAACGTGGCTATGGCTGAAGCGTTAACGCAGGACTATGTTGCGAAGTTCCTCATTGCCAATTCAGTGACCGGCGTACGGGTCCCCCGGGTCTACGCGGCTTTCTCGAGAGACACCTCCGACTGCGCCATCGGCTACATCGTCATGCAGTATATGTCGACGCTCCGGATTACAGCGATGGAGACCGCCAGCTGGTTGCAAACCTGAGGATTGTGCAGACGCTTAATACCGTCAAGGATCCGAGCTCCGCGTGTGGACCCGTCGGCGGAGGACCCGTTATACGCAACTTTTTCGTCGATTGGACGTCAGCAATAGCGTACGAAACGGTGGGCAAGCTCCAGTAGCATATCAATCACGTGAGTGAGCACCGATTTTCCGGTACGCCTAAGTTAGATGACTTACAGCCATGATAGATCATTATTGTAAATATATACACACGGCCACGCCGGTCGACTTGGCGGCCGATGCCCAGACTGGTCCATATCTTTGCTCTTGCGATATTATTCCACGCAGTTTCAAGAAATTTGATGACGGTACGGTTGTCGCACTCGATTTTGGCGCTACATGCCTCTTGCCTCCCGTCTTTTTCGCTGTCGCGGCGAGGAAGCTAGTGGGCAACTTCGCTCGGAAGGCGGCTTAGTGCGTCCACTATTTGGTATTGAGTGATGTCAAGACGATAGTGGCGGCCTCTTATGTATTGGTTCGCCTCGGAAGAAATGACATAGGTCAGTCCGATCGTTTTTCATTCTACTTAGACTGACTTCATGTCTGAATAGGATTGCCCAAAGCCCTCTTGAGTAAGAAACTCCAACGCATTGTCGTGTTCTGTAGCCTACTTTCGCCACGCATCTTCCATTCGATTTTACGGTTTCATAAAGATAAAGCTATTGTTACCCTTGAAAAAGCTCACTCTAAAGCATAAGTGATAAGTTATCTTGTCGTCCTGTTCTAAGCATTCCTGTAATTTACCTGGCCCATGTTGATTCAAACACTTTAGATGTAGCCTAACACATAACCACCATCTCAAGCCAGGGACAAGCTCTTTTAGTATACTTTCCTCTGCACTATGTACCGAGATAGATAACATGGCTTATGGGCAACCGTCACCACCGAGTAGATCCCCCACGATAATGTAGTGACGGTAAGAATTCAGTCATGTTCCTCGCACGCATCAAGCCCAAGTTTCGTTATTCGTATACAACTAATTTTCAGATATGCGAATGAGTCGTTTACCTTTGTGAGACTAGGTCCGAGAGTGCCTGAAGAGGTGCATGTTTAAACTCCCATAATTCCTCCGAAAATTTGAAGTTGGACGCACCTTGTTCAAAGCCCGCGTCAATCTATCTTCCAAGTTATTACAGAACGTCTCCCCTTTCTCTGTGTGTACTTTTGTACAGGAAACGCAACTGTACGAATTGATATGAGCCTGTAGAGCCGACAAGTACTCTCCACGGATACTTCGAGGATTAAAGAGGGACTTTGAAAACGCCTCCTGCGATTCATCGAGATGTTTTTGACACAGTTCGGCTAGCCAAGACGGTAAGGACTTATTCGTGTTGGACATGGCCAAATTTGATAGCGAATATGAAGCTGAACTTGAATAGCGTCCGTATGAATCGTATCCAGGAGACTTGTAAGTATAAAAAGCACAAGAAGTCCAGATATTGAACTGCGATTCTTCAATTTTGAGAAACGACTTGAAGCATGACACGAGATTGTCTCGATAACGCTTGCGGAAGTTGGCGAGATCCCGCAATGCCCAACCTTCGAACAATCGCAGTCCTTCTCCAAGAACTTCAAATGTCATTGGGTGATCCAACGTCTGGCGGGCTGCATTTTCCATTTCCGGGATGAGCCCTTTGCCACTCGCAATTGCATATGCAGAGAAGGCCTCGGCTCCCTTTGGCGTCGGAAATACGCCACGGCTGACCTCCGCACGGATATGTGACTGCACTGAAGCCATTTCGTATTTTTGACAAGCTATGAGCAAATGCAACGCCTTGGAATAAGGGTTAGGTATCACAACTAACGAGTCGCGAACAAAGACAACACCTTATCGTAAGAGTTGGGTATCACTGGATGCAGGGGGTAAAGCATCGAGACAAGAGTACTGAGCAGCTCTGAGTCTTCAGACAATTGAACCACGGGAAGCCCGTCGACAGATTCACTTTCGGTAGGTTGATGAAGGGATAGTAGATCTTTGAAGACTGGCGACGCTACGGCGAGTACAGGCTTATGGACCTTGAAATTGACAAAGTCGGACGATCGGATTACAAAATTGGCATCGGATAAATCGGAGTGTTCAAGTGGAGAGATGGCCGGATTGATTCGGGATTGAAGGTCCTCTCGTTCTTGTACAAGAGATAGAGCCGACTCTGCCTGCGAAAGAGTCAATATCCTAAGCAGCTCGGTACATGACCGCGCTCACTTTCTTGAAACAGTCATGAACAACCGACACCAGAGTTTCCCAAAATTCATGTATGGTCTGGCTGGATATGGACCCACATTCGCAACCACCATTAACCCCATTCTTTATGTGGCGTGTCATGGCAATGCTGAGTTCGAGGGGATCAAACAGGTTAGGCGCATTTCCCATGGAAACGATGTACTGATCAACCCAACTCGGGATTTGGGAAGAACTGAGCTCTGTACAGCGTAGACCTGTCATCGTGCCACGAGCACCAGATTCCCTGAATTCTGCCAGGTCTGACGCAAGAATAGTCCGAACACTTTCGTAGTACTTCCAGAGTTCATAAAGAGAAGCACCCGGCATAATATCAAGCTTGTTGTCGAAATCTTCGATAGTCATCGAGTGTTTCAATATAGTGCGCGCTGTTTGAAGCGCTTCTAATCGAAGCCCATGCTTCTGTGCGAGGGCATAAATGCGGAGCGCTGGCTCTGGACGGGTGGGTAGTGGGTTCTGTAGAGCGATGCTTCCCCGGATGTGAGTTAAAGCAATTCCCATTTGATATTTTTGGGCGACAGATAGGAGTTCCATAGCTTCTTCATGGGTTGATGGTATAAGGGGAGTTACGTGAAAGATAAAAGTGAGAAGGAAGTGAAGGATTTTGCCGCTTTCTGGTAGCTGCACCACCAGAAGTGTATTTGCATCGGCGAAGGAATCTGGAGTACTTCGTATAAGATCGCCAAGAGCTGGGGAGCTATTTATGATAGGGGTCTTTGGCACTCGGAAATGATAGGAATCCTGAGAACGAAGAATGATATCCGCGCCGGGATAGTCGAATAGCAAGTTCGCAATAGGTTGGTCGGTGATGGAGCTTGCTTCAAGATGAGGGATGGTAGACATGGTGTCGTAGTATTGGACGACGACATAAAACCCAACCTAGGGACCCTTTAAATACGCATCAATCCACGGCGATCAGAGAGACACTACAGCGTGGGGACCACTGGGCAAGCGCTAATGGTGGTACCCGACTGCGCAGTCGGAAGCATACCGTGGGCTGTGGGAATAGATATATATGTGAGTTTCTGGGTATTGGGCAGGCCAGGTGGCATAGCTGCGGAAGCTCTCATCATGATACGCTTTGATCCACGCTGCAGACCGCGTGCCAGTGGGAGCGTCGGGCAGTTCATGTTCTTCCCGGACAGGCCGAAGCGTGAGGTAGTCACGTGAGACTGTCTACTGGTAAGTTATGCAAGTGCGAACCGGGACCAATACTAGTACTGTACCGTACTGGACACTGAGTACTGGGCTTCAAGGATCTGCATCTCGATGTATTTACTGTATCTGCCTCTTACTAGGAAAGAGGTACACACCTCATGACCTCGCTCAAGGCCTGCAATCAATTTCTCCTCCAAATCCTTACAGAACTTTACCCTTTTAGTGAGTGTGCCCTTGTACAGGATACACAACGGTCGAGGTGATATCAGCCTAAAAATCCGAGAAGTACTTGCTTTAAATTCTTCGATTCGAGGATTATAGAGGGGTTTTGAAAATGCCTTGCGCAACTCACCGAGATGTTTTTGAAAAAGTTCAGTTACAGCAGTTTTCATAAGGATGCGGAAAACGCACAAAAATCTTCGCGTACCTCATTACAAATCAAGACCCGGACTAAGCCGAGCGACAATGAGTTTACTTTGTGTACGGGTTTTCGAGAGTTACTGTGTGACAGGCGTGTCGAATGTGATATTATATAATATGAGTTAGTGATTGCAATGTGCTTGATGTGTAGTCTGTTACATGATCTTGTTGAAGCTCTAGAGTATAAGAGACAGCTATTTGGCCGGATCAAAGCTGAATAGTTTAGTGGTCAGAGCACTGTATATATTTGGGGGCCAGGGAGGACTCGGTTCGAATCTGGACTGATCACTTTTCTTGCGCGTATTAATAGCTCATATTATGTTATATCACATTGAGTCTGTGGTCACACTGTCACTCTCGGAAACCCGTACACAAGTTAACTCATTGTACTTAGTACTTAGTCCGGGTCTTGATTTGTAATGAGGTACGTGAAGATTTTTTGCGCGTTTTCGCATCCTAATGAAAACTGCTGTAACAAGATGGCGTGTGTCCGGTTGAATATGAATACGGTTGGCTTTGAGTACAATACGACCGGACGCTGAATGGGGGCTTCGAGAAACGACTCAAAGCATGGCACGAGATTATTCCGGCAACGCTTGCGGAAGTTTGCAAGTTCACGCAATGCCCAACCCTCGAACAATCGCAGTCCTCCTCTGAGATCCAAGGTCAGATGAGCTGCATATTCCATTTCCGGAACGAGCCTTTTGCCACTTGCGATCGTGTATGCAGCGAAAGCCTCGGCTCCCGTTGGCGATGGAAATTCCCCGCGGTTGACCTCGGCACGGATAAACGACTGCACCGAAGCCATGTCGTATTTCTGGCACGCTGCGAGTAGATACAACACCTCGTAATATGGGGTCAGTTACTGTGTATTCGCTGAGAAGTAGAAAGCAAGTATAACATATTCTCTAAGAGTTTGGGATCACAATGGGGACGGGGAAAGAATAGAGACAAGACAATTTAGCAGCTCCGAATCTTCAGATATTCGAATCATAGGAAGCCCGTCAACGATTTCACCGTCAGATGGCTGGGGAAGGGAGAGTGTATCTCTGAATATTGGCAACGCCATGGCCAGTACGTACTTATGCACTCGGGAATCGACAAGGTCAGACGACCGTATTACAAGATTGGCGTCGGGAACGCGGAAAAGTTCAAGCGGAGAGATGATATGATGGATTAATTTGGGCTTGAGGGTCCTCCGAGTCATGCTCTCGCACGAAAGATGAATCTGTAAAAAGGTTCAATGTCCTCGACAGCTTGAAACAACAAGCAAAACCACACTCACCATTTTAAAACTGCTATGGATAACAGACGCCAATGCTGCCCAAAAATCGCGTATACTGTAATACTGTACTCTTTGGGCCCATTACTAATAAATACCCGTCAAGCCGAAGAGAAGAGAAGGTACACCACAATGCAGGTCAACCGGTCAAGGCCCAGATAACAGTTACCTATGAGGGCCATCGAAGCATGCCCTAGAACACACGGCGGCTGCGGGAACCCCTATGTGATACTTGATAACTTACACGTGGCGTCGACCCTATACCGGGCCGGCCTGGGTCGCACGAGCGCCAGAACCGACGACACGTGCGAGCACGATTATTGGTGTGCAGAAAATACAACATGCTGTACCTACGAACTGTACCTACGACCTATTCATCGTCAAGGCCCAGACATCCCCTTCTGAGTCTTATGAGTGAACTGCTCCCCCGCCGACTCGGACCTTTACAATAACTATCTTTCGTTAGTCTTCACAAACTTCGATGCCACACCGTGTGCAACATGTGCCAGGTGTCGGCCGTGATCGTGATCAGACTTCCAGAAGCAAGTACAGCATGATCTATTTTTTCTGCAACGTCAGGCTTCATACATTCTCCAGCCAGGTAGGTCCACACAGTGCTATACCGTAATCGGCGCTGTGATAGTGACTAGATCCCTGCCAATGAGCCTACGGTTTGGGCATACGGACTGTGGGTGCTATAGTATTAACCAGGCTAATCCCAAACAGACACTTAAAGAGCCTGACAATCTACGAGACTGTGTCATCCCTTCTGGTCCATAGCGTGCTCCGCACTGCCTAGCAATTCACACAATATCCCTTTGCTAGTGCGCTGTGAGCTGAAATCAAAAACATGTCTCTGACTCATAATACTCACCACAGTCCACACCCTAACACGATAGGGGACAATAATACTCATTGTTGTAACAACTCTCAGTCCTCTTGCTCATTTATCACTAATTTCTAGACTCGAGATGAGTAGTTACCTCTGTGAGTTCAACATTACACATACCTAGGTAAGGTTTGTTCAGACTCCCATAATTCCTCGGAAGAATTAGAAAAAGGCACACACCTCTCTCAGAGCCTGTGTCAATCTATCCTCTAATGCCTTACAGAATGACTCTCCATTCAATGAGTGTACCTTAGTACAAGAGACGCAATTGATAGAACTGAGATGAGCCTTTAGAGCCGACAAGTATTCCCCATGGATGCTTCGAGGATTAAAGAGAGGCTTTGAAAACGCCTCATGCGAGTCATTGAGATGCTTCTGAAAAAGTTCAGTTAACCAAGCTGGAGAATATCCAGTCTTGTCAAATGAAGTTGAATATGAATCATCGGTACAAGGAGTCCAGATATTGAATGGAGGTTGCGCAAGTTTGAGGAACGATTCAAAGCATGCCACAAGGTTGTCTCGGCAACGCTTTCGGAAACTGGCAAGGTCACGCAATGCCCAAGCCTCAAATAGTCGCAACCCTTCTCCAAGAATTTCAAATGTCATCGGGTGCTTCAATGTCTGACGGGCTGCATTTTCCATTTCCGGAATAAGCCCTTTGCTACTGGCGATCGCGTATGCAGGGAAGGCCTCAACTCCCGTTGGTGCCGGAAATCCTCCACAGCGGACCTCAGTACGGATAAATGACTGTGCTGAAACTATGTCGTATTTCTGGCATGCCGCAAGTAGATACAACACCTTTTAATGAAGGGTTAGTTCAAGTTTTACTGTCGACAACTCACAAGCAGATACAATACCTTCTCATGAGAGTTCGGAATCACCGTGGGGACAGGGTAGATAATAGAAAGAAGGCTGAGGAGTAGCTCTGAGTCTTCAGATAATTTGACCACAGGAAAATCATCATCGGATCCACTGTCGGAAGGCTGGGGAAGAGAGAATAGATCTTTGAAGACTGACGACGTCATGGCAAGTACTGGCTTATGGACCCGGAAATCGACAAAGTCGGACGATTGAATTATAAGATTGGCGTCGGGTACGTCAAAGAGTTCCAGTGGAGAAATTTTCAAACCAATTTGAGCTTGGGAATCTTCTCGTTCATGCACGAGAGATAGAGCTGATTCTGCCTGTAAACCGTTCAATATCATCCTCGGCAGCTTCATGCATGAGTCACACTCACTTTTCCTAAACTGGTATGGACAACAGCCGCCAAAGCTTCCCAAAATTTGTGTATCGTCTGACTAGGTATCGACGTACATTCGCAGCGCCGTCTTGTATGCTTAATATGGCGCGTTATGGCGACGCTGAACTGAACGGGATCAAAAAGGTTGGGGGCATTCCCTATGGACTCGATGTACTGGTCAAGCCAACGCGGGATTTGGGAAGAGCTGTGCTCCAAACAGTGTACACCTGTCATCGTGCCACGGACGCCAGACTCTCTAAATTCCGTAAGATCGGATGCAAGAGTGGTCCGAACCCTTTCGTGATACTTCCAGAGTTCGTAAAGAGATGTACCGGGCATAATATCCAGCTTATTGTCGAAACCATCAATGGTCATCGGGTAATTCAGTGTCGTCCGCGCGGTTTGAAGTGCTTCGATTCGAAGCCCATACTCTTGCGCGATGGAATAAATACGGAGTGCTGGCTCTAGATGGGTAGGTAGCGGATAGCTCCGAGCAATTCTGTCCCGGATGCGAGAGAGTACAGAATCCATTTGATATGCTAACGCATTGGATAGGAGCTCCATAACTTCCTCAAGGGTCGGTGGTAGGAGAGGGATTACGGGAAAGATGAATGTGAGAAGGCAGTGAATGATTTCGCCCCTTTTAGGTAGCTGAACCACGGGAAGAGTGGCATCAACATTTCCGGTGCTTGGGGAACCTAAGGCTTTTCGTATAAGCTCGCTGAGGACGGAAGAGCTATTCTCAATGTAAATCTTCGGCACGCGGAAATGATGGTCGTCCTGAGAACGAAGAATAACATCTGCACCTGGGTAGTCGAAGAGTAACTTTATAAGAGGTTCGTCCGTGGTGGAGGCTGCTTCAGGAAGGACTGTAGACATGATATGCTGATCGTGTGTGATATAGATATCCACCCTACTGACCACTTAAATATCCGTCAAACCGCAGCGAAAAGGAGGTGGACCGTGATGCAGAGGCGACGGGACCTAATAGGGTACGCCAACGGGGAAAGTTCCGAGGGTGACAACTCGCATCTGCGCAGTTCGTGTAGTTATACCAGACAGATCGCTTGACAGAAGCATGCCTTGCGCAGTGGGAATAGAGGTTCCACGTTCCACAGTCATACCGCAGTGCGCGGT
This sequence comes from Russula griseocarnosa, assembly GCA_022884055.1. Lineage (NCBI taxonomy): Eukaryota > Fungi > Basidiomycota > Agaricomycetes > Russulales > Russulaceae > Russula > Russula griseocarnosa. The sequence continues at coordinate 206,163 of JAGKRU010000005.1, forward strand.
CGAGCGGAGCATCAACAAGACCGTTTTCTGTTCCAGCCCGTCGGCTGCCACAGCAGCTATTGACAGATCTTGCGCCTTCACCAGCTCCGACATAGCCATCGACAAACGTTAGATCTGCAGCGTAGCGGGGTGTCGGCCGTAATCGGAATCTCGCATGCAGAGCGCTTAGTCTAGTTTCCACACATACTGTACGTTGTCCAACGGGTTAAATCAACGCAGCACCAGACCTGCTTACTACTAAGTAGACACTGTGGTCAATCTAAGCTGCGCCCTCGGTGCGCATCGCCAGCCCTCTCACACCCCCATAGTCAGCATAAATTTGAACCCCGCGTCGAACTCTTTAGAAATAGCATACCACATAACTTCATTTACTTTGATTTCTGCGTCGAGCCAGTGAAGAGAGATTCACCAGTCATTCATGATGCAGACCCATCACGACCATAATCCGGTGACCATAATCGCTCGCAACGAGTTTTAATCATGCATCTCTAATTTCTGGAGACGGGATGAGTAGTTTACTGTAACTTGATGAGATCAAATCCGAGCATACCTAGGTAAGGGGCGTACATGAACTCCCATAATTCCTCCAAAAAATAGATGTACGCACCTCGCTCAAAGCCTGCGTTAATCTATCCTCTAATGTCTTACAGAATGTTTCCCCATTCAATGTGTGCACCTTAGTACAAGAGATGCAACTGTACGAATTGATATGAGCCTGTAGAGCGGACAAGTACTCCCCACGGATATTTCGCGGATCAAAGAAGGGCTTTGAAAACGCCTCGCGTGATTCATTGAGATGTTTTTGAAAAAGTTGGGTTAACCAACTGGCGGATGAAGACGAATGTGGATATCGACCGTCAGTACAAGGACTCCAAATGTTGAGTGGTTGGTCAAGTCTGAGAAACGACTCAAAGCATGACACGAGATTGTTTCGGCAGCGCTTTCGAAAGTTAACAAGATCGCGTAATGCCCGACCTTCGAACGATGGCAGTTCATCAGAAAGATATTCGAACGTCATCGGGAAATTTAACGTAAGACGAGCCAACTTCTCAATTTCAGTTGGGAGTTTTCCACTACTTGAAATAGCGTATGAGCGGAATGTTTCCGGCCCAGTCAGCGCAGGAAATATTTTGCTTTGAATCTCGGCACGTATCCGGGACTGGGCACCGATCATGTCATACTTCTGAGAGGCGGCAACCAATGTCAATGCTTTGTCGTAAGAGTTTGGTAATACGGATGGAATCGGGTAGAGCATCGAGATTAGGCTGTTCAGCACTTCCGCGTCCTCGGATAATCGTACCACCGGAAGCCCATGGACAACATCCTGGTCTGAAGGTTGGGGTTGAGGAAGAGAAAACATGTCACTGAAGAAAGGCGATGACATGGCTAATGTCCGCTGGTGGACATGGAAGTTGACAAGGTCACATGATTGGATTATTACGTTGGCGTCGGACATATCCAAGTTATCAAACGGTGAAGCCGGTGAGATATCCTGTGGGCAGGCGGGACTCGTGGCAGTCTGAGGGCCTCCGAAGGGCAAGACAGCTGACTCCGCCTATAGAAACATTGCAATTATTACCGAGTGTTTTACAGTATCGTAGGCCATTAGGACCCACCTTTTTGATACAAGTGTGAACAACATTCGTAAGGTCCGTCCAAAAGGCACGTAGTGTATTGCTCGGTATATTTCCACACCAACAATGCCTCTGTGTAATATGGCGCGACAAGCACATGTGGAATTCAGTGAGATCAAAGTGAGCTGGAGAGTCCGCTATGGACTCGACGTAGGCATCCAACCAGGCGGGTGTACCATAGCTAGTGATCGGGTAACAAGGGGAACTAGTCAGCACAGGGATACTAGTCGTTCTGAATGCTGCGAGATCTGACGTAAGGAGAGTTCGAACACTTTGGTAATACTTCCATAGCTCGTGAAGATAAATGCCGGGGATGGCATCAAGCCTATCTTCTAAATCCTCAACAGTGAACGGAAAAGTCAATGTCATGCGTGCCGCTTGAAGTGCCTCCCGACGAAGTCCATGCATTTGTGCAAAGGAGTAGACTTGAAAAGCAGTCTCTGAGCGAATGAACGGTGGATCCAGTGACGCAATCATTGTCCGGATTCTGCTCAGGATTGGGTCCATGTGATACTTCTGAGCTGTAGACAGAAGAATCATGGTATGCTCGAGAGTTGAAGGGAGAACGGGAAGCATGGGGAGAATGAAAGTAAGGAGACTGGAAAGTGTGGTAGCGCTATCAGATAGCTGGACCGATGGAAGAGGTGATGTAGCATTTGCAATGTGTGAAGTCGACGCTGATTGGATTAGCTCCCGGAGCACGGGTGAGATTTTGGTGAGGTAAAGTTTCAGTACTTGAAACTCGTAGTGGTCGCATGAACGAAGTATGATATCCGCGTCAGGGTCATTCAGACTCTGGAGGAATTCATCTGGACTAGACATGGTGAGGTGCTTGAGCAGACGTGCCCTTCACGGACACGATCACATGGAATTACATAATAGTCATGCACGTGGTGTGGCGGGTTCCACATCGCACGCGGGACAACCCAACTAACATCACGATCTCTTCTGTAGTTGCTTCGAATTTCCATAGAAGATCTCTGGAACTATGCTTGTGTCATCAAAATTGTTTCCAGAAGCGACCAAAAGTAGTACTGCGCACACGTTGGTACTACGATATGGAACAAGATCTGTTCTCGTCCTTCTACCCAAATCATACCAAGTAAGGCAATAATTTGTGATATATGCTGCGGCTTTTTAACATTTTTTAGGAACTACTGACGACGGCGCGCGCGATTTTTGGGGCTGAACCCACGTCAAATCTTGTCTTTGAAACTAGCGACCTCGATGTTTGCCAGGACGTTGTAGTGGAGATTCATCCAGCTGCATGGGAAGCAATTGCCCTGACAGTGAGCACTATCGTTGTTAAGAAGAAAGACTCGGCCTCTTCTCGTGGTGAGTGTGTTAGTTACAGCCTTTCCCTTCACATGTACTAATAATATCAAGACGGAGAAGAAGGTGGAACTGTGGTTCTACGGCCCCTACATACGGGCCGTAGATCTTCTCTTACTCCTAAGCGTGCGCATATAGCCGCTTCCGGGTCTTTCAACGACGCCTTGCAACCTGAAATCGGCCCTAGCGCCTCTGCCACGAGTTATGACGACCTCCAGGACAGCCTACCGACCGATGATCTTGCCGAAGAAGAGCTAGGGTTTCATGATGATGATCTTGATGTCGCACCTGCGTCACGGAAGGGAAAGGGAACGATGTGGTCACGCCCTCGGATTGAATCTGACGATGAGCTCGAGGATGATGACGAAGAAGGATACGTTGAGGCACCGGCTGTTGTGAAATCACCACCTTCACACAGAATACGCAAGGTGGTCGAGCCGACTTTCTCGATTGTTCCTTCATCATCAAAACGTGTTGCCACCTCGCCTAAGACTGTTCGAGGGACCGGTGGACTGTTTTCACCTGTTAGACCCAGGTCTGCCCTAATCAAATCTGTCCCGCCGCCTGTTCTCTCCGACGAGGAACAGTGGGAAACTAAGTCACCACGTGCCAATGTCACAGCCCCCAACCCTTCCCCGAAAAAGGTCGCACAGAACGATGGTAAGTGATTCAAGTCCTCGAGTTAGGCGGGACTTTGACCTATGCATATCTTGAACAGATTCCAGTGCACAGGCGAAAGTCAAGCCTCCGCTCAAAGTAGATGTCACTACAGCCGTCGTTAACCCCTCTGCACCACCTGTCGCCAGAGACAAATTGCTGATCACGATCCGTCATCCACCAACCGAGAAGGAAAATAAATTTAAAGTCAAGTCGACGCACACAGTCGGCCGGGTCCTCAGCAGCGCGTGTCTCGCCTTCAAACTCGACCCAAATGGGTAAGTCTATTTTCTGGTCGTTTTGAGTTCTGTCTCCGTCATTCAGATGGCAGGCTTACTATTCCTTCGTGTTGCTGACGCTGTACCGTAGTGCGTCGCTTATGCTTTGGTCGGAGGAGGACGGTCTTGAGACGTCGTACCCGTGTGGAAACAACTTGTCGATGGGTAGCATCGCCACGGATGGCACTATATTCACCATCGAACTCGCAAAGTAGGATTCATTCCTTGTGTGTTGAAGACCCTCTTATGTTACCTTATTCTTTTCTTCACATGGATGAGCACTGTACGGTATAGCTAAATGTTGATGTCTCGTAGTAATTTTTCATTCTATGACGGATAGCCGATTATGAGCAATGTTCGTCTTGTTTATGAGTTGTTCAGAAAGGAATCATCCAACGTCATTGTAAGGACGTCGCGTGCGTTATGCGCCACGCGCCCGCATTCGCGATTAGATACCGTAGATCAACGATCATGGATTCGAAATCAAGACAGTGACGACTTGAATGTACTTCGATTAAGCACATTGGCATACTAGACTGACTTGAAGAAACATCCAACTGCTAACAACAGGAAACTTTGACGGGACGGCCGACGACCTGCTTGCTTGCGTACAAAGACGAATGGCTGGAAGGCCGCCGGCTCGGATGCGCTGCATCTCTGTAGCAGAATATGACGTTATGGAAAGCTTGATTTCTTCTAAAGCGGGTAACAGGGTAGGAGAGTCTTTATGGAGGATACTGGCAATGCGGAGACGTCAAGGGAGACGTTCGTCCGGAGCGCCTTGACTCGGCGCAGATATGACATGAGCGACATTATTGGTAGTGGGCCACGTTGGGTAAGAAATCGGATGTCTCTGCGAGTTTGTTGGGGAGATTATTGATTGTCAATTTAGGCGATCGCTCGATGGACTTGTAAAAGACAGAGACAGAGAGTGGGGTGGGGCAGTAGACGTTGTCTCACCGCTTCAGTACTTCAGCCTCAGGCTCACTGACAACACCGATCTCCCCGTTCGACCCACATCTGCTGTGCATTACTCATTGTCCCTCTCACATGTGTATGTTGAGGTGCAGATATCAGTCCACGACTCACGTGTCCTGGGACGTTCAATATCCAGCATCTAACACCGAGCACCTCGCAAACAAGGCTGCCACTGTCCTTCTTCACCCAAAATGGTCACTTGTCCGTTAAGGTTGCAACTGAACTACACACAGCCGCCGTCTTCGCACACACCTCTTATGTCGTACCCAAGACCAGTGTTTGTCGTTTTGACGATTTGAATGTCGCTCGGGTTGTCCACCGAGCTGCTGATTGGAGTCTGGACTTTGCGTGAAGGAGAGAGCTAACCAGTCGCTATACTCGGGGCTGACGAGAATAAGGCAATGCTCCAGGTAAGCAAGAACTCTATACTTGATATTACACCCCACTTTCTTGTATCTCCAGTCACTTAGGCACGATGAGCAGAACCTTCTAGGGGACACGCGAATATTTCCCTTTTCACCTAGTGAACCTCTGCCACTGCCACCGCCCTCGCTAAAGCCTGGTCCTTTCACCGAACCAGCGTATTTGTCCCGTTTGCGTACCACCAAGCCATGCGTTCACGATTATACCAGATGATGAGGTAGTACGCGGCAAGGATCGTGCCATTCAGCTCCAAGGTATTATGTTTCCGGAAGAATCTGGCCTCGCCCTGAACTTTATGGATAGCAGATAAATCGCATTGAGCTCAATCACGACTATCTTCTCCTGATAGCCCTCAATAATGAACAGACATCACGCAGGGGTCGTTATGGCGCTTCTATAGCTTTGTGACGAAGAAACGTTATGGCCAGCCATATTGCGGTTGTGCATTAATCAGTTCTGCGACTGCTTGCCTCGGCACTTTCGAGAAGGCTCTCAAGCCGCCTGGAATTTAAAGTTCGCGCCGCTCCGCCCCCTGCTTAATTCGTTGACCGATTCTATTCCGTTATTCCTTTAGATTTCACAGACGCTGCACATGCTAACTTATATCTCGCCCATTATCTTAGTTTCTGTATCAGAGTGGATCGACGGATGTTCGTAAGCATATAGTAACAATCTAACATGTATTCAGTGCTTGGTGCCATGCAGACTCGGAACGGCAAGGTAGCAGGGTGAAGGTTGACGTGCCCGACTTCTACCCACCGCTAATAATCAAGCCATCCGCAGGGAGAAGGTCACTTGGACCGGCCGACCTGCCCGCTGGCGCGCAGAGACGAATGGCCGGAAGACAGCCAGCTCGGACGAATGATCGACGACATATGAGGTGTTGCAAAGAGTAATTCTTTCCAAAGCGGGCAAGACAGAAAGATTACGCCCTCCACGTTTGAGAACACTTGCGATGCGGTGATTATTCGTGCCTTGTATCCGGAACTCCTTGACACTCGGGAACTGCATAAGGAACGTGCGCCATGGAATAACCTCCTCCTGCTCATCCTTAAGGATGATAAGCAGCTCCTCCATGGTGGAAAGCTTTGCAGAAAACATGCTGGTTATTTCCATTATCCAGTTTCGGATATTCATATTTCGGAAATGCGATGGCCACCGTGGCCGCCGTGAACGCAACCTGCAACGTGGTGAGTAGTGGCCGACGCCTTCCGAGTGGGCTAGCAATGAGAACTCGAAGTAATCCGGTTCAAGGACAACTTGAACGGCGTGATAGTGTTCTACTACGTCATTGATAAACTGAGGGAGGTGCGGAATCGGAAGCAGAGTCTCAGTTTGGTCACGAAGAAAAATGTCAACATCCTGGAGGGATGGGGCTTCAAACCCCATCGTAAGAATATCCAAGAATGCGCCCTGGCCATTATAGTCGAATGACGTTAGTTTTGCGAGTGGGAAACTTTGCTTGGGCTCGGTGAGTTGCCCCAGGTCGTCCATAAAACAAAGTATTTCCAGGACGAGACGACGAAGGTAAGGCAAGCCTTGCAATTGGGAGAGGAGGAGCAATAAATCTGGCACTTGGGGATGACTGTTGATTTTCAAAGAGAGGTCAGTAAGAGCCGTCGCTGACGATAGAAGTCGGGGTGTGGATGTGAGGGAAATAGGGTGCAACTTCAGAGATCGCAGGCGCAGACGCAGATTTGTTCCCTTGAGAAATGTATGGGGGATTTTCAGTACTTGATCATTGTTATGATTACGAAGTGCGAGGCTTTCGAGTGCGGGAAAGGGGCATTTCGTGGCCTTGAAGAATTTGTCCAACTCAGCCGTATATAATGTAAGATCAATCCCACGAATGCGATCGGGACGTTTAAGCGCGGAAAGCAAGCGACCCTTGTCCTTAGCCGTCACGTTTCCATCCGTGTCGTATTTGATGACAATTGGTATAAGGGAGTTAGTTGACATGAGGGTCTTCATATGGGTGCCAATTTTTGGTTTCAAAAGAAGGCACACGTCCAAACGGGAGGATGATGCGAACATGATTGCCCGCCACCTTTTACACACTCGCGAGAGATTGAACCAGAGATATCCTTGCCTCCACGTGCGGCTGACGTCCTGTCGATAAAAATCGAATATCTCTATGAGTAGCTCATTGGGGAAGTTATTTATCGTCAGTTTGGGCGGAAGCTCTATGTCCTGAGAGGTCGCCTGACTTGAGGAAGTTCAGTGGGGGAGTGAATGAAAATCGCTACCGGACGTACTGTTGCTCCTGAGTAGTAAGATCCATGTTTTCTAAGGTCCAAATTTAGCAGTACAATTGTTTTCACCGCCATTCCAAGTCACGTGCAGTCCGTCATGCAATTTACTCATGATTAGGCTTTACCCATCCTAAAAGTAATTCGGCACCCAGTATTTTATCGCATGAGGAAAACCCAAATATGCTTGGCTTGGTAGTGCTTAGACACACTTAATTCAAATTTAAGCATATGATGGTCTATAATTTGTTATATAAAGTGAATAAAATGCATGCAGTGGGGTAACGACTCCTATAGCACTGCACCTACACCTCCTACTAGTCTGAACCTCTTCACACCATCCTCGATTCCCCATGGTACTTCATCTTCCCAATGGCTGATCACGATGACAGCCTGCTCCTCGCCTGTGCCATCACCTCTTAAGTACGCCCGTGCTGCACGGACCATACCTTCATCCATGCCAGACCACACCTCGTCTAGCAACACAATCGGCGGGCGACCGACAAGCGCGCGCATGAGAAGCACGATGCTCTGCACACCAGCGGGTAACTCTGCAAAAGGGCGTTGTGCGAATTCTTCTACCGATTCCTCTCCTGCACCTGGCCTTGTGCCAAGATCAGTTCCGTTCCATGTATGCGGCCCAAGTCCACGCAGGACTTCCCAGAGGCGATCTGCACGCCATGTACGCTCGGACTCACTCAGTTCGCCATGTAGTCCAACACCGAGCCCACGCGGACCTAGAGGGACGAACCCGCCATCGAAGCCCGTCGCTATTGCCTCCCACACGTTCATGTTGCGCCCGCGGGGCCAGGCATTGTAAAGCTCCGGGGAGACGACACCTATGCGGGCGCGCAGGTGCGTGGTCGCATGCGTGCGGCGGGGCGCACCGAATAGTGCGAGTGCAGAAGTTGGCGCGCGTTGGGTGTAGGACTGGGGGTGGTCACCAGTCAGGACGGACAGAAGAGTGGTTTTTCCCGACCCTAGATCGAGGATCGTTCTTTTCCACCAACTTTCATAGGCGCAGTAGTTAACGTACCGTTCGCGCCTTGGATGTGCCAACGATCCCCTTCGCGGATAGTCCAGTTGATATCTTTTAAAACCTATAGTGAACAAGTAAACTTCAGAGACATAGGAAAGGAAGTACAATCCTACATGTCGTTCATGATATCGTACGTTGACATTCTGCATGTCAACCAAGATGCTAGATCCGGCACTTGAGTCTCGATTGCGTACAGCAGCCATTGATCGAGCAGCTTCGTAAGTATGTAAATTCAACTTCTCCAAGACCGCTGCTTTTTCTCCCGTCATCACGTGCCCGCCGTGAACTAAAGCAATGTGGGTGATCCACTCTGGTATGGGATCCTGCAAGCGTAGTCCCATGATGATACGTGGATTGTTGGAGACATGAACCGAGTGAAGAAGAGAAAGTAAAGTGGGACGCGTTTTAAAGTCCAGTCCAGCTAACAGGGTCTTCGTCAATCTAGCCGTACAGAGAAAGAGGACATGACACACACTCAAAGGCTCGTCGAGAAGAAGAATCTCTGGCTCTTCTAGGAGGGCCTTAACTATCCTTGCTCGGCGTGTCTGCCCATTACTGAGGGCCACCAGGGGAAGGTCGAGGAGTTGCTTGAGTCCCAACTTCTCCGTCAACTCTTCGAACCTTTGTGCCCTTTTTTCCACCCGCAAGGTCACATTCTCCAGCTCGTGATGTGATTTGTCAACGAAGAACTGTTCTATAGAGTCTTGTACGAGGCCAGATTCTTCGCAAAACATGCTCTGGCGTAGAGTGACGCGATCTTCATCGCGTACTGCACCATACCGTGCGGTATAGTCGTAGAATGCACCACCTGATGCACGCGCTCGATGCGCAAACGAGACAAGGTATACGGCTTCATTGATAGGACGAGACCTCAGCGAGAGCGATGGCAGAGGTCCACCGGGTGGAGGGGGGCTGATCCGCACGTTCCCAAGAAGGGTCTGCGTGTCGTGTATAAGCGACTGGCATGCTCAGGGACATTGAAGAGATCTTCAACGCTGGGAGAGGATATAACGAGTTCTAAATTATCTCGTGGCTCACCTCGAGCAATGCCGTCTTCTCGCCAGCACCCGAACCCACGACTGCCCAGCTCTCTCCTTCACGCACAGTCCAATCAACACCTCGGAGGACAGGTCGAGCGCCGTCCGGATCGCCGAAACGATAAACATTGGCGTTGGGGATGCGTACGACGTAGCAGGAGTGTGACGCAGTAGTGTGTTGCAACCTTAAAAGCCGAGTGACCATTTGGGTTGAAAAGGTGGTTTTGCTCGCAAGGCGCTCGCGTTGTCAGTTACAGTAAGTTACTGGTACGGCTTCCTCAGTCATTTTCCACAAGTCAAAGCACCTGTCAGGATACGGTGCCGTCGCCGAACTTGACGGTTGATCACCTCCCTGATGAAGTACTCTTAGAGGTATTCGATTCCTATCGACAAAGCATCGATCAATACGATCACCACGACTACTGGAGAAAGAAATATGTGTGGCTCAATCTCGCACATGTCTGTAGAAGATCGCACGCTGTCATGTTCGCGTCTTGCTCCCGTTTGGAGTACTGTATTACCGTCGGGCCTCAAAAACCAGGCCATATCAAGACGATCCTGTCGAGTCCTTTGCCGATATTCATCGAATACAATTGCCAGTCTCATTTGGCGTATGCGTGCTGCACTTAGACATCGTGATCGCGTGCGCGAGATCTCCTTTGCAGGACGTGTTATCAGCTTCATCAGAGCGGCCAATTATCACTTTCCCGCACTGGAGAGCCTTTCCTTTAGCTTTCCATATCACCACGAACTGGACATGCCAGCCACATTTCTCAGGGGACCAGATCAATCGGATCTGCGTTGTACGCGCTTTCGCATCCGTATCTGGACTGTTGTTGTCCGCAATGGCTCTCACCGACCTCACTTGAGCGTTACTTCGGTTTCGGACCCGTCACAAGGATCCTTCTTGCCTGTTTGCAAGGCATGCAATGCCTACGCAGTCTCGATCTGACCACACCGAATCATCTTCCAGTCTTCCAGACTCCCAGCCCCAGCCATTAACTCCCAAAGATATTGTCACACTATCAGAATTAACACGTTTCCACTTTTCCGGCTCTACCAAATTCTTGAACAATCTCATGTCCGGGCTTTCAGCTCCATCCCTCCAAGGTGCTCGCTTTGTGCTCTGCATCAGATTTCCTCTTTTGTACAACTCTCGGGTTATCGACGACGTGAAGGAGGAATTTCGGTCAGTCAGTGTAACATTCGATATCGAATATTTCCGCCTCTTATCGTCGACGCACTCGGGGAAAATCGACGACTTCAAGCCATCCTGTAGGTTCAACGTGAATTGTTCTCCGGATTGGATAAAGTCAATTAACAACACGCCCTCTAAGAATAGCGGAGGAGCTCGCCTTGATTTTCCCTAGTTCGAACATAACAAAATGGGGAGCATGTATTTTCGTTGCGCGAATTTTTCTTCGCCAGTTCCGCAGTGTCAGAGTGCTCCGTTTGAATCCATTCATGCGGCAGGTTGGACTTTACCTCCGGCAAGATGACGGAGAAGCTTTCTTGCCCGTACTCGAAGAAATCGAGTTATCAATATCGCATTTGAGAACCAGCGCCGTGTAACCGAAGAACTGGCGGCTTTCGTCCGCGCGGGAACGAGCGGGTCACAGTACTGTAAAGTTTACCATTGCGAGCCGACTCAGCAGAAATGCGAGGTCTGGTGATGTATCCATGGATGTAATAGTAGTAACTTGAATATATATGCATGTTCCGATTGATTTCTACCAGCCTGTTGTGATGCGCTACATCAAATCGACCGTTTCACTTGCCATCGTAATGCCACTGTCGTCCTCCTCGGCCTCGGCAACCTTGGTCGCTTCCCTCCTCTACTTTGCCATATTCATATTCCTCTATGTAACTCAGTATGGCCCTTCGATTCCCCCCATACAAAGACAGCACGCGTTAGGCCTCAACCTCGGGAACGCATACGAGGACCTCCATCGGGTCAGCTTCCCAGCCCGCGCTGTATGCCGTATTCTCATCTCCTTCAAATAGATTGCGGAGCGTCCACATCCCTATAATTCTCGTCAAAATGACATCGTGCGCCATTTCTTGCTAGAACGACTACGGGAAATAGCAAAAGATCATGACTTTATCCATGTTGAAGATGATGTCCAAACGAATGCGGCATTCCTGGACAGCTCAAGTGCTGTATACTTTGAAGGAAACAACATTCTTGTAAAGGTCCTCGGCATGGATGATGTGGTTGAAAGTAAGTGCTTCGTCGATGTCAAAGTGGGTTTTCTGAGTCGAGTTTATGAATAGACGATGCCGTGCTGTTCTCTGCCCATTTCGATTCCGTCTCAACAGCCCCCGGGGCCACTGATGATGGCATGAGCGTTGTCGCGCTCATGCATATGATCGATTTTCTGTCCAAAAACCGCCCACGGCGGACAGCAGTATTCAACATCAACAACGGGGAAGAGGATGGTCTTCACGGTGCGCAGACGTGCGCCATATTTATGCACTGTCTGTCCTCCCCAATTTTTACATGTTGCCTGAACAGGTTCCTCCAACACCCATGGTCCAACTTGACATCGATGTTCCTCAACTTCGAGGGTGCAGGTTCCGGCGGGTACGTTCCACAGCTCCCTGTCATTCATCCTAACTTCAACCGCCATTCGTAGTCGACCTTTCCTCTTCCGATCAACCTCGTACGACGTCCTCAAACATTTCCGCTCTGCACCGCATATACACGCGATGTCCTTTCTCAAGACGCCTGGGACCGAGGCGTCATCCGCTCGGATACGGATTACTCCGTCTACGCTGCTCCTCGCACCCGGGATGTGTCCCGCTTTTCAAATGTCGATGCGACTTTGAATGCTACTGGCCACGGATATCAAGGCCCGGGGTGGCATGCAGGGTGCAGACATCGCCTTCTATCGCTCACGTTCAAGATACCATACCATGGATGATTCGATCCGTGGAATGGGTGATGAGGGTGCGACGAGGTCGCTCTGGGCGTTGATGGAGCTGCTGCGCTTCGTCGGCGACACCATCCTCAACACCAAGACGGCCAGGAAGTTCGGGCGATGAGAGTGAAAGGGCCGTCTATTTTGAATGTAAGTTACTACTTTGAATTAATCCCTGGACGCCACCGGCGCTCATGCATACGCATAGTATTCGGTATCTATCTCATCGCCTTCCGCTTCCAAGCCCTAGTGGTCACAGAGATAGTGCTACTCATTGTGGGTCCTGTCATCATTGCCGCACTCGGATACCTCCTCCTTCGGCATTCGGCCATGTCTGTTATGTCACCGGCTCGTATCCTATTAGGTTCTAATTTTCAAGGATACGGCCGATTTTGGTTGGCTCTCGTTCTAGGAATAAGCACTCAAGTCGGCTTGGTGCTCGGCTTCTTGAAGCTGAATCCCAACGTTCGTAGCCTTGTTACTTTCTAATTGACATGGGACTGACCTTTCTAATAGACTGCTCACGGTCATCCGGTAGCCACGTCGCTTTCTGCACTCACTTTGGCCTACTTGTCCCTAGCCATTCCGCTTCAACTCGCCCAGCGTCTCCGTCCAATCAGCTCCAACAAGCAACTGTTCGCCATTCTGGTGGAGCTCTACGGGTTCACCTGGTTCTTACTTGTCGGTGCCACAATCTTGACTCGACGAATCAACGTAGCGGGCTTATACTGGATAGCATTCTGGAATGCATCTTTACTGGTGGCAGTGGTACTCGGAATGTCAGAGAGTTTGTGGAGTAACAGCAGAGTGGGACAGTTAATCCCTCATCGAAGGGAGAGCGAAGGTGATCGAGAGACCCAAATTGGCGAGCAGCAAGAGACCGAAGTTTCCGAGACTACCCCTTTACTTCAGCAGCATGCTTCCCAAACTAGCTCGCTGGTGCCAGACGAGAAAGTCGAAGATCTTTGGTGGAATATTCAGTTTATATTTTCTTCGACAGCACCAGTGTTAAATCTGGCCACTATTTACTCCATCTGGATCAGCGCAATGCCCCAGACAATCCCAGACGGCGGTTCGGTTGGCATAGGTATGTGATGCTTGCTACTATGCTTCAGGATCGGTGGCTCAATCTCTCCCGGCCAGTGTATGCACCTATCTCGCTCCTGTCGTTCCTTATTCTTCTCCCGCTGGCGCCCTTCGTGCACAAAGTTCACCACTTGCTGACCGTCATCGCCTTTTTCGCTTTCATCGCGTCTACCACCTACGTCTGGCTCGCACCTCCCTTCACCCCCAATGCGCGTATCAAGGTGTTCTTTGTACAGAGGGTCGATTTGACCAATGTGACTAGCGTAGTCTCGCATCCGCAGCTAACGCGTGCTATCACGCAACTAAACGTTATCGAGGGCTACGGTGCGCGCCTCACGGCGACCCTTCCATCATCGTGGTCTAGCGCCGACGACAGTGAGGGCGGGAAATGCATAGCGAATAAGTTGCGCCGGGGTCTGACGACGTGCGAATGGCCTGTCCCACCGCCGCTCTTACCATCGATCGCAAGCGCTAAAGACGGTGAAAGGGGAACATGGCTTGTTGCGAACGTCACGCGTCTCGGACCTGCCTCGCTCCATGTCGAGATCGAAGGCATCCAAACGCGGGCGTGTTCCATCTCGGTCAACAACCATGGAATCAGGCGCTACCGTGCACGTACGCGCTGGGAAGGTGGCACGACCGAGAATAGAGCGGGAGCTCCCACAACGTGGACCGCCTTTGAGGTACCCGCGGAGAAAGAGATCCATCTGCTGACGCTCTGGGCGCGGGCGTGGGGCTCGAAGTTCGACGTCGAATTCGATGTTGATCCGGAAACGGAACAAGGGCAGATAATTGCGGGCCGGGTGTCGTGCTTTTGGAATGATGGGCCGGGTGGGGCACAGCTCCCTGCGCTCGAGGAAGCCCGCAGGTTCCTGCCCGAGTGGGTTGCTATCTCGAAGGCTGCGGGCGGGTTGGTTGAGGCTGCGAGCGGATTTCTTGTGTGAACATAACGAAAGTGTACTGCGGGAAGACATGTCGTGTTTATGTATTAGTGTAGCGCGCGGGGTCATCTGACTGGGCGATTTTGGGAGTTGATTTCCCCATCCATTCCTTATCATATTCCCCGCTCTCACCTTGTAAACAAACTGGGTTTCTGCCATCACCGCAGCCGCAGCTTCTCTCTTGCCCTCTACTACTTAACCCCTCTGCCGTCCCAACTCATCGCTCAAAGGCCCACCACCCAGGCCAGTTAGACGCCCTACCCCCTTTCATTCTTACTCTCACCGTCTCCCTACTGAAAGATGCCCAAACGCACAAAGACACCCCCGCCACCCGAGGATGAGCCAAGATACCTCGTCGTCGTACACCCGTATCCGCTCAATGCCAACTTGCAGCTGCATGCGGATCGGCGCACGCTCGCACTCTGGCTGGCGTGCTGTACGGGAAAGGACGCTCTTTATGCGATGTTTTATAAGCCGGCTGTGAGTCCATATACCTCGCTTCGCCCGTGAATGAACTGTGGCGTGGCATGCTGCATCATTGGGCGGCTGTTTCCCCCCAAGTGCTAATACGACGATACGACAGTCGCCAGGAATGGTAATAATTGAGGTGGATCGATATTTCGATCGGTTTGATTCGCTTTTGGGAAAGCATGTTTGGTCATCGTTTCTCAAATACCCGACGGAGGAAGATCAGGGCAAGGCATCAAAGGTCTTTTGGTGTCACTACAACACTGGCCGCCTGGTGCAGAAGAACGGTGAGCCATTCCGTCTAAAGTTGGCGCACGTGCTCGTGCTGATCATCGATAGGGTGGAAGCGCGTGGACGTCGAGGAATTTTGGTTCCAGGGCTGGAGTCCCCACAACGAGTAAGTGATAACACAGCCAGTTGTCCTCAGAGCTCACGCGCATGTCACCTACAGTATAATAAAGCATCCATACCCCAAGACGACATACTGCGATGTACCTGCCGAGGCACAAACGGGCGTGCCACTGTGCCGCCCTCTTCCAAAGAGACCTTCACGCCTCCTCCCCTAGACCGCGACCGACAGGTATAATTCTGTCTCCTTCCTCCGAAGGTTTGGTTGGTTTGACCCTGTATTGTAGTTGGATCGGCGGAATGGATAAATTCGAGAAGTAGCAACATATCTTCTGAAGCTCCGTCATCGACGAGGAGGCGGAGGGGAAATCATGGGAGTCAGATTGCTCCGAGCGACAGCGCTTCAATGATTTCTTCCCAACCGGCATAGGCGCTCGAGTGCCTCCGCCCCAGCGATGTATCCCAATGGCTAGCTAACCAACGCGACACAGAACCGTTTGTATGTATCTGCTATAAATTCAGGAGGACACGTACTTATCCCGTCTCATTGCTTTCTAGGGCCCCAGCGCCATCCACACTTTCATCCAGTTTCACGCTGTCGTCTTCTACCGCGTCGAGTTCTGTCGGCAGCCGCACTCCCTCAGCTTTGGGCGCTACCCCCGCCGCGGTTCCCACACCCTCCAGATCCTCGGTTCCTGCACGACTCCCTGGCTCCCCAGCGCGCAGTCGGTTCCTCCACTTGGCCCATATGAAAGTTTCGAATGGAGTGACGAAGTTGAAATACAACAAGACGATGTACCGACAAGTCCGCAATCCGGTGCTTCCACTAGTCGTCCAGGTGGGCGCACGGTTCCGCCACGTCGCGCTCCGGAACCTGGTGCAATTGACCCTGACCAGATTATGAATACGAAGAAGAAGATGTTCCGAAACGCTCGACGGCTGATGCTATGAAGGATGTTTTCGACGGTGCTCCAGAGGTGGCGGCCTCCATCGGGAACAATGCGGTTTACACGACCTCGAGAAGAGGAGAAGATGATTACCTGGCCTGGAATTACCCTCAGGCCGTCCGTACTAATACTGGCGACTGGACCTCTGCTGCCGGTGGCGACGAGGCCGGAACTGAAAATCCGTGGGATGGATACGATGCGCCGCGATGGGAACCTCCGACCAAAGTCAACATCAAGGGCGGGGAGAAGTGGATCTGCCCTGAGCATGGGCCGACCTGCAACCCAGGGGTTTGTAAGGCGCGTGCCCGTCTCGAGGCCATGCGACGCCGGGAGAAGGAACACGAAGAGAGACAAGAGGCGAAGAGGAAGAGGGAAGAAAAGTGGAGAAGGCAGCGGAGAAAAGAACGAAAGCTTGCTCTCGCCGAAGGTCGCGAGGTCTCGTATGAACTACCACCTCATTTCGCGAGCCAGCAACATAGGGGAGCTGGTAGTGATAATGAAGATAGTAGTTCAGGTGCGTTAATGGGATTGAAAGAATCAACCAACACCTGACTTGACTAAACTCTCTCACAGATTCCCCGCTGGCTCCGACAGCACTCACCTGCCATTTCACCGCAAGACGGCGCAGAAGGTTGGGCCGAAGGGCCTTGTGGAACGACGACAATGCCCCTAAGGTCAGCCTCCCCAGTAGCAGGTCTGTCACTGGCTCGAATAGAGTCGAGGGAGAAGATGAAGGCGCCAGCGTCGGAGGTCCCAGAACCGCCAGCAACGACCCTAACAGCAACAACAACAGCAACAACAACAGAACCATAATCCCGCCACCCACCAAGAACCCACCTGGCCGCGCGCTCCGCGGCTGCGTCAGAGCGTCCCCAGTTAGTGAGCCTGGTGATGCGAGTGGTACAGCGAGCGTACATCCTGGCCTGCGTCATCATGGGGTGATGACCGAGCTGCCACTGCCCAGTTACCTCACGGGTTGCACCAGACAGTACGGGTACCCGCGGCACCGCAAACTTTCCGACCAGCACTACCTCTGCAAGGGGTACTAGTTCGCAGTGGCCTGCACCCGGGTATCCCAGTCAGCATCGAATACGCGCAGCACTGCTAGCGCGTGGACCTCTACATCATCATCACCTACACGCAACGACAGAGGTCGATCGGAGACTTCGTCTACCTCAGTGACCATCGATCGTCTGGGCACCTGGGGCCATGACGACTTCCGAATCATCTCTGTTTCTTCGGAACCGCGCAGCCCAGCTAGCATGTCTCGCGTTCCCACGTCGCTACCTGGATTTTCTTCCTGTTGACGGCGGCTTCCCAACATTCGCTGATACGGCTTGGGGAGACCCAATCGCTGTCGCTCAATCGGTGTCCACTCGCAAATCTTCAAATTCTACATCCGGCACCGATCTTCTGCATCATCCCGCTCCGCGTCGGTGCCGATATGGCCGACGGGCAAGCTGATGTGAATAATGCTGAAGCGGGACAGGAACAGACTAATACGGGACAAAATGTCAGGATAGGAAGGGGTCGGGGCAATAGAAGAGGCGGTAGAAGAGGTGCCGCGAGGACGGCAACAGCGCAGCTCCAGGTCCGAGCACTATCCAGGATGTTGCACATCACAATGTGCTGACATTACGCTCCCCCTGGAGGACCTGGCGAGCAGTGGTCTAACGACAATGTCGAGTGGTGAAGACTCGATTCGTTTGCTTGTCCATGGTTGTTTATGTGCAGGGGTGAATCCTTCCCAGTCGTTGAGAAGTTGGTCATTTGTAGCATATAGAGAAATCTCTGTATTGCTTTAGACAGTACTCAAGTACAGTACTGTAGCGCGATGCCGTTGCTAATTGCATAATTCGGGGATTGTGGTGTACCCAACACCGTTCGTCCGAGTCGAGTCAGACTTTGAAGGTAACTTACGCCGCGCGACCGCGGAACGAGACGCGATGATCACGGAATCAGAGGGTCGCGCCGTCCCGCGGACTCGAGTCGGATCTTCATGTACGTGAACCGTTTCGTAACCTTTGAAGCGTGCATCGAATGGTGGTGGTTTTACTGTTGATGACTGGCGGCTCCTTCAAACCCGCGATCAAGTTCGTGTCTCTTCACAAGACAGACAATCGTTTAATGACACGCCATGCCTCGCGAACAATATGACAAACATAACCTGGACGACCTTGTTGCTCTGAACATCCCATGCGCTCGGATCTTCGCAAAGCACACTGACGGTGCAGATCCCCATAAAGCATCCGCTGACATGGTGTCTTGTCCTGGGCAAGGAGCACGCGTCATGATTGCATGATTACTTACACAAAACATTTGGCAACGAAAAGGTTGCAGTGGTTATTCTCACGTTGCAAACCTCACATGCTGATTGATGTTCGCAGGTCTAGTCAATGCCACTATCGACACTGTGGAGGACATCATTTCGGAACCTGGAGCACAAAGCTCACATCTACCCATTGCCGTTAGTCTGCATGATTACAAAGGCCCAACTCTGTAGCGATCTGAACCAAGAGAAGGCTTAAGGTACTGTATATCGATTGTGCCGATCTGCCCTTTGAAGACCTCCTTCGAATCACAATCACAACCAATGAGTCGCACTCAGCTGCCCTTACAGTTAGCTTGGCAGTGACCGTCCTCCAGAATCAGATGGGACTTGGTCCCAAAGGTTTTCCTGTGGCCTGACTTTTGTTGCCCTTTCTCGTGTTACATCTCTAAATGGACTTCTTTTCATTGAGAAGTTGGGCGAGTAAAAATCGTATAGCAGTTTCGATTAGAAGACTTAGCCCGTAGATACCCAGGTACCTAATATGTGAATGTTTCAGGACAGCGAGCCCCGCAGGCTTTCTTGCGTTCATGTTATGCGCCCTTTCCGTTACTATAATAAGTGGGATGATAAATCTGACTCTATGATACTCTAAGATATCATCATTCTTTCGACAAAGCTCTGCCCAATAATACCGAACAACATCAGGTTCTCCGAGTCAGGGCCCATGCAAATTCCAATTTGGTCAGCCGCGGTTGGCGAATATGAACCAACGTGTTTCCAAAATGATGACCTAGGGACTATTTCCATCATGCATGCATTGCCCTGCTCTGGGTAGTATACGAGTCAGCGACGAGACAGAAATTGGCAGCGTCGCCGCGCTAGATAACCGCATTACTACAGTATAACGCGTACAGTACTCCCTGAGGTTAGTCAGAAAACACTGGCAAGATCTGCTGTAGTCGTTAAAGGTTTCGGTTCTGACCCAGAATCGTCCTGCCGCTGCCGCCATTCTGACACTGGCAAGCGAATACTGTCGTTTATTGTAGTTGTAGTACTGTAAAAGCCCCGGCCCGTTGATGATTTGAGTTTGCATATCAACATCAACGGTCCCAACCTGCCTTATTCTCCCAGTCACAATGCGGATGGTCTATCGCCATCACTGCTGCGAAAATCTTCGTGCCTGGACATCTCGCAGCACGCAGCCGTAGCCACAGCCGCAGGTCCATGTAGTCTTCTTAACCCATTGGCTAAAACCTTACGGACGTGCCACTTCCGTGACTCGCTCTTTGTTCCTAACCCCTGCTTTCACCCTCACCATCTTTACTTGCCGAAGCTTCAAGGTGGAAGATGACGAGACGGCCTGTGAAATTGCCCATAGAGGAGGATTCAACGTACTTGACGATCGTGCATCCGTACCCGCTCAATACAAATTTGCAGCTGCCTACGGATCGGCGAACGCTCGCGCTCTGGCTCGCGTGTTGCACAGGGAAGCCTGACGTCCTGCGCGCAATGTTTCACAAACCAAAGGTGAGCTTGATGATATCCATCCCTTCAATTTGTTTTTCTTTCTCGTGTGTCGGACTGATTACGTCATTTAGGCTGCAGGAATGGTCATTATAGAGGTGGATCGCGAATTTGAGAGGTTCGATGCCTTGTTGGGAATGCATTCTTGGTCCGAGTTTCTCTTGGAGCCGACGGAAGAAGAGGCGGGCAATTCGTCCAAAGTGTTCTACTGCACTTATCACAGTGCGGAGGCAGTAAGGGGCGCAGGTGCGTAGGTTGTCGTTCTGACGGACGTGGTCCTGCTGATCCGATTCATCACTTTGTCGTCGGCAACCGATAGGATGGAATCGCGTTGAAATCGAGGACCATTGGTTTCAGGGATGGCGTCTCGACAATGAGTAGGTGATAGACTCATTTGACCATGACCTTAACTTACGGACAGCGTGTCACTTAGTCAAATCAAGCATCCGTACCCGAAAGCTACATACTGTGACCCGCCCCCAGAATCAAAGACTGGAGTCCCAATGTGCCACAGTCTTCCTCAACGTTTCTTTCCCATTACTCCGCCTAGACAGGAAATATCAGGTACTACCCGCGCCTTTAGCATGCTTTTTTTGTTTAACTTAGAGCCTCTTCAAAGATCCTCAAGTCAACGAATTTAAAGAAGATGATGCGCCCAAACGTTTTACTACCGCAGTGGCTATGATGGCCATCTTCGGTACCGCTCCAAAGGCATCCTCTGTCGAGGGTAGTGCCACTGGTATACCTGGCGGCCTCTACAACAGGTACCTCTACACCCGGAGCAATCCCAATACGCGACCAGTCTCGTACCCACGGCGAACCGGCAGTCGAGGACAATCCATGGGACGGATACAATATGCCCCGACCAGATCCCCCGACAAAAGTGATAAAAAGACACGGGACGAATGGGTTTGCCCTGAGCACGGGCCGATGTGCATCCCGGGATTTGCACGGTGCGTGCGCGGGTTGAGCGTGATGAGCGCTGGCAGAACGAGCACGAAGAGAGAGCGGAGAACAAGAGAAAATGGATGGAGAGGAAGGAGAGGAAGGAACGGAAGAGGGAGATAGAGCTTGCAAGGGTTGAGGCAGTTGAGGGTTGCGAGCACGGTGACCACGCCGCGCGTCTCGTGAATGGTCCGAGCGCGAGCAGCTCACACGATCAAGGTGCGATACTCATTGCAACAAATGCCCCTATCTGACAAGTACCACCGGACTCCTCACCTAGGTTCATTGCGCTTCCGTACTGAAAGTCCCGACCCTCCTTCGCCTTCTCAATCACCAGTTAGTTCCGACCAGGACTCGGAGGGAGAATGTACGCAGACGGTTATTTCGGCACAGGGAGAAGGATTTTCTATGCGCTCAGCCAAAGACCACACTCACACTCAATCGTGAGTTTCTCACGCTAGACCACCCAAAGTGCTATATGGTCCCTCCGACCCTCACGATGAGGAAGACGACCCTGGGGTATATACTGTAGGTCTGGTTCTCACAGCAAATCGACGTAAAATGGACATGGCCATATAGTTGATTGGAATGGTGGCGTCAACTCTCATGGAAACGGGGAGATTGACATGGAGGACAGCGACGAGGAAGATGAGATTTATGGAATGTATCAACTGCCGCAGAAGGCTCCCAATGGGACGTCTGTGGCAAATATAAAGTTGGTATGATCGAGATAGATGATGGAAGTGATGATTACTGTAAAGCAGGCCCCTCTTTATGCGGGTAACATTGTCATGTAGCAATACCGGTATATGCAATCCCTCGGAACTTGGCCAGTTTGCTTTGAGTCCAGAGCTAGCCCTGAAATTTGTAGTCTGGTCCCCAGACGCTTATATCACTTGAGTCAGAGTCATGTCCGAGTGAGAAACGAAATGACGGCGGTCCGCCGCACTCGCGCCCAAGTGGTCTCATTGGGAACTTGTGCATTGTATCATTGGGATATTGAGGAGCGTGCAAGGAGGGAACAGGAGAGCGCGAGGATCGCGAGGATGCGCACTGGGCCAAGAGTTGGACAACTCTGAGGACAGTACACGTTCGTGCCTTTTTTCACGTCGTTATATTGGGCTCATCTGGGCTGTTGCGTTGGTCACCTGTAGACATATTTGGAGTCCTATTGAACGAGAGCGTGCTCCGTGCCCCTGCCACTGCCATCCTAGGTGGCTACAGGGTTGACCTGACGCTCGTCGTCTTTCTATGCGTCGAAGAGTTGTACCGTACCGGTAAGAGCCCGAGTTTCATTCGACGTACCCTTTTTCGTCTCACAATATACGTTCTCATAGGCATTTACAAGAGTGGCCTCTTCCGAATCTTCCGAATCGCCAACGACACCACGAGCTAAACACCTTGTTCGATACATCACCTGCCTTTGGCGAGGGTATGGGTCTACGCGCGGAATCAACGGCGGATATATGCACACTGCTCCTTACCTATCTCAAGGAACTTCCCGAGCCCCGTATTGACACCATATCTCTTCAACGCATTTTGGAATTGATCTGTCCGACCAGGCGTAAAACGCGAGGACGAGTGAATGCGGAAGGAACAAGACGAGGAGGAGGATCTCCGCACCTGCGTCTTCCAGACGGGTCAGAGACCCACAAGGCCTTCGCGCCGTGTCTTGTATGGAAAGGCGCGTTTGCGAGCGGCGCAAGATCAGATGGCTGAGACGGGACAGGTGGCAGTTACAAGGGATCTGCTGCGACTTCTCCCAACGCATAACTTCTCGCTCATCGTCTACCTATGCGCGTTTTTCACGCAAGTGCCACTATGTCTCGAGAACGGAATCACGTTCGAGGATATAAGTCGTATCTTTGGTCCGCCAGTTTTTGGGGGTCCTGATCCGCGGCGCGTCGCATGATGGTTGTGGTTCCTCAAGCGTTGGAATTGTGTGTCGGATGGCCTGCTAGATGCAGATCCAAACTTGGATGACTCGGTCCACTCGGAGGATACGGATGGTGCACCTACTGGCTCTTCGCCACCGCTTTTGTTGAGACGGGATATGCGCAACCTTGAACAGGAGGAAGACGAACTGGTGGATTTTTGCGCTTCGTTGACTTAGGGAAGGGTTCGGCCGTTCGGCTGGTCCGAATGTCCGATGGTCAAGCCTCCACGTGATCATGGGGAAAGAGTCGAGAATCCGTCCGGAGCCCGGAAAGGCGATTTATTTAGTGGTGAGCCGATTTCCAGTTAATATATGATGTTGCTACATTAATCCGATCTTTTGTCCCTTTTTTTCTCGATGCAGAAGATGAATCACCTAAAGGTTCAACTTCGTATGTGGCGGCGGGGAGGAAGACACCCTCAAACGGCGCCAGTTGATTACTGCCGCCATTACCACCGACGCGCAAGTTCATCATCGTAAGGACAGCGGCGATGATCGCGAGGACGATCATGATAAGCTATTGATGGCTCTCGGACGGCTGCACGAGGCCAGAGCAAGGACAGACGAGCTCAAGCATGCAGTGGCGGATGCTGCGACACAGTCGGAGAGGGCAAGGGGGAAACTCTTGTACATCGCGACCGCCACCATAACTGGGAAGGAGGATTGGGAATCGGAGGGAAGTGTTGGACTCGTATGCGGGGTTCGAACAGGAGCTCAAGCTCGGCGCTCTTGAGAAGGTGAGGCGAACGAGCTCGTCAAGAATGTTTGCGCTGTGCTCAAGAGCGTCGTGCAGCAGCAGGCGGCAGCACGTACTGCCGAAGCACGATAGGTACGATACAAGGTTTACTACAGTAGATCCTTTCGATTTTCGTTTCGCCAGGCATTTTTGTACAGGAGTTATCTTCATTTTGTTTTTTTTTTCCCTCATGGTGCTTTTTCGGGATCATTTCGTGTACCCATGTCGTGATTCTGATTGTTTTGTGTTACGTTCGAGACAACCTTTTCTCTTTCTTTCCCTCTGTGATTTTTGTATCGCATGTACAGTACAGTAGAGTACCAACTACAGGACGTTTGCAATTTTTGAAATTATTAAGACTCCCGCTGTAGTCCCCCACTATATGCATAACAGAGATGTACGAGGAGTGGAAAGGCTCCCTTTCTTTTCTACTATCACTCGCTCGTACGAGCACCAAGCACCGAAGAAGTTGCCCTCTTTCAGTTTCTATCACCATCCTCACGCAATCTACGCACCCCTTTCTACCGGTTTCTATCAATCATAGTTTTCATCATCATGTCTGGGACCGACCAGCTCATTTCCCTCGGTGCAGAGGAGCCCGAATTTTATGCAGAGCTTCTCTCTAATATTCGCAGACCCACAAATTGGCGCCTACTGTCCGATGGACGATCCTGGCCAACTGTCCCCGGTATTCAGGGTGTCCATGACGCGCTCTCCCGGCGCCTATACACACTTCTCGATGCAGTCGCCGATATCTCACTCTGTCAACGAGGCAACGTCTCTGCCACGATGGCCAGCTTAAAGAATAATGGGGGCATTTTGGAAACGCGATTGTACATCGTTTTCAACCACGAAGATGATAAATCGTATCGTCGTTGTTCTCAACACCTACAAAACGTCTTTAATTTACTTCACCGAGTCTCTTACAACCCAGCTGCAACGGGCAGCTCACCAAAGACGATCGGGAACGAGTTCGATGACGACTACATCGAAATCTGCAGAGTCATCCACGATTACTCATTCGACATTTTTTACCATCGCCTTACCAAGCGCGGGGACAGGATTTCGGAGATTCGGAGATACATTGAAAAGGATCCGGACATGACGGAGAAAGGCCGAGCGTTGTCGGTGTTCCGTGAACCGTTGCTGCTGTTCCTTGATAATATGGACCAGATTATCAAGATCACGAAAGCAGAAGCCACGAAACCACTTTCCGACGTCTTCATGAAAATACTTGTAAGGTTCTATTTGTACTGGACGCATAATCTCTTTCTTCCCAAACACTCGGCTGACAATCGAATAACGTGGCTCGACCGCGCGGATGAATGGCTGACTCAATGTGCGTGATCTGACACCTAAATGCACTCTGATCAGAATCCATTTTTATTATTATTTAGACCATCCTATAAACTTCCAGCTTCGACGTTGGGCGCTGAAAACTATGTCCTTTGTAGTCTCGACCAACAGACTCTTTATCCTGACCCAGTCGAACCGCCTTCACTGGGTTGTACATGGAAACTTCTCAGTTCAAGTCCTTAGTTCACCAGCCACAATTCCATATTGCTGCCCCCTATCTACAGAGACCGCACGGACGGCTTTGGATGCCGCTGTGGCCAAAACCGGCCAGATTCCTAGTGGTGATTGGGATAACAAGCTCGAGTGGTTCTTCCAGCAGCTTCTGGGGAAGACGAAGGGACCTTTTGATGCGACGCACTGGAAGCCTAGAGTCCATGCCGAGCTGGCCATGATTATAGCGATGGCCAAGGGCGAAATCAAGGACGTCTTGCCCTACATCGGTGTCTCGAAACTTTCCTGCACTATGTGCAGTCACTATATCGGCGCTTTCAACGAGATTTGGAGGCAAAAGATCGTCACCAAAGGTTCTCACGGGAAGGCTTACCCTGGGTGGGCCTGGCCTAGTTTGCCTGACCATGACGAAGAACTTCGTCAGTCCTTTTTAGGACGAGTGAGAGAGCAATTATATAACGATTTCATGAAGTGGGCAGGGAGGCGACTGTCAGATAGCAGCGTGGGATCTGACGGACCGGAACTGGAAACAACTGGATATGATATGGATGAAACTTATGATTTGATTAAGAGGAATTACAAGTAATGGTAGAGTGGTTTGTCGTGTCAATGAGCTTCTGTTAGTATGTGTAAGGTAGCCATGTGATATCGAGTAGGAGCTTGATGCCCAGTCAAAAATGCAAAAAATGATGCAGATTCATGATGTCGATTTCCCAGATGCTTGATTCAACAATGTCTGTTCATATAATCGATAAGCAATTTCACAATGTCAACGTGTCCCTTGAAGGATGCAAGTTGCAGCGCACCTCAGCCATCTTCCTGTTCCTGCACATTGGCGCCGCGGTCTATCCGAGTCAAGTCATATACATGTATCAAGAACAAGTACCCCCTATCTACAGAGACCGCAAAATGGCTTTGGATGTAGCTGTGGCCAAAACCGGCCAGATTCCTAATAATTGGGATACAGTTACAAGCACGGGTGGTTCTTTGAGCAGCCTCTAGGGGAGCCGAAGGATCCTTTTGATGCGAAGCACTGGAAGCCTAGAGTCCATGCAGAGCTGGCCATGGTTATAGCGATGGCCAAGGGCGAAATCAAGGACGTCTTACCCTACGTCGGTGTCTCGAAACTTTCCTGCACTATGTGCAGTCACTATATCGGCGCTTTGGAAGCAAAAGATCGTCACCAAAGGTTCTCACGGGAAGGCTTACCTGGGTGGACCTGGCCTAGTTTGCCTGATCGTGACGAAGAACCTCGTCAGTCCTTTTTAGGACGAGTGAGAGAGCAATTATATAGCGATTTCGAGCAGTTTTCAGAGAGGCGACTCTAGATAGCAGCATGGGATCTGGCGGACCGGAACTGGAAACAACTGGATATGATATGGATAAAACTTTTGATTTGGTTGACGAGGAATTAATCGATGGACCTTCAGTGGACGAGCCTGAGGAGAGCCGAAGCAACCGACATAGACCGAGAACACCCGATCGCCGATGTACAGTCATCCTCCGTCCAGGCCCAGGCATTGGCGCCACTAGTACTGGCCTTGGCGACGGCGATGGCGATGGGACTGAGGTTGAGACGGGGATTCGAAGTAGAAATGCATCCGGGAAAGAAACAAGACAACGGCGACGGCGACACGAAAATTGCGCTGAGAGCCAGATTTTGAAAAAAGTCCTGTCCGAATTGCCTGGCGACATTGGACGGTCGTGGTGCGAATCTAGCGTTGCATGGTGATCGTATCGAACTGCCAGCTCCTGCGATTTTGTTTTTAACTCCACCTTGGGTGTACAACCTACAGTTTACAGTGTTAGTATGAACCGCGAGGCACGCGGGTGAATTCGGGAACAAGAAAGTGGGCGCTATAGCATGCAACACGTGTATGAGTCTGTTTGCAGCCAACCGGAGGAAGGAAAAACGGAAGGGCCAGCTCGGGAAGGGCAGTGGCGAAGCGAAGGTCTACGAGCAAAGGCTCCTCACGTAAGATATTGAGCTGTGGCGTAAGTAACCGACGGGTGACATGAGAAACGGGGAATATACTGCGCGGCGGTTACTCCGTGTTACAAAGCTTTGCGATAGGGTATAAAGGCCACGTGTGATTAATGAAAAAAGAAAATAGAATACAGCATGCGTGCATAGTAAAACGTGCGTTACTAAGCCTCAACCCAGATACCTCCATATCAGATAGAAACAGAAGAATGTGAACACGGCGCCGACCCAGAAGATGTACATGTCCTGTGTACTATATGACGGATCAACCATTAGTCCAACGCAGAATTGGTGGGACAGGGATTCAGGCGAGGGTGCGTACCTTCTCCTATCAATCCAACCAATAACGTCGCGACTGAGTCCAAGCGTATTGGCGGCATCACGCAGCCGACGCTGCGTGCCTTTGAGCATGGTGCGCTGGTCGACGAGATTATCGAGTACTTCGCGACCCTGAGCGAGAAAGTCGTCCAGCCGCGCCTCGGCGCCTTGCAGGAAACTGTGTTCATGGAGTGCATACTCCTCCCGACTAGCGCCTAGCATCCCGTCGCGGAAGGGGTTTTCTGGTGCCTCGCTCGTCGTTGTTCCTTCTGGAGAAGTAGATGAGGCGAAGCGTCGGCGGGCATCGGCCGTAATGGGCGTGCTGGTGCTCGTGGAGAAAAGCTCTGTGCGTTGTGCCGTGGTGCGCTGGGGTGTATAAAATGGGTTATTTGCAAGGAGGAGATGGGCTGGGTTCTCACCTCTTCCTTGATCCGCTCAAACTCTTTCCGAAATTCGGCATAGTCACTCTTGAACTTTTGCACTCGTCTGTCGATACGGTTAATATTCGATAACGATGGGGAAGTCAGCTTGGACCATTGCTTTTTTTTTCTAAGGAGGAACGGCACGTACGAGGTTGCCTTTTCTTGTTTTGCCTTTATGATTTCCCTCCGTGCCATAGAGTCATAGTCGTCGATCGTGCGGCTCATTCCTGCGAGCGAAGCAGATATCTGCCCTGGCCGGATACAGTATGCCTAAGTGAGCTGTGACGGGGTCGTTACGTGTCAGGGGTGGAGAGAGACCTAGCAATGAGGCAGAGGTATCGCCGCCGCGCATACGCTCGAGGTCTGCTTGTATCGAGCTTGACTGGCGTACACCGAGGGTGTAGAGTGAGTTCATCGTCGGTGAGTGAGCGTGAAGTGTGTACCATCCGTGAACGGTGCGGCTGCGGCTGTGCCTGACATCACGTGGGTGGCGGGTTCATAGCAGACACCGCGTACAGCATCCTGACACGCGTACGCTTCATTTTCTGAAAAAGTTTGCCTCGGTTTCGGGTTACCTCCAGTCCGATGATGAAATTAACCTGCCCGCCCACACGTAAAAAGGGTCCCCCTTGGGTTCCCCCTACACACAGCACCCACCTGTAGCTTGCGGTTCGTATCTTCTCCCTGTTCCACCGGTACGTCGTCATGATACGATACAACCCTCCCAGCACTGCTTAGCTCCTTGACACGTATGCATCCAGCCCTCAAATTGAATCCCGTCAGCTAGAGAGCGATTCCATCTACACAATAGCCTCCCTTTCCTTTCACCAATTTTTAAAGTTACCTGGGGTATGAACAGTCGCTTTGTTCTTACCAGATGCAAACACATGATTTGGCGCTCATCATTGAATTGACAGATATGGCCCGTCCTTTACTGCTGCCACTCGAATTGATAGACATGATCTTCGCTTGGGCCAGGCTCGAGCCTCGGAAAGGAACCGCAGACCTTGGAACGCTCGCAGCCTGCTGCCTCGTGTGCAAAGCATGGCAAGCCCCGGCTCAGGCACTATTGTTTCGCGATATCCCCATCTCCCTCTGCCACCGCAGGCGCTCACTTCTAATTCGATCCCTTTCTGATCGCCCTGATCTCGGTCACCACATCCGGTCGTTTGGGATGGAGGTAACCAACTCCTCAGTCTCATGGGGCCGCAACACTGTACCAAAAGCATGCACGAAACGGTATCGCCGCATGATATCCGAGTTCATTCACATTCTCACCCGTGTACCCAACCTTACTCGCCTAGTTATTGACATTGATGGTGAATTTGACGATGGCCACTTCTCAGACCTTTTGTCTATCGACCTTCGCCACCTCGAAATATTAAATTGGGAAGGCCGCCCAACCTCTTCCGCATTATATTTACTATTGGCCCTATGGCCATCCATCCACTATCTCCGTATCGACAATCTGGAGTTTGACCCTTTGCCCGAGGACCGTCGTCCCCTTTCGTTCCGCGGCCTTTGCATGCGTGACGACCTCTCCGAGAGCTTCATGAGGTGGCTGCTTCCCAAAGAAGACGACGAGCCTCTCCGCGAATTACATATCGAGAGTAATCTTTCCTACCGCGTGCTGAAGGACGTCCAACCGCACGCACACACCTTGCACGTGTTGACCGTGGACCGGATCCCACCACAGAGTTTCTTGGACGCGTTGATAGTGCTGAAGGAGCTCACCTTCTGCGAGTTGCCTTCATCGCCATTTGACCTCCCTCGGAGCTTGCTGTGGGTGATGTATCACGCCAAGGGCCAACAACGGCATCATCCAGCGAATGAGGATGGTCACCATACTGCGACGCGGGAAGGAGATGAACCTAAAAGCGCGGATGAAGCAAGGTTTCTAGTCAAGGCCTTGAAGGAGCTCCCACACTTGTCTTCCTTCAGTGCGACACGCCAGACGCCGGAAAAGGTCCTGGATTCTCTGCACAAATTCTGCCGCGAGGCCGGTGTCGAATTCTTTATTTGCGACAACACGGCTGTGTATTCGGTGAGCTTCTTTTCTCTGACCTTTGTATAAAATTTTTGACTTGTTTTACGAAGCACTGGCGCAGTCTGATATGACCAGGTTTGCCTTTGCTTCTCTCCTAGTGGGGTTGTACGAGAGACACCCCCTTAGCATCCTGACTGCTGCTCATCCGTACTGTTCTAGTCGCGCTTGTTTTATCCTTGTTCAAGTTATTAATCAGCCTCGAGTAGACTTTCTCTAGACAACGTTCAAAAAAGAGCTTATAGTTCCAGAAATGGAAAGCGTGATGCCTGATTTGGAAATCAAAGTGCGCAAACACAAGGGTCGACCACAGATTCCTTGTCCTCTCTCCTTCCTTTGAACACCCTTGCAACCTTGTTCCTTGTAGCCGACATCACCGATGTTTGCTTTTCCTGCAAAGTCGGTTGGCCCAGGTTCCGGTTGTCTGTTTACCCCTCGCCACCGAATCATGATATAAACCGTTAGTGCATTTCAATGCCCTTCCCTGAGAGAGAACTTTCGTGCACCTCTTTTATCTGTCCGTTCCTTTATTATCACATCTCCGGATGCCTCGCTACCCCACAAAGAAGTTGGAGATCGAGCAATGCGAGCCCGAGAGCGCCTTCTTGGACAACATTAACAACCTCGCCTCCTTCGTCAATGCACACGACAGCACGCTTTCAGAGTACCTCAAGGTCACACGGATGTACCTTTTCGGCACGCCCATCCGTAGAACGGGTGGTGCATACCAGCACGTAACACCAGGGTATGTGCCGTTTCACGTAGTTCACAAGCCAACGAAATAGCGCGCATAGTCACCAAGCTGTTATTATTGATCGATTTTGCTCACGATTGAAAGCACAGATGTATCCGATTGAAATTGTGTTCTAGCGAGCAGGAGGAACTCTATGGAAGCCAGGCAGTCGTCGATGATGTCGTCGATTTTCCTCTTGGCCGGAATGGAGACCTCGATTTCGAACGCGTCAAGCTGTGGTGGGGTATTAAGATCTGTGCGGTACGTGATTTTGAAGCCAAAAACGCTCACTCATGTTTTTGTTCTCCTTGTCGTGGAACAACGTTGATTTACGATGACATGGCGAACAAACACCGTGGCGGTTTGTTATGTTGCTCTTCCCCACAACTGGCAGGCGCTTGAACCATATAACTGGAAAGTCTTTCAGCAAGGCGACCCTAACAAGATCTCGGGAATAGCCATCCACAACCTTACAGCAGGAAGACAAAATGCGATAGACCTGATATGTGAATATTGCTACTCTGCTTTCCTTCACGCGCTTGACGGAATATTGACCATCACCGACTTTAAATACACAGACAAGCCAGTAGAGACCGACGAATACAGACGCAAAGAACAAGGCACCTGGATACGCGAACTGAAATGGCACCGTCG
The DNA here is from genome assembly GCA_022884055.1 of Russula griseocarnosa. Taxonomy (NCBI): domain Eukaryota; kingdom Fungi; phylum Basidiomycota; class Agaricomycetes; order Russulales; family Russulaceae; genus Russula; species Russula griseocarnosa. The sequence continues at coordinate 237,596 of JAGKRU010000005.1, forward strand.
CATGTTCGTATACGACCCCGCGTGGTACTTCAACCACCTCGTCATGCTCTGCGCCCTCTTCTGGCTCCTCTCCCTCATTCCTGGCGCATTCACTGCCTTCAGCTCTACCTTCACCGTCCTCAAGTCCACGGCTATCTCCCTTATTTTCACGTTTTCCGTCGCGACGCGCTGGATGCGCGAGGTCGAGCTCACACTGGATCCTCGGATGACCGAGGCAATCGTTCGGTCATTCATGTAGCTGGGCGCTACTCGCACAACACCTTTCGGATCTAGATCTGCACTGTACGTTGTCTAATCTTTCAGGCGCTCGACAACATTTAACTTCTTTGATGCGTAGCCGCGCTTTTTCTCATTCTGTACAGTACTGTAGTGGATTTCCTTTCTCTCTTGTCATCTTGCGTGCTGCACTATGCCCCATCCTCTCTACGTATGCCTACTAGTATCCACACAACTTCTATGCACCGTATGCTCTCCTCTGGCTCTGCTTCTCCCCACCCTATGCCTCCTTTTGTTGCTCTACTTTGTATGTTTTAATATCCGCGTTGTCACTTCAAAATGGCGATTCTGTGGCCAAAACTTGTAGATGAAATATAAATCCACACACCCATGCAGCCAAAAAGCAAACAGTGAAAAATCGAACTGTCTGGGGCCGTCCTCGTGCCTCGTCAATAGATCGGTACTTGCCGAACCGGATCCGAACTGAGTCATAAAAGCTGCTGCGTGGGAGAATGGAACGGCAATTACCGGTCTATTGATGAGGACGGCCCCAGATACAAAAATCACGACCAACACAATGGCCATCTCAAATGACCTCGATGAAGCTATTGATTTCTCAGATATCGAGAAAAAGTGCGTGCTACAATGATTATCACAACTGGGTGATCCTTTGATATGTTTCATACAGGTACCAAGTCCGCCTCGAAGACGGTTTTGATAACATCCTAGTCGTAGATGGTGTCCCCGTCATCGACAAGTCAAAACTTGAAAAACTTTTAACGAAAATCGCGAAAGAGTTTACACGGAAAGGTGCCGCAATAAAGCCCGATGATATCTCTGTGCCGTGGAACGATAAGACCGGAAAAAGCCATGGGTAAGTCGACATCCACATCTCCGTCGTATTTTTGTAAAGTCAAGCCCACATAGATATGTCTTTATTGAATTCCGAAATGCTGACACAGCCACTCACGCCCTCAACGAGATGAACGGTCATCCGTTCGACGCAAAGCATACCTTTTTCGTCAACCGTTTCACCGACATCGAGAAGTTTGCCGATATGGACGAGACATATGTCGAACCAGAACGGGAGGAGTATCATGCAAAGGTGCATGTTCCGTCTCGTAACTTTTGCAGCAGAACTGATGCGGCACAGGGGCACCTCCGTGCTTGGCTGGCTGATAGCCTTGGTCGTGACCAATATGTAACATATCGCGGAGATGAAGTCTCAATACGCTGGCATGGACGACCTTCACAATGCGAAGTTGCCTACGAGGATCATGTACGCATCCCTTTATTTGGCTTGGATCTCCCACTCAAACATTTCCGGACATAGCAAAACCTACGAACAGAATTATACGTTTCGTGGTCACCACTCGGTACATACATCGCCACCCTCCACCGACAAGGCGTCAGATTATATGGCGGCCCTTCCTTCCAGTTACAAGATCGTTTCTTCCACCCTCTCGTCCGTCTCATCGACTTTTCGCCTTGCGAGCAATACCTCGTAACGTGGTCCCATGAACCCATCGTCGTGGCAACGGGGGACATGCCACAAGGCCCCCGATTTTTCTCTGCAGAGGACGAGGGCAACAACATTGCCGTCTGGGAAATCAAAACCGGTCACCTGCTGCGCACTTTCCCCTCCATCCTCCCTGAGGGTGAGGGTCCGAGGAAGCAAATGGCTTGGCCTGCCCTCAAGTGGAGCGCAGACGACAAGTATACCGCCCGTCTGACACCGGGACAGCAAATCAGTGTTTACGAGTTACCGGGCATGGGCTTGCAAGGCAGGAAGAGTCTGAAAATTGAAGGCGTCACCGATTTCGAGTGGTGTCCGCACGGAGACGGAGATCGTGAGGATGCCGCAAAGGCATCAAAAAAGCCTACGGAAAACATGCTTGTGTATTGGACACCAGAGGTCGCCAATCAACCAGCTCGCGTTACGCTAATCAATTTTCCCTCTCGAACGGTTCTTTGTCAAAAAAATTTGTTCCACGTTTCAGAGGTGGGATTGTACAGACGCGCCTTACAGTTAGTCCATGGTGGCTTATTTGCGTTCTCTTTCAGTGTCGGTTGTATTGGCAGAATCGAGGCGACTTTCTCTGTGTCCGGGTTGATCGCCACACCAAGACTAAAAAATCTATGTTTTGCAATCTCGAGATATTTCGCGTGCGCGAAAAAGACTTCCCAGTAGAAGTTGTCGAGCTCAAAGGTATGAATGCATTTCTGTTTTGCTACTATTTTCTTTAACACGGCACATAGATACTGTCACGGACTTCTCGTGGGAACCAAAAGGCGAACGTTTCGCCATCGTGTCGAGTAGCGATCCTAATTTGGGCAGTCCCGGAGCGGGAGTTACCATCAAGACGGATGTCAGTTTCTATCAACTCGATCACAGCAAGAACGACTTTAGGCTTCTCCGTGCGTCCATGAAAGTTGTTGCTATTGAACCTAAGCACCTAACCTTGCTGTCATAGGGACGCTTGCGGGCCGCACGACAAACACCATCCGATGGTCACCGCGCGGACGTCACGTCGTGCTCGCGACAGTGGGGTCGACATCGAAGTCCGAGCTGGAGTTCTGGGACCTCGATTTCAACTTCGACGACACGGCCAAAAAAGACGCATCCAAGGACGAGTGGGCCGCTGGCATCCAACAGCTTGGCATGGCGGACCATTATGGCGTTACCGATGTCGAGTGGGACCCGAGTGGGCGATACCTCGCCACCGCCGCGAGTGCCTGGACACATACGGTACGGTACCCACCGGTCGTGTACTTGAGTACTTTCTGCATAGTATGCTTACAACAACGTCGCACTACATTGCAGATCGAGAATGGGTACGCGATCTGGGATTTTCGGGGCCAGGAGATCGAGAAGCGGCTCCTGGACCGATTCAAGCAGTTCCTGTGGCGCCCACGACCGCCTTCGTTGCTGACAAATAAACAGAAGCAAAAGATACGGAAAAACCTGCGAGAGTACTCGCGCGCGTTCGAGGAGGCAGATGCGGCGGAGGAGACGACAGTGAGTGCGGAACTTGTGGCGCAGCGGAAGCGTGCCGTGGATGAGTGGAATGCTTGGCGCGTGCGTGTGGCCGAGGAGGTGGCTGAGGCGCGTCGGTTGCGGGGGAGGCGCGGAGGAGAGGCGTCTGGGCGGAAGCGGGAGGAGGAAGAAGATAAGGAGGAGATTGAGGTATGGATTGACGAGCTCATCGAGCAGACTGAAGAAGTCGTTGAGTAAATGTACTTTATCTCCGATATTTTTGTCAGCGATTTCCACTTCTATCTCGCTTGAAAGCAAACGGTCACGAAAGCACTGGATTCTACCTGGCTAGAGTCCCGCGTTCTTACATGCTAACAAGGACCTCGAACAAACTGTGATTGAGTGAGACACTGGATACGGGGCATGCACTCGTAATCGGTTCCGAAGCTCCGCGGCCCTTAACTTACCTTTCGTCGAAGGTGAATATGACCGCTCAGCGTCCAAATGACACTTTGGTTAGCGCACCGATTAGAAGTCAGTGTCCAAATGATGTCTACGTCCAATTTTAACCGGACGTACGGCCCAAGACACGTAAGAACACGGGCACGCTTTGTCTGGGGAAGGAAGGGCGGGTTGCGATTCTTATTATAGTGTCAAGGGCGCTAGCATTTGCTATGGATCACAGATGCCATCTAAGAGGAACCCAACCCATACCCGCGCGGCCATATGCTCTTGACACGCAACAGTCGCGTGAGGTAGGTTCCATTGATCTGAGCCCGGACCTTCCCCAGAGGGTGCAGATTTTGATCCTCCGGTGCACTACGCAGGTCAGTGCAGCGTGGCTTGATGAGCGAGCGAGATGGTTATATATTCCTCCGGCTGCGGACCTCAATCACCCAAGTAACAGGAAACCCGTCAACTGTTGCTACCTCGATAATCGACGCGACGAGGGATGTTGCCGTGATCCATACAACGCTATGACTCGTGTCTTGACATGTCAATGAGAATTACAAAAGGTCTTTCGATTTAGCATCCACTTTGGGACAGCGCCACAAGGGTTACACGTTGTTACGCAACTCATTCTCGTCGAACGGGTCGCTGGAGGGTCTGATGGCGAGCGAGGGGTTAGGGCGTGGGCGCGTGGTGGATGATTCGCGTGCGAACGCCCAAAGGATCGAAGATCATATCACCGACTCGGGGTTGAGAATTACGCAGGGAACTGACGGCATCTCTGTCCAATGGTGTTTCACTTTTGCCTATTTTCCGACGAGGGAGCGAGGGAAGGAAGGGCGAGGAGTGTGTGGTTATTTGTGCGGGCGAGGGGAAAGTTACTCGATTAGTCGGACCGGCACTCTTTTGTTCGTTTTTAGTTGGAGCGCTCGCATTTTTGGTTGTTGCAAGCCTTTTAAAAGCCTTTCAGCTTTATCTATCTATAAAGTACACCGCACTCTCTCTTTTTTGTTTTCGTGCGTGTCCTTTTTTTCTCTTCTATTTATCCATCTACCAACTCGTCCACACTCCTTTTCTTTTCCCCACCCTCTCTCCTCTACCCTATACCCTCCTCCTCTGACCTTTTCTCTTTTTTTTTTTCTTTTCTCCCTCCCTCTCTCTTTCGCCCTCCTCTACTCCGCCATTTCCTTTTATCCATGGACGACACACAGACCACTTTTGCAGCTCAGTATCCTCCTTACAGTTTTGATCTTGACATGATGAAGGTTCTTAATTTCCCTCTTTTTTTTTTGGGTTATCACTGACCCCTCTACTCGCAGCGCCCCATGGATACTGTTGGTGGTCCTGACGCCAAAAAGGCCCGCTGGTCGCCCAACTCCTTTGGCGCTCCCACCGCTAACGGTCTCGTCACGCCTACTTCCCGCGATGCCTTTGCAAATTACGGCTATGGCTCGCAGGCAAGCATCCCTCAAGGCTTTCCGAATAGTTCCCCCCCTTCAGCCTTTTCAGGCGCTCTTTATTCCTCTTCCATCAGTACGCCAACTGCGACTATGTCCGGACAGATCAGCCCCAGCAGTGCGAATGCGTTTGCTCAACAGCAACACCAGGCTCAGCAGCAACAGCAACAGCAGGCCCAGCAGCAGCAACAGCAACAGCAGCAGCAACAACAACAGCTGAACGGCAATGCTGGCTATGGCTTTGGCGGTTATGGTGTGCTCGGAATGGGCCTTCCTAGCGTCGGCATGCTCGGTGGATTCCCGTATGGCAACCAGGTTGCTAGCTTTGGTGGGGTATGCGTCTATTGTTTCATCTAATCCTTGAAGAGTGGTAACAACAATAAACAATAATACAGACTTTCAATCCCCCGCGCACCCCCTCACTTGGCCTCCCATCACCCGGTAACAACTATTCAGGTGCAGCTCTTTCAGCAGCCCTCACTGCCTCCAACAACGCGACCGGACGCACTGTCTACGTTGGCAACCTTCCTGCCACTGCGTCCGTCGACGAGCTTCTTAACCTCGTCCACTTTGGTCCACTGGAGTCAATCCGCGTCCTCCCAGAAAAGTCGTGCGTTTTCCTCTCTTTCCTCGAGGGCGCCACTGCTGCGGCATTTCATGCCGACGCGACCATCAAAAAGCTCTCCCTCCATGGCCAGGAGCTCAAAATCGGATGGGGTAAGCCGTCACCCGTGCCAAGCCAGGTCGCACTGGCCATCAGCCAGAGCAACGCCAGCCGCAATGTCTACCTCGGTGGGCTAGACGATGGCACCACCGAGGAGCAGCTCCGTGACGACCTTAGTCGCTTTGGTCTTATCGACCAGGTCAAAATTGTCCGTGACAAGAATATCGGGTTTGTTCACTTTTTGAGCATCTCTGTCGCCACAAAGGTACCGTTCCTCCGTTTATACTTATTTCACTGTCACTTGCATTAATGTCTTCTCTTCAAGGTTGTAAACACACTCCCCACAGAACCCGCATGGGCCGGAAAACGGGTCAACTATGGAAAGGACCGTTGCGCGTACATCCCCAAGTCGCAGCAAGCCGCCGCACAAGCCGCCCAGGCTGTAGCGGCTCAATCCCTTGTCGCACAGTCTGCTGCGGCGTCTCTCAGCCCCGTCAACACCAGTGTTGGCGGCTTCGGAGCGTTCGGCCCTTACTCGCCCTTCACATCGGAGGGGTTCGGTGTCCCCGGGACTCCGAACAGGACCGTGTACCTCGGAAACATTCACCCGGAGACAACAACGGAAGATTTATGCAATGCGATTCGCGGTGGTGTGTTACAGAGCATAAGGTACATGCAGGACAAGCATATAGCCGTACGTGCTTTTATAAACCACTCGTGCATCAGGCAGCTGAATTGAACGCATATGTGCCAGTTCGTGACGTTCATAGACCCGGCAGCAGCGCTCACTTTCTTCCATGCGGCATCATACCAAGGTTTGACGCTGAACAATCGGCGAATCAAGCTTGGTTGGGGCAAAAACGCTGGCCCACTCCAGCCCGCTCTCGCCTTGGCCGTGCACGCGGGCGCAACGCGTAACGTGTACATTGGCAACATTGAAGACTTTGAGACATTCTCCGAGGACAGGTTAAAACGCGATTTTGGCGAGTACGGCGATATCGAGCTCGTCAATTTCCTCAAAGAAAAGAACTGCGGGTTTGTCAACTTTACCAACGTCAGCAATGCCATCAAGGCTATCGAGGGTATTAAGAATAAAACCGATTATGCCAACCTCAGGATTGCTCATGGGAAGGACCGTTGTGCAAACCCTCCGAGATCGGGTCCACAAGGCGGCGGCGTTATGCGACGGTCGGCATCGGGTAACGGCCACATCTCTACCGGGCCCGTGCCATCGGACGACCAGGAACTCTTCCAGGTCCCGATGGATGGCACAGGTGCTAGCATCGGCGAGATTGACCACGCTGGTCAGGTCATCTCCGAGCTGGTTGAGCAGCCCTCGGAGGCCTGAGGTCTCCGTCATCCGTGGGACGTCATTCGTGTGCACACCCGGTTTTTTCCGAAGATACCCCCGGCTGTCTACCTGTCTGAATTGTTTGTCTGTCTGTCTTTCCCGGACTGAAAACACATATATACACCACACATAACGCATACAACTGTCTCGGAGTGGACCAGTGGACGGCGTAATATGAAGTGCGGCACCGCCTGCTTTGCCCTATTCTCTTCACCTGTTTCCGTTTACATCAAAGGAGAGAGAGGGAGGGGCAGTGTTTAGTTCATTCTCCATCCTCTATCGAATATCGTTATTCCCCTTCCCCTTCGCCGTCGTCTGTGTTTTTTCTCTTTTTTTTCGAAAAATTTGTCTCGGATTGTCTTCTGTTATTCCTATGCATTGCGGCGTCACCACATGCCCTCCTCTTTCCTCTTCTTTCTTATTAAATCTTCTCTTCTCTTCGCTTGGCCTCGCCTCTCGATTCACTCATTGCTCCCCGCAAGGAGACCCCCGCGCACTCGTAGTCCCTTATCCATATCGTATCGTATCGTACAATATTACAATACGTATTCTCTTCTTCGTCTAACGGACTGACTAACCAACCTTCTCTTCGTAACCTTGATGGTCGGTACAGTACAGTGTATATATTTGAGCGGTCAGAAAGCGGCAAGTAGTACTGTAAAGAAGGCACACAAAAAAACGTCCGCGGTCATCGCTAGTGATGTACACGAATTAACGTTAGATAGAATATTTTTCGTTAACCATCTGAGGTCTTGCATCGGGTTCTCTGGGACGAGAGATATAATGTCTTTCCTTACTTTGTGGGCCAAGTCATCCGTATCCGAGTCGTCTAACAATGACAGAGATCGAGGATTAAAGGTGCAAAGCCATGCAGGGACTTTTATTTCTTGTATCAACGGCGTGATAGACTGTGAGCTTTTGCTTCCTGGAATAGTAGGGCACAGAACTGGAATGAACGTGAATGCATGTCCGCACGCACCGAGGACAAATAATATGTACATCCTCGGAAAGAGCAGATCTATAATTACTCGTGCGCGAAGGAAAGCGAAAAAAACAATAGCGGTGTGCATGTGTGGCTCAAATTATAATACTGTGCATAACTAGCATGACTGCTCGCCGGAGAGGGGGGATTTGTCCTGTGATGTATCGAAGGGCGCAGCGATGCGCTATCTTTGCGAGTCGCAACACGCAACATGCTTCGTTGGCGCGGTTGGCGCGCCCACGCAGCATACATCGCGCGCCAACCGGGATGACCCTGGACGCTCGAAAGTATGTGTATCGCCGTGCTCATTCACGTTATTTGGACCGCCGCGGTCAACCGTCAACGGGGCGTCATCGAGTCATCAGGGTGTCGGAATTCGAGCTCGCGCGCTCATGTCTCCTTAGCGTTAGCAGCATTTTAATGTCACCTAGTATATTTTCCATTCATCTGTGCTGACATACATACATTTGGTACTATAAAGTGCATGTATTTACACCTGGCACCTCGCGCGTTTGCCCACGTCCACACAATTGCACTCGTTTCCACACGCGTCGCCGTTTTTCAACACAGGGAATCCTTGCGGATTGGTGGGATTGAATGCATGAAGCCAGCTTTGGATTGCTCTGATCGGAAGGATAATCGATAATCGTTGAATGACGTAGAGCGAGCGTGTTCATGATGATGACTTGCGGCGACCATCATGACGGCGTGTGAGGATCACCAGGACCTGGATACGCGCCATAACAAATTCGCTAGCGATCACCCAATTGCAATTACTTCCCTCCAAGGAAAACTACGATAGACTTGAACTGAGGCCCGAGCCCAAGCCCCTGATAAGCGTTGATGCCAATATGAAAAAAGATGGGCCACACTGAGTGGCTCTGCCATGATCCTATTGCGTCAAACGCTTCATGAAGTTCAGGCGAGTTTGGAGACCGGGAGGGAGAGATCGCTTCGCAAAAACGCTTTCTGGATCAGGAGCTACCAAAGAAGCGCTTTGGCAGCTCCGGATCCAGACGAGGGGGAAAAAAGAAGGTAAAAAATCACATGTATCGCTTCGCCAAATGGATCGTTCGTCCACGCCTGCAGATCGTGCCCGTCTTGGAATAGTCATACCCCCTTCCCGACTCAAGTGACATGCTGTGTCGTATCCAGGATCAGAAGCACTTGTTTCGTCGTTCTGGCTTGCTCTCTCTGGTCGCCAGAGCGCTGGAGAAGCAGATCATCAAATCGACTAATTGTTATCTTGTTATGTCATGGGCGTGATTATCAACGGGATATCATATCACGCATCGAATAGCAATTTCGACCCACGGAGAATCCAAAGCGCATAGTTAGACAATGTTCTTCTCGCAGAGTCCAAGTCCTCCAAGGAATAGGAGGGAACAGAAGCCACTTCCGAATACAGGATCATTACCATGCGGATGGCGCAGATATCGGACGTCCGCGCACTGGAACGCTGGCGCCTTACTAGTATCCGGGGTCTAGGGACTTGGCTCGGTCGTATCCGAGTGCACGACTCCGACTGAAACTCTCCCATTACCGCGCATTACCCACCTACAGTATTCAGACCCGCCGTTCGCGATGTTGACTCTGAGCTAGTCTCTCTTCTCGTCAAAAGGTGCTCATGTGAGGCATCCTGCGGCAAGCAACTTGAAGTCGCTGACTTGACCAAGTTGACGCTGTCGATGACGTCAATCGATTCTGAGCCTTTTGCATTTCGGCTAGTCTGCTTCCTGGACCTATTGATGCTGGGCTGGGTTGAGTGATTCACTATGCTCGTATTCCTGATCGTCCAGAGCTCGCAATCGAGCCTTCTCAACCGCTATGGGACTGGTTCCTCTCCCGCAGGTTCCAAAATCGGGAGTAGGAATGCGAACGTCCAAGGTAAATAAAGAGGGCGCGTCGAAGGTTCAACTTGTGCCGTAGCCAGTCGAGCTCCCATTTCCGTTCATTACTAGTCCAACTATCCCACAATGCTTTGGCGCATTTCTGCTCTCCCTGCCTCCGTCGCTGTCCTTCTGGCCATCCGCGTCGCCGCGACTCCTGCTGCTTCGCCTCCTTACTGTCCCGAGGAACCCAAATCGCTGGAGAGGCCTTACCCACCGCCGCCGTCCCCAAGGCCCTACGCTGAGAAGTATATGCCAGCAAAGCCCTACATGTCGTCTCCGAAGGTCTACTTGGAGAAGCCCAAGACTGAGGAGAAATATTACTCGTCTGCGCCCCCTTCGAAATTCTACCCCGAGAAGACCAAGGTTGAGGAGAAGCCTTACGCGTCTGCGACTTCTTACCCGGAAAAGCCCTACAAGCCGGAGGAGAAAAAGCCTGAGGAAAAGTCTTATAAGCCGGAGGACAAGTCCTACAAGCCGGAGGAGAAGAAGCAGGACGACAAGTCTTACAAGCCGGAGGACAAGTCGTACAAGCCGGAGAAGATAAGTCTTACAAGCCTGAGGAGAAGAAGCAGGACGACAAGTCTTACAAGCCGGAGACAAGTCGTACAAGCCTGAGGAGAAAAGCAGGACGACAAGTCTTACAAGCCGGAGGACAAGTCGTACAAGTCTGAGGAGAAGAAGCAGGACGACAAGTCTTACAAGCCGGAGGACAAGTCGTACAAGCCTGAGGAGAAGAAGCAGGACGACAAGTCGTATAGGCCGGAGGAGAAGAAGCCGGACGACAAGTCTTACAAGGCGGAGGACAAGTCGTACAAGCCTGAGGAGAAGAAGCCGGAGGACAAGTCTTACAGGGCGGAGGACAAGTCGTACAAGCCTGAGGAGAAGAAGCCGGAGGACAAGTCTTACAGGGCGGAGGACAAGTCATACAAGCCTGAGGAGAAGAAGCAGGACGACAAGTCTTACAAGCCCGAGGACAAGTCGTACAGGCCGGAGGAGAAGAAGCAGGACGACAAGCCTTACAAGCCGGAGGACAAGTCGTACAGGCCGGAGGAGAAGAAGCAGGACGACAAGTCTTACAAACCGGAGAGAAGAAGCAGACGACAAGTCCTACAAGCCGGAGGAGAAGAAGCAGGACGACAAGTCTTACAAGCCGGAGGGGAAGAAGCAGGAGGACAAGTCTTACAAACCGGAGGCCAAGTCCTACAAGCCGGAGGAGAAAAAGCCTGAGGACAAGTCTTACAAGGCAGAGGACAAGTCTTACAAGGTTGAGGACAAGTCTTACAAGGCGGAAGATAAGTCTTACAAGCCGGAGGACAAGTCGTACAAGTCTTACAAGGTGGAAGACAAATCTTATAAGGCGGAGGACAAGTCTTACAAGGTAGAGGAGAAGCCCTACAAGCCTTACTGTGAGTCTCTTCTAACCTTCGCCTGGAATTTCTGATCAATTTGTTGCTAGGGTAACTAGTACCTGAGCTTGGTCCGAGCTTGTGACCTGGCACGATGAGGCAGAATGTGCTCCGCGACTGGGACATTTCATTCTTTATACTGTCACTCTTTTGTACACCCACATCCACCTAGCGAGCTTGTTTCTACTATACCCCACTATGTTAGCGAGCTTTTAATTATAATTGGTCCGCTTTCAGATGTCACGACGTATGGCGCGTCAAATACCACCTTTCGTCCGCCAGTCCACCATTTCGTTAGGAAATATATTAAGAGAAGCACCGCCGGTCTGTGACTAAATGGGAATAGAGGCAACTTGAGCGGGATTCTTTTGACGAGTTTGGTCTCTGAACAACTTGTGTTGAACCATTGGGCGCCGTTCTACGCTTCAATGACTACGCGACGCGAAATGACAAGATGCAATAGAGCTGGCCCGTGTGCCAGTGCTTGCATGACCACGAACCACAGTGCAGTGTTCTTGAAAACCGCCGCGTTCTCGCCGTCCTATCGCTCCCCTCTACGCACCCGTTTGACTTTGTCTTTCTCGCGTTTATTGTCCCGCCCCCGCTTGTTCAACGAGCGGTTCCTGTTCCTTTGAAGTGATTTCCTGTGCTGTTGGCCGAATCTTGTGTATCGCTCGCACAGAGCTTTGGTGGGAAAAAAACGCGGGAGGGAGAAGGCTGATGGGCGAAAAAGTTCAGCTGAGAATGAGTTTAAGGGAAGGCGATGAGCAGCGCGTGCGAGATGCGACCGCCCCACTGCTAGAAAGTCTCCAGTGCGGCGGTGGCGCCAGACCAGTGTAAATATGCAGAGTGTTGCCAACAGTTGCGCCAAAAACTCTGGCCTTACAACCTGGCCGGCTGAATGCAAGGCGGAGTACTCATTCGTGTGCCGTGTGTATATGGGAAAAAGAATTTATTAATCGTCATAGGAACAGTATTTCCTGAGTACGGAGTACGACAATCGATGAAGGCACTAGATGAAGACGCGTGGAGGATACCACTCAATGCTGGCGTCGGACCTCCTTAAGCAGAGAGCGTCCCACCGCACTTGCCACGCAGCCACAGGACTCGTCTCTGGTTGACACTTCAGCGGATCTTGACGAAGAGGAGGGTCATGGTGCGCAGGAGAGTGATGGGTGAAAGCGCCAAGGGCTACTAAGAGCAAGAGCAGAGAAGGCGGGAGCACCTCGCAGCTGCACCGCTCCGTGGACCGTGATTGTTCAGGACGTCCAGGTGGCAGAGTAAGCCGCGCTCCTTGAGAGGCGTGGGGCGTAGACTCAGGCATTGATGTACGGTATGCGTGCCGAGGAGTGTATCCCAATGGACAAACGGCTGAGTACGCCAGGGAGAGGAGGGCGTGTTGAAAGAAAATAACAAAAAGCGAGGGCGGGGTGGGAAGAGACAACTGTGGGAAATAAACGCCCGTCCCGTCGCGGGTCCCCAAAGACACTGTCGCCTTAAGCTTCCCCTGGCAGAGAGCACTAATTTTGCCAACATATGTCCTCGTTATTAGACGCATCAACGAGTCAACGGCACAGTGCGTTGGACATCTTCACTATGTAGACAAGTATTCGCTGACCGACTCCGAAAAGGCGGTTTATTGTCACCATCAACGGTCGACACGTGTATTGCGGTGATCTCATTGCTGGCGGCGGTTCCTCGTAGCGAATTATAAGGCCATAAGGCCTCTCAAGGATCGGTTTCTGGTGTCTGAAACAGCCGAGTGATGATGACGCCAACTTTGTGTTCGCTCACGCTCGCGATCATCTCCCGAACGGGACGCCGGTCGATCTGTTCTCTTAGCCTGTACGCCAGACTGGAAGCCCGAAAATGGTTGACAGATCTACGATGCGTTGGTGAAAGACAGCCATACGTATGCTCGCCTGTGACTGCCAGCCGTCCACTTTGAACGTGTTTCCCAACGTTCCCCAAATTTGTCGAGAGGAATGCAAACTCAAGAACGTATAAAACACGACGGCCAAGGGCCCGAGTTCAGCAGTTCCCAACGCTTCTCCAACGCCAACGGTCCTCCTCATTGCTACTCTCCTGCTTTCTATCATGCTTTCGCGTTTCTCTTCTCTTTTCTCCTACGTTATTGTCGGTCTCGTCATCTCCGCGGCAGCCACCCCGTTGAACCCGCTTGGTGACGCTCTCGGCGGCGGCGGCAGCAAGTCGTTGTCGCGCCCTCACGCTATGAAGTCAAACGACATGGGCAGGCCTTATGGCGGCGACAAAGACAAGTCTTACGGCGATAATGACAAGTCTTACGGCGACAATGACAAGCCTTACGGCGATAAAGACAAGCACTACGGCGATGACAGGGCCGAGCGTCACGGTCAGTGCAGCGTCGAGAACCAGCATTGCTGTAACCAGGTTAACAAGGTATATCACATCCATTCGTCATACCCGTTAATTTGTTGCTGACATATTGCTCCAGGCGACTGATACTGCCAAGCTCGAGTCTCTCAGTTCTAGCATCTTGGGACTTGCCGGTATCATTAACGTGATTAAGGATTCGAACGAACTCTGGGGCTTCGATTGTTCTCCCGCTTTTGGCGGCGTCAATGCGGCATGCAGCAATCAACAAGTTTGTTGCCAAGATAATCACATGGTGGGCGTCCTGACCCTTCCTCAATTTTATCCTACTGACGTTCTACGCTACTAGAATGGCCTCATAGTCGTCGGCTGCAACAATCTTAATATTATTTAGTGAAGGGGACAGTTTTTTCTAGACACCTCCATTCCTTGCATGCGTACACACTTCTGTAGGGCGCTTGATTTTGTCATACTTCAGTATAAACCTAGTTTATCTTAAGCCACAACTTGAATCATGCATCAAGCTAGAGAGACGCAGTTGCTATCCGAGTATCGCTTCACCTTCACCTTCACCTTCATCCATACCATCATGAATTTCTGTTTGGCTCGGAAATATGTGGCCAGTTTCCGCTCCCATACCACTCCTAGTCGAACGAAAACTGATTTCCCAGGCAGCAAAGATTCCTACAAACAAACGACACATGAGGATAACTCCCTGCACATATGTGACGAGCGACATGTTGAAATCGAGCTCGCGTTGCTCATCCCTCCTTAGCTCGCTTAGTTTAGCACCATTTTAATGTCATGCTAATTGTCCTTCCATTCACCTTACTGACGTGTTACATACATTTGGGTACTATAAAGTACATGTATTTACACCCGGGCACCCTCGCGCGTTTGCCCCTACGTCCCACACAATCTACACGTTTTCCGCACGCGTCGCCGTTTTTCCAACGACATACTTTCAATAGGACCCAACTCCCCAGTCAGCCAAAGCCCAACACCTCAATCGCCTACGGAGCCAAAATCACAAGTATCCCCAACGCAACAAGAGCGAGGAATTGAACATCGGGTGCTCCTTTGCAAACCCCCAGACTTCCCCACGACGCGTTCCGCCTTCTCATAGGCATCTTTCATCGCCTGGCTCATGCTGAAATGAAAAGAAGAGGAGGGGCGCAGCTAGCGCAGAGCGATGAGGTAAGCGGAGAAGGGATGCTCGCAATGGAATGAACGGGATGGACTCCACGATTGATATTCCAGTCCATAGATCTCATCTTATAAACCCCAGAAGGGGGCTGAACATGTGAGCAAGGAATATACGAGTGGGGCTCAGTAATGAGCGGGTAGTGAAGCGGGTATGATGCCCGTAACATGTGAACATGATTGTAGGCATGTTCGTGCTGAAGCAGCTTCGCCTCTGCATTCTTGACTCACTCATTGTTTCTGTTCTCTAATGCTCTCTGCCACCAAATTGAAGGAGGGACGACGCCAACGTAGAGCGGTGTCTTTGCCAGTGGGTCGTGCCGACTCGTGCGTGCACTGGCACGCACTGTCGTCGCACATGCGGATTCGTTTCTAACCCTAACGCGCCTAACGTACCTTGCTGAGGGTTATGTTCTCCTTTCTGCGGCTACCCCCACATGACCGAGGACGCCGTCTCACATGCCAGTGGAGCACGGCCTGGTCTGCCGCCCAGTGCCACCACCACTCAAGCATCCCACTCTGCTGGACACCCGCCCGCCTGGCCGTCGCCTCTGTCATTTTACCCGCCTGCCTCTCCCTCCTCTCTACATTGTTCGCGCTCAGATCCACCTTCCCCGGGTACCCAGGTCCCACGCTCCAACAGCCTATGTCACCACTCCTTTCATGTTGCCCTTTTTCCCCAGCTCAGCCTGGTCGCCGAGCGAGACCACGCGACACGACAGTGTTGCTCTCGCATACCTGCGCGCTGGGAGCTGCGCAGCCCGGCTAGCCCCCTTCCTCCGCGCCAGGAGGCACGCCGATCCGAGCCCATTCTTCTCCTTCTGCCTAGTACTTTGTACATACTACACAGTCGAATAGTTTCACCGGCCGAATGCATCTCATAGCGAGGTGCCTCGGACATGTCTACGTCCCCGCGCTTTGCCTCCCTACACCGCATGATAGCCAAACGAAACTAAAAGACAAAATAACTGAAGAAACTCTGCGCTGCCCGAGCGCTGAATGATACTATTACCCATAATGTACACCCTAGCCTAGGCTACTGTAGTCGCTGCCTGTTGTGCGTGAGCATTGCCATGCGATTGCACCAGATATATTACGTCATCTTTTGCTGTTTTGGATTTCCTTCTCCGGGCGTGTCATCGATTCTCGGGTAAAACTTTGGAAAAATCCCAGTAACCTCGAAGACTCGATGTCGCAGATCACGACAGATAGGAGAGTTCCCTCTGTCTTCTGAGTCGGCGATCAGTAAGTCAGAACGAAGACTTGGTGGAAGTCAAAACCAAACGGTGGGAACCGGCAATGTCCGAATCCGAACAGTCGCGAACGACGTTTGCCTCTCGGTTTAATCACCGTTGTCGACGTCATCGTGACAGAAGAAAAACAAATCCATTCAGGAATTGGGTGTGATGCTTCGCGTACCTTTCTAATACTTCGTCGCTAACCCTTTTTGGCTACATATGACGTTTGCTGACTCTGGAATGCAATCTCGGAGTATTCGATCTTGACTTGTGCCTGTATTGTCAGAAGCACAGTGAACTCGAGACTCTAAAATTGCGAAATACACATACGCATGTGATTTCTCAGGGGTCAGGTCACCTTCGCTTTTGTGCTTCTCTCATCGCGTTGAACTTCCGAAAGACGTCATTACTTAACTTGGCAGTCTATTTGCTCTTTCGGGTATGACTGGAGAACAGAAACCTCTCTACGACTCGCACTTCCGGTGAATTCCAAGTAAAGAAAATGACGCGCATGTGATTTCTCAGGGATTGCGTCCCCTTGGCATTGTGCTTCTCTCATCGCGCTGGACTCAGGAAAGGCGTCATTGTTTGACTTGGCAATCGCTTTTGCTCTTTCGGGTATGACTGGAGAATGGAAACCTCTGTACGATGTGCGCCTTTGGTGAATTCCGGGTAGAGAACCATACCCCCGCCAGTGGGCAGTGATCATCCAGTCAAACTGATATTTCTCATGGGTCCAAATCTGGGGATAGGAATTCGAACTGGACGACGTATAAAACCTAGTGGCCAAGAGCTCAAGTTCTGCAGTGTCCAGCGGTTAGCCAACGGTCTCTCGTCTTTTCCCATCTTTTCCCATTGCTATTCCTGCTTTCCATCATGCTTTCCCGTTTCTCTACTCTACTCGTCTACGTTGTTGCTGGTCTGGCCCTCTCCGCGGCAGCGACGCCGATGGGACTTCCTCGTGGCTACGACGATGGTTCGAAGTCGCCGTCATACCCAGGCTCATCTTATTCTTCCTCTGCCCCGTCAAAGTACCCCGAGCAGAAGCCTTATGCTGAGAAGAAGTACCCAGAGGAGAAGAAGTACCCTGAGGCGAAGAAATACCCTGAGGAGAAGAAGTACCCCGAGCAGAAGTTTTATCCGAAGTCCTATGCTGAGAAGAAGTATCCTGAGGAGAGGCGTCCCATGGAGAAGTACTCTGAGGAGAAGAAGTACCCCGAGGAGAAGCGCCCCAAGGAGAAATACCCTGAGGCGAAGAAGTACCCCGAGGGGAAGAAGTATCTTGAGGCGAAGAAGTACCCTGAGGAGAAGAAGTACCCTGAGGAGAAGAAGTACCCTGAGGAGAAGAAGTATCCTGAGGCGAAGAAGTACCCGAGGAGAAGCGTCCCATGGAGAAGTACTCTGAGGAGAAGAAGTACCCTGAGGAGAAGAAGTATCCTGAGGAGAAGAAGTATCCTGAGGAGAAGAAGTATCCTGAGGAGAAGAAGTATCCTGAGGAGAAGAAGTATCCTGAGGAGAAGAAGTATCCTGAGGAGAAGAAGTATCCTGAGGAGAAGAAGTACCCTGAGGAGAAGAAGTACCCTGAGGAGAAGAAGTATCCTGAGGCGAAGAAGTACCCCGAGGAGAAGAAGTACCCGAGAAGTACCCGAGGAGAAGCGCCCCGTGGAGAAGTACTCTGAGGAGAAGAAGTACCCTGAGGAGAAACGCCCCGTGGAGAAGTACTCCGAGGAGAAGAAGTACCCTGAGGAGAAGAAGTACCCGAGGAGAAGCGTCCCATGGAGAAGTACTCTGAGGAGAAGAAGTACCCAGAGGAGAAGAAGTACCCCGAGGAGAAGCGCCCCGTGGAGAAGTACTCTGAGGAGAAGAAGTACCCTGAGGAGAAGCGTCCCATGGAGAAGTACTCTGAGGAGAAGAAGTACCCCGAGGAGAAGCGTCCCATGGAGAAGTACTCTGAGGAGGAGAAGAAGTACCCAGAAGAGAAGCGTCCTATGGAGAAGTACTCTGAGGAGGAGAAGTACCCCGAAGAGAAGCGTCCCATGGAGAAGTATCGCCCAAAGGAAAGACTTTCTGTGGGGAAATCCGACGACGATGACAAGCGCAAGTCCGACGACGACAAGCGCAAGCCGAATGACGACGACAAGCGCAAGCCGAATGACGACGACAAGCGCAAGTCCGATGACGACGACAAGCGCAAGCCGAATGACGACGACAAGCGCAAGTCCGACGACGACAAGCGCAAGCCGAATGACGACGACAGGCGCAAGTCCGACGATGACAAGCGCAAGCCGAATGACGACGACAAGCGCAAGCCGTATGACGACGACAGACGCAAGCCGTATGACGACGACAAGCGCAAGCCCTACGTCGACAACAAGGACAGGCCTTACGTCGATAATTCTAAGTCCTACGGTCAGTGCAGCACTGGGACGCAGCAATGCTGTAACCAAGCAAACAAGGTAAATCATTATCTAAATATCATTTCTGTTGCTTCATCACTTACATGTCATTTCAGGCGGATTCACAGGCTACCCTCGACACTCTTGGCCAAGCGGGCTTGTTAGGGGACCTCTTCCTTTTTGAGAAGATTAAGAACACCAATCTCCTCGTGGGCTTCGATTGCAACCCCTTAGGTGGCACTAATCTCGCATGCGACAATACGGCGCTGTGCTGCGAGGACAACTACCAGAACGGCTTGCTTGCCGTTGGCTGCACAAATCTCATCCTCCCCATATTAAAGTAACTTCTCCTTGTCAGCGCTCATCGGCTTTTGGGTTCGGTATGACTTCCGGTGTACCTTACGACGAGGACAATTTTTTATAGACTACCCAACACTCCTTAGTACACGCGCA
The DNA here is from genome assembly GCA_022884055.1 of Russula griseocarnosa. Classification (NCBI taxonomy): domain Eukaryota; kingdom Fungi; phylum Basidiomycota; class Agaricomycetes; order Russulales; family Russulaceae; genus Russula; species Russula griseocarnosa. The sequence continues at coordinate 256,636 of JAGKRU010000005.1, forward strand.
TGTGCCTTCATAGCCACTTCTTTGTATCATACAATACATACTATTTCAAACCTAATTTACTATTTCCAAGTCTACAAAGTTGTCAGTCACTTTAGCCTACTGTTCGAATGATCACAACGTGCTAGTGTTCTCACATGTCTACGTCAAATAAGGCTAGAAAAACAGAGTAGTATATGGCTTTATGATTCTCATGAGGCTATAGGTTTGACAATTTTAAGGCCACGTCCACACGTTCGAGGGACGCCTAGGCAACGCACTGCGAGCTACTGTGATTACTGCTTCGATGTCCTCGCGCACCTCGGCGAGACGTGTCTTATGGTATTCAAGTGCCGCCGCCTGCTCAGGAGAAGCAGCGGTACGCCGCGCCGCATGGCGCACACGCGCGCGGTACTTTTGTTCGACCCGAATATGATGAGCGAGCTATGATTAGAAACGTGGTTCATACTTGTAATGGAATTCTCAAGACAATAATCTGCGCACCTTAAGACGTAGTGCGATGTCCTCAAACTTCTTTGTGAACTGGGATATGCGTTCCAGCACGTTACCTCTGTACGCGGCATCTGGATCCTCAACAACGCGCTGCGCAAGCAGCGTGAGGCGTGACAGGTTCCTGTAGTTCATTCGCGCTGTCAAGTATTTGGGTAGAAAACAAACGAGAACAAGCGCACCGTTGGAGCGAGGTGGTGAAGTCGTGCTGCTTCAGGTACCACTTGTACTCCGTTTCATTCATGTGTTCCAGATGCAACTGTTGCTCATGTGTTGGAGGCTGTCCGCCCTCCGTGCCGAGCGATGGCTGCCGCCCAGGCGGCCAGGTGAGCATAATGACGGGCATGAGGTTAACGAGAGTAGTGCCAAGGGCCACGCAGCCGTCTTGGATACCATGCAGTGCGACGCCGTCGGGCATCATTACCACGTTTTGCCATTCATTGGCGAGGTCGCAGAGCGTCTGTGAAAGAGTGTAGCTCCAGTCAGTAATGAGCGCCATTTTTCGGTCTCTATCATTGGAAAAACACATACAGCTTGGATGATGCTAACGTCATTCTGGCCCTGCATGAGCTGCCCAATGATAGGTCCATTGTCGAGCGGGGCAGGTAGTCTGGACACAAGGTGCCGCTGTTTTTCGCCGCTGGGGTAAGCCGTCATGTGCGAGAACCGAGGTTCAGGTAACGTTGCCGCATCGGTGAAGGGCGTGCTGTGTTTCGTCGGGGTGCGGAGCAGCTCGGGGATTGGCGTCAGTGGGAGGTCGCTCAAAGCTGGGGCGGTCGACGGGCAGCTGCCCAGGCTCACGATGGACTGCGAAGAACAGTTGTCGACCTCACTGCTGGCTTCTGGCTCTAGCGCGCGTGGCCCGTGTTGCGCGGACGGGCGAGCTGCTGCTTCAAGACGCGACTCCGAGTCGGGCGAGGAGAAAGATGTGTTTTGAAGGCCGAGTTTGATGAGGGTGAGGTCTAGCTTGAGCGCTACATGGTCATGTTCCTGATTGGCTATCCATGTTCCTTTGATTTTGCCCTTGCGCGGCAACTCACTATTGGATGATGGACGTACAATTTCCTAAAATGGAGTGGTGCATGTCAATGAAGATCGACGAGAGCCAGGAAATGGATTCGGATGCGTACGGTCAAGTTAGGTCCGGGTTCCGGTTCGGCCGTCAAATTATATTGCAACCCGTTACTGCCTGGTTCAATCCTGCCTGGCTCAATCCTGGTTGTGGGCATTGGTATCTTGATCGCGTCGCGATTGGCGTATAGATCTGAGGTTGAAGTTGAATTAGTCTTGTTCTCTGAAGGTTTGACAGAGTCACTATTCAAGACCTGATCGGTGGCGACGCCCACTTTTTCCGTAGTGCCATCGCTGGCACAATGTACGTCCACTGGTTGGTCGAGAGGGATTACCTCTGCCGCACTGGGGCCTCTGCCGTCCTGAGGAACCGCGCCTCGGGAAGAAGGTCGATTGACATTCGACTCTGTAGCGGAGTCAGAATAGGAACTAGGAAGAGAAGGGAGTGGGCCGATGGCGCTCGGTTCCGAGATCCCTGACAAGCTTACGGTCACAGACGATGGCGACGAAATAGTCGGCATTTCTAAATCGGGATCAAAGGTCGAGACCGTGGGAATGCTGTTTAGCCTCGGAGGCGCATCACGTTGTGACAGCGGGCGAGAATTTGACGCTGTGCGTGTGGACTCCGACTCCGACTCCTCCAAGTACTCTGTAGTGTGGTACGTGGCTCCGGTGCTGGACGTTTGAGAGGTACGTCGCACGGAAGCGGGGGTAGGGGTGATAGGGCTCTTGAGATTAGCACTTGGACCTGGAGTTGCTGTTGGTACCTCGAGTTCTTGCAGAAGTTCTGTGGCATGAGGAGATGAGGGCAATTGAGTCTGTACCAGAACCAGGGGTGTTCGGATGCGGGTGGGTCCGGGCATTTGGCGTATGCGGGATTGCGAGCCCGGAGAGGGGTATGGATTATTGTGATCTGGGAAAAGTGATCCGCCTCGAAAAGGCTCGGGGGTTGCTGTCATAGGAAGGTTGTGGCGTGACGCGATCGGATCGCTGCAGCTGCAAGGATGCACTTCCAAGACATCGCCTCCAGCAGTGATTGCTTGCCCAGAAAGAACGGGTGTTCCATAGACTGGGTGAATATCTAGGTTCAAAGCCATAGAAGTACCAGCCGAATCATTCATCAGAATAGTTGCGCCACCAGGTATAGTCGTTTGAGGTGTGCCAGAGCCTCTATCGCCACTCAGGGGGTTTGTAGCGAAGTCGATACTAAGAGGCCTGAGGGGAGTCTGAATTCTACGGTCGTGATGCATAGTGTCGTTGATTAGGAGATGCGTAAGTATAGTCGTACTGAAAGGCAACCATCGTAAGCGCGGAACCCTCGGAGAGAAGTAATATAACACGTACGATGAGCGAGTCCTAGGTAGTCGTAATATAAGAGTTTTCGGCGGGGTTTGAGAGAGAAAAGATCGTGATACTGGTGGGGTCGATCCACGACGCCACAAACCAGGAAATACAGCAGAGGCTTGCCGAAGCGAGAAAGAATGATTCCGGTACTTATACAGGCCCGCGGCGTCTTCTCAACGCTCATGATTGTTAAAGGGACTGGTTCCCAGGACAGCCACGTGAACAGAGAACAATAGATGATACTAGATGTTTCGTAGCCCAAGCGCAGAACAATGAAACCAGGCCAGTGACAGAGCGATGCGCTCTATTATCGAGGGCTATGGAAACGGGATAGAACGAGTACGTGTATGGGACCCTGTATTTTTGTTGTTGTTTCCTGACAAAGGATGAGGACAATGACCTGATCGTCCCGAGCCGGCTTGGAACCGTCGCACGTGCCGCGTCGGCCGTGACGTGTCTTTGTTTGGCATAACCAAACAATCCACAAGGGCGGGCGGGCGTGGAAACCAACTCAACTCATCATCCCTCCTCTTCCTCCCCTCTCGACACTACATCCGATCCCCTCGGAAACCTTATGCTTCCTTTCATTGTTGCCTTAGTCTTTGCTGTGGGCCTTCCTTTGTTGCCCTCGAGCCTGTATAGAGCACTTAATATTCCAACCTTGAAGTTCAACTTCCTATCCGCTCGCCATGCCCCCGAACAAGCACTGGTCTCTTCTCCCGAACCGACTCTGCTCTTAGAAAGCAGCTATGCTGAAGCCAGTCTGGACTTGGGCGAATCTCTCCAATACCTGGTCTTTCCCGACATATCTGGTCCTGACAGCTGGGACGACGCCGCAGCTGCACCCGCATGCGTGTCGATTATGGAAGAGCAAGAGTACCCCCAAACATCTCTCTGGCACACTATAAATGCTCAGCTCTTGTATCAAATCGCCGAAGCTGCAATCATTATGACCCTCTCATTTTTCGTTGCGGCTACATTCTTTCCTCGTCACTACCTTCACATTCTTACGGAACGCCTCTGTACTACTCTCTTTATCTGTCGGCAGTATAGTCCCAAGGCCGCTCTGTCTTCTTTCCTACAAGACGTTTTCTCAGGATTACACCGGTACTGGATGGAAAACAGCGTCGCTAAAGGACTAACTCCGAAATCGGCTGACAACGTCTCTTGGCTGACCGCCCTTGAAGTCTTCGCCGATATCGCTCCAGGAGAGTACCGCCAAAGAGAAGCCTCTGTTTCCTTGGTGTCTGTCTCCTTTCAACAGGATCAACCCAACTTTGTACCGTTAGACGAGGCTGATCTTTGCCTTCAGGGGTCATTTTCAAACGTATCATCAATTTCACCGGCTCAGCCCACGAGGTTCTCTGCCCCGATTGACACTACCTGTACGCCTTTGTTGGGTGTTCCCGCTCATTCTCCCAATAGCAAGACAGATATATCTGGGCAAGAGTGGCCTCGGAATATCCTTAGAACCATTATAGAGCGCCACCCACCTCACACCACAATGCCTACTGTCATCACTGAAACGAAAAACCATGATTCAGACATCCCCAATGCCGATACCTCCTCTCATACAGGGATCAGTCCATCATGTCTTCCCGAAGCATCAGAGCCTTGTAGCAACGCTCCTCTACCGGTCTCGTCCCACCTCCGTAGCTGTACAGAGTCTTTCCCATCTATTTCAATGGAGGATCTATACAACTCAGCTCGACGCTCTGCCACCGCAGTCCTCTCCGAGCCTTCTCTTAGAGCTCAGGCAACCAGTGCCTCTGACCCTTCCGCCAGTCTTAATTCATCTTGCGGTCTCGGAATTTCTCGAGAATATCGCTGGTACTACACCCAACCCGGACTCTGAAAGATCTCAATCTGAGTGTATCAGTACCTCATCTTCGAGGATCTCTCAGGGCAGCCGTAGGCGATACAAGTCAGATAGCATCCAAGTTCGTGCCGCCAGTTGTCATCTTGGGGACACTGCTACAACGCTAGCTCCGGCAAAGATAGATGCAACCTGTGCTTTCTGGAAAAGTGTGCCACAAAATAGCGAAGGGAGGGTTGAGACGCCTGTAAAGGAGACTTCTGAATCGGGATCGGGATCCCTTCATGGGGTCTGGGCAGTACGCCATATCGGGGGAATTAAGCCAGAGCCGGCCGAGAGAAGCCGTACTGCTACCGATGCCGCTCTTACGGGGATCGTTACCACGCCTGAAGGCACGCTAATTGTTCCTGCGAGCCAGAGGCCGGATGGAAGGTTACTTTATCTATTGCTTATCTGGTATTCATTACTCATACAGCTGCCACAGTTTACGCAAGGAGATAAGAGTTCGCCCCGGCTATGCCTTGCGAGAGCCTCTTGTCGAAAAGTACCGTCCACCTGCAATGCGGCGGAGGACATCGACGTGGGATCCACATTTGCGCGAATACCCAGGATCACCTCTCTCATCACCACATTTACGCGATCCTCTGGTACCTTCGACACCGAATGGCATACGGCAACGGCTTTTTGTACATCATGACAACTCACCGGCGTCTCTATCCGACAACTGGCGTCAGTCAAGCTCTGGCCTGACTGTAGAAGGAACGTCGTTGACATCTCTTACGCTACCTTTGATGGAGGTCAAGTTGTCGCCCGTTGTAGTAGATGGCCATGAGAGAAAGCCACTGTCGGAAACCCCAGTCTCTATCATCCCTATGCCACCGATGAAAGCGATGGCTCCCCAAGTGACGACGGCTGTGAGCAATTTGGTTACTCCAATCCAATCTGCGGATCGACTTTCTTTCCCGCCTACGGCCCTAGGTTCCTCCGCTATGAACGTGACCGAGAACGTTAAGGAGGCAGGTGCAAAGGTAGCTCAAGCGAGCAACTCCCTGGGCAAGGACGGCCGGGCGGATCGACACCCAGAAGAACCAAGCGGGACTCCTTGCACACTGACAGATGCAAAAGGTGCAGTTCGTCTTCCGTTACAGGATATCACAGCTTTCACTTCGGTACCCCAACCGAAAACAATTGAATACCCGCCCCATCCGCTTACAGCCACAGAAACTGGTCCAACACAGGTGACTTTGAAGCAAATCACAGGTGCTTCCTCGAAGGAAGTTTTCAAACCGCCGGTCCAGGTCAGCGAAGGTGACTCCCGAGAAACCACCTCACCAAACTCACCCCACAAATGGATGCCACCGGCCGACCGTAACGCACATTGTACCGTGGAGGTACTTCAGCTAAGTGGGACCCCCACACCGCATAACCGCCACCCGCGTGCCCGTCGTTCGGCCCCGCATCTCGGTAAGTACACCCACAACAATAACAATAACGCCAGGCAGCAGGCGAAGGCGGCCTGTGCGGTACAGACGCCGGACGGCTCAAAGCGACGGCGAACGCGAACGGCCAGTGCCAAAGGCGTCGAGAATTGGGACTTTAGTGTCTCTTGGGCTACACCTACGATCGACCGGAGCGGTCAAATCATCCTCCCGGCTGGAACGGGATGGAAAGGTCGTACTTCCGTGGGTGCGGTGGCGATGGTGAGACAACCGCAGTCGCAGCGTCAGAGACTGCCTACAGGGGTCATTGTATAGGATCGTCATCTTGTATTTCTCTATCACTTTAATTTGTCGAATGTCAAATTCGTTTTGTGGAACGTAGGACAAGCCGCAGAAACGGCCCTATTCCCCTTGGTTGGCTACTTGGTTCCTTCAAATAATTATAGTAGTGTCAAGGGACACTGCAATATAAATTCGGAAAAAAAAAAATAATAATCGCACTCGAGCAACCCGGAGTTACCCGGAGCCTGAGACTAGGTCACTCCTCACGGGCCCTCACGCATGGGACGCGTTCAAAATTGACATTTCCAATATCGCCGTTGCACAGTAAGTTAATGTGTCCAAAAATGTACGACCAAAAATAATCCACTCTCCATACAGTAAAGCCAATGCAGGCATGAGAACACCCATGGTCACTACCTTCGAAAATCATCGACACGACTCCAGGAACCCGATATTCCCTCGGATGAGCTGTAACATGGAGCGCGCTAGCTCGTCAAATTAAAAGAACGGCAGGGAATTCACTCATCTCTGGCAAGGTCCGACTATGGGGGCGAAGGAAATTTTGACCGGGCGACCTGCTCGCTGACGGGCAGAGATAAATGATTCAAAGGCTGCTAGCTCGATTCTACGGCAGAAAGTGAGCTGCTCCTTTGCATTGTAGCCATTCAGACCTGAGCTCGATTTGAAACGTGACTCGTAAGTTAGTGGCTAATGCATTCATGGGCCAGTAACTTGGATGGGAGAGAGAAATACAAATTTGAGAAACTTTATTCAATCTAAGCTGTATCAAAATGACCCTCTATGTCGTTATTACAATAATATGGTGTAGTCTGGTACAGCGCTTTGAAATTTAAGGAGCTCAAGAGATGGGGCCCGAAGCCAACGAATGAAAGCCTTTACGATCATACTATCGCCAGCTAAGTAGATACGTTTCAGCTTTGAGTGTATGACAACTTCTTCTTCCGGAAAACAGAGGATATGCGTATCTTCTGGTGTGGAAGACTCCAACGAGGTGTTCGAGTTGATAGGGATAGGGCGGGCTAATAGGGTCAGATCGAGACTGAGCAGGCAAGGCATGACCTGCAAACAGGCAAGAAGAGACGTTTCTGGTGTTGGGCCGAAGGGTGTATCGATTACCAATGTGAGGTCCGTTAGAGCAGTTGCGGACAATAAAAAATCGAAAATGGATGCGAAAGAAATGGATTTCACTGTAAGACGTCGTAGATGATGGAGAGAAGATAGATCTGGCCCCCTCAGAAACGTAGCTGGGATGTTCGGTATGTGGGAGAGAAAGGTAAGGGAAAGGCTCTCCAGCATGGGAAAGGCGCAATTAGTCATCTTGAAGAATTTGTTGAAGCTAGCCCACTCCTCTTCGAATGTGATATGACGCACGCGATCAGCGTGATGTTTGAGTACGGCCCGTATGCGCCAAAGAGCACTGCCGGTGATGCCAGTTGGGAAGAGGACATCACCGGCAGTGCCTTCTTCCCGGCCATCTATGCAGCGATAGTCAATGCGGCGATAGTCAAGAAAAATTGGCAAAGGGCCGGAGAGGATGGTCTTGATATGGCCTGGTTTTTCCGGTCCCACGGTAATGCCTAAATCCAAGCGGGTGACTGACGCGAACATGACAGCGTGCCACTTTCCGCAGACGTGTGCGAGATTGAGCCATAAATATTCTTTCTTCCACTTCTGATCGTAAGGATCGACGCTTTGTCGAAAGGAATCAAATATTTCTAAGAGCACTTCATCAGGGAGATTATTGATTGTCAACCTTGGAGGTCGATTCGTGTCCTGATAGATTCCTTGACTTGTGAGAAATCAGTAAGAACCTGACGGTGAGTCTGTGATAGACGTACTCAGGCCGTCGACCCTCATCAGTGGCAGCGGGCTCCATGGTGGTTGTGGTGTAACGTTAGCAGTATTCGAGTGCAAAGGAACAAAGGCCTGAGTTCAAAGACTACCACCAGGTGCCACAACAAGGGTTAAATTTACCCACGACCGAGATTTCTATTGTCTGGTCTCGTCCTAATTGTCGGCAAAGTTGGGTCTCGCCTCAAGCCTGAGACCTACTTGATGTCCATCATTTAACTGGAGATACGAGTAATCCAAATAATTACTAGAGTGATGCATGAATCGACAATATCATAATAAGCTGGTCACTGCTGGTGCCACCGTCACGGTGACAACGTTATCTCTCAAATTGACACTTCCAATATCACCATTATTGTGCCTACACATTCTTGTCTGCTTTAAAAGAACCACAGGGAATCCGTCCGTGTCAGGTCCGAACTATGGGTCAAATAAACGTTGACCTGGCGACCAGCTTATAGGTATGAGACAAATGGCTCAAAAGTCTGCACATCTCCGATGTATGTTGGCCCTCGTGAGTTAACTATGAGGTCTTGGCAAGTTCGGTTTATTCCAAAAACCAATGTTTTCTCGTGCGATACAATAGTCATTTCTGCCTCCCGTCCGGAGCGCCTTGACCCTGGAGAAGTGCTAAAGGAAGGTACCTGCGCCGCGGGATAACAGTACTAGTGGCGGCTCATCGAAGTCGACACAATCCTCCATTGTGATAAGCATTGTAGAGAGCGCGCCAATAATTTACATCGTCAACTCCGCGGAATCACAAAGACCTGAATTGAAATCGAAATGCGGCCTTGCAGGGACTTATTTACTCCGAGTGGGGAGGTATGCGACGAGAGACAAATTGAAGGTATATCAAAAAGAGGATACCAACATCGCGAAGGGATGAAGCTGAAAGCCTAACCACAAAGGCATTCAGTTCAAGAATACGCTTTGACGAAAGTAGCGGAGACTCGGAGAGATGTTAGTTTTAAGAGTAAAACAATACGTTCGGGAGTTGAATGCAGCGACAGAGAGAACCAAAAAAAAAAGTGATTTATGGCGATCGAGACGGGGCACGCAAGTCGTACGTTTCTGCATGATGCCGGAAGTTGCCAGCGTTAGACGTAAAACAGGCGGGGGACACGGCCTGAGTTTATTGTAAACCCCGTGACAGCGATAATTTTTATCACATCACAGCATCATCGGCCATCGGTAGTCAATTGCAAACAGATCGTATCTTCGTTGTGACATACAGAACCATCTATTACTGTCTAGTTGCATCATTCACATCGTGCTTCACTACGGTAGACTTACGCGTCCCGTACCAGACGAGCCGAGTTCCAACAGTCGCTCCGCGTGATTTTGGGCGTATAGGGGGAGGGGTTCTGTTCAAATGAGGGGTAACGGGTTAGCACAGTATAGTACTACGTTGGAAACATGACACACGATGTGATTCCTCTCCCACTTCCAGCCACAGCCACCAGCCACCCTACTTACTGTAATGAGTTGGGTCGTATTGTTCGTCGCGTACATTACCCCGTTGTTAAGAATATATTGGTGATGGTGCCAAGGGAATAATTGGTTCCGCGTGTAGTTCTGCTGTACGTTGGGAGGGGAAAACAAGTTTTGATAAATGCGCGGAAATCACGAAGTGATTGCAAGGCAAGCAAACAAAGTGAACTTATCCACTCCAGCACGGCATCCACGATTTTTTTTTAGTCGAGGTTTTCCTCGAGCAGCGGGATCAGGCGATTTGGAAACAAAGACTCATCCCATATCCCCCCAGGCAGGAGACCGGACTCGACAGTGTCGACGAGGGAGAGGGCCTCGGGCTGGTCGAGCGCGATAATCGTGGCGTCTTCCGCAGTGCAGACTATGGTCTTAATTGGGATGCCAAGGTCTGCGCGAAGCTGTAGGAACTGGACTAGGTTTTGTTCGTCATCCTCTCGTTCGAATATACTCCCGACAGTATCGGTATCAGTATCGCTACCGGCAACCGCATCGTTGCTAACACCATCGTGGGGCGAACGTGTGCCGCTAATACTGCAGCGGAAGAGGTGAAGGGCTTGCAAGTTTGGGAGAATGGAGGTTGAGGAGGCGGCGGGAGAAGTATCGCATAGCTCTTCGGGCTTTGAGATAGCCGTGAGGATGTCGATCGGCTTGCTCACATATAAACGCAGGACTTTGACCGAAGGTACGGAGCGGAGGAAGCGGGACCAGGATTTTTTAAAGAATCGATTCCAATCGTAGGGGAATTTGCTGGTGAGGGTGAGGTGAGTGAGGTGAGTGAGGCTGACATGTACGGATGAAGTGATGGATATGCTCTCGGGGTTGCAGAAGGACTCAAGGGTGCATCTGTTGACGCGTACGCTGAAGAGGGTTTCGTGAGGACTGTGTCGCCGGCCGTGGAAAACGATGTTGTTCCGGGCTGGTTTGTCCGGTGTGAAGTGCGACGCTTCCAAGTGAAGCTCAGTGATAGTAGAGGTGGTGCCAAAGAGGGTGATGGAGCGAGAGCAAGGGGCATATAATTGCGACGGGGAATACTTTGACGGATCGAGGAGGAGGACAAAGGTGGCGGTGTCTAGATTCGGCATGTCGAGATGTTCGAAAAGCTTGACGGTACCAAGGACGTTGTCGCAGACGAGTGCTTGGAACCAATTGAGTTCTCGGAGCCGGTTTAACGATACGACGAACCCCCTCGCAGTGGATTCAAATGTGTGGGGCACAGAGTTCAAAAGGGTGAGGTATTCCAAGTTGGGGGCAGCGTCGAGGCATTCAAGCAAGGCGTCCAAATCAAACACTCTGTCCGCGAGGGTGAGTGATTTGATGGTGCCCGAGAGATGGGTCGAGAGAGGTAAAACCGCTCTGAACGTCAATCGGTCGAAGAACTCGGACTCGCCAAAGAAAGATTCCCGAGAAGGTAGTGGACCATATTGAGTATCGTCATGCCATCCGGGTTGGTTCATCCGGATGGAGAAATGTTCGAGACCGGGCAGGAGAAAGTCTCGCTTAGCGAGCTCGCGATAGAAATCGTAGGCTCGATCACTGAAGACGTCAAGGTGTAAGCGCTGGATGCGCGTAGCGTGTGGTATTACGAGGCTTCGGAGGATCAAAAAATCGTCGGGCGCACGCATATCGATAATAAAGGAGACATCGAGTTTCGCATGTCGAGAACGCTCCATGAAACATTGCGCCGCGAATACGTCATCTTCTTCGCGGATGACAGTCCAGAGCGAGGGCGTGTCCAGAGCGACATCCCTCCATCTCCGGCAGACCTGCGAGGCAGGGACGGCGAAGGAACCACCTCCGAGGAAACTAAAGATGTGGACAAGAAGTTCGGGCGGAAGACGATTGACGGGCCGCAGATAGCTTCTGAGCGTGTTGAGTTCTGTCAAGGTATTTTCGAGCAGCAATGCAGTTTCTGCGAGCTAAAGACGAGGTGACAATTAGTTATATAGATAAATGTGGAAAGCCCTTGTTGTGCCAAGAACGCAAGAACGAACCTCGATTGCAAGCACTGAACTCGAGATATCGTTCAAACAAGTTTGTCTCGTATTTGGCAACTCAACATCGAGCGAACGAGCGAGAACGAGGGCCAAAAGATGTGTCTCAGACCTAGACATCATGCCTAGAGGCCTTGAGTCTAATCAGGTTGGTCAGTCTACAATGTTGCGCCAGTTGTAGCACTCATCGCTAACTTTTTGAAACAACGGAAAGAAGATCGATGTAACTGTAGATATGGATAGGCACAAAGGCAGTGTTTGTAAGTGTCAAGCTGAGAGGTGTGAACGAGTGAACTTGTCGTGGGCGCGAGACATGGTGAATCCTGCTGCGCAGTCACGCGGCCGCAGGTGCTTCGCCTGACTTTGTGGCAAATGTGGCATGTGAGTTCTACCACGTGATAGGTTTCATTCCAACCAAATCAAGCCTGGGCGGCCTGAGCATTGGCTTGGATTGTGCGAGTACAAGGCAGGTTTACTGGAGGAGAAGAATGTGAATGCAATGCAGAATGAAACTGTGATAAAAATGCAGTTCCGGAGGCGCCGTGCCGGCGAACGGGGGACTAACTTATTTTGGACTCGTCCTCGGATTCATCCTTCCTACTCTAGGAAAAGGTGATTACCACCCTTTTCTGTAAGCAAACTTCATATACCGTTTAAATGACTGTTGGAGAGGACAAGCCGATAAATTAAAAAAAAAATCACCAGTTCGAACCTCACAGGTTGAAACCAGCGGCTATTGACAGCCGCTCCTTTTAGCGCCCTTTAGTGACGAGGCCGTACAGCTCAGTTGAAGTGAAAATAGTTGCACCAGTCTCTTGGGAGATCATCACAGGTAAAGCAGTGATTATGACAGGGGAATTCATCTCCGTTCTATGTATTTCAGTACTGCAACACTAAGTAACAATGATTTCCAACACCTCGTTTCGGGTCCAGATTGGCCGAGACCTGTGCTAGACTCGCAAGAAGGTAAGGTGGGGCCTGTTCCACTGGCAGGGGCTAATAAGGGTGTTTCCACTCTACAGTGCAGTGGCATGGCATCGTTGATAATGAAAAAGTTAAACTGGAAAAGGAAGTATATATATCAGAAAGAGGACTCATTAATTGCCCATCAATCGCTCAATATGACGCTCAATCTCAAAAATGTTCAAGTGCCATAGCCGTGCACCTACTGATCAGAGATGAGAGACGCCGAAGATAGTGGGAACATGATCAGAATACTGTCGGAATTCTTCTCATGGTCGTTTTCATCTTATCAACATTGAATTCATAGACGCTACGGCCGGGTGTTGAAATCAGTGCTTCGTACTACGTCCCTTGAATCTTTTCGAGTAAGTAACAAACAGTACGAGAGTACGTTACAGACGTTGCCTGGGCCTCGCAGGATACGAATATTTTGTATTTGCAATTTTGGCAAAATTCCATGGAGACCACAGTAGTAGCCCACCTGAGGTCCTGCTGCAAGTCGGTCTTCTATTATAGGCCGTCGACCCAAGCTATCTCGGGTCGCGAGGGGTGAGCTGAGACAAACTTGGATGAGTGAACGAGCAGTGCGCGATCGCTCAGCCCCGGCCGCGGCAGTGTCCGTTCTTTCAAGCCTTCTCTAGACGGGAGACGAGACAAACCAGAGAGAAATTTATAAAACCTAGACAAGAAACGGGTTACGATGATGTCATGTTGCTATGTGAGGTGGGGTCTGATGCCAGCTTCCGGAATATTACAGTAAGTTTGCACGGCTTACGATAATAGATTTAGGGATCCAGAGACTTGAACAGCGCCACCTCAGAGTAGACCACCGAATCTCGACTCGTCGTATTTTGTCTATTGTTACAACTTGGGAGTGTTGGCCCGTGTAATACAGTATGCGGCGGTGGACTTTACGAGGAAGATAGTCGAGTACGGGAGGCCATTAGGACGACGAAGGTGGACAGTCTCCTACTCCAGGTCCCTCGGCTGATATACGGGGAGCCCCGCCGTCAGTATCCTCCTGATCCTGATCCTCAATCTGGGAATCCGCAGTTTCTTCTTCCTCCTCGGTAACAGCTCCAACCCTTCCAGCATCGACCAATCGCATCACCTCGACAATCCATTTTGCACCTTCATCCCACCCCGCCGCTTCTGCCTCGGCGAGTGGCGAGCGCCCCGCGGCATTTTTAATATCTATCAAGTCTATCCCTGGCCCTCTAGGAAATTCAACGAGGCGGCGCGCGGCGGCGAGCTGGGCGTTGAGTGTTGCCCAATGGAGCGCCGTCGAGCCCGCGCGATTGCCTGTTGACAGGAGCGATGGCGGCACAATGGGAAGAAGCATATCAAGCAGCTCTGTGGCGCGCCTCTTCCGAGGATCAGCATGTTATTGTATATTATTAGTGTAATGGCGTAATAGAATGTTGTGTTGCGGCGTGTGCCGCCATTCAAACTTGTCTGGGGGAGGGCTCGATTCGACTCACCGATGTGGCCATTGGCAGACGCCATATGCAATACATTGTTCCCATTCTCGTCTCGAGCCTCGCCCACAGGGGCTGTGCCGAAACGGTCGATAAAGGACTTGACGTCGTCTGAATCTCCGTAACGACAGGAGAGGAGGAGATCTTCCGTATCGTCGAGCGATGGCGTGGGACGGTCCATTACAATCGCCCGCAGAGGTGTGAGCGCGGAAATTTTAAACGGGGCCCGGAAATCAGAATCGGAGCCCATTATTCCCTTTTTGGACATCACCGGCAGGTCCGGGACTTGGATTCTTCCGCCTGTTGATACCAACGACAACAGCGTGGCTACGAAGGCAAGTACATCTTCTCAGCTAATTTGACGACGGTCACACCGTGCGGCCTCGTCCCAAGATGTCGAGAAGACTGCCTTATGATTCTTATCAGAACGACCTGGGCAACACGCGATGGACTGTGGGAGTTGGATCATCAGCACGAATCGACTCGGATCACCACGTTGGATAAACCAGGATATAAAAATGCAAAACGAACTGCGGAGAGCGCTTTCGGCCGGCCCAGCTTATGTCGTCTCCCAGATCTATCAAAAAGATATATGATTGGTATCTTCGGCTGAGGAGTACTCCCGGGCCTCTCCGTTTCAAGGCCGTGCCTTAGACGCACGCTGGAACGCAGAACCCAGGCTTCGCAGACTCCGACCATGTGCTCCAGTGATGCGTCGATGGGGGGTTGAACAAATGGAGTACGGTACTTTTAGCCTTTATGAAATCATAATCATTCCATAACATCACGTACCTTTGTCCTTCCTTTGGGCCTCAAAAGCACAGCCGTTGGTTCCATCAATTCCTGCAGGGATTTAGCCATTATGTCCCACTCAACACCTGCCACCTACCTCGTCTGGTCCCTCCTGTCAGTCCTGGTGCGTCTGTTTCTTCCCCTCCCCCGTTTTTGGGACTGTGCCTAACCGATCTCGCACTGCCTTTGTTTGATAGTTGGGGGTATTTTTGATCTATCATCTCTGGTGCTTTGATCGCTTCAGATGCTTGAGGTGAGCGTCTATCCTTACACCCTAGCTTGTCTACATTTTGAGCGTGCTGTCAGGTGGAATCAGGGCACTCAAGGAGCTTTCAAACGGGTTATGATCGTTCGTCATGGCACTTTCCAACCGACCTAACCCTCTCTGATCGGCAGACTAGTATTCTTATTTGTTGAGCGTGCCCCTGGTAGTATCATACTCAGTGGGCTTCTGTATCATCAAGTACCAGGAAGGTTTCATCGTATATCCCGGGCATGGCGGTAGGCCGACTGTGATCCTCAAATGCTATCGTTTGCTAATCCATCGTAGTCATCCCTAATCCGTATCAGCTGTGGTCACCTGCTCACAGAAGCGCTATTTTGCCCTTGTATTTGTGTCTCTCGGTGTCATGGTCACTTGAAATGTGAGTTTGCCCCTGCGTTTAATCTAGATCGAGGTGACTTATCCACCCATCCACCTAGGGTCACCCACCTCGAAGGTAAGGGCGAGATTATCGCGAGTTATAATCATTCGTCTTTCTTTGTACTGACACCTTGGTGGTGTGCGTGGTCGTATGGCAGAGCTGTGCTTTTGGCTGTTTGTCGTCAAGGCGGGGCCGATGCAGAAGGATTGGTTCGGCAGCATGTATTTCAAATTATGGAAGATTGGCTCGTGTATCGCAATTATTTACATGCCATTCGTGACGGTTTTCACCCATGACGATCCCCTCAAGGTAGGTTCCGTATCGCATGGCATGCAGAAACACATGCTGACTTCCAACACCCCATCAAAGTGCGAAGCGTATACGTTCCTTGCCGGTAGCCTGGGAAGCCTCTCGATCACGTTGTGGTTCCTTCCCGTGCTGTAAAGTTGTTTCACCTCCTTGGACCATGCATTGTACTTACTATTTTTTTGTAGGCATCTCTTCAGACCCTTCGTAAGCGGTTTGGTGAGACCCCATAACGTCTAGCCCGTCTTTCTCGTGTAGCTAAGTGCTTTTTAGCGACGAGAAGGCGTGGACACGAACACTATTATTCGCCTTACTAAATTTCACGAACTTAATGTATGTAACTTTGTTCTGGAGTATATCAGTTCGGCGACTCAAATTACAGACCTACTCTAGTCACTCCGCACCGTCTTTCGCCTTCTCTTTGCGGTACCCCTTTGCATCTTGTCAATTGATGGCATTCGACCCCACCCTCACGTAAACGAGTCCGTGTATGTATCATCGTTCCTATCATAGCTCCTTTGCCAGTACACTAATACTTTTCCTTTTTTGCACCATCAGTTTTGGATCTGGTACGTGGTCAAGGTATTCAGAAATTCGAAGACAGGGTATTGAAACGAGTTTTGAAAAGAATTCCTTGCCATGCTTGCTGGGTTTAGCGTTATGGTGTCGTCAGGCATAACGCTTGTGGTGCGCCGCCTTCTTCTCCTGGTCGTTCTACGACTGATTTCTCACCCCTCGACAGATATTTTTCCCTCGCTCTATTGAGACTGAGATAGCAGCGCACGACGCAGGAGCCCGGGGCCGCCGACTATTCAGTTCGCGACATCATCTCACTTTGATCTCCCAAGAGCAAGAGCTCTGCGGAACATACGCATTTGACCCCGAGGAGACACCGGTAGACAGCAACGCGGCTTCGCCCTCATCTCTGTATTGCAAACCAGGGGCTTTTCCGCCGTCTTCGTCGCCATCACAAGAGGATATGTATATACCAACGTATATACAGCAGCAGGAGCTTGTGCCATCCCCGCCACCCCCAGCACAGCTTCCGACGGAACCCATTCGTTTGACGCCGAATCGCCGCCGACCCTCTCTTGATTGTGTCTCGCCTTCGACCAGGAAGTTCCAACACCAACAGCAGCAGCAGCAGCAACAACAACAGGCTTCGGGCTTTGCGGAGAGGTTACTTAACCCAGCCACGAATGTGTCACGACTCAAGGAGGGCTTCTGAGCGCCCATTGGTACGTGAAACCCTCCTGCCATGCACGTTCGGCTCTCTTGCCGCCGCCGCGGCCAAATTTTTTTTTACAGTGATGGCTGACCTCTTATTTAGATCTGAGCCGACGATCGTGATTTTGATTCTTCATCACGGCCGAGATCGGAAAAAAGGTAAAATTATATGACAGATTTGATGGGTCATTTGCTCGATATTTCGCTTACTGTAATGATATCCCTCGAAAAGTTATCGGAGGAGAGGCGAACGTATCGGGTGCCTTATTTACTCTGTATTTTTACAGCACCAGCTTGTCTGACAATCCAAGGCCCTACCGTGCCTGCCCCAGTCGCGGTGGAGTGGGCGCGGCTCAAGCTGAAGCGACGTCGGCTGGCGTTAACACTGTAGATGATTACAACACTATCACACACACACCGACGGTACTTATACACTCCACGCTGCGGGTTTTACATGGATTTATTTTATCTATTTGGATTTATTGCCTTCTTACATGCCATGTACAATTATGCAGGGAGCTTCTCACCGTCTTGTCCGTGGTTTAGTGTTCAAACATACGGCGACAGAACGCAGATGGTCGTAATATCATGCCGAGGCCGTCCCCTGGCATTCCGTCGCATATGCCCGATCCCTGGGCCCAGGCAGAATTTAACTTGCAGGTTCCCCATCAAGGCACGGCGGGCGCTGCTCCACTCAAGTTCCCCTCCGGTTGTCAACTCAACGAGGTGCCCCTTTACGTAAATATAGTTGTAGCCTAATGTTACTATCTTTTGTTTTGAACCTCATGACGGCGTAATGATGGCTGATGTTCTGATGTTCTGACTGATGATAGAATTATTATGTGACGGATAGCGGACCCTCCGGAGGCATTAGCTGTAAAGTTGAATTGCACCCGGGCCGAGGGTTCTCGAGATCAAGAGGGGTGACTGTTATCTCCTAGGGTAGCTTGTACTCAGTATTCATTCATTAATGGTAATTACCACCGAAGAGAAAAAACAGTCAATCCCCGATTTTAATTCAATATACTTTGGGGTTGAATATTGAATTGTTCTGCCCGCCAGCGGTGAGTGTGCTGGCTTACTCAGGATAGGGCCAGAAGTTTGGAAGGTTGGGAAGGGAATTGGAAGGTTCGATCAAACACGTTCAAAGGACCACTGGCAGTTCAGCGCGTTCAGCTTGAAGTCCGAACCTCCGTCTTCATTTCCGAGTCGGGATATGTAATAGATCATGATGCATGATGTGTTGATAGGGTACTATCGTAGTGCTGTCGGAAGATAAACAATACCGGCGCATAGCACTGTCACGGCACGGCACCACAGGGCCCTGGGCCATGTACAACGTTGTTCAAAAACAAAAAGCCCGAAACAATTGAGAATCGTTCTGCCAAGACCTACTTCTAAAAAAACGGCTTGTGCTTCTTCAGGGACGCGCCACTAGTAGACTACTGCTATAGTACTGTACTGTTACTACTGTACTGGTTAGTGCACCTGATGATGCCGGGTATGGATGGCCGTACAGTACAAGCCAGGTACTATAAGTTGGACCTCAGTGGAGACTCATCGTGCCGTTGATCCGAAAAAAAGAAGAAAAGAGTGTGATGAGAGAGATAGCTTGATAGAGCTTTTTGAAATTTACGGGCGCTAGGGTGCGGTGGTGTGATGTGCGCGTGTTGCATGTCGAATACGCCAACTTGAATGTTCAAACGAAGTGACAATACGTATATACGTACGTCTGAATCTATTGGCAACTCAGAACTTCTTTGGGAGGCGGAAAATGATGCTGAAAATGATGAAGCTCCCAATGAAGGCTCGCGGTAGTACGGACCGCGTTCGACCCCACGATATCGCGACATTTCACACGAAAATATGACTTTTGATACTACTGATAACGGGAAGTACCAAAACAATAAAGTAAACTTGGAATTATACATGCTCATACGTATTCTGATGATTCAAGCCATCAATTATTACGCCATAGTTATCACATCGCAGACCTGCTGCTTCTCCTGCTGCTGTCGAAGCACCGCGTGGGCAATTTCTACATGATGACTGATCTGAGCAAGGCGGGAATGGCGCACGCGGACCAATCATGGTATACTCACCTCTAGGTGTCATGTTCTCGTGGCCCGAGACTGAGCGTTTCAACCCTTGCCACTTGCGACGAAGCTGATATGCGGACCACCGGTTCCAGCCGGGGTCGGGAAATTTGCTCCAAACGATCTCGCTCTCATCTAAAAACGAGAGCGACGTGACTCTATGATAGGATAATTGACTCATGAGAGGAAGGCCCCTTGTACTTTGCTAGAAGGAACCCGAGACGTGCGAGGGGAAGTCGCTTACTTGTGCATGAAGATGAAAGTGTCAACTGTAGACCAATCTGATTGAGAATGCCCATTGCGACTGTGCAACGACTGGACCCTGGGAATCCCAAATGTCAATCAATCAAATCTTTGGCTCGATAGGCGGAAAAGAGGGGGAGAAAGCACGCTGTACCATTTGTTACGGCATTGTTGGCCGTTCCGCTTGTGTCCCATCCGGGCCGCTACGTCTGCCCAGGATATCCCCGCGATACTGCCTCCTTGCCGGGACATCATCGACCTTACTATCGCGGTCAATTCCTCGACTTCTTCGGGAGACCAAGCACCTGTGTGGTGTGATGTAAATCAATACAGAGTGTTATCATGCGCGCTGATCACGTGACGAAGTTCAGTTTTCTTTACCTCTACGTCGTTCACCGCGATGTGCGAGATGGTTACGGTAGCGATCTCTACAGTTGGCAGGGGACCTTCCAAGCCGTTTGGATATCGCATCCCACGAGTGACCGAGTTCTCGGACGGCTCTAAGGAGAATGTGTCATTTGAACAATAAAACAAACTAGCAACTCGTGTCAATGGCGCTACGTCTACTTACTGTTCTAGTCCCTCGTCTTCACATTCCGACCATCGCCCCTGATTACTAGCCGTACGCTCCCACGCGCGACGAACATGGACAAACACGTTCTTGATAGGTCGCATAGGAACCGAGCGCGCTATCAAGATCAATGGTTATTGAAGGCTTTTAGTAGTAAGCCTGATAGTTCACTCACCCACGTCCTGCCAGAATGTACTACCCTTATGCTTAGTAAACATTAATTCGTGAATATTATCTTCTGTAAGCGCGTGCTTCTGGAGAGGTTCAACTAGCTGAGCAAGTTACCGGTCGATGACGATGAGAAAGGACTCACGACGCGATACTGCTCAATGGCATCCCTGATATTCTGCTCTTCGCTGATTGAGAAGGGACCCTTTTTGTAAACGAGGCCTAAAAACATATACGTCTCAAAAATCCGGATGTCATTTGAGATAGACGGGAACAGTACCTTCCGTCTCGCCCAGCTCTGCGAGTTTCTTGTGATCGTACCACTTAGTCGCTAAAATGGCGGCGTGTTCTTCGTTCAACGCCTCGGTTGACGGAGAGTATGGTCCCTATGCATTCCACGTGAGAAAACAACTTCCATGAGATGAAGAGAACAAGGCATACAGCCGCGGAATACCCCGCCACGCTTGCACCATGGTACGGGGTCGGAAGAGGACTGGCGATAGTCATTAGCTGGAGATGTGGAACATGGCGATTACATATAAAGACGGACACAAACAATAAGATGTGGAAAACAATATGCTGCAGATTGCAAAGCGTTAGTAGTGGGCCATGACAGTAAAGGCGTCGGGGTACGCATTATTACAATTGAGAGCCAAACGTCACGGGCCACGCCCCACTGGGCCTGACGACGGCGGAACACACGTGACGCTGCAATAACCGGAGCGATGCTCGACTGCTGTGGCCCAGGTGGCCCAGGAAAGAAAGAATTGATCCGCTGTGGTGGTGATGTGGCGATGTTCAAGTGCGATGCGACAATGTTTGGTCGTCCGCGTGAAATTCCCAGCTCAAATCGCTGCACTCTTCAACGCCACAAGCGCCCAAATCTGTCGTGCGCTATCCTCATCCAATGCCTAGAAATATCATTCATTCCGATGTCTCAGTGGACCCAGAGAGCGAGTCCGAGGCACTTTCTATCGCTCCCGATGTCGAAGAGGAGCCGGAAGTAGAAGCAGAAGAGGAAGAAGAGGAAGGTGAAGTAGAGGTAGAGGTCGACGTTGAGGAGGAAGACGACGATGGTGATGAACGCGAGGAGGGCGACGATGGTGACGAGGGGAGGAAGAAGGCGAAGAAGTGGACGAACCTGAGGAGAAGAAGAGGATGAGGAACCCGCCGACGACGGCGACGCGGTGCAGGAGGTGCGTACTGCAACTGTCCATCACCTGCAGTCGCTGATAACTTACTCCCTTTTGTCCCAACAGTCAGACCTCGATGAACTGTCTTCGCCCTCCGTATCCCCTCCGCCAGCGCCGGCGACGCCCTCCCGCTCGTCGCGGCTCAAGATCACGCTCAAACTTCCCACCCAGACACAAAAACCGTCTCGTGTGCGCCGTGTCGTCCATAAGGAAAAAGACCCAGACAGCGACGTCGAGTCTGAGGAAGATGACGATGATGACGAACATCCCCGCGGTGGAGAGGGAAAACGCCCCCTCACTACACGTCAAGCCGTGTTGGCCAGCGTCGTTGGGTCATCTCATGTTTCCTTGGGTGCGTCTCACACTTTCCTACTGGGTATCGGGTAATGTTCTTATTAAGCCATTGCGCTTCAAGATGAAACATCACGCAAGAAAAAACAGCTGAACGAGGCCGAAATCGCGCTCAGACGAGAAGAGACGGCGCGCAAACGAAAGCACCTCTCCGAGAAAAAGCTAGAAGATGAGAAGGTGCGCATACGGACATACAGTCACATTTACTTCTCCTGACTTATGGTGCACACGCTTTGTTAATCAAGGCGGAGACGATCAATCGCCTACTGAAGAAGAAATCCGGTACGCGAAATAGGCGCAACCCGCTCGCAAGCGCAGAAGATCGCACGCCTGCAACTCACACGGGAAATGGCACGCCAGCAGAGGGCGAAGTCGACGAAGACGAGAGCGGCGAGGCCGCAACGGCAGGAGTGGGAGCAGTTGTGCCGGTAATCGAAGTCATACCAACGCGCTACCGTTGGCTCTCGACACTGAGACCCTCTCCCGATGCGCCCCCTGGAGACAAGATGTTTCTTTCGTTTTCCGTCCCCGCGTCCTTACTGCCATCAGCTACCGACGTTGACGCTGACGGGGATGTTAAAATGGAGACGCAGGACCAGGAACTACCGAAGAAGCCGCGGGCTCCGGCTCCGGCTGTTTGTGATGTTGAGGGATGCTCGGCGAAGAGGAAGTACAGGCTGGTTCTGGATTGGGAGCGCGGCGCATGCGGAATGGATCACTTGCACATCCTGGAGCGACAGTCAGGACCGATCGCCGTTTAAGGACATTGGTCGATTCACCTTTGTGAGTTCTGTAAACTCTTTCCGAGAGCTGAGGGAGTCAATGGGCTAATGTTTTTCTTCTCTTTTAGTATCGACTTGGAATTGCTCCATGATATCTGGCTACTCATTCCTTACGCAAGTGAACAACCACTGGCGGGCCGTGAGGTGACTAGAGACTATGCACAGCGCAGTATATGGCACCGCTTGATAAGGCCAGTTGCCACCATAGTTCCGTGCCAGACTTAGTTTTCATTATCGTCTATCGTTCGAGAAGAATTTCACGTCTCACGTTGATACTGAGTGACTGAGTCTTTGTGTCCCTCACGACATCTGTAGCGGTCGTGTAGACACCGGTCAACTCATAATCGAAGATTTTACTATCTCTCGGAAATGCTCGGTAAAAAGATTATAGAATTACAGTAACTAGACGCCCAAAACCTGTTCAAACCCCGCCGCTTATACTGTAAGGTGACTCAACATCGCCCGATACACAGTGCTCCCTTGCTCTCCAGACCCCATCAGCCATTTCACAGCCGCATTCACAACGTCAGGGTTGCGCAATGCTTTACGAAGAGTTCCTGCCGCACTTTTCCCGTCTCGCGTATTTCCGCGCGCAAACAACATCCCTGACGACGACGACGAGACCCGTTCGTCGACTTTCGCGCTCAGCTCGACGTCATATTGCCCACAGAGAGATCGCACCGCGTTCCACACGCCCGAATGGGAATAATCTCCCCTGATGCCGCGCAACACGCAGACGTCGTTGGTGCGGACATGCAAGGTGCTACCTTGCCAGTGGGGCAGCAGCCAACGAGTGAGCGTATCGAGCAGCGCGAAGGGCGCGATGTCCTTGTCATCTAGATCGCTCGCTTCGTGCCAAAACGTGCCCATATTACTGCTGGCAACCCAACGGTAGCCGGAGATGATCAGCCGCAGCTCGTGTTCGCGTTCGTGTGGTCTGGTGGTGTAAGCATTCTTGGGCAGGAGTGTAACTGGTTGGCCGTAGTCGATGGTGGTGATCGCCTCGGGTCCGTGATCCTCATTGTCCTGCCATGGAAATTCGAGCTGGGTGTTAACCACACGGCTATGCATCGTTGTGCTCGTGCTCGTGCTCGTGCTCGTGCTTGCTTGCCCGTGGGTGGGACGTAGTCCGCACCAGCACTGGGCATGGGCAGCGTCAAAGGCTTCGGGGGAGACTATCATCGAAGATATGGTGAGCTATGTGAGATGACTGCGGATAAAAGTGTACACGTGCGATTGTCCTCTCGACTGAGCCCATTGGCGTCGATGTTGGTTGGTACAACTACTCGGAGCATTTTAGACAAGGTGAAGCCGAGATTGGTGACTGCATTGGGCCCAGTGTGCTACTATTAAATACACTCTTCTGTGGCCTGACGACGAGTC
This sequence comes from Russula griseocarnosa, assembly GCA_022884055.1. Taxonomy (NCBI): domain Eukaryota; kingdom Fungi; phylum Basidiomycota; class Agaricomycetes; order Russulales; family Russulaceae; genus Russula; species Russula griseocarnosa. Next base: position 280,625 of record JAGKRU010000005.1, read on the forward strand.
ATAGATATCAACTTTCGGGAAGTTAAAAAAAATGGCAGACAGTTTGTGACCATAGTTAGCGTGAAATTATGTGTAGTGAACAGTAGATGAAACAATAGCAACAAGTGGTGTGTGTGGACCGAAGACTCGGACATGACAGACCGAGTGACGATGAATACGAGTGCCAGTGCCACCTGTGCCACTTGCCACATACCAGCAGGCACACCACCTCAGACAATTGCACAAGAGCATGGGGTGAGGTTGCAACTCACAGTCTTACACAGGTGGCTCAGACTCCAACTGCTAGTGGCTGCGCTTGTCGTTATGATAAACGACGACAGCCACCTTTTCGCAGGCCCAAGCACGTTTACTCACTGGCATGCCACAAAATAAGCGAGTCAAGGGAACATAGTAAGCGCGCAAGAGTTTATGAAACGGCGCCCCATAAACAGTACTGTACAATCATTAACGGTCGTTCCTGTCACAAGCCATGTAATTACTGTAATTTTGTGTTCAATCTCATCTATTGATGATCGTTGAGATGATGTGTTTTATCTTTCCACCTCCAAACTTATTGTTTAACCGTTGCCTTCCTTGTTGTCGCCTTGGCCTCGTTCCATAGGTTCCAAACTAAACGGCCACACCATCGACTATTGTACTGTAGTAAGCGGAGAAATCGAATAAACCAATCATACGCGCACGATTTGCTGTGGTTCACTACAGTATGTCCACCGGGCGATCTGACAGACCCGGACCAAAATCCTCCGACTAGCCTAGGCCTGAACTCTAATGAAGGCTTTGGAGGAGACATATCCGAGGAAGCGAGCCAGGCACACCATTAACGCACCGACTTGCAAAATCTAGTCGCTCCTATCCCCAGTGCTATTTCTGTTCCACGAGGTCTCAGTATCACAGTCAACAATTCCACCCAAGCACGGCTTCTGCATCTTGACGGCGATCTCGTCTGGGAATCGGAAGGCAACTTACACACTTCGGTGTCATAGAGCACCCATTTGGATTTAATATTCGCTCTTGGATATCTCTCCGCTCATGATTTCGGTCTTCCGATTCAACGCCGGATGATGCGCATTCACACTCCCATCCGTGATGGGATGTTACAAGTTAACAACCAGCAAGATTCTACATATCAAGTGAGCACGCAACGTTCGATCATCAACATTGACCTACCTTCCTGAACTACAGCATGTTCTTGATGGCCCTTGGCCCATCCCGGCCCCATGTAGGTTCCGTTCTTGCTTTTGCCACATTCCCTCGTATTTACAGGATGCGGATGTCAAGCATCCTTCGATGTGAATTCCTTGGCATCCCAGCCGGTAGACTACACCAATGGACGGGCCGTGGTCGGTGGCAGCGACACCCAACGTGGGTCCAAACACCACGGTTACAAGATTCTCTACTGACCTAGTGCATTTAGCAAGGCGTGAGCTCAACTTCAGCTTCAACCTCCGTCTCAGGGTAAGTGGGCATGATTGTCGAATTAGGGTCATCCACTTGCACAACATCCGGTTTGTCTTCCGGAAACGGGATGGGTTGCACCGGAGTACGGTGCGAATCTTTCTGAGGTCACGACGTGAGTATCTTTCTTGCCCCGCCTTCAATGTCAAGAGAGCCACTCAGCTAGCACGTCTAATACTGGTGCTTTCAGATATCCAGTGGAATGGGCCACTGGCAAAGTCACTTGGTCCATTTTATCCACAGCCGCGGCTTTCGGTAAACGTCACTGCGATGTAGAGGAGTCCCACGGTATGAGAGACCCAGGGAAATCAAGACCCAAGATATGCCGCGACAGAAAACGAGCGAGGATAGGGACATCTGTTGGGATCTTGAGGGAACGTGGTCTGCGCTAGGTCCCCCAGGAGCCTATGGTCAGGATTCCCAAGTACAGGAATGGTTATAACGAGACGCAGAGCAGAGAGGCTCACAGCCTCAAATACACAAGGTATTTACACCAGTCCTTGCTGGGAACTCGTTTCCAGCAGGACTGTGAGGTGGAAGCTGCGGAGGGAGAGCCAACTTGGGTCGAGAGTAGAGTAGTTGACGTTTTCACCACAATGACACCACGGTGCAGCAACAAGAAGAAGCGACAGACAAGCTCTTCAATATCCCTAGGAAATTCAGGGCGGGTGTTCATCGTGGTTTAGAAACAGCCTCGGCGTTTAAGAGATCAAGTGCCGCCTTCCCCTGGACACCCAGTTCAGCTTCTAGTAAATTTCAAGTGCTGTTGCAATGCAGGTGCACCCCTTGGAAATCCACTTCTGCGACCAATGTGGATATTTCTTCGTACAGGGGGACTCTTCGGCGGCACTGGAAGAATACAACCCATCAACAGCTGGGCATCACACCAGAGAAGGCTGCAGCGATGCGCAGGGAGACGCAGGAGGGCACGAAGATTTCATGCGGAGGTATGTAGGTCAGAGTTACCGGAAGAAGGTGAGGATATCGAGATACCATTTTTACAAACCATAAAGGAGAGATATCCCAAATCCTCGAAAAAGCGAACCTACGGCAGCAAGGAGCGAGGTCGGCTCAATGGACGCTAGATACATTGAGCACTATTTTTCAGTTTTCATATTTTTGTTTCGGTTTCATCGACTGTCACTTGGTTTCTTACAGCGACGCGCAGTCCCCGGGGTGAGGGGCCTTCGCCGATCTGCTACTTGCATTGGTCTTGAGTTTCCTGTACAGTTCAGCCGTGTTCTGGCAGCTCTAAAAGATATTCTCGATTCGCCTCAGACCAGTCTTGATTACACACCGCAATTTTCCCTTCACTTACTGTAATCCTCCCAGTCTTTTCTCAACCACGAAAACGAGCCAGGTGTGTCACCTACAAGTTTGGAGAATAAAAAACCAGGGCATAGTGGACAATCAAGCGGTATGTTTCCTCGTTGAAAAAAACAGAGGTGAGGCACGTGATTACGTAAATAATTTATCCGCGGATATCGTGGGCGAGTGGATGGCAAGATGTTATCTCCGTCCACGAAGACACTTGACCATATCGTCCATCTTACCTCCCCAGGCTCATTCCACGACACCGCCGAACAATTCCGCCAACTCGGTTTCAAGTCGTTCGTTCTTCACTAAACATATTCACCCACTAATACTACCAATCAGTGTTATTGATGGGGGCACCCATGCCAGTGGTCTGACCGCAAACTCACTCATCGTGAGATCCTCTCCTGCCCATCTCCCAAACCCAATTTTTGATCCGGAAATACCAAGATCTTGCCCGATGGCGCATATATAGAACTACTCTCCTTCACCCACCCCGAATCGTACTACCCGCCCTCAAGCCCAGCCCACGAAGCTCGCCGCAACCAACCATGGGCAAATAAAGCCTGCGGCTGGGTCGCCTACGCATTTCTCGGCGCCCCGCAATCACCACCACAGCCTCTGCCACCGCTTTCCACGGTTCTGAACAAGCGCTTACGTAATATGGGTAGTAGCACGCGGTACGAGGTCGAAGTCGTGGGTGGTCGTAGGCGGTTGGATGGTTTTGAGATTAAGTGGGAGTTGACGCCGCCTGCAATGATGGGCGAAAAAGTAGGAGGAACGCGTCTGCCTTTCTTCTGCGGTGATCTGACGCCGCGTGAGTTGCGGGTACGTGCGTGCATATATTGTAGTAATACTACTATTGACGCTATTTCTCGCCGTGCGATAGGTACCAACACGGCCGAGATCAAACACCGAACATCCAAATGGCGCGCTGGGCATCGCACATCTCCGCGTGTTGGCACCACCTAGCTTATTCGCAGGAGTTGTAAACGAACTGACGGCGATCGTGGGCGAACCACCGATCAAGGCCATCCAGGAAGAGGACGAAGAAGGAGACGAGCCGCTTGAACTTGTGTGGTTGCTTGACCTACCGGACCAAGTTACGCCCAGGCGGCATCCGCAGTTAGTGCTTTGCGAGCCAGATATAGAGAACGAGGCGGAACTGCGATTCGTGCAGACGCATGGTACCGGTTTGTTTGAAGTTGGAGTGCGCGTAGACGAGGGTGGAGGTAAGCGGGGCTGGTCGGATACGCCGTATGGGAGAGTGGCTTGGATACCCGTCTAACTAGATGAGCTTTACTACGGAAGGCTGCCTTCTATTTCTACGTTTTGCTGACGCTGTACTGTAGTGCGTCGCTTATATTATGCTTTGGTCGAAGGAGGATGGTCTTGAGACGTCGTACCCGTATGTGCGGAAACCATGCGATTGCATCGCCAGGATGGCGCTATATTCGCTATCAAGAGCTCGCAAAGTAGAATCCATTCCTTGTGTGCGGAAGTCCCTTTTTACGCTGCCTTATACTTTTCTCATGGATGAGCACTGTATGGTGTCTCGCGGTAATGCTTCATTCTATGAGCAATTTTCATCTTGCTTATGCGTTATTCAGAAAGAAACTCATGATGATACTCTATGATGTGAATCATAGATCCGGGTCGTAACCCCAACACTACAGGGTTTACTACGTACAGTGCACACCGCTCAGGCTAGGCTCGGCGACAATTCAGCTAACTAAAATGAAATCGGACAACGGCGGTGGACAAGAGTGCAACATGTGCTGAGTCTGACACGGAGCCAAGTCCGGCGGCGGCGGAAGTTCAAATCCTTAGTTGGGTGTTTCTTCGGGAGGATCGGAGACCGGGCCGATTAACCGGCACTTACCGGCAATTGGGAGTTTTAGGGGTCCCATAGGGGCGGTCCGACGTACACTCCACTTCCGAGACCGCCGCCCAGTGGCACCCCTAGCTCTACATTTCTTCTACATTACGTCGTCGGTGTTCAGGTCGTCCTGTATAAAAAGGCGACCTGAACACCGATGAAGGTATCACCCACCTTTCACTACTCACACACCCACCCACCCATTATTGCTTTTTGCCTCGCGTTTACCAACCAACCCAAACAGCTAAGTCCCGATTTCTCGGGACTTAGTTGTCACCCTCTGATCGACTCTTGCAAACAATGCCTTATCCTGCGTCTGCAACCGAGCTTCTGGGCCAGACGATTGATAATGGTGCACTGAGGATCGAGGCGATACTGGGTGCGGGTTCTTTCGGTGTTGTTTATCGTGCTGTCGACACACGTTCTGGAGCGCTCTATGCGGTCAAGCGCGTAGAGAAAGCCTATTTGGACTATCACCAGAGTCGCGAGACTCGTCTTCATGCACGAGTTTCGTACCACGAGAATGTTCTCACTTTCCACCGTGAGATCAACGCGGGCTCTTATGCCTTCTTCGTTTACGACCTCTGCGCTGGCGACCTTCACTCCGTCATCAGGAACCACACCTTCTTCCGAGATGATGAGCTAATCAAGCGTGTTTTTGTCCAAATCATTGATGCGCTTGATTTTTGCCACTCTCGAGGTGTCTACCATCGCGATTTGAAACCTGAGAACATTCTGGTTTCTTCATTGAGCGGAGATATTGATGTCTTTGTCGCGGACTTTGGTCTTGCGACCACGAGCAAGATAACCGCATCTACTTGTGGTACGCCATGCTTTATGAGCCCAGGTATGCACCTCGTGAATTTCGTTGCATTATTTCATTGCTAATCTGCTTATACTTGCTCGCAGAGTCGCTGGTGCCGCACCATCACCCTTACTCGACAGTCGAAGGAGACATCTGGGCTCTGGGTTGTATATTGGCGGAGATGATCTTCAGCGTTCGTCCATGGACACTGGCTTGCCCCGAAGACCGGGACTATAGCGATTTCCTCATGGATCGCGCGATTCTGCTTGACATCCTCCCCGTTTCCGACGCTACCTACTCGCTCTTCACGAAGATATTCTCGCCGCGGCCCGAATTTCGCCCTTCGTTGGATGAAATCCGAAGAGAGGTGCTCGCGATGGATACCTTCTTCCTGACCGACCGAGAGGCAGCTATATGCGGATGGGCGGACCGCCTCGAGAATAAGTTGCAACGTAAATTGGGCAAGAAGTGCGGAGTCCCATCAGTATCATCACGTTGTTCCGATGAGACGTCCTCCGGATCGTGCTACCCGCCGACATCCGCGTCATCGTTCTCGTCTACATCGTGCAACTCGTCCGGCTCATCTTCTTCCGCATTCGAGTCGGTTTCGTTAGAGTCGAGCTCCGCTCCAGTCACGCCTCCCGCTCCAGCAGTTGAGGCCTTTTATTCCGTGAACAAGGTGGCTAGCCAGGGACTGGCACTGCCCGTAACCGCCTTCCAGACTCTTTAATTGATTGGATCAATTACTTGATTTATTTGCCTATTTTAAACAGACATTATGGACAATTACGATACGATACGATATGATACGAACGGACATGATCATGATACGACACGGACTCGATGAGATATGACACGGACACGATATGATACCTTGTAGGCATAAATTATTCGCATAACTTATTTGTACCCAAGAAAGAATAAGCTACTGGATAAAGAATTTATAAACAGCATGGGTGCATTGGCAAAAGGGCATATTCAAATACTGCAAGTCTTTCAACTTAAGAGTTTTTACTTACCGGCAAATGTAAAAGTGGGTGGTTACGTCACTGACGCATTTGCCAGCCAGCGCTGTAACTTTATTGTATCCTTATCCACATTTCCATCCCCATCGCCGGCCAATATAATTGAATATGAAGTGAAAAAAGGCTTTCAGAAAAAAACATGACTCGGTCGGCCGGATCTTGAATGCACTATTGCATGCTAATCGCTGATATCCCCACTTTTTGATAAGTGATCGACGCAAAGTCACCCCTAACCTAGGCTGCCATGGGTATAGAGCGCATCAATGCAAGGCAAGTCGTTCCGTGGTTGTCACAGTCGCCTGCTCTGATTTCTTTTTCTTCGCACAGACATTTTTCAGTAAAAGTTGGATCCGCTCCGGTCGAACATGACTTTTTTTTAGAACGCGTCGGATAATGGACGCTGAGAGCTTATGCGCAAGACAAGTCTCATGACGCCATTGATCCGTAACGTCGATCCTAACTTATGCCCCTCACTTTCGGCAGTCGTCGGATTCGGTCTAATTAATGCGGTTGTACGGCACTCGCTCCGAAACCTCAAATCTCGTTCATCACACATTCCCTTACATTTCTCTGGATTCAAACGTAACTCGGGTATGTGAACATGTCATGGCTTCAGTAAATTTGCGAGTGGGAAGGTAACCTCGACTCATGAAAGGGCAGCATGACCTAGGGCCCATTCACGGCTACTGACTTATGCTATATCTGTAATAGGGAAGGTTCCGGCTCTTGCGGCATAGGGGGATATCGGCAATGCAGTGGAATCAGGTGTGCCCACACCAAGTTGCAGGATCGTGGACACACCTGACTGCCGACATCTTCCCCTATGCCACATGAGCACAGATATAGGATGGCGATGGCCTTACAAATTGGCTCGACTATGTAATACACGTGTGAATAGCTCAGGTCTGAAGGGTATAGGGTGACCGTAGGTCAATAAAGCGTGGTAATCTCGGCGCCATTATTGTTGCAACATTTAGGAAGTCCTCGACCGGATTGGGCGCTACTACTATCCCAGGTCTCGACTACATTCATAGTCACACGATCTGGCGGCGACACGGAACCTAAACAACGTTGCCTCCTAGTGATCACCAAGTACCTCCTATCGGTGGTAGACCGTAAGTTTGGATGACTCACGGCCTCCTGTCTTGGGCTGCACATTGCGCCTTCGTGGCCTATAAAAGTGTACAGATATGCCCCACGAGGGCCTCCTCCACCTTCACCTAGCCCCTCTATATACAAGATGGCTAATCCTGTCCACGTCAATCCCGCCAATGCTGCGCGCCGCCTCACGATCGGGGGATCCGACTGGTTATGGGTTGTGTTTACGATTATGATCCTTTCAGCAGTGGCGGTCTTCGTGTGGTCGAAAGTTGTGGGTCTGTTTCCTTGGTTTTTGGCTCGGCGCGTTTTTCACCGGGACTCCCTACCCCTACCGAAAGCAACCTAGCGGAACGCGAGCGTTTCATTATCTCGCTGTAGTCATCCTCACGGTGTCGTCGTTGTCATACTTCGCTATGGCATCCAACTTGGGGCAGACATCCGTCAGAACAGAGTTCAGACCCAGACGAGGTACAACGCGTAGCGTCTTTGTGTGTTTTTCTTTCCCTCCCCTTCGCATTGTTCTATTTTCCTAATTGTCTATGAGCACAGTGGGTGCGATATATACAATGGTTTATCAACGCACCACTCATCTTGCTCATGTTACTTCTGACAACCGGCCTCCCCCTATCTGACCTCTTTCTTACCCTGTTCATGATCCTCGTCACGGTAGTCATGGGGCTCGTCGGTGCACTCACCCCGTCAAGCTACAAGTGGGGCTTCTTTGTTTTTGGCGTCGTGACTCTTTTCTACGTGGTGTGAGTGTTCCTGTACTTGATTATATCATTCATGGACTGAGTCGTTGTATGCGATTAGTTATACGCTGGGCATGAAAGGGCTCAGATCACGTCTCCTTGCGAACAAGCCTTTCTACAGTTTGGCTGCGGGTTACACCGCCTTCATCTGGCTAATTTATCCCATCTGCTGGGGCCTGTCGGAGGGTTCGAATACAATCACGGTAACCAGCGAAATGATTTTCTACGGCGTCCTCGACCTTTTCGCTGGGCCGATCTTCCTGTTCGGTTTCCTCGCTGGGATACAAGATCTCGAATATGACACCCTCGGACTTCAATCTGGCAAAGCGTCAGATTATGTGGGTGTCCCCGCGCGCCCGACTGAGAAGGCCGCAGAAGCTGGTGCTGCCGCTTGAGAACAGAACAGAAGTCATTTTCCTTCTAATATATTATGCTCCTCGTTGTTCGTACTCCCTATGAAATATGTGTGTATCTTAGGATACACTTAATGAATGAGTTGTTGTGTAAAGTGCTTGATAGATATAGCCCGATTTGATTGTGGGTGTGGCTGGGCTGACTTACTATATTCGATCACGCGCCGCCGATGCCGTCGACCGTGACTCTCTTCACATCAAAAACATCCTGCTGCCTCCGGCAAAGGTGTACAGAAAACCTGCAACCCTTCACAACTACCAAGGAGAGTGCTAACGATAAATGAACCTGTCCTTGTATGCCGTCAATGCATTCATCGTTCTCGATACGGATGGGCATCGTGTTCTCGCCAAGTATTATTCGCCAAAAGGACGGACGCAGTTGGGGGAGCCTGATCCCAACAAGGGCCTGACAAACCTGAAGGAGCAGAGAGCGTTTGAGAAGGGTTTATTTGCCAAGACGAAAAAGCCTGGTGGTGCGTTGCGTGTTCTTTCTGGCTTTCGCCATGCTTCCCTTTTTTCCGTCCTTTAAACCCTTTTCGCTGGCACAGGTGATATTATATTGTACGATGGACACCTGTGCGTGTACAAGCACTCGTTGGACCTTATCTTTTACATGCTGGGAGGACCGCTGGAGAACGAGCTCATGCTGCATTCGGCGCTGAGTGCGTTCATGGATGCCATACATTTACTCTTGCGGAATCAAGTCGAGAAGCGAGCTCTGTTGGAGAATTTGGATTGCGTCATTCTCTGTTTGGATGAGACGATAGATGATGGGTGCGTGTTCTTTTAATAAACTCTCTGTGATGTGCGTTTTGTTGACAATGTCTGTTGGTCTGCGTGGCTCGCGCGTGTAGAATTATCGTCGAGACAGACCCGACGACGATCGCGTCACGAGTGAGCCGTCCGAGGGCGGACACGACGGAAATTGTGATCAACGAACAAACTATTTTGAACGCCTATCAAACGGTGAAGGAGAAGATGCAGCAGAGAATTGGGCAATTTTAGCGGCAGCGCGGAGAGGACGGGGGTGTCTGATGCATGCATCATCATACATGTTGTCATGGTCGCAATTGATTGCCCTGTCATGAAACGTTCGCGAACACATCAGTTACAAAGAATGAATGATGCTGGCAACTCTATCGCAGCTGACGTGGCCGGAGAATAATGTCGACCGCGGATGGGTCGCCGCGGGCCGGGTGCGCTTAGTCATCAAGTTGGCGGTCTCGGTGGGCGTTGAGGTGGTGGTGACACTGCCCTGCCATCAGCCATGTCTGCTAGGCGACAGGCATCAACAACCTCCCTCTCAAAATATGCCAGAGATGGCTCCCCAGATCCCTCCGCCCGCCATCTTGACTTCTGCAACGCTTTCTGGGGCCCCAATGACACCGGTGTTGACGTATTGTTCGCGAGAATGCGCGGGGCCGCCAGGACCATGGAAGAACTTCGTAACTTTTGGAAGGAGAGGTACCCCGCTTTCGCTTTCTTAGTAATCGTCTTATTTCATCGCTCCGTAGGGCCGTCATCGAGGAGGACTACGCGAAACGGCTCGCTAAACTCACAAAAGCGACGTTAGGAAGAGACGAGATAGGGTGTGTGTCTATCCGGCCTGACCTCAAACCTTCCGTGCACTCCATTGACATGCCACGTCAAGCGAATTTCGGAACTCGCTCGATACGTTGCGGCAAGAGACGGACAAGCAGTCTACCTTCCATATGCAACTTGCGCAGCAGATCCGGAATGAACTTGAAAATCCCGTCACCGCTTTTGTCGCTCGTCAAGCACAACACCGTAAGGTGTATCAGGCTGCAATCGAGAAACAGTTCAAGACGAAGCAGGCGCAGGAGGCCCATGTTAACAAGGCCCGCGAGAAGTACGAGCAGGACTGTCTTCGTATCAATGCGTATACCGCCCAGAGTACCCTTGTCCAGGGTAAGGATCTGGAACGTATCTCCGTCAAACTCGAACGTGCACAGCAGACGGTCCATGCCAACGAACGTGAATATGCCAACTTTGCACGCGCTTTGCACGAATCCATTGCCAAATGGGAGCAAGAGTGGAAGCAATTCTGCGATAGCTGTCAAGACCTCGAGGAGGAACGCATGGATTTCACAAAGGATAATGTCTGGGTCTATGCCAATGCCGTTTCCATTGTCTGCGTCTCCGATGACGAGGTAAGTCTTTGCAACCCTGGGTTCTCATGGGATCAGATCTGATGGCGATCGACGGTGGTCATGATCTCCAGTCTTGTGAACGGTTGCGTCTGGCCCTTGAATCATTCGAACCGGAGAAAGACCATGAGGGTTTCGTTCGGGATTATGGGACAGGAAATGCCATGCCAGATCCTCCGCAATTTGTCAACTACTCATCTGCAGAGGGCGTTCCTCTCACTTCTTCAGCTTCAAAAGTCACTAGCCGCCCCGCTCAATTCACACGCGTCACACAACGCATCAATCGTCTTGCCACTGCAGCACCAGCACCAGCACAACCTCAGCCCGAAGACGAACCCGTCGTCAATACAGCAGGCGTGGGTTCCGGTAACCGCCCGCCTAATCCCAATGATAACACACCGGCTCGGGGCACCACCCTTTCAAGGTCCAGCACGCGACGCCAGGCCCCTCCAACGAATGGTAACGGTACCACTAATGGCCCCATCAATGGAGTCTCGCCTAGTTCTTCGCCGCCGGCGAACGCACACCGTTCGACCAACAATGCACCCTCAGCGCCATCAGCCCAACATGAACTTGTTGTAGGTGACAATTCGTATAGAGTGGATCTTTCCAAAGATCAACAAGCCACCTCTCGTCCCCCCACCAATTCTTCGAAGGTTGGCGGTGAGACGGATCCCATGGTACAAGCTATGGCAAATCTACGTAATGGGGCGGGAGCCACTGTTGGACGTAGTGCGACCCGTAGGGTGCCGGCTCCGGATGGCTCAGTCTCCGCTTCGCCGTCCAAGGCGCTCACGCCACCCGCACCTGTCTCCCCTACTAAGAATGTCGACTACCGAAACTCAGCTGAGTTTGTCGTCGGTGCTCCTCCAACTGCCCACTCGCGCTCAACGTCACCCGTGCCACCGAATGCCAACTTCATGCAACCGCCGTCACAGGCACCGGCGCCTGTCGTAGACTCTGTCATTGATTCGTACCACCAAAGTTTCCCGGGCGAGCGTCGCAGCCGGTCTAACAGTCGTCGCGCGAGTTTCAATGCACCGCAGCCTGTGGCCACACAATCACAGGCCAGTCAAGGAAATCATCTGGACCGCCCACCTAGCAGGGAAGGAGGACACGCTGGTATTGGTGCCAATGGCCGTTCTCGTAGCCCGTCTCTCGGCCATCCGGCCTCCCCCGGTACCTCTCCCATTGCTTCCGGGCCATCCCGTGGTGGTAACCATATTGACCAAGGCGCAGGGCAAGGACAGCACCGCGCTACCACGCCCAACAGCGTGGGTATCGCCCTCGATCCTCATGGAAATGTTGCTATGGACTCGATGGCAGATATATATCGTCAACAGCAACAGGCCCAAGCAAGGCAAGCCCAGGCGCCACCGCCATTGCAAGGACTACCGCCTGCACCAGTGCAGTACCAACAACCCCCGGCCCAACTGCAATCACCTGGTGGTGGTGTGGCCCGTGCGCCCACACAACGTCAGACAGGAATCACCAATCCATATGTGCCGCCCTCTTCTTGGCAGAGTCAGCCCTCGGCTCCGTCGCCACAACAGTACGTCGTCTCACCAGCAGCGACACAGCAGGCTCCGCACCACACGCCTGCATACGTGCAACCTCCACACCCGTATGCGAACGCGCCACCACCGCAGATATACCATGCCACACAGCTCAACTACGGCATGCAGCAGCCGCCACAACAGCCGCCATCGCAACAGCAACAGCAGCAGAGACAGCAACAACAGCCGGTGCAACATGGCGCGACGGGCTCGGGAAGCGGAGATTATTATCCGCCGCCCCAGCATCAGAGTTATGCACAACCCCCGCCCCAGCAGCAACAACAATTACAGCGACCGCAACCGTATCAACACGTTGCGTATGGTGGTGGTGGATACAGATCGCTTAGCCCTGGTCCGGTAAATAGGAGCCCATCGCCACAGCCGATGGCGCTCACGCAGCCGCAACCGCAGCCAGTTTCTGAACCGCCAACGCGTCAGTATACGGAGGATGGACGGGGCGTACTATTCTATGGTACGTTTTCGTTTCTTAGTGTGATGTGAGGGAAATATGTTGATGATGATGACGATGATAGTGCGAGCCCTTTACGATTACACGGCGACGATCCCAGAAGAGTTCGATTTTCAGGCTAGTGATATCATCGCTGTCACTGCTACACCTGAGGACGGGTGGTGGAGTGGTGAATTGCTTGATGAGAATCGGCGGGTTCCTGGGAGACACATTTTCCCGAGCAACTTTGTGCATTTATTTTGAGATTTCTTCTCTCCTTGCCACTCTTTACCCCGCTCCTCGCCTCGTCGATTCCCGTGGATTATCATCACACCATGGTTGATCAATGGGCGATGAATGATAACGTTGGCTGGTTCCTTGGGACTATTCAGTTCAGTTTGTGCGCGTTCCGTTTGTGTGTACCATGTTCATCGTATATGTTCCCTCTCATGCCTTTTCTTTCTTTGTATCTATGTGCAATGCTCCGTTGTCAAAAGCGCGAAGCTGTGATGGAAGGTGGGAGATGGGAGGAAGAGGGTCACGGTCCTGTTGTTGTTGTAGGAGAAATTGACTCTTTTTTTTCAATTACTGATGCTAGACCAATGTTTGGTGCGAGAACTACTAATACCCTCTACTATGCTACCTGAGGTGTTTGTCATATTTGTTTTGCCCTACCAATACTGCTTGCAAATGAAACTAGCGCAATCGCGTTTGAAACACATGTTCTTCGCATGCGGTGTTTTTTGCAGATGCCAACCTGGCGCGAGACACCGCATGCTCAGTTTTGAAAGTGTTTGGCTACTGTACTACAGTACCGTGCTGTAATTGGGTGCGGCTGCGCAAGAGAGCACCAGTGTTTTACTTATTTTATAATGTACAAGATAAGCTGTCACCGGTCACCGGTCACTTCTCATCGTTATCTCACTAGCGCTGGGCCTGCCAAGAGGTCGTTGTTATTCTTTCCCCTGTGCCTTCGGCTAGAGCCAGTGGGTATAAGTCAGGTAGATCGGCATATGCCGTGACAGAAAAATTTTGAACACGTTTGCCTCGGGTCACGTTGATGAACATACTGTAGCGTCTTGGGCAGATGCGGGCGAACAAGACCGCCATCGAGATAAAAGCGTCGCGCGGTACCCATGGAAGCCGCCCTCCTCACCGATGTCAGTGGGAGCGGTAGTGGCAGTCAAATAAGAGTGGCAGGCTTGAAGGTTTCTGAGCATGGATAGTGGGTGTGGGATAGAGCTCGGAGTTTGCGCAAAGGTACGCCTTTGTGCGGAGGTTAGAGGTTTGGGTTAGAATGGAGCTTCGTGACGGGTGATAGAAAGGCTCTTTTACTGTTGGTCGCTAGCCAAGAATAGAATGTGGCGTCGCGCAACTTGTTCTCTTTTTTTTTTTTTTTTTTTTTTTTTTTTAAATCAATCTTCTATTCGCACGCGTAGCAACGAGTACAGGCGTCACATACTACTACTGAGCAGCACTCGTGCGTGCGTGCATCTGCTAGCTCCAACTATCAGACAGCTTAGTGGTCCCTATTGAATATTATAACATCGAAAACCTTCAGACAAGTACCAAAGGGACAGTAGAGGGCAGGGCCCATGCATGGCTGGGCGGAGGAAGGGGCCGGAAGCACAGAGAGGGTAGTCGGCTCGGAACAGAGGGCATGTATTGGAAAGCGTAGGACTGTATGGTTGGGAGTGTGTGTTTGGATCGGTGGGAAAAGTGGAAAACCACGTCTGAGTATGTTAGATGATGGTAGGGCTTCGCCCTTTGTTGGTAGGTCACCGTAGGTGCGGGCACCCGGTTTGAATTGTGAGGCCTGTGTTAGACTGGCCGTCGGTGGGCGGGGTCGTTGAGCAGTGTGTCATGCTGGGATCATGACATCAGTTTTTGCGGTGGTCGGTGATAGGGTGGGACCCTTTGCCAGTTGGGGCGTTTACTCCCAGGGTCGAGGTTGTGGTGAGTGGAGCAGGGGTTTGGGTCGGTGACAATGGGGTAGGAGTGGGTGGGTAGGTACGTCCCACAGTCCTCGGGAGGACTGGAAGCCTCAAGGGGAACGCTCTCGACAGAGCACCAAACCTGAAAAAAAATGGGATGGTGGTACGAGTCAAGGAGGATGCAACTTGTTCTCTTGATCACAGAGTTCGGGACGAATCATCAACCTAAAGAGCGAACGTGTGATTTTTCTCGTGAGAACCCTACCGCCCAAAGAATGCTGAATCAGAATAAGAAAGGGCGCATACGATAGATGGTAAGATCCACACTACGTGCGTATGCCCGTTGATTCATTACATGGGCTCAGAGGTGGGAAAGAGTGATCTAGTGATCAGTGATCCACCTGGCCCGTAAGGGGATCCCCGGGCTCTGGTTCGCGGTATCCAACAAATACGTCGAGACATGGTGAGCTGTCCCCCGAGTGCGTTCTGCCTGCATGCGCTGGATATAGACCTCATTGAAACCACATTGCGTTTCTAAGAAGCATAGACTGATTGCACTCGGTGGCGTGCCTAGACTCAAGAACGCAAGGAGCAAGCCCTCATCATGGATCATGGCATGAACCACTAGCCAGTATATAGTATAGGCCGTGGACAACTATTACATAATAACATCACGTGATGGGCACGAAATGGTCATTATCAAGCACCGACTCTTTTTCTGATACCCCCATACCATACGCCCATCTGCGCACGTTTGCGGTTACTTTATAACATTCAATCCGAAGCGCTGTCCTGCCTGATTCCCCATTAGGACTGAATGGAACCGCCCAGGTTATGATAACTCTTAAGGCAGCCAAGGCCCACAATCATGGTGCACGCCTCGTGCTGGGCTTTCGCAGTCCACTCCAAGTCGTGTTCTCGACCACATGTTTGACGGCATTTCGTGCCAACCCAGCTAAGCGACCGCAAGGTATTGTAGCGCCGCGGAATGGGGGCGAACAGCGCCTTACAATAAATCATTTTTCGGTGTTTCGCCTTATTTCGTTAGACATCGCTTACTTATCGCAGGTCTTTTCAACTTAATTCAGGTTCAAGCAACCTTTGTTATGCATACGCGCAGAACAAAAAGGCATCACTCAGCACAGGGCAAACACCGAGAACGGTTTTTAGGACGTTTCGCTGTCATCCCTCTAATGACATCTGTTAAAGTTCATTCGCTATTTGCCGTCTCTACATGACCCCTGGTAACCTTCGGGTGGGACTTTTCATTTGTAGAGACACCGTGAAAATTTGACTCGACTCGGATCAGCCACCACAGGTTAATTTTAAGGATGAAAGGCTTTTCAAGATGCGTAAAGCACTGCACTCACTTCTCCCTCTCCCAACTTCCCTCGTCGTCGGCTCCTCTCGCCTACCCGACCGTGTCTTCATTTTCACGTTCGTCTCGACCATTGCCACTGCGAGCGTCACCCGACATACGCGACTAGTACCATCACACGTGTGTCGTCTAGGCCGCTGACGAGGGGTCATGCATTTTCATCCTGTTTGTCACGCTTTTCTTCGAATATACGTCTGCAGACGACCAATTGTGGCACCTTGTCTAGTTCGAGGTGACCACATCGCACATTCTTTATGCCTGCCTTGGCGGTTTCGTCGTATTCGTATGTCTCCCCATCCGCCTGCTACGCTCAGCATGTTACTAAGTTTTTTACCCACACACTCCCCTGCTACTCTCAGTTTGGGATGTTTTCGCTCTTCCTTCGGGAAAAGGTCCGTAATCACGTCGGGATGGTGCCCTGACCCGTGGATTCAAGCGTATGTTATCCGCAGCTCTACATCGGGGAAGCCTGCTCGGCCTTTTTCTTCGGCGTCATTATTGGCAAGTCGACCTCTTCTGGGCATTGGGCATCTTTTGTGCTTTGCACGGGTTTGGCGTTGACACGTTGACGGGCTTGGCGTTGACCCTTTGTTGGTCAGCCAAGCGGGTTAGGCGCCCTGAGGACGCCGTGTTTTTCGGGCGCGCCGCGCGTCCCGCGACGTGTCTTTGACATAATCAAAGCACGGCAGTTTTAGTCACATCGCCCTTACCCGCACGCAAAGCAGATTTCAGAGTCACTTACCAAAGTCTCTCAGGTCCTTACGGGTTGAAGATTTTCGACCCTCGGTCGTGGGAAGATAACACTAGCGAAGGTATTACCCTCGAGTTTACTCGCGTCGTCATTGCCATTGGCGTCTTCGCCGTCGGTGTCGAGCTTCCCAAAAAGTACATCTACCGCCACTGGAAGAGTCTATTCTTCCTCCTTGTACCTGTCACGACATGGGTGCGATCTTCCCTTAATATTCCCCTGGTTAGAAACTGATTGACTCTCGTGCTCTAGGGCTGGTTCGTGTCGGCTGCCTTCATTTACGCATTCATTCCGAACCTCAACTTCCTCTCATCTTTAGCCATTGCTGCTTGTCTCACCCCCACTGACCCAATTCTCGCCGCAGCCATTGTTGGAGGCAGATATGCCGACAAGCATGTACCTGCGCATCTACGACACATACTTGCTGCAGAGTCGGCTAGTAACGACAGTGTAGCGTATGTTTTTCTCTTCTTCGCACTCTATTTCACTCTCGACCGTACTGCGGGTGGGGCAACGAAGGACTGGTTGCTCGTCCTATGGCTTTGTGCGTGCATTTTGCCTCTTTTATCCCCGACTCCTAACACACCTTGTTCAGACCAGATCGTGCTCAGTGTCGTATGGGGCTCGATGCTTGGATATAGTATTCGGCATCTGATGAAGTTTTGTGAGCGCAAGGACCTTATTGACCGGCAGTCATACGTTGCACAATACATCTCACTTGCACTTCTCACCGTCGGCACTTCAACTCTGCTTGGTACAGAAGACCTTCTTGCCTCATTCGCATGTGGTACCGCTATTTCCTGGGACGGCTTTTTCAACAAACAGACGGAAGCTTCTGTATTTTCCTCTGTCATCGACCTGCTTCTCAACAGTGCCGCGTTCGTATACGTTGGCGCGTGGATGCCGTTCGATTCGTTCTCGGACAAGACCCTCTCGCTATCAACCTGGCGACTGATTTGCATTGCCATTCTTATGTTGTTGTTAAGGCGTCTGCCGATCATACTCGGGTTATTCAAATGGATCCCAGATATCAAAAGTTTCCGTGAAGCATTGTTTTGCGGACACTTCGGACCAATAGGCATAGGTCAGTTCCATCCCTCTCATCCCTCTCATCCGCACCTTGTGCTCACGTGACATTACAGGTGCGATCTTCATATCCAGCCTTGCTACCGAAATTCTTCCGCGGCCACAAAAACCGCCTGCCAACCAAGCAGAACACCTTGCGGCATTGATTCAGCCTGTTGTTTCGTTCATGGTCCTTTGTTCCATCCTGATCCACGGGCTGTCTATCCCTTTCTTCTCACTCGGGCGTCGCGTGACGACTGTCACTCGCACCTGGTCACGCCAACCGAGCCATCCCGACTGGGCATTGCATACGCGCTGCATTGATTGTCCTGGTGATGTCGTGATTAATCGCGATCCTGTGAGTATGATGGAATGCGGCCAAGCAGGCGAGGTTGCGAAGGAGGACCTGTCGATCAGACCATCGGTAGTGGGACCTGAAGAAGACGAAAAGAAGGACAGTGCAGTACCGAGGGAAGACAGCGTGGATGCAGATGCCGTCACGGTGGTAGTGACAGAGCTGGAGGAGCTCAAGGCGGATAATGTGCCAGACGGCACGGAAGTGTTTGGAGAGTGGAAGGAAGGTCCGCATCGTATTATCGAGCGTCGCACCGGCCCTGGCGAGGAGGTTTGTCTCCACTTCTACGTGGTGTGTCAACATGTTATTAACAAATGACATGTCATACATAGGTCGAGGTCGAGGTCCAAAGTAACGCATATGGCCCGAGCGAGGCCGAGCGCATCGTTTGTGCATTTCGTGGGGGCCGCGCTGCGGTGCACCGTGCTGCAAGTGCATTCATCGGTGGAGTGATGCGACACCTCCCACACGATGTCGAAACCGGTCTTAAAGGTGTGCTTGGCTCCCGCGGTGGCAACAACATTGGTATATTCCCTCATCAACATCCACGTCTGCAATCGCCTCGTTCACACCCGGAAGGGGAAGAGACTGTAATGCCTACTTCTGAGGTGACACACGACTTGTCGAATTTATGCGGGGAACCAGAGACTGCGGTTGTTCGCCAAGATGAGGAAGATGGATGGGTATCTGATCGGAGTTGGTCAGAAGATTCGCCGGTGGGGTATCGACAGACTGCCAAACACCACCATAGTCGATTGAACAAGAGAAGGCATACTGATCGTCACCACTCTTCCATCCACCACTCACATCACCACTCACGTCTACCATTCCACCACCACTCACGTCTCCCACTTCATCACCACTCACGTCTACCACTGCATGTGCAGATGGGTATATCGACTTCCACCACCCCCTCCGTAGGTCCACCTAAACTGGCACCGAACGCTCCAAACTCGCCTGTCGCAGAAGTCTCGCCTTCGATGGCCACGGCGGATGAGGAGACGCGCGGCCGAAGGTCGACCCCTGAGAGGCTGCCACGGCATATGCGGATTATATCGCTGCGTGGAAGTACGACCAGTTCCCGGGAGGTTTCACCCGTCCGCTCAATTCGGTGGGCCGACGAGGGAGCAGGTGCCAGCCCCGCGACAGCGCGATGGCCACAGTCTCCATGCGCATCTACACGAAGCAGCCGCGCACCTTCGCGTGCACCTTCGCCTGGGCCATCGACTCCTGGAGAACCCACAGAACCCGATCTGGGCTAAAACAAGGCAAGTTGACAAAGACCATACCGTTAGACATCGGGTGTAAGCCCGGTTTAGAGAGCATTATATTATTAACTGATTGATAAGGTCAACTTTTTGGCCACGATTTCTTATTTGGCTTCTCGCCTTTTTCTCCGATACTTAGAGGTTTTGATCCAATTTCGTTAGACCCATAGAATTAGATTACTGTATTGTTTCGTGCCCCTTCACTCTGATGATTTCTCATGAACCGATTTCATTTTGTACTCAGGCTGGCAGTTGATAATAGGTAGTAAATGGGATATTATGTGGTTATATAACAGTAGGGATTGAAGCGTACCTCCTTCAGCATCTACTGCGTTCTCAAAGAAGAGGTTTGGCGTGATTACAGCAACTATCATAACGATAGGCCCTTTCGCAACGGCCTTGTTTATACCCTTGTTTGGTCCGATCATGACATGCCGATGTGCCGAACTATAGATCGGTGATCCAAATTAGGCGGTGGTTTTGACAGTGGCAGCTGGCCATATCGCAGCATGATTGACATTAAAGTGATTAAACCGGTTGTAAGTACTGTAATTCTGGTGTATATACAGGAAGGACTAGGAAGGGAGTGAAGAGAAGAACGGTCTGATGTCCGATGACACAGGCTCCGAGGGCAGCGAGCATCTGAAGCCCTTCAAGGAGGACGCGCCGACGCAGGGAATATCCTCCTGGTTGGGGTGCCAATCTTCACCAAACATGAGCCTGCAATTCGACTCTGAGGATCATAACCAAAAGTGTTGTAGTTGCAAGGTCATTCCCGAATCCCGTCATGCCGAATCCCGTCATGCCATAGGGTGGAAAACTGTGTCGAGAACGAGTTATGAAGCACATCAGGTATGCACAGATGTATATACTATACCTGGTCATTGAGAGGCATTGAGAGGCATTCCAGCAGATGTGGTCGCTGTGAATGACGGTGAACGAGAGTGATGAAGATCTTCGATCCATAGTTCGGCACATCGCATGTCATGATCGACCAAACAACGTATAAACAAGGCCGTCGCGAAAGGCTATCGTTATGATAGTTGCTGTAGGATAAGGGCGGATCGGAAGGGAGCTCGGCAAACGCCGAGAGCTGATTGAACAACGTCAACGGACAGGACTTGCATGTCTCTTAGCATTCATGGTGTACCAAATTCTGCTCGAAGACTCGTGATGGCGTCTACCAGTGTCGCTTTACTCGAGACTAGGACTGTACATTGACTTGAAGCTTGAAGCACAAGCACGGAGACTCGGAACGGGCAAAAAGGGGTACATGCACGCAGATGGGCAGGGACCGGGGAGATCGCATCGAATGGGGGCATTCTCTCGCTCCGATGATTCGCCGACCCGGGCCAGAAGGCGAAGAATGCCAAAATGGACCGGTCCCGGTTGTGTCGCACGTTGGAGTCGGTTGGACTTTGGCGCCGCGATTATAATGGAGACCGTGCGGTAAATCGAGGTAATAGGAGAGTAAGAAAGTATACCGAAGCTTAAGGGGCTGTATGCTGCCCTGTGGTGCGTCCGATGTCCACTCAGTCCACTGCCCCTGAATTCCACATCACCCATCATCATCATCATCATCATCATCCAAGTGTCACTTTCCGGTCTTTTGGCTCCGTCTTTTGGTTCCCGGGGCTGGCCCGTTGCCCTCCCCGATGCACTTTGCATTTGCATCCGTGGTTGGTTTTGTCAGCAATCTTAGCTAGCTTACCATGCGAGCGATGCTGAGCTCAGCGGACTCCGCTACGTCGCCTTCCACATTCCACGTTCATTTGAGAGACGTATTTTCTGTTGTTCCCCAATCACGACGTCTTTCCCTGAACGTGGCAAACAGCATACAGTAAACTTGCTGTATTATCGCCTCCCATTCGGAGCATGCTTGTCTATATATTGCTCACAGAAGCCCTCAATGTCAATGACTCCGACAGGGTTTGGATGGAGAATTTTGGATTTCTACCCATCCATCATTATCGGATTTGGGATAAGGTAACGACAAACAAGGACTCAGTACTCAGGCACTTAGGAATTACTCGGGCAACAAAACTTACAGAGGTTGGAAACCCCTTTTTGCTCAGGCAGCCGGAGTGACGCGATGACGGACCTATGGTATCGGTAGTCTTTTCTGAATGACTTTTTGGGGCCTTGTGAGGCCCGTCCAAGAATCTGGAAAGACACGAAGTCCCCTGCGAATTTGTGGGAGAGCGAAAACTACGGAAATTGGGCCCATGGGATTTTTCCCATAGTTGAACGTTGAACGTACCATGCTTTTCTTGAGAAATCGAGCTGGGCTAGCATGACATCTCCGAGGAGCACGGCCAAGGGCCAAAATCTGAAGCATCTATTTTGGAGTAGGTTAAAGACTTCGGTTGCAATTGAGCCATTTCAGCCAATAGAAAAGGATTTGCCGGATGTGAGCGTGCAATGCTTCGAAGAATGGAATCATTCCTTTTCCAAAAGAAATGTTGGAGAGCACAATATCAAGCCCTCTGAGTTCAGTGCCAACCCGGTACATAGCGAGGACGCAAGACATACATATTCACACTGGAGGTGAAGTTTGCCGCGGCATTGCAATTACTGAAACGGGATTGCAATTCCGGTCCGGCGTCTTTCCACGTAAACAGTCAACGCATCGCCTGATCGATCGATTGGTTAATTCAATTGCCGGTCTCTTCCATTGCCCCTTGCTACGTTGGAAGATGTGACTTCCGACACGGAACAGAATATCGAATGTCCACTCCACTGGCACTAAAGGAGCAATACAAATACTCGGACAACAAGTCGACCACACGTAGGTTTTAAATCCACGTGTCATTCTACATGACAGCATATAGAATCCTATCCAATGAGGAATACCCTATGGCAATGTACCGCATACAGAACGAAGACACATAAGCACTTGGCTTCCAGCCCCACGTTTCTCTCCCGCAAACATCCACACTTTTCATGCAGTTTTTTCTCAACGCCTTTGACTGTTTTGCTGCCTTATTTTTCCTTTATCTCCTTGTTCACTTGCGCAATCGCAGAAGACGGGGAGGGCTGCCTTATCCACCTGGCCCACCATCATGGCCAATAATTGGGAATCTACCTGATATCCCGAAGGACCTGGCTTGGAAGGCGTACGCGGATATGTCAAAGAAATACGGTCAGTGTAGCATTTTCGTGGATATCTGTTCGCCCCAGCTTAACCCGCGTCACAAGGCGATATCATTTGTCTTCGCGTTTATTCTGAGGTCGTAATCGTACTGTGCTCGTTATCAGCCATTAAGGATCTCCTCGAGAAGCGTGGGCAAACCTACTCAGAGAGGCCCTCCTTGCCAATGGCAGAAATGTACGTCTGCAGCTCTCTCATTTCCCAATCAACCGCCATGTCGACAATCCTCGACCTCTAGGATGGATATGGATTGGCCCCTCTTCATGACCGGAACGACAGAGACTTGGCGCAAAGGACGAAAGATATTAGATGGCCACCTTCGACCTGGGGCAATGGTGTCATATCGGCAAATGATGGAGGACAAGACCCGCGATTTGCTCGCACAACTTCGTGAAACGCCGAAGGACTTCCACGCCCATCTAAAATTGTCAGTTAGCCGTCTTGTGTCGTATGATGTTAACGGCCAGGCAGCCTTCAGGGAAAACTAATCATGTCACTCACATATGGCTACGACCTAAAGAAGGGCGACAAAATGTTAGAAGCCCCGGAAAAGGCCTCTGAACTTATGGTACCAGTTCTCCTACCTGGAGCGTTGCTAGTAAACCACCTCCCATTCTGTGCGGTTTTCCGTTTCATCCCTGTTATGCTAGTGACGGCTAATAGTACTTTTTAGTGCGGTTTATTCCTTCATGGGTACCATACATTAGCTACGAACCACTGGCACAAATAGTTAGGGAGCTGAGTAAGAGAATAAAGAGTGAACCCATCGATTTTGTGAAGAATGCTCTCGTATGTGGTGATCATAGTCCTCTCCTTCACGTTAACTGATGCTGCATGCCGCAGTATAATGGCACCGCGGTTCATTCTCTGGCGGGCGAGCATCTGCAGGAGTTGGAGGACTTGATTGGCTCAGAACGTCAAATGCAGGAGGAAGTTATTAAGGTGACTATGGGATCAATATATCAGGGTAAAGCATCACGGCATCATAATCATGAATCAGGCTTACAAGACTTCTTTTTAGCCGGTTTAGACACGGTACTGCCTCTCGATATCTGCCATTCGGCACTCTTACTGACTTTTATCATTGAGACTGTATCCTCGATGACCTCTCTCTTTCTAGCCCTAGTCCTTTTCCCGCATGCGCAAAAACGAGCGCAGGCAGAACTTGATTTTGTGGTCGGAAGAGACCGGTTACCTACGTTTGATGACAGGCCGCGTCTTCCATACATTGAAGCCTTCTGTAAAGAGGTGATGAGATGGGTGATGGTGACGCCCATAGGTACGATTTGGAATTTTCTATGATCCCTGTACCGAAATGACAGAAGGATGACTTTTAGGCGTTCCCCATACGTCGACTAGGGATGATGTTTACAGAGGCTTTTTTATTCCGAAAGGTCAGATTCTTCTTATTCATGATTGTGCATTTTTTAATTCCGTTAATCATTTGGTCTAAAAGGATCTACGATAGTAGCGAATGCATGGTACGTCAGTTGCCTATCCATCTATATCTCTACCTGAAGATGTTTCAGGGCGATCTTGCACGACCCAGAATTGTACCCAGACCCGGAAGAATTCAAACCCGAGCGTTTTCTTAACGAAGATGGGAGCGTCCGAGACGACCCGACTCTCTCGTTAGTGTTTGGGATTGGCAAGAGGATCTGTCCTGGACGTCACTTTGTCGATGCTACAATCTTCATTGTTACCGCGTCGATCCTCTCCGTATTCGATGTGACGCAAGCAAAAGACGAGAATGGCCACGAAATTCCTGTCAAGGTCGTGGTATCTGGTCAACGCGGAATCGTCATGTAAGTCGACAGGATTCTCGCCCATCATCGCTTCTTGAAGCTAACTTCAATCTCAAGACATCCTGAGAAGTTCGAATGTTCTATTCTTCCAAGAGATAAAGTTGCGGAGGATTTGATTTTAGCAAATACTTTGTCTTGAAGTATCACCTACTTTTCCGTGCGTTTTCGATGTCGTTAGTTCACCCATTATATTTTAATAACGGCAGTAACTTGAAAATGAGCCACTGTATCGAGTTAGTACCGTTCGATGACAATAACTACGATGATTTCAAGATATGGAAATCCGTGTGCGGAAAATTGGGCTCCTCGGAGTCCATATTTGGCGCTGACTACCCGTACGAGAAGAAGTACTGTACATGCTTTGCTATCGCACGTATACATTGGGCCATTGCCATCCCCTGCCATTCTTCCGACGTATATTCCGCTGTCCCTCAGTAGTAATCCCCCCCAGTAAGTAGTAATGGACTCATACCCTGGGATATTCGCGCAAGTCACTGACAAGCCGGATGAATTCGGGCGATTTAGGGGCTCCTGCGGAGGGAGCGGCGCAGCAGCGCGCCTCAGGATCTGAGGGAGTGAAGGAGCGAAGCCGCCGACGCACTCGAGCCGAGCTCGTGCAGGACTCGGAGCAGCGGTTGGCGCGATCGGTCACGGTATCCCGTCAAATCGGTATTCTTTATTAATTTTCTGTGTTCTGACGCCGCCGGTATCTTATCAGCGCAGGCGTCAATCACATACGCCCGCGCCGCCTACAGTAACATTTTATGCAATTTTTCCTCCGAGTCGCGCCTCGGCAGTCCGGGGCCCGGGCCCGTGGGGCGCGCCATTTCCTCTTCGCCGAGTAACGTATATAACATCGCGATGACGCCTGATCATCATTTATTTTGCTGGATACAGGACTAGAAACGGAAGAAGATGAATACAGGACATGTCAGACGGACCACATCTTCGGCATCGCGATAACGCTCGCCAATGAACGTGGTATATATAGCTGGTATATAGAATAGAGTAAGTAACAATGACAGGGCCTCTTCAATCGCATCGGTTGGTCACTCTTCTTTCTGGCAAGTGAAACATCACGTTGTAACACCGAAATGCAGGACTGGGGGGCAATAGAGGGGAAACCCCACTACCTTTAACGTTCTAGAAGCGGATATAACTGTATGTGTCAGCACACTAAGTACTTCATTCAGCAAATGGCGGCCAGATCTGCAGAACTGTCTCAGCACGCATGTGTTTACTACAATAAAACTCAGTAGAGATATACGTGCATGAATTCTGAGTCACAATAGTCACTGGCACTTTACCCTTCACTTGATATCACCTGTATTGACTTACTGCGAAGGTTATATGGATTCGTCCTGCCAGTGAGGGCAATCTTTGACACGCTATTTCTAACTCACAACGTTAAATTATAATATCTACAATATCTCGGTCTCAATACACAATCTGTGCCAAATACTATGTGGTATAATACACCTCTAGTCCCAGCACTTTACAGCATCCACACTCTGAATCACCTAACATACGACCGTCGTGGAAAATCAAGAAAGGTAAGATCCGTAAGAATTATTATAAATGATTCGAATCATCGTACTGTCCGCGAATAATAAGCTCCTCTGCTCGCTTATCCCTTGGACTGATAGAGCACGGAAACGAGTTCGGGCGACTGGGTAAAGACAATAACGATTAGCTATCGAAATCCTCCAAAGAAACCGTTCAATGTACCTCACAAGACCACCCGAATATGTGTAATCAAAGGGGACACCCGGTTCCCTCGGTGTCATGACGTCTTTCAATACGGAAAACGGAGAGCAAAGTCGCGGCCACAATAAACAACGTCACATCAACGTAGTGCCTCCCAGGGCAGACACGCTTTCCAAACCCAAACACCGATGTCAGTGTAACATCGTCCCGCAATGTCCCATTAAGATTGAGAAATCGCTCGGGCTTGAAAACCTCGGGCTCCGGATATACATTCGGGTCACGCGTGATCGCCCTACGAAGAATAAGACCCCATAAAGACAGTCTGAACACTGAACATGTCTCACCAAATATTTCCAATCAACCAAGCGCCTAGTCAAATATTAATCGAGTATTTTTAAGGATTCGTGCAATGATATCTCTCGCACCCTTCGGTATGAACAGTCCGTTGTACACACGATCCTCCGTGGCCGCGTGAGGTACGTCTGTTAGGATCATATGAGTATATCTGTAGATATCTCGCTGCGAGGACTAGTAGTATGACGCACGGAGAGGGGCAGCAGGTCTCCACCTCAATACCTCCTTGCATAGGGCATCAACGAACGGCAATCTTGGACGATCTTCAAAGTTCGGGAAACGCTCGCGTCCTGTAACAGCATCGATTTCATCCTGTGCTTTCTTCTGCACCTCTGGATGAAGTAAAAGAGCGAGAAACAACGTCATTATTGACGAAACCATCTATAAAAATGAAGTGATTAAACATGTCAGAGATCTTGCGGGCCATTCGTTATGACGCACGCTGTCAGTCCCCACTGAAGAGAACTCAATTCATTAGCACACACAGACGATCTGTGATGAGACGCTGAGGGTGAAGTGATGACGGACCTGTATACATGGTCCCCAAGGTTTCCATAATCGCTCTCTCGTATCCTTCGCGTTCAGGACCACTAAGTTTCTCTGCCTCTACGAGACGGTCTAACGCAATGGAGCGTCGCGCAGTACCACTTAGCTACACACGGCACCGTAAACCCTTAAACAAAGTAGATATCCAAGTTACTGCTTACCATGGTTTCCCTGACAAATCGCATTGGGTCATTCATGACCTGTTCCGCTAGAGCATGACCAATACGCGCAAGTGGCCAATAGCTGATCCACGGAATCCAATCTGGGATATGCCGTACTGAACGTGATTTTCGTAAGACGACTGTACTATAGATGGAGAGAGGATCTACTTACGGAAAGGAAACTCGTTGACTAGCAATGAGCCAGGCAAAGACGCCCTAGTCCCGATGTCCGATAACATCTTAGCAGCTTCTATCGTCCTGTCATGATGCCCTTTGGTCTCATAACCATATGTCATGGCAAGCAGTTGTTCGCCTTGGAAACTGCCAGTGGAAAAAGGATGTGTATGATTGAGTATCACAATATGAACAAAAAGGGAACAAAACACGACAGCTCAATGTGAGTTATCCATTCTTGCGGACTTTTCAACAGGCGAGTAGCGAGAACACGAGCTCTAGTCTCTTGTATGACACGGTACGCTGACAGGGACCCAGGGCGGAAGCTCCGTTCGACGATTTTGCGCCGAAGACGCCAGGGCCCGCCATATCTCGCAAGTAGTACACTCCATTGTACATCCATCCTGGAACTTTTTCAGCCGAAGCAGGAATTACGGAACTTACGCACATACATCTCGAAGAACGGAATTACAGGGCGATCGGAGTAGACATTCCCACACTTTTCCAACAAATCTTTGGTGGCCTCAGTTGAGCCCAATATGACGACGACCCGTCCGAGAACATGAAAAGACATGACATCTCCTGCGTAAACTGAGCATAGCGGGACATGTGAGGAGAACGTAAGACGTACCATACTTCTTCGCGAGCTGAGAGTACGTGAGCCATGAAGATGCCATTGGATATCAAGCAGATTGCCGATGATGGTAGAGGTCGTGGGCCAGGGGGATAGGGCAACCCTCTTCTCCTTCGATAATCGCGGAAGACTTGAAGAGTAAAGATGAAGGAAAGGGCGATGAGGAAAACTATCATAAGCACGGCAGCCATGGAGTAGATCCTGGCCACGTTGGAATAGCAGGGGGAATCTCTGGTGGACAGTTTTCACGTCAGTTATATCATAAATGGCGACCGTTCGCTGATTCATGGCGCCTCGATAAATTGCTGGAAGTGGAAGGGAAAACGGCCGGTGACATGGATACAGTAGGACATTCGGTTAATGCAGGGACTCAGAAGAAGAGAGTAACGAGCTGCACCGCGGATCATGGCAAGTTACGGTATCGGTGTTTATAGTCGATAACACGTCCCCAAATGTTTAGTAACGGCAACGCGACCATGTTGATCTCCTCGTATCCCAAGTTAATATAACCAAGCACCAGCCTGGGCCATGGAGAGAGGTGGTTTGATATACACTTGGGATTGAAAATGCGTGGTCACGATAAAACCGGGCCGGTCTTTAAACGCCATTCCCGATAACGCCCACTGGCAGACCAAATAGCCAGAATCGAAGCTGTCAGTTGCGTAATCTCGAGCCGCGGCGCAAAAGTCCCGGTGGAATCCGCATTAAGACTACTGTAGCAACACACAGCATTTCCGCCATAATAGCCGGGGGGTGGCTGCCATTTCCGGTTTCTCATCTCTTAGGCGATAAATGTATTTACACTGGTCGGAAACCAGGATACAAAGGGCACTAGATGTGCTGGCAGTAACGAACGTGGTGGGCTCTTCTCCAAGGTCTCCATTAGAGAAGAAGGTACGAGGTGGAAAGGACAAGACGAAAGGAAACTTTAGCACACACATCTCGTACAACGGAATGACAGGGCGATCCTACCTCTTCCGAGGTGATGTTTAGTTGCTTTGATGGAATTCAACGACAACGATGACTTGACTAGTTTGGCTGGAGTATCTTTATCAGATCAATTCATGCCGTGTTTCTTTGTGAGCTCAGTGTATGAGAACTCCTTTGAGCCATTGAGGAAATTGCCAATTAAAAGTCGTCGTGGCCCACTCGTAGGGGAGTCCCCTTCGCCTTCGATAGCAATTGATAGCTAAAAATGCGGCAAGAGACACAAGAACGAGAATATCAAGCGCTGGTATCAGCAACCATGGGCACACTGGGTGTGTAAGTGGGGCGAGTCGGGAGAAGGATTCTAGTTACTGGTAGGGCCACCCGTTCAAAATAGTTATAGGTGTGCTCGTGGCCAGAGCTTGCGACTCACTCGATAGCGCCTTTCGTAGTCATGGCGTATTACAACAGCATCCTGCACCTCCGCTACCACTTGATCCCGGACAAAATGGGAGAGGACCCTCGTGTCATCAGAAGGATACCATACAGTATAAAAGTCCCGGGGGAGGAGAGTTTAACTTATCACATTGGTCGGTCTCTGTCAACGAATTTGGTCCGGGGAACAAAGCTCGTACAGAAAAGTGTGGTGTCGGGAGAAACCGAGTGACAACATATATTTGATGGAGGCCCCGCCGTGGCATTCCAGTAGGTTACTAACTTAGTTGAACATGAGCGTAATGTAATCGAAAAGTACTGCGTACGTACCCTAGTTACCGTAGTGGTATGATATATGATACGACCGACATTGACCCTCGGCGACTTTAGCCTGTTCGGCAACCGCAGGATGTCGTCAAGATCGTCAAGATGTGCTTTCTTCTTGCCCGAGTGCTTGCTGGCTGAGTTCCTTAACGACACGAGAGGTGTGACGCGTGACGCGTGTTGACACGGTCAAGATTCAAACTCAGCCGGCAGACACTACGGGACGGATGTGAGGTCAACATGCGACTTGTTGCCGAACATGTCCGTGGTACGGTGCTGTAGTAATAGCTGACATGAGAGGTTTTCATAAAAGGTCTTCCCTGCCGCTCCAACGCGGCCACAATGGCTTTGCTAGTCTGTTTCCTTGTCTTATCTTTTGTCTTTGTTCTTCAAGCCTCCCGTGATTACCGACGGCGGAGAGGATTTCCCTATCCTCCTGGCCCGCAACCTTTACCCATCATCGGAAATCTGCTTGACATTCCAACAGAATTCTCTTGGCTCCTGTACACTCAACTTGCGAAGAAATATGGTACGCCTTCCGCTCTCTTCAAGGTCTGTTATGCACAGAGCTTGCAGGGGATGTCATGTCTTTTCACATTCTTGGGCGGGTCGTGGTCATATTGGGCTCTACCAAATCTACCAAAGATCTGCTTGAGAAGAATGGTGACATCTACTCTGATCGCCCCGTAATTCCATTCTTTGAGATGTACGCGATTGAATTCGGAAAATCCAATGTTGCAGCTGATATGCTTAGGATGGATGTGCAATGGAGTATACTATTAGCAAGATATGGCGAACCTTGGCGTCTTCGGCGCAAGATTGTCGAACGGAGCTTTCGTCCTGCGTCCCTGGCAGCATATCATGCCCTGCAAGAGACTAGGGCTCGTATTCTTGCCAATCGCCTGCTGCAGAGCCACAGGAGTGGACGGCACACGTTGAGCTGTCAGGATTTTCTCTGTTTTGTTCCATATTGCGATACTCAATCATACACATCCTTTCCCACTGGCAGTTTCCAAGGCGAACAACTGCTTGCCATGACATATGGTCACGACGCCAAAGGGCAACATGACAGGACGATAGAAGCTGCTAAGAATTGTCGGAAATTGGGACTAGGGCGTCTTTGCCTGGCTCATTGCTAGTCAACGAGTTTCCTTTCCGTAAGTAGATCCTCTCTCCATCTATAGTACAGTGGTCTCACGAAAACCCCGTTCAGTACGGCATATCCCAGAATGGATACCGTGGGTCAGCTATTGGCCACTTGCACGTATTGGCCATGCTCTGGCGGAACAGGTCATGAATGATCCAATGCGATTTGTCAGGGAAACCATGGTAAGCAGAAACTTGGATATCTAGTAT
Organism: Russula griseocarnosa; assembly: GCA_022884055.1. Classification (NCBI taxonomy): domain Eukaryota; kingdom Fungi; phylum Basidiomycota; class Agaricomycetes; order Russulales; family Russulaceae; genus Russula; species Russula griseocarnosa. The sequence continues at coordinate 311,863 of JAGKRU010000005.1, forward strand.
GTTCAAGGGCTTACGATGCCGTGTGTAGCTAAGTGGTACTGCGCGACGCTCCATTGCGTTCGACCGTCTCGTAGAGGCGGAGAAACTCAGTGGCCTTGAACGCGAAGGATACGAGAGAGCGATTACGGAAACCTTGGGGACCATGTATACAGGTCCGTCATCACTTCAGCGTCAGTGTCTCATCACAGATCGTCTGTGTGCTAATGAAATGAGTTCTCTTCAGTCGGGACTGACAGTGTGTGTCATAGCGAATGGCCCGCAAGATCTCCGACATGTTTAATCCCTCCATTTTTATAGGTTGTTTCGTCAATAATGTCGCTGTTTCTCGCTGTTTCACTTTATCCAAAGGTGCAGAAAAAAGCGCAGGATGAAATCGATGCTGTTACGGGACGCGAGCGTTTCCCGAATTTTGAGGATCGCCAAGATTGCCGTTCGTTGATGCCTATGCAAGGAGGTATTGAGGTGGAGACCTGCTGCCCCCTCCGTGCGTCATACTACTAGTCCTCGCAGCGAGGTATCTACAGATATACTCATAAAATCCTATACAGACGTACCTCACGCGGCCACGGAGGACCGCGTGTATAACGGACTATTCATACCGAAGGTGCGCTGCACGAGTTCTTAAAATATTTTCTGATTAATATTTGAATAGGTGCTTGGTTGATTGGAAATATTTGGTAAGAGGTGTTCAGACAGTCTTTGTTGCGTCTTCTCATTCTTTCTCATGCAGGGCGATTACACGGGACCCGGATGTATATCCGGAGCCTGAGGTCTTCAAGCCCGAGCGATTTCTCAATCCTAATGGTACATTGCGGGGCGGTTCCACACTGACATCAGTGTTTGGGTTTGGAAAACGTGTCTGTCCTGGGAGACACTTTGTTGACACGACGTTGTTTATCGTGGCCGCGACTGTGCTCTCGGTTTTCCGTATTGAAAGACGGCATGACACTGAGGGTGTCCCATTTGATTACACATATTCGGGTGGCCTCGTGAGGTTCGTTCGTTGAACGGTTTCTTTGGAGGAGTCTCGAGAGCTAATCGTTATCCAGTCGCCCGAACTCGTTTCCGTGCACTATCAGTCCAAGGAATAAACGAACAGAGGAGCTTATTATTCGCGGAAAGTACGATAACTCGAATTATGTAGGTTGATTCTTACATTACTTGATCTGCTACGAGGGTGTATGCTATTATAGTGCCATGCGGAAAAGGATCGGAACCAATAATCATACTATATACAGTCATTGCTATTTCATCCAAGTCCTTCAATTGTCCAAGTCAATACAGGTGATGCACACGAGGGAAACATAACCGCCACAACATGAATACCAATGCAGACTCATGCGTGTGGGGCGAGAACCGAGACGTGCAAGGCCGACTAACTTAGTACTGAGGGGCGAAGTGAACGATTTGAAATCAACCATAGTGCGAGAGATCTAATCAAACACTTATCTAACCGAATTGCTCCGGCGGGCGCTCCGACCGGACGCCTGCTGTTTTCCACTCCTGTTCTACATACGAAATCCACGACGGAGAATAATACTACGCGCACTACGAGGTCCCAGTGCTGCCCTGCTAGACCATCCTAATCAAACAATATGACTTGAGCTTGATGCTGGCGGGGTCCACTGTTTGTCTCACCCGGATTTCCCTAACTTGTCGTCAGCATAGTTACCGGCGTCATTGAGCGATAACGGCTGCTTTCCAACTCATACTGTATTCCAGAAGTCTCATTTCAAGCTATTGTTGAATACACAATTCAAGTTCGGCATAATGTTTACATGACATCGAAAACGGATACTGCACGAATCCAAAACAAAAAACGTTGGTAATAACTTCAAGGCAACGTATTCGCCAAGATCAAATCCTCCGCAACTTTATCTCTTGGAAGAATAGAACACTCGAATTCGTCCGGATGTCTTGAGAATGTGACTCAGCTTCAACTGTTATGGGCAAGAATCTGGACTTACACGAGGAGGACCCGGCGCGGATCAGAAACTCCGACCTTGACAGGGATTTCGTTACCGTTCTTATCTTTAGCTTTGGTCACATTGAATACTGAGAGGACAGAAGAGGTGACAATGAAAACTGTAGAATCGACGAGATGGCGTCCAGGACAGATCCTCTTGCCAACACCAAACGCCAATGAGAGTACTGGGTCCTCGCGGACGCTCCCGTCTTCGTTGAGAAAACGCTCAGGCTTAAATTCATCCGGGTCTGGGTATATCTCTGGGTTATGCAAGATCGCCCTGAAACATCTCAGATAGGGATTCACAGGATAGACAACCGACGTACCATGCATTTGCGATTACCACAGATCCTTTCCGACCAGGTTATTAACGACAACGTCAAGAAAGCAGAATATATAACCAAGAGGAAACCGTACCTTTTGGTATGAAAAAGCCTTTGTAAACATCATCCCGAGTTGACAAATGGGGAAGACCTAAAAGTCGTCTTTCTGTCATTCCGATTGACGGGATTCATGAAATTCCTAAATTGTACCTATGGGTGTTACCATATTCCATCTCATCAATTCTCTACACAGAGCTTCGATGTACGGAAGACGTGGCCTGTCATCGAAGGTGGGCAACCGATCTCTTCCGACCACAACATCTAGCTCTGCGTGCGCCCGTCTTTGCACATGCGGGAAGAGGACCAGGGCCAGGAAAAGGGAGCTCATTGAGGATACAGTCTTGATTTTAGAAGTCGGTAAGATTCCCGGGAAATATCGAGATATACGCACGGTTTCTAAACCAGCTGAAAAGAGCTCATAAGTCCCATGAATCTGATTCGAGAACATGATAGCTTACCCTGATACATTGACCCCAAGGACACCATAACGGCCTCCTCCTGCTTTTGACGTTCGGGGCCAACTAAGTTCTCTAACTCCTGCAGATATCCACCTGCCAGTGAACGCACTGCAGTGCCATTATGCTAAGAATGCGGTTTCAGTCAACGTCAACGTGACAGCTAGGAAAACGATTGCCACATACAAGAGCATTCTTTACAAAATCGATAGGTTCATTTTTCATCCTCGCACTCAGCTTCCTAACTATTCGCGCCAGTGGTTTGTAGCTAAAGTATGGGACCCACGAAGGAATGCCCCGCACTGAAAATAGCTATTAGGCACTGCTAGCACAGCAGGGATGAAATTGGAAAGCGTACAGAATGGGAGGTAGTTTACCAGTGCTGCTCCAGGTACGGGGAACGGCATCATCAATTTAGAGATTTGTTCTGGCGCTTCTACAATTCTGTCACCCTTTTTCAGGTCGTAACCAAATGCGATTGACATGATAAGTCTTCCCTGAAGGCTGCATAGCCGTTAATTGAACACTCATACTGAATAACAAGGATCGCCAACTGACAGTTTGACATGGGCACGAAAGTCATTGGGGCTTTCACGAAGTTGTGTGAGCAATTCGTAGGTCTTTTCTTGTATCTCTTGTCGATATGACATCATTGCGCCAGGTCGAAGGCTGCCATCTAGTATCCTTCGTCCCTTGCGCCAAATCTCAGTCCTTCCAATCATGAATATAGGCCAATCTAACTCTGTCCTAGGGATCGAGGATTGTCAACGTGGCGGCAGATCGAGAAAGAAATATGATACAAAACACACATTTCCACCATTGGTCTATGAGGCCTTTCTGAGTAGTATTCCCCGCGCATCTCAAGAAGATCCTTGACGCTTGATAATGAAGACAACACGACGATGACTTGAGAAAAAACGCGAAGACAACTGACATCGCCTTGGAATGCCAATTTGAGCTGGGCAAACCGGCATCCCTGAGGATGAATGTTACACCTACCGTACTTCTTGGACATATTTGCATATGTAATCCAAGGTTTTTCTATCGGGACATCAAGATAATTTCCAATTATGGGCCATGATGGTGGGCCGGGTGGATACGGCAGCCCTCTTCGTCTTCTGTTGTCGCGGAATTTGGCAATGAGGAAGAGGAAAAATGATATAGCAAGGCAGTCAAAGGCATTGATGGGAAAGAACTGCATGTCAGGGCTTGATGCTTGTGAAGGGACGTGAGGCTGTAAGCCTAGATCTTATATGCGTCCGCCCTAGGTGCGGCTCATTCTCAGGGTGCCGAAGAAGTTCCCTATTCAAAAAAGTCATGCGAGGATTGCGCAAAGAGAGGTGGTCGGATGTAGCGCAGTCATATAAAATGACATAGGAAGTTGCTAACGTATTTAAAACCGACGTGTAGCCGACCGTTCGCATCAGTCGGGGAATTCGGATCCTGCATTCTTGACATTCTGTCCGGTTGTCGGGGGTACCCTCTTCCAACGTGGCAAGACGGTTCGGACTTGTTTAAGCAATAGCCATCTGTGGGCATCTACCGGTGATAGTAAAGGTCGCGGTGATACTATGGCAGTAACCGTCCCTCAAATTACACCACATAGTTTTCCACCTGGATGTGACTCGCGTGGCGTGCCCACGATGGAGAAAGGGTCGGTGGGCCGTGGCAGATACGATTGGAGGAGCAGGAGAAGAGCAACGGAGCTGGCTCAGGTCACGGGTTGCCAGTGCGCGAGACTATTTTAACTAACAGTTACGTCATCATCCCGTTTCGGCCGACGATCGTGACCCTCAACACCGATTTCCGCAACCTTCCCCATTGATCCATGGAGCGATTCGAATACTACTTTACGACCCCCGGCTGACGCGAAAAGTGCTCACAAATACTCCGAGTCCCTTTCTTGCAAGTGGCCGTGGCTGGATTATCCCCGACGGCACATTTTCTTCATCTCCTGAAAGGGTAGTATCAAGTATCAATGGTACGTCTTTCACTCCTTTATATATCATGCACTGAACTCGCAGGCGATTTTATGTCGTTTCGGATTCTCGGAAGGGTCCTTACCATATTCGGCTCCACTGGGACCACGAACCATTCCTATGATTCTATTCTTCGAGATGTGCCCAATCAAATATCCTTGAGATAGAGGCGAATGAAGTTTCCTATATCCCAGAATGGAAATCGTGAACCATTCTTTCGCCATTTGCCCGTATTATGGGCCATATTCTGGTGGAAGAAGTCATGAATACCCGATGCATTTTGTCAGGGAGAGCATGGCAAGCAGAAACGTGTGCATCACTATTATTATCGACATGGCATGGCACGTCCCTCCATTGCATTCGACCGTCTTGCAGATTTAGAGAAACTAAGGTGATTCGAATTTGAATTTGGTGAATACAAGGGAGCGATCATGGAAACGTGTAGACAAAGTCTGTCTTCGCTTCGCCATTGGCGTTTTATCATGAGCCATCCGGTACAACGTAACGAGTAAATTCTCTAGTCGGAACTGAGACCAGCTCGCAAGAGCTACCGTATATTGGATGACTTTCATCATTTCACGGTGTTGTCCATAATCTTTCCCTCTTACCCGAGGTGCACAGGACAACACAGGACAAAATCGATGCTGCTATAGTACGCGAGCACTTTCCCGACAGGATGTTGGCTCTGAACCAGTTCGTCCTCATACAACTACTTCCACCCTGAATGTATTCGTTTGTGCTGAACTGCGTGGAAAGGGGAGCTCGGGGACAGTCGGAGTCATTCTTGGATGACGTAGGAGTTTTTGAGGGCTGTCTCAGTGAGATCAGGTTGTCAACATGGAAAGGTAAACCTTGAGGCAAACTACCATTGTCTCATGTACCGGAATGAGGATTATCCGGACGATAGGGTCACAGGCAAACTAGAGTAGTTACGTAATCTCAGAAGTGGTTGACTAGAGTAATCGGGGACGTTTCCACCTAAAAACAAATCTAATGAGATTGATGCCATTTCTTAAGCCTAAAAAGTTTCAGTGTTCTGGGTATGGCTGCCGCATTATTCGGGTACTGCCAAGAGTTTTCAAATATCGAACTCATAGCCCACTCGAGTTTGATTTCACATACAGTCGAGGCGCACCGATGTCACCTGTCTATATCCCTTGGAGTCCACAGAGAATAGGTTGAGCTTAAGCCATAGAGAATTCAAAATATGTCAATGAGGACATCGTTTAGGAGTATGTCGATTAGTCCTTGTCCTACATCGCGCTTGTCAGCAGCAATTGCGGGGATATTGACACTCAGGGTTTCGATTTCACCGTCTGGTTCCTTCACACTCCGAATCACTTAGTATTTCTGCCTAGTATCGAGAGTGCAGAGTAAGTTGGAGGGTCGCGCCATGTCATTACACTAAAAATCCCATGGTAAGTGCACTGAACATGCGAGTTGTTGCTTACTCTGATGCATACATCTCGGCGAGGAATGGAATCAAGAGGCGACACTACTAAGTTTTTCCAACGGATATTTCGTGGCCTTGGTTAAACTCGATATGGCAAGCCATCCACGAATTTGGAACGAAATGAGGTCCCTTGCGAACTAAGTGTCTGATAGACCTTGAATAGGGCATAGTAAGACATCCCATGTTCTTCGTCAGTTCGGTTTTATGGGAGATAGGAGTACGAGTGAAAGCGAGGAGCTTAGCGAACATGTCATACAGGGTTGTTTGAATTGAGCCACGGAGTCGCGTGAGAAACAAACAATATTCTTCGGCCTCTTCGGCCGAGTGCCATGTGACCGCGTCTTCCGAGTCTTTCTTTGCTATCTGCCCCAGCCGCATTGCACTCGGCCGCATTGCACTCAAGGCTCTCTCACGTAAATACCCCAAATCCTAACGACCCTTCTCGCAGATCCGGCCCTATGACTCTGAAAACTTCCCTAACCTCCCTAACGGATGGGCTCCTTCTGGTGGCAGAAAGGTTGTCCGGACTCCAATAGTAGCCACAACGGCAGCCCCGTACCCCTCGTCGGTAGCCTCGTTCCTAATTCGATCAGCCATCTTGTATTGCGTTGTCTATAGATCTGAAGGGGACTCTGGTTCATTTTTGCTTTTTATTATATGCATTCGCAAAAGTCCTCTCGGTATACTTTCAAGCCTCATTGTCTCATCCATCGCCATAGTAGATGCCAATACTCCCCATTTACGTGATGTTATACATGTTCATCCTTTCCTCCTTCCTAATCACCCAGTGAAACCAGACCAGGGTTCTTATCAGATCCTTCTCACGTACACGCCTTCTGTTCATCGTTCAGCAGCGTGTTGTATATGGTGCGTATGAATCTGGCAGTATCGACCTGCGATGAGGTCTTTTCGGCGAGGTAATCTGTGCCCGGGTCAATGTCAACAATCAGGTCACCGGTAATAATACCGTCTTTTTCTACGATCGCTCAAAGTATAGATCGGATCGTCCATTGAGCAGCCCTTAGGTCGCTGACAAAGATGCAGAGGAAGGAAGCAACAACCAACAAGCATGGAACATACCGTATTCTGATTCTGATCGCGGGGCTTATTATATACTATTTTATACTTTTGTGCACACGCAGGCGTGCATGATATCGTGAACCGCACATCTTTCTTCTTTTGTTCTTCATCTTACGCCGTCAAATGTTGGGGCCATGGAACGCGGGACATCCTTTAACAGGATCCGCCCGCAAGACCCTCAGCAAGACCCTCATCTACCATCACCGCCGACGACGCTTTTGGGGTTGCTTCGATTAACCCTGCGCAGTACTGGACTCAGACCCAGAAAATTCAACCCTGAGCGTTTTCTCAATGAAGATAGAGCGCCCAAGACGGTCCGGCACTCTCATTAGCGTCACCTTGCCGATGCTAAGTTATATATAATCTTCGGTGTCAACTCGTCGGCCTTCTCTGTATTCAACGTGACCAAAGCAAAAGATAAGAACGGAAACGAAATCGCTGTCAAGACCGCGGTATCTTATCATCGCTGAGTCGTCATGTAAGTCCAAATTCTCGGTTCATAGCAGCTTCTTGGAGCTCAACGTCGATTGGCATGCAGAAAAGTTCGAGTGTTCCATTCTTCCGAGATAAAGCCGCGGAGGACTGGACCTTATCGAATGCTTTATCTTGAACTATGACCCACTATTTTTCCGCTTGTGATGCCGTGCAGCCAGTAGGTTGATATCAAGACACTGGCCGCGTATCGAGCTGGAAAGTATTCGTTACCCAAAAGGTGAGGAGTAACGAGGCCAACCGCACACCAAAAAATAGTTTTGGTGATCTCAGAAATTGATTACCACCAAACAAAGTAACCGTCAGGGTAGAAATGACTGATCCATCCAAGCAAACAAATCCGATAAGACTAATGCCGTTTCGTGATCGTGACTTGAGAAGTTTCAGGGCGAGGAGTGGCTGCCACATCAAAAAGCATTTCTCCAGTACCGAACTTGAAATATTGTCGTATGACGACAGGCAAAGCTTGCCAGACATCCAGCGCCTTCCTCGCAAAGGTTCTAGATACAAAGACAAGTTACAGATACAAGCGACTTGGTAATCCAAAAAACAACGTTTCGTCAAAATGGCGAAGCGTTGTTTTTGGGCTACCTACAGCACGCTGGGGTGGAGATAACAAATGACCGCAGTCGAGGGGCATCAGCGTCTGACGCGCGTCTATTTCTTGGTATCCACCGAGAGCGGGTGAGCTCGATCGTCTAAGAGAACATCGTCTAGGAGCATCTCGACTGACCCCGGGCCTACATCGGGCAGCCTCAGCAGCTGTTGCTGGATGTAGATGTGTTGTATAAAACGTACTTCAACCATTTCGAGGTCGGCGAAGTGCAGGATCCTTTACCGCGGGCAGAAGTTTAGAAGAGATCTAGTACAGCTAAGGAGTGATGGAAGGGTGGCGCTCGGTCGCGTAATCGCTCTGAAAAAATCGATGGGAAGATGCCGGTGCCACCAAGACTGTCTGAACAAAACTCCGATCAACCGTGCACGCACCTAGCCAAACATGCATCAGCAAACGTTGTGAAGGGCTCGTGTACTAGTGACATCTTGTGCCCTTCGGTACGAAGACACCTCCATAAAAGTCTAATGAATTGAACCGACAAGAGGAAAGGGATGCCTCCTTGCATTACACATCATGAAAGGTGACCTTGGGCGCTCGTCACGGGTCGGGAAAGTGCTCGCGTACTATAGCAGCATCGATTTATTCCTTTGCTGTCCTCTGCACTCCTCGAGACTAAATCAAATGGCGAGGGAATGGTTATGGACGATACCGATGAAAGTCATTTAATATATGGTAGCTCTTGCGAGCCGGTCTCAGTTCCGAGTAGAGAATTGAATTCACTCATTAGTACCAGATGGCCCATGATAAGATGCCGATAGCAAAGCGATGACAAACTTTGTTTTTATGTTTCCATGATCATTCCCTTATCCATCAAGGTCAAACCACCTTAGTTTCTCCAAATCTGCAAGACCGTCGTATGTAATGGAGCGACGTGCCATACCACGTCATTATTAATAATAATAGTGGTGCACATGTTTTTGCTTACATGTTCTCCCTGACAGACATCATCGGGCATTCATGACTTCTTCCACCAGAATACGGCCAATATGGGCAAGTGGAGAAAGAATGGTTCACGATATCCACTCTGCGCTCCATTGCATCTCTATCTCGAGATTATTGGCCACCAATAGGAAAATTTGATTGCTAAGAATAGAATCATGGAGCGATACCTCCGTACCTTTACAAAAAAAATGTTTCATAAAAAATGTTTCATGGTCCCAGTGATAGACCTTGTAAAGGGTGTTGTGAGACGTACCACTGATATTACTCTTTCACCACTAGTCGAGTTTACATGAGACATGATGATACCATTGATATATCAAGTTACCAATGGCTAGTAGAGATGGCGAGTCAGAGGGATACAACCTTAACAATTACGGAAGCTGAAGCGCTGAAGGCTCGAAGCTTGAAGAGCAAGGACACAGGATTGGACAAGAAGAAAATCTGCCGTCGGAGAGAATCCAACCGCGGGCCATTTGGGAAAGAAAAGGATACGGAGTGTTTGTTGAGCACTTTTCGCATCAGCCGGGTCGTAAAGTAGTATTGGAATCGCTCCACAATCAATGGCGTGGATACCTTTCGACGTTACTGCGGAAATCGATGTTGATCATGAGGCCATGATCGTGGTGGACGAAATGGGATGATGACGTAATTATCAATGTCTTAGCATCGTCGCGTCGTACGCGTCCAGCTCACTGTTCTCCTCCAATCGTATCCGCCACTGACCAACGACTCTTTCCACATCGTGAGCACGAGCCATGCGAGTCAAAAATGATGCCAGGTGTAATTTGAGGGACGGTCGATCGGCTACTAATATCACCGCGACCTTTACTATCGCTAGCAGACGCTCACAGATGGTCACCGGTCACATCCTGGAATGACCCATTGCTTTAACAAGCTCGAACCGTCTTCCCACCCCACGTTGGAGAGGGGAACCTCTGACAACTCCGAATACCGTGATAGGCACGGAACCTCACAAGTCTCAAGCGATACGAATGCTCGGCCACGCGTCGGGTTTAAATACGTTGGCAACCTCCTATGGTATTCTGTATCATTTTGTATGACTGCGCTACATCAGATCCACCTTTTTTGAGCAATCCACGCGGGGCCGCGTGACTCGCACGACTTTTGAATCGGGAACTTCTTCGACAACTGAGAATGGACCACACCCCGGGCGGACGCATATAAGATCTACACGTTGTCCCTTCACAATAATCCAACCTCGACATGCAGTTCTTTCCCATCAATGCCTTTGACTGCCTTGCCATATCATTTTTCCTCTTCCTCGTTGTCAAATTACGCGACAACAGAAGACGAAGAGGGCTGCCGTATCCACCCGGCCCACCATCATGGCCCATAATTGGGAATTATCTTGATGTCAGAAAAGAAAAACCTTGGATTTCATACACAAATATGTCCAAGATATACGGTAGGTGTAACATTCATTCTCGGGGACGCCGGTTTGCTAGCTGAAACTGGCGTTCCAAGGCGATGTTTGTTGTCTTCGCATTTTTTCTCAAGTCATCGTCGTGTTGTCTTCATTATCAAGCATCAAGGAGCTCCTTGAAATACGCGGGGAATACTACTCAGAGAGGCCATATAGACCTGTGATGGAAATGTGTGTTTTATATCGTATTTCTTTCTCGATCTGCCGCCATGTTGATAATCCTCGATCCCTAGGGCAGAATTAAATTGGCCTATATTCATGACCGGAAGGACCGAAATTTGGCGCCAGGCTCGAAATATATTAGATGGCAGTCTTCGACCTGGTACAATTATGTCATATCGGGAAGAAATACAAGAAAAGACTTACGAATTGCTCACACAACTTCGTGAAAGCCCCGATGACTTTCGTGCCCATGTCAGACTGTCAGTTGGCCATCCTTATCATACAGTAGGAGTGTTAACGGCTAGGCAGCCTTCAGGGAAAACTTATCATGTCAATCACATTCGGCTACGACCTAAAAAAGGGTGACAGAATGGCAGAAGCGCCGGATCAAATCATTAAACTAATGGGGCCGTTCACAGTACCTGGAGCAGCACTAGTAAACTACCTCCCATTCTGTGCGCTTTCCAATTTCATCCCTGCCATGCTAGTGGTGCCTAATAGCTAATTCCAGTGCGAGGCATTCCTTCATGGGTCCCATACTTTAGCTACAAACCAGTGGCGCGAATGGTTAGAAAGCTGGGTGCGATGATGAGGAATGAACCTATCGATTTCGTGAAGAATGCTCTCGTATGCGACAATCGTGTTCCAACCCTGAACGTTGACGTTGACTGAAACCGCATTCTTAGCATAATGGCACTGCAGTGCGTTCACTGACAGGCGAACATCTGCAGGAGTTAGAGAATTTCGTTGGCTCCGACCGTCAAAAACAGGAGGAGGCTGTTATGGTGTCTATGGGGTCATTGTATCAGGGTAAACTATTATATTCCCAAATCAAGCATGGGACTTACGAGACCTCTTTCAGCTGGTATAGACACCGTGTGTATATCTCGATATTTCCGCGGGTTTCTTACCTACACCTACAATGAAGACTGTATCTTCAATGAGCTCCCTTTTCCTGGCCCTAGTCCTCTTCCCACATGTGCAAAGACGGGCGCAAGCAGAGCTCGATGTTGTGGTCGGAAGAGACAGGTTACCCACCTTCGATGACAGGCCACGTCTTCCGTACATCGAAGCTCTGTGTAAAGAATTGATGAGATGGAATATGGTGTCACCCATAGGTATAATTTAGGAATTTCATGAATCCCGTCAATCGGAATGACAGAAAGATGACTTTTAGGCGTCCCCCATTCGTCGACTAGGGATGATGTTTACAAAGGCTTTTTCATTCCAAAAGGTACAGACTCTTGATTGTACATTCTGACTTTGTGACGTTGTCCTTGATAACCTGGTGTAAAAGGGTCTTGGGTGGTTGCAAATGCATGGTACGTCAGTTGTCTATCCATGTAAATCCGTTTCTAAGATGTTTTAGGGCGATCTTGCATAACCCAGAGACATACCCAGACCCGGAGGAATTCAAGCCTGAGCGTTTTCTTAACGAAGACGGGAGCGTCCGCGAGGACCCAGTACTCTCATTGGCGTTTGGTGTCGGCAAGAGGATCTGTCCTGGACGCCATCTCGTCAATTCTACAGTTTTCATTGTCGCCTCTTCGGTCCTCTCAGTATTCAATGTGATGAAGGCTAAGGATAAGAATGGTAACGAAATCCCTGTCAAGGTCGGAGTATCTGATCCGTGTCGGATCCTAGTGTAAGTCCAGAATTTCACCTATAACGGTTGAGGCTGAGTCACATTCTCAAGGCATCCGGACAAGTTCGAGTGTTCTATTCTTCCAAGAGATAAAGTCGCGGAGGATTTGATCTTGGCGAATACGTTGTCTTGAAGTTATCACCCTACATTTTTGTTTTGGATTCGCTGTTTTCGATGTCATGCAAACATTATGCCGAACGACTGTACTAGAATTGTGTATATGATAACAGTAGCTTGAAATGAGACTTCCGGTGCATGAGTTGGAAAGCAGCCGCTATCACTCGATGACAGTAACCATGCTGATGACAATTTAGGGAAATCCAGGTAAGACTAACAGTGGACCCTGCCAGCGTCAAGCTCAAGTCATGTCATTACTAGGTTAGGAAGGAAGAACTGGAACCTCCTAGTGCGCGTGGTGTTCTCCCTCGTAGATTTCGCCGTGTAGAGGTGGTTTGCTAGTTAACGAATTTCCGGTGGTTATTGGTAAGCAACAACGGGTCTCAGGCTCTCAGGCCTGAGGTGCAGACGGAGGACCACGTGGCAAACTTTCCATTCTTGAATACGTAATCCTAGCTAGTTCCGTGCCTGTCCTCCAACGAAGCTCCCTGACCGTGACTCGCATTGTCTCATCCCGGCCACACCTTCAAAAAAACCATGAATCATCAATAATTCCTCATGTTTCAAGGTTACCGATAGACCGCGTCTTGACACCAGTCTTAAGCGGTATACACGAAAAAAAACTGGTTCCATGCCAGAGTGACAGCTCTAGAAGCCGCTAGCGGGATCGAAGTGTTCTACCGCAACTATAAATTGACGAAGCCGAGATCCAACAGGTGGGTAGACTCGCCCACCGCGTCCAGTGTGGCTCAAATGCTCACTTTGATACTTGTCTCATTCTTCTTCAGCGCCCGATCAGCGCTCTCTTCCCCGTATTCCTCCAGGCCATGGGATACTTCTAGGTATTGCAATGCACCCCACGTAAACGCCTCCTACTACCAAGCTGCAGAAGAAGGCGCCGAACTCGTCCACCTTACCATCTTGATGCGGCACCATAAGGTAACGTATCAACTCCCAGGGTGTCGTATCGGCAGGCCCGTTAACTGAAATTGCACAGCGCACGCCCGTAGCCTTGGTTCCTAATGAGCGTGGGATCAACGACGGGATCGAATGGGACTGCTCAGGTGTTAGGCAATTCACCTATGACGGTGGCGGCGCGCGTCTCTCACACTCGGTGATTACGCCGCCTGACCATCCGTTTGCGCAACAAATTTGGTCGGGTAGTTGCGAAGAAGGTCAGCTCACAGCCGGTGGTTTTCACGACTCGAAGGTCCACGGAGAGGTAAGGAGATGTTATTGAGTATTCTTGTTTGCATAAAATGACGCCTCAGCCAGGACCTTTGGGAACTGTATCATGACCGCCTTGGATTTTTGCGCTCGGTCGACCCCAGCGAGATTAGTGTACGTACAACGTACGTCGACCGCACGAAGCACGTTGCCAGCGGCGTCCTCGCGGGCATGGACAACGCAACTGCTAGACGCTCATGGCAGGCTCATGCACAACCTCAGCGGGCAAGTAGTTTTGTGTCTCCACGAGGGCATGGGACCTGACTGCATGCTTAGATAGATTCTCTTGTACCAAGCTACAAGTGTCCTCGCGCAGATAGTTTAGTCGCGGCGGCGCAGGCTGCCCCCTTCTGGCAGGACACTTTGAAGAACAATTCGGCGCTGAAAGAGCGCGTTGATTCTGTGCTGGGAACAACGAACTCCAACGCGGTGTGGCCTAACACTTGTAAGTCTACCAATGATAGATCCGACCCTTGTAACTATTGATAATGCGATGTAGTTACCTTCTACCAAGATGTTGTTACAGCGCGTGTCTGTAACGATCACCCACTCCCTTGCAATGCTGCTGGAGACTGTATTTCTGAAGAAGATGCGGCCAAGGTTTTTGAACTGGGGAATCTTGAATACGAGTAAGTATCATTCGGTGTCTCCCTGGATCGCGCTTACGTAGAACCGACCGATAGTTATCTATGGCATGCGGCCGAAAATGCGACGGAGTACAATCAACTTACTTTTGGTCAGCTTTGGCGTTTCGCGTGTCTCGCTAATAACTGACTCGAGAGATGCACAGGGGTGATGTTCTCTGAGCTCGCGAACGCTCTCCAAGAACCGACGCACCGCCTCGCACTGTACGTTGCCCACGATTCTTCCATAGTGCGCATTGCCGCAGGGCTTGGGATATTCCCATTACGCTGGCCCAGGCTTGGATCTGAGTTTGTTTTCGAGGTATGCCGTCCTCCAATACCGACGGCGGACGATTGGACTCATGCCATCTACTGTAGGTCTGGAGTGACAAGAACGGGAGACAATTCGTCCGTGTGTTATATGACGGGGAAGTCGTAAATTCACTCAGTTGGACGCCCCTCGACACCTTCATTAGTCACATGAGACAACAAGTCCCGGACAACCTTTTTGAGAAGTGTGCGTCGGTATCGTAAGGCAGCGTAGGCGAAGCGATTGGACCTTCGTACGCGATGGCTCACTTTCTTGCATAACCAAAATCCACACAAGTACATAGCATGTCTAACATTAGTTCACCCGAATATTGTCAGATCAGTCGATCACTATATCAATGGCCTTTTGACTTGTCACTGCAACCAACTGACAGGACCCAAATGCGTGAATATAAACCCTTAAAACCTATAAGGGAGGAACTGAAGAGGAGGTTATTTGGTAGTAACGATGGCCCAATGTGATTCCTGGAGGCGGCGAGACTCTTTCTACAAACTCGACTCACATGTCAACTGCCAAACCTAAGTGGCCTAACCCCTGCGTATTGCCAAACTCCCTCGTACCAGTACCTGTAGGAGCTGTGCTTTCTGTTCATCGCGTTTTATTTTCACCTTGTTTTGTATAAGAATATATCTTGAGACATTTCGTGATGGTCGGGGGTTGCGACACGAACTACCCAAAAAAGCTTTACGGGATCGCGAACAGGCAGTTACGGTTACGTTATACAGTAGGCAGGTGTACACAAGATGAACGTGCTAAATGTGCTAGCTCGGATGCGAATCATACGATCTGCCTGCGGTTCAGGGAAGCGTCCCACCAAGGCTTGTTTTGAAGACTTGGAACCCACCTAGTGTGACGGATGTAAGAAGTCATGGGGCCGAAAAATAAGCCCGGGGTGCAGAGTACGAAAAGCACACCATGAAGGGCTTTGATGTTGAAAAGTTTAAAGCGAGTAATGGGCGCCGAGGGGTTAGTACTGGCGCATGACTCGGACGACGAGGATGACGATGCCGAGTTAATCCAGGGCGATAATTCAAGCTAGAGAGCTAGAGCCAATTCCAATTGCAAGAGATACTGTAAGGTCGTGAAAATGATGCCATGTACTGTACTGTATGGTGTAGAGAGGCGAATATCGCTTACGGAACCTGCCGAGCGGTGGTTTAAAGTTGGCCTTTCCGAAACGAACTTCGGTTAACCACTTCGGTCAACTACTTGATTCAACCAGTCAGGCGAGTACCACTCCATGGAAGGGCCGTATAGTAGGCACTTTATGGGAATTAAATAGCATTATGACACCCACTCTCTCCCTCAAGCAGCCCGTTCTATGATGTATCTTCTCATCAATGCACTCGCTTTCTTTGTTTTCCTTTACCTTCTTGTCGTCTTCCGCGACCGTAAAAGACGGGGAGGGTTACCATACCCACCGGGTCCACCATTACGGCCAATAATAGGAAATCTACTTGATATTCCGACGGATGCGCCTTGGACTGCATACGCAGATATGTCCAAGAAATACGGTAGGTGTTACATTCTTGGAAACAGTACCCAGTTTGCCCCAGCTGAAACCCCGCGTTCCAAGGCGATGTTATTTGTTTTCGCGTTTTTAATCAGGTCATCATTGTGTTGTGTTCGTTATCGGCCATCAAGGATCTCTTTGAGAAGCGTGCAGAATCCTATTCTGATAGGCCCACTTTGCCAATCCTGGAAATGTACACTTAGTATTATTATTCGCAATCATCCGCCATGATAATAATCTAGGACCTCTAGGATGGACATGGACTGGTTCGTTCCTCACACCGGGATGTGCGATGTTTGGCGCGAGGAAAGGAAGCTACTAGACCGCAGCCTTCGAGCTGGTGCTACAGTGTCATATCGACAAATGATGGAGGAAAAAACGCGCTGGTTTCTTGCACAACTTGTTGCAAACCCAAAGGAGTTCCATCATCATATCGAACTGTCAGTATGCAGTCTTCCATATATCGTATATATTTTAACGAATAGGCAGCCTTCAAGGGAAAATTATCATGTCGCTCACATATGGTTATGACCTGAATGATGGTGACGACCTCATGGCGGCACCCATTCAGGCCACTGAAATCACGGCTCGGGTTATTCTACCTGGAGCAGTATTAGTCAATCACCTCCCATTCTGTGTGGTCCTCTACTTTATTATTGCCATGCTGGTATCTCACTATTCTCAGTGCGACACATTCATTCATGGGTCCCGTTTCTCAACTACGAGCCATTGATCCAAAAGGGCAGGGAGCTGACTGATAAAATAAGGAATAAACCCATCGAATTTGTAAAGAATACTATAGTTCGTGGTTGTGCTCCTTGCCATTCGCTTTGGCTCATCGTGCTATAGCGTAATGGCACAGCGGTTCAATCACTGGCGAGCGAGCATCTGCAGGACTTGGAGGATTCAGATGGTTCGAAACGTCGACAGCAGGAGGAGATCGTTAAGATGACTTTGGGTTCAATATATACAGGTGAAGCGATGTATTATGGATTGGATACGTGACTCTTACAACACCTGTTTCAGCCGGTGCAGACACCGTTCGTGCTTTCCGGATAATCACGCGCCCTTCTTACTGACTCCCATAATTGATAATTGAGACCGTATCCTCTATGCACTCCCTCTTTCTCGCACTCGTCCTCTTCCCGCAGGTACAAAGACGTGCGCAGGCAGAACTCGATGCTGTAATCGGAAGAGACCGACTACCCACGTTGAATGACAGGCCGCGTCTTCCGTACATCGAGGCCTTGTGTAAAGAACTGATGAGATGGAATATGGTGACACCCGTCGGTACGAGTTTTTCCTTAGTCGCGTGAATCAGAATGACAAACCGCTAGTTTTTAGGTCTTCCTCACAGGTCAAGTCGGGATGATGTTTATAGGGGCTTCTTTATTCCGAAAGGTCAGATTGCTTCCAGAATCAATCTTCTTTCTAATACTCTAAAGCTCTAACGTTGATCATTTGACCAATAAAAGGATCTATAATGGTGGCCAATGCATGGTCCGTCGGTTGTTTATTCGGCTGGATATCTATCTGAGACGTTTTAGGGCAATCTTGCATGACCCTGAGACGTACCCGGAACCAGAGGAATTCAAACCGGAGCGCTTTCTCAACGAAGACGGGAGCGTCAGAGATGACCCCACACTCGCGTTAGCATTCGGCGCTGGAAAAAGAATCTGTCCTGGACGTCACATTGTTGATGCGACGCTTTTCATCGTCGCCTCTTCAGTCCTATCGGCATTCAATGTGACTAAAGCGAAAGATGAGGGCGGCAACGAAATCCCAGTCAAAGCCGAAATGACGGTTTGGGGTGGGATCCTCGTGTAAGTTTTGGGTTCATCGCTTATAAATTCTTCTCAAAGCTGAGGATCACCGTCTGATCTTCCCAGACACCCCAAGAAGTTCGCATGCTCTATTGCTTCAAGAGATGAAGTTGCGGAAGATCTGATTTTGGCGAATACCTTATCTTGATCGACTTGTATCTTATTGGTCTGCGATGTGTATGGATGAGCCATTGTTTTATCGAACCGGGGTACGGCTTTACCATGCAGATGTATGCTGCCGTTAACGTTCAATCTGGGATGTGGAGAGATAAAATTGTATCTTCTCGTACAGTATACATCAAATAGAAGCTGATCGTCGTCCCCATGCTCTTATTTGGTGGGTACGGCGTCATGGTTTGTGCGGTGGGAATTCAGAATATTATACCCTTCAAATGTCACGGTCATGTAGAAGTCTAGAGGTCTAGGCCATCTAGGCCGGGGGTGGTCGTCAAATGAATAGATATTGTTAAATAATATACTAGTAGTCGCGGTCACATTCGGCTAGTAAACCGTTTACTTTACTTTCCAATAAGTTAGATTTTGACTCATGTTTTATGGTGTATGGTGGGGCGCATACCCTACACCACAGAATACATAGTAGTTTGATTCAGCTTTCGTTTTTCGGCTAACCTCAGGTAAGACGAGAGACGAAAGCCAAATAAAACTGATAAATAAAAAGGACAATTCCAAAAGTCAAATAGAAAAGGTATAATAGACAGGTGCAGTGCCCGCTAAAGAGGCTGCAGAATAAAGGCTGTTCATGAGAGGAAGCTGATTGATTCGACTGCGCTGATTGCTTAAACACGACAATACAACTGGTATCGCGACTTGCGATCATGACCGGATACTGTATTAGCTGTAAGAGTTCGGGAGAACATGGAAATACGTACTGTAGGTGCGTATCGCGAACTTGTACAATTGTATGATCAGGCGGCGACCACGCAAGTTTTGCATAGCGGTGCAGGAGTTTGGTAATACGGAAAGGGTCTGCTGGGCCCAGGTTATGGATGCGGTCCCCCGTCGGGATACAAGGTGGAATGGGTTGCTGCACACGGCTGTAGTAATACAATCATGTGCGGCAATCCGTTCCACCTTATATCCCAACGGGACCGCGCGGTGTCTCCAGTAGGAGACTAGGTGCCACACACACATCTAGTCCTATTCCAGCCATGTGCGGTGGTGCTGTGATCATGTGGTGAGGGTCGTAGTGTACTTCCAGTGTGGGCTTGATTGCCGTTCGAAAGCACGATGGGAATCCCTTTTATACCTCGAGACCTGTAGTAAAATGTGGCACCCACAGTACAAAGCGTCTGTGACTGTGAGCAACGGGTTTCTGGTCATGTGGACGCTAGGAACTCCAGTGCGTCTCGCGACGCCACACGCCACACGCCACGGCACCGGGGCACCTCAATAATAAATTAGACCATGGATCTCCGATCCTAGTCCTAGAGGAAGATAATCCCCAAAAACTGGAGCTGGAATACCCCGGATGGAAGATTTGATTGTCATGGCATATACAATAACTTATGCGTGGATCACTTGAAACACCCGAAAGTCGTTCGCTATTTGGAGGTCCAGAGAAGAGCAATAAAAGGAAACGCGGATTGCTGTCCCAGTTCGAGCGAGTCGTGCCTGGAAGCCATGGTGACTTGGAAGACTTTAACGAACTTCCTTTCTTTTAGTCCCGGTGCATGATGCAGCAAAAAGTGCATCAGTAAGACTTTTTGACTTTAAATATAAAACCGTACTGTAATGGAGTTTACTGTAAAAAAATAAAGCAGAAAAGCAGCTTATTTTGTGGGAAAAACGGAATTCAAATTGAAAAGCCACGGCTCTAAAACCTAAAATGGATAAATTTTTGCACCTATAAACGCCACTTGAGCGAAGAGAGGGCGGTGTGAAAAAGTGCTCATTCACTGCCTATTTATTCTCAACTACGAAGTTGTCCTTGTGTCGTCTCCTGAGTCGCCTTATCATACCAATAGTACGTACCAATCAACCACGGAAGTTGCGTCATTCCTCAATTGTGATTCTCCCCTGAACAAATAGCTTTTTAAACTAGCGTCCTAATAACCGACCAGATTATTTTCCTGTCTGCGATCAGCCTTGATGTGCAAAAGGAACTCGTTTCAGATTAAATCATAACAGAGAGCTTGAGGCTCGATTTGGACTACTGTACAAGAAAGCCTGGTTGTTGTTTCCCCTTCTCTGCCTCACCTGCCACCGACGACCTGGACTGACACTTCTCAAAAATATCGTCCGGGACTTGTTGTCTCAGGAGACTTATAAAGGTCTTGAGGGGTGTCCAACTGAGAGAGTTTATGAGTTCTCCATCATAAAACACCCGGAAAAATTGGTCTCCTTTCTTGTCACTCCAGGTCTACAATAGATCGCATGAGTCCGATCGTCCGCTGTCAGTATTGGAAGACGGCGTACCTCGAAGACAAACTCAGATCCAAGCTTGGGCCAATGTAATGGGAATATCCCTAGCCCTACTGCGATGCGTACTATCGAAGTATCGTGGGCGACGTACAATGCAAGACGATGCGTCGGGTTTTCGAGAGCGTCTGCGAGCTCAGAAAGCATCACCCCTGGGCGTCTCTCAAATTAGCTATTAGCGAGACATGGGTAATTCCAAAGCTGACCAAAAGTTAGTTGATTGTACTCCACCGCATTTTCTGCCGCATGCCATAGATAACTATTGGTCGGTCCTACATAAGCACGATCCGCAGGAGACTCAAAATGACACTTACTCGGCCTCAAGGTTGGTCAGTTCAAAAATTTGGGTCGCGTCTTCTTCAGTAATACAGTCTCCAGCGGCATTGCAAGGGAGCGGATGATCGTTACAGACACGGGCTGTAATAATATCTTGGTATAAGGAGACTACGCCACACCAGTCAGTAGATGGGTGGACACTGCCACTGATGCACTTACAAGATTTGGGGGTAGTGCCCAGCACGGAATCAATGCGCTCTTGTAGGGCCGAATTATTCTTCCAAACCTCCCGCCAGACGGGCGCAGCCAGCGCCTCCCTGGCCAAATAATCCGCACGAGGACACTTATAGCTTGGTGGAAGAGAGTCTATCTGAGCCTTCAGTCAGGTCCCACTGGCATTGACACGCCTTCGCAGAGATACAAATCCACTTGCCAGTTGAGGTTGCGCATGTGCTGGCCAAGGCCTACCGGCGATTGAGGGGTTCATGCCGGCAAGGACGCCGCTGGCAACGTCCTTCGTGCGTTCGATGTAAGTTGTACGTACACTTATCTCGTCGGGGTCAACCGAGCGTAGAAACATAAGGTGACCGTGATACAATTCCCAAAGGTCCTGGCTGATGTGTCATTATGTGCCAACAAGGAAATTGAGTGCGATCTCCTTACCGTTCCGTGAACCTTCGAGTCAGAGAAACCACCATCTGTGAGCTGGCCTTTTTCGCAGCTACCCGCCCAGAATCGTGGTGCAAACGGATGATCAGGTGGGGTAAACACCGAGTGATACAGAGCTACGCCGCCATCGTAATAGGTGAATCGCCTGACATCCGAGCAGTCCCATTCTATTCCATCGTTAATCTCAAGTTCGTTCGGAGCCAAGACTTCGGGTGCGCGCTGTGCAATTCAATCAGACTGGCATACCGACAGAACACCCTAGGGAACTAATACGTTACCTTATGGTGCCGCATCAAGACGGTAAGGTGGACAAGTTCGGCGCCTTCTTCTGCCGGTGGGTAGTGGGAAGCATTTATGTGGGGCGCATTGCAATACTTAGAAGTTTCCCATGGCAGAGATGAATACGGGGAAGAGAACGTTGATCGAACGCTGAAGAGGAATGAGACAAGTATCAAGGTGAGCATTGAGAAACTGGACGCGTGGTGTGCGAGTCTCCTGTCTCTCACCTGTGGGATTCTGTCGTCTATTTATACTATGCAAACTTGAACAAGGCGATGTCGCTTCCCGTGGCCTTTTCTTTTTCGAATTCAATTTGAGACTGGCGACGAGAAATGGAAGGTGCGGGAGAAGGTGAGAGTGGCAGACGCGAGTCGGGAACGTGGGAACCACTGCGCATTATGACCAGCTTTGGAGTTGTGACTACCATAACCGGTGTACGGTTGGTCTTATGATCACGGCATTACATGTTATTAGACGGGTGCCCTTGTTTTTCCGGCCAAACTTGAAGGACGCAACACGCAAAAGGAAGTATTCGATCTGCGTATCCAAACTGTCTGGCGACATGGTGCGACCCAGCAGCGTGACCCCATGAGCCGCAACCTCTGCACAAGCCAAGGATTCGGACTCAAGCTGCCAGTGAAGCCTGTGAGGACCCATTCATACGCATCCTTTGACAGCCACGACCGGCCACACTACTCTTGCGATCACTGAAAATCACTGAAGTTGACTCGGACGCGTTGACGGCTTCTGTGTTTGCGAGTCACGCATGCATCACGCTGATAGAATCTGAGCAAAGAATCTGGATTTAAAACTCGGATTCTCGCAGCCAAACTGGGCCTAGGTTTTCATCAATGAAGATTCCATCATGCAGACTCAGTAATCAGTGCCCAGATCTCGCGTAACAACCCCACAAAATGAGCTGCTTCGCTGTGAAGACAATGCCGACAACACTCACAACAGCTCCAGCAATGACGTTCACATGTTCACACGTTCACATCTGACGTACAGTAACGGTCTGCCCGCGGAGTATCCACGGCCAATTGTTCACACGTTCACATTTGAACATCAGTGCAGACAGATCCATGCCTATTATTGAAAGCGCCGCGATAGGTGGTCCCAGACTCGCATCTACCATCCCTCATCCGCTTCATTGCCTGCCACAAATTCCATTTCTCATCGCCAGTCTCAAGCAGCGACGCTTCCAGTCCAGACGTCCAGGTCCGAAGTGATCGTACAGCTCGCAACCCTCGTTTCAAGTTTGTGTATATGAATATATCAATAAATTGACGAAGCCAGAACTCCATGGGTGAGAAGACTTGTGCACCATGTCCTGTGACCTTGATTTTTCCTGGTTCCTATTCAGTGCTCAATCAGTGTTCTCTTCCCATTACTTCTCCGGGGAACAACTGAAAATACTTTTTTTTTAGAATCCATCAACGTCCACCTCGGGGTGTGGTAACCCACGTAAGACTAGTGGTTGTCGTTCACAATTTATACTAGTTTCTGTTTAGTATGTCCTTGACGCTCAAGAGAACCCAAGCTATTAGTAACATCGTTGCACGACCAGAATCAGGGCTCAAGACACGATAATGCCCTGCAACTAATACCTACTCCTTGTACTATGTAGGACTAACTCGCTTCTTCTTGGGGCTTGGGTTTGCTGGGGGTTGAGGGTTGTGGGTGCTTGCGTGTCGTGGTGGGGGTGGGTGTCGGACTGTAGGGTTCCTCCGCCATTTCAGCGTCTGAAGTGCTTGGATGAGACTATTACGGGTGTGAGTGGGTGAGCTTCTTGCGATGGGCGGTTGGGGTTAGTGCGTAGCTTCTCTTGTTAAAATAAACTAAGCCAAGGGCCGGGTGAAGCCCCCCATTTGTATACGAGCAATGCGAAAGAAAAGAATGAGTGAGCACATGAAGCACAAAAGCATATATTTTAGGGGCTCCTACTGAGCTCCTTTAAATACACAAAAAGGACTGATGTCATATATCATAATCAGACTCCGAAGCGTCGCACTCGGACATCCTATATTCCAACACACCCCCGCAAGTGTGACGCTGTAGGTCAGAAGGGTTGTTTTGAGGGAAAAAAGGTGCGTGTCCTTTTTCGCGTTTGCTTTCATGAGTCGTTGTGTTCATATGTGAGAAGATGTTACATAATCGAAGTGTGGTCGTCGATATTCTTCGGCAAAACTTGATTCTGGATGCTTTTCTTGGCGCATCGACCTATGGTCGTCTTTCATCAGCTCTGAAGTGCACCCATGCAAGCATTATAGTGGTTGTTGTCCCCTGATATATAAGGAGTCGTCTTTGCTGGGTCTTATTGGATGAAGCGTCGGCAATTTGAGGACCCTTGTTTTTCCGGCCAAACTTGAAGGATGCAACGCGCAAAAGGAAGTGTTCGATCTGTGTATCCAAACTGTCTGGCGACATGGTGCGACCCCAGGAGATTAGGCCGTTAGCTGTCCATTGACGGCGGCGACTGCAAAGTTACATCGCCACAGCGTGACCCCAAGAGCGCAACCTCTGCACAAGTCAAGGACTCGGACTCAAGCTGCCAGTGAAGCCTCTGAGGCCTGAGGACCCATTCATACGCATCGTTTGACAGCGACGATCTCCAACTGCACACCACTTCTTCTGCGATCACCGAGAACTTCTGAATCACTGAAGTTGACGCGTTGACGGCTTCTGTGTTTGCAAGTCAATACAAGAATTTCGTGCATTGACTCGCAAACACAGATGTCAACTCTGTCATGTATGTATGTTATACTCGTCGCATTAATTGGTGTCTACCGGACATCGTCCTCGCCGGTTCACCTGCGTCTGTGGAACCGCCGTCCACGACGCCTGTGCACTAACAAGTTCATAAGTTCTTGTCACTTTTTGACCCTCGAATGTCATATAGTGGCCATGCAGGTTGCAGTGACGGTTTAACCGCTCCCAGCTTCCAGAGCTCCCTCAGCACCAACCTCGGCAATAAACGACTCTCCCAAGAAGGTCAATTTCACATCTCACTACCACAACCTTCCTCAGGGATTCACAGATAAGGTTCAAGAGTACTTCAAGCTCCCTCGTGAGAGTTTTGACGGTTGTGATCCATTGCAATCGAAAGCTAGTCATCATTCACAGTTCCCCACTGCAACCTCTCTTATTTTCCAAGGGATATTCTCTCAATTCCCGCCAAAATTAGCGATACCTCCCTCCTCCCGCGTGCTTGCTCTTGCTTTGTACTTCTCTTTTTTCAGATACACTGCTTTTAGTCGCTACTTACGCTATTCTTTGTTTTTCTTTTTTTTGTCTACTAGTTCGATTGATAGCGGCTCTCTCGTTCTTATTGCATTCTATGCAGAATCTGCTGTTGCTGTTGAACGGATTTTTTCGAGAAGCCGTGATATAATCTCTGTGCACTGCAAGACTCAATTCCGAGGCCATTAGAATTATGATGTTGGTTAAACAGCAGCTTCCCTTTGCCCGCACTGCTGTTCATTCGATTGAAGCTAAGATAGTGGGTTCTTATGCACTAGATCTGTGTGGACTTTGGTTGATGCAGTAAATCAAGAAGGCCGGGCGATGGCGTACAAAAGGAAGTCATTTCAGATTAAATTCTTAACAGAGAACTTGAGGCTCGATTTCGACTACTGTACAAGAAAACGCAGTTGTTCCCCCTTCTCGGCCACCGACTCGGACTTGATCTTACACTCCGTAGAAATGTTCTCCGGGACTTGTTCTCTCAGGAGACCTATAAAATCGTCGAGGGGCTTCCAATTGAGAGATGGAGAATTTATGAGTTCTCCGTCATAAAACACCCGGACAAATTTGCTCCCTTTCGTGTCCCTCCAGGTCTACAGTAGATCACATGAGTCTGATCGTCCGCCGTCAGTATTGAAAGACGGCGTACCTCGAAGACAAACTCAGATCCAAGCTTGGGCCAATGTAATGGGAATATCCCAAGCCCTGCTGCGATGTGCACTATGGAATTCTCATGGGCGACGTACAATGCAAGACGGTGCTTCGGGTTTTTGAGAGCGTTTGCGAGCTCAGAGAACATCGCACCTGAGCGTCTCTCAAATTAGTTATTAGCGAGACATGCGTAATGCCAAAAGCTGACCAAAAGTTAGTTGATTGTACTTCTTAGCATTAACTGCCGTATGCCATAGATAACTATTGGTCGGTTCTACGTAAGTGCGATTCGCAGGGAGACACCGGATGACACTTACTCGGCCTCATCGTTCGCCAAATTAAAAATTTGGGCCGCATCTTTATCAGTAATACTGCGAGGCAGCGGATGACCATTACAGACACGAGCTGTAATAACATCTTGGTAGGGGATGTCTGCGCCACGCCAGTCAATGGAAGGTGGGCACCGACACTAATACACTTACAAGAGTCGAAAGAAGTGCCCAGCACGGTATTAAAGTGCTTTCGAACGGCCGAACCTCTCTTCCAGACACCTTTTTCGTCGGCATCCCGTGACGCGTTGACTAAACTATCCGCCTGAGGACACTCATACCTTGGTGGAAGAGAATCTATCTGAGCCTCCAGTCAGGTCCGATTGACACATCCTCGCGGAGATATGAATCCACTTGCCCATTGAGATTGCGCATGTACTGGCCACGACCTACCAGCGGTCGAGGGGTCCATGCCGGCGAGGACGCCACTGGCAACATCCTTCGTGCGCTCGACGTCAGTTGTACGTACACTTATCTCATCGGGGTCAACCGAGCGTAGAAACCCAAGTTGACTGTGATACAATTCCCAAAGGTCCTGGCTGACGTGTTATCATGCGCCGACAAGAAAATTGAGCGCGATCTCCTTACCATTCCGTGAACCTTCGAGTCGGAGAAACCACCAGGTGTGAGCTGGCCTTTTTCGCAGTTACCTTCCCAGAACCGTGGTGCGAACGGTTGATCAGGCGGGGTAAACACCGAGTGATACAGAGCTGCGCCGCCCTCGTAATAGGTGAATCGCCTGACATCCGAGCAGTCCCATCTTATGCCATCGTTGATTACAAGCTCGTTCGGAACCAAGGTACTGGGTGTGCGCTGCGCAATTCAGTCAGACTTGCGTGCTGACATGACACCCTAGGGAGCATTACCTTATGGTGCCGCATCAAGACGGTAAGATGGACAAGTGTGGCGTTTTTATCTTGGGATGGGGATGTGTAGTGGGAAGCATTTATGTGCGGCGCATTGCAATACTTAGAAGTTTCCCATGGCCGAGTGTCGGAGGCATACGCGGAAGAGAACGCTGATCGAGCGATGAAGCTGAAGAGGAATGACACAAGTATGAAGGTGAGCATTGAGATATTGAGATATTGAGAAACTGGACACGATGGCTCTCACCTGTCGGATTCTTTCGTCTATTTATACTACGCAAACTTGGACGACGGGATATTGACTCCCGTGGCCCGGTTTCTACGAAACCATTTCGAAACTGGAAGTGTTCTCGGTAGTCAGTAGTAGCCGGTGCTGTAACTGCCATCTTCCGTGGCATGGAACCAGCTCCTCTTCTTTCTCTCCTTTTTTTTCGAATTCAATTTGCATTCTTGTTGAAACTGGCGAGAAATGGAAGGTGTGGGAGAAGATGAGAGTGGCAGACGCGACATAAATTTTTTTTTTTGAAAGTGTTTCATTTGGCAGTTTAGTACAATAAGTGAAACACACGATACTTACTAGCTCGCTGGCCCAGAGAAGGAGAAGATGCGTTTATGCACACCCATTGGTGTTTGGGGTAGCGTGGGACTCAATGTGTGTTCCTGGTTGTCGGTCGGTTAGGCTCTATCGTAATACCCACTAGAACCCCGCGATTTTGGAACCTGTTTTCGAGTAGTGTTCCGTTGCAGTGCCAGTGTTTCATTTAGTTTGTTGTGTTGGAGGTGTGGTAAGTTGGATTTGACAGGTTGCTGAGGGTGATCGTGCGAAGTGCTTCCTGATGTGTCATGACTTGGCTCTCAGGAAGTTTCGTTCGTTGGGAGTGGAGGATCTTCACCTTGTGTTATGGGGTACGGTTGATAACTCGTACTCATCCTGGTTGATAACATTCATGTTTATGTTCATTTCGGTGGGTGTCTAGGTGTGGCTGTAAGGGCGCGTGCGGCGGTATTCTTCCTCCTTTCCCAGCGTGGGAAACTCGCCTACATGATGGTCACGATACGATTCAAGGAGAATCCCCCCATGACCCGATCATTACGTTTATTAGCGTGAGAACACTAGGCCGCGGGCTCCCCGCGGGATGGAGCGCTAAGCATATATGTGAACTGCGACACGCTTGAATAAAGGTTTTCGTCAATGAAGATTGCATCATGCAGACTCAGTCCCCAAACCTCACGTAACAACAACCCCACAAAATGAGCTGCTTCGCTGTGAAGACTGTGCCGACAACAATGACGTTCACATTTCACATCCTGAAATACAATAGCGGTCTGCCCGCGGAAGATCCACGACCGATTGTTCACATCGGAACATTAGCGCATTAGCGCAGACAGATCCCATGCCTATTATTGAAGGCGCCGCGGATTCGCATCTAGGCGCCTACCACCCCTCATCCTCCTCTTCGCCTGCCGCAACTTCAATTTCTCATCGTCAGTCTCAAGCGGTGACGCTTCCAGTCCACGTTCGAAGTGATCGTACAGCTCGCATCCCTCGTTTCAAGTTTTTGTACAATACATCGATAAATTGACGAAGCCAGAACTCCACGGGTGAGAAGACTTGTGCACCATGTCCAGTGACCTTGATTTTTCCTGGTTCCTATTCAGTGCTCGATCAGCGTTCACACGTTCACTTCTCATTACTTCTCCGGGGGCACGAAATACTTCATTTTAAATTTATTATTAATAATAAATCCATTAACGTCCACCTCGGGGGTGTGGTACCCCACGTAGAACTAGTGGTTGTCCACGGTTCACAATTTATACTAGTTTCTGTTTATGTCCTTGACGCTCGAGAGAACCCAAGCTATTCGTAGACTTCATACACCATGCTTCGGGTCCATATTGACATTGACGAGACGCTGAGAGGCGTTGATGGCAGAGCTGAGGGTGGCAGCAACTTGCTGTGTGGTAGGAGCGATTTCAGTGGGCATGGGAAAGCTGGACATGGTGGCGGTATGAGTACGAGTTGCGTCCATGAAATACTCCTTGTCAGCATGCCGGTTGGGCTGAAATTGCGTAGCGTACACCTGTAGTCTAAATTCTGAATGAACCGAGGATGTCATAGAATGGGACTACTCCGGTGTTAGGCATTTCACGTCTCATGGTGGCGGCGCACGCTTTTGTTACTCAGTGATTACGCCACTTGGTCATCTGTTCATCCGCTTGGTTTGCGTTTGCACATAAGAAAGTTGGCTATTATGTAAAGAGGCCTACTCACACGCAGCCATCACAGCCATCTCGAAAGTTCACGGGGAGGTAACGCGATCCTGCCACGTTTATTGTCGGAATGGAATAATGCGCGTCTTCTAGGACCTTTTGGGACCATGTAGCTAAGGTTAACGATACGAGAACAGAGTGGTCGCCTGAGACGAGAGAGGGGGACCAAAGCGAAGTCAGGGCGGAGATGCGAGAGGGAGATGAGCGGAGGCAGAGCCGCAGGGACAACATGGATGGTGGTTCTACGGAGTCAATGTCGGGTCGCCGAGAGGTAGAGTGCAAAAAGGACGGCAATCACGAATGCGATAAGTACTGTATACCAAGACAGAGTATTCGACAAAATCAAATCCTCCGCCGCTTTATCCTCGGAAAAATAGAGCACTCAAATTTGTCAGGATGTCTTCTAAATCGGACTCTCAGCCTCAAGAAGCAGCTGAGGCGATAATTTCAACTTACACAAAAATCCTCGCTTCGACAGGGATTTCCTTACTGTTCTCATCTTTCGCTTTCGTCACGTTGAAGACGGACTCGGACAGCACTGACGAGGTAACAGTGAAAATTGCAGCATCAAAGAAATGATGTCCAGGACAGATCCTCTTGCCGATGCCACGAGTTCACTTTTTCTGGCCCTAGTTCTCTACTAGTACCCGCAGGCACAACGACTCGACGAGTGCTCGATGTTGCAATCGGAAGAGACCGGTTGCCTACGTTCGATGACAGACCGCATCTTTCGTGAATTTTGATGAGGTAGCAGATGGTGGTAAGGAACGATTTGGAGTGTTTCATGAATCCCGTGAATCAGAATGACAGCGATGGTTTCGGGTTTTCCCGATCCCCATTCGGGATGAAGTTCACAAAAGGCTATTTCATCCCAAAAGGTGAGATTCCTGCTAAATTACACATTCTGTCTTTAGGATTTTACCGTTAACTATTTTGGTATAAAAAGGATCTACGGTAATAGTAGCGAATGTTTCGGTTGTCCATCTGAGATGTTACAGGGCGATCCTGTACGAACCCAAAATTATATCCTGACCCAGAGGAATTCAGGCCCGAGCCTTTCCAATGAAGACGGGACCGTTCGAGACGACCCGACACTTTTCTTAGCGTTTGGCGTTTGCAAGAGGATCTGTCCTGGACGTCACTTCGTCGACACTGTACAGTGGCGGACAAAAGTATCGCACGGCCTGCTTAGTCATCATTCAACAACGTGTCACTCATGCAATTTTGAGGCTCGCGACATGGTTTAAGACTCAAATTGTAGCTAATAAAGTCCTTTATCTGATTCTACTTGAACGAGAGTGTATTATAGGTGAATGTAAATTAGGAAGTGATAAAGGAAAAAAGGAATGTGCAATTCTTTGTCATTTCTGGATGGTGAAAAGTGAGACTCGTATGAGACGAAGATGAAAGCTACCATAAAAACTGAAATTAGTATTTGGTATGGCCACCCGGCCTTCAATAATGCAGTAACGCGACGAGGCATGCTTTCATAAAGCTTGCTCAATGCGGCAGGTGGGAAATTGGTCCATTCCTCTTGAAGAGCGACCCATAGTTCTTCTTTATTGCGTGGTAATGGGTTACGAGCACGGACAAGAGCATCCAATTGGTCCCAGACATGCTCTATGATGTTCATATCAGGACTTGATGGTGCCCATGGCAAACGCTTGACATTTTTTGCTCGGAACCACTCCTCGGCAACCTTGGACCGATGTTTCGGGTCGTTGTCCTGCTGGAATATGATGCCCGATGGCCCGGTTCGCCTCAATTTGAGATCCTTTAGAGACCCGAGGAAGTGGTCATTGAGGATTTGGACGTAGTCGGGCCCACACATGATCCCCTCGATTCGGTAAAGTCTTCCCATGCCCTTTGCGGTAATGCATCCCCACACCATCAGATTACCGGCACCATGCTTGATCGTTTTTTTGGTGAAACGTGAATCTAGAGCCTGTCCAGGCTTAATCCAGCAGTATTGGCGGCCATCTGACTTGAAGAGCATAAATTTTGACTCGTCCGAGAATGCGACCCTCTCCCAATCCTCAACAGTCCATGATGCGTGCTGCATCGCCCACAACCTTCTCTTCTCCTTATTGGCCGGGGAAATGAAGGGCTTCGATCTCCGAACACGGCACAGCAACCCTTGTTCCTTGAGGCGCCTCTGAATCGTGCGAGCTGACACATCAGGGAATGCCTTCTTTTGGACTTCGGCTGCATTTGCTGCTTCCACTCGTGACAGCATCCGGGCAGCAATTCGGCATTCTCGTATCTCCATTTTGCGGGGACGACCTGTTTTAGGGTTTACATGGTAATTGTCGCCACTTTGTTTGAACCGCTTAAGGATCCGGGAGACAGTAGTACGGTGAATGCCTATGGATTTGGCAATTTCATTGTGGCTTTGGCCCTGCCTTTGGCGATCGACAATTCGGGATACTTTTGTTGGAGATGTGTAGACCATGATAGGGAAGAAGTTTACCACAAGTTGTAGACGGTGAGGTGAACGTGCAGTTGGCCAAAAAAAAAATTGGTTCGCTTAATGCCTGCTGACAAAAGAAATGCACACCACCTTTTACGGTACAATGGTTCCCACACAGTCAAATTTTATTCTATTTTCCTATGGCTACTCATTTCAGATGGTCAGGATGTATATGCATCTAGATATGCAATTTTACTGTAGGTTGATATGTAGAAATTTGAAAGCGTGAACAATCTTTTCAGTGGTCAGGGCACGTGCGATACTTTTGTCCGCCACTGTAGTTTTCATTGCTACAGCCTCGGTCCTCTCCGTATTCATTACAACGAAAGCAAAAGACGAGAACGGTCAGGAAATCCCTGTCAAAAGGTGGCACCGGGCCTTGTGTTGTTTCAGGTTGATCATGTAAGTTCAGATTTTGCCGATAATAGCTTCTTGAAGCTGAGAGTCCAACTTTGAAGATATCCAGACTCGGAGAAGTTTGAGTGTTCTATTCTTTCAAGAGATAAAGTGATGGAGAATTTCAAGTTACTTTCGAAGAATACCTTATCGTGAAGTGCCACCTAATTTTTCTCGATTCACGTCCTCCATTCGACTGGCATGATGAATTGTGCATTTGACTGTAACTTGATTCAAACCAATGACCCATTGGATACCGAGTTCGATTGCACCAGCAGCCAAAATTCGAGGTACTCATGCAAGACGCATTACTGCTACAGGATTAACTCGGAATTAGTTCGTCCTTCAAAGTTACCCTACCAGTGTTGGATGCTTCGCTGCAACACATCACCCGGACGCGATGACCCTTACCGTGCTGGTGTACCCATGTCAAGCTTCCTCTTCCGAGCGACCTGGGCCGGCTTTTTTGATGAGAAATTGATACCACTGCCCCCTACGAACATTCTAATCAAAATGTTTGAGTCTACGACATCAGGAAAAACGTCATTTGCTAACAGGTGCTAACGAGTGTTAGCGAGTACTAGCGAGGGATGATTTGAAGTGGACCAACCAGATAAGTTAATTATATCTCATATTATCTATCATTACCTCTCGCTAGCACTCGTTAGCAAATGACATTTTTCCTGATGGAAGGTCGCATCACTCAGAGAGAACGACAGGGTTCCGCTTCAAGTTCCTATTACCCTTGGGTAACGGCTCTAAGTTCTCCCAGGCCAGCGTTTCCAATACCGAGGAGTCCATATAGTGTCTTGTAATGCCACAACTGCAAATCACCTCCTTCACCCCCTCCGCTCTTACATGTATTGCTAGTAGTCGGCTGATTGGACAATGCTCGGGCCGAGCGATGGCGTGCAAAAGGAACTTGTTTCAGACTAAAACTCTAACAGAGAGCTTGAGGCTCGATTCAGACTACTGTACAAGAAAGCCCGGTTGTTGTTTCCCCTCACCTGCCACCGACTCGGACTCACACTTCTTAAAAATGTCGTCCGGGACTTGTTGTCTCAGGAGACTTATGAAGCTCTCAAGGGGCGTCCAACTGAGAGTGTTTATGAGTTCTCCGTCATAAAACACCCGGACAAATTGGTCTCCTTTCTTGTCACTCCAGGTCTACAATAGATCGTATGAGTCCGATCGTCCGCCGTCAGTATTGGAGGACGGCGTACCTCGAAGACAAACTCAGATCCAAGCCTGGGCCAATGTAATGGGAATATCCCAAGCCCTGCTGCGATGCGCACTATCGAAGTATCGTGGGCAACGTACAATGCAAGACGGTGGGTCGGTTTTTTAAGAGCGTCTGCGAGCTCAGAGAACATCACCCCTGGGAGTCTCTCAAATTAGTTGTTAGCGAGACGTGCGTAATGCCAAAGCTGACCAAAAGTTAGTTGATTGTACTCCACCGCATTTTCTGCCGTATGCCATAAATAGCTATTGGTCGGTTCTACGTAAGCATGATCCGCAGGAGACTCCGAATGACACTTACTCGGCCTCAAGGTTGGTTAGTTCAAAAATTTGGGCCACGTCTTCTTCAGTAATACAGTCTCCAGCGGCATTACAAGGGAGCGGATGATTGTTACAGACACGGGCTGTAACAATATCTTGGTAGAAGGAGACTACGCCACACCAGTCAGTAGAAGGGCGGGCACTGCCACTGATGCACTTACAGAAGTAGGAGGTAGTGCCCAGCACGGAATCAATGCGTTCTTGCAGGGCCGAATTATTCTTCCAAACCTCCCGCCAGACGTGCGCAGCCAAGGCCTCCCCGGCCAAATAATCCGCACGAGGACACTTATAGCTTGGTGGAAGAGAGTCTATCTGAGCGTGCAGTCAGGTCCCATCGACATGCACTCGCGGAGATACGAATCCACTTGCCAATTGAGGTTGCGCATGTGCTGGCCACGGCCTACCGGCGGTTGAGGGGTCCATGCCGGCGAGGACGCCGCTGGCCACGTTCTTTGTGCGGTCGATGTAAGTTGTACGTACACTTATCTCGTCGGGGTCAACCGAGCGTAGAAACCCAAGGCGACCGTGATACAGTTCCCAAAGGTCCTGGCTGATGTGTCATTATGTGCCGACAAGAAAATTAAGCGCGATCTCCTTACCATTCCGTGAACCTTCGAGTTGTAAAAACCACCATCTGTGAGCTGGCCTTCTTCGCAGCTACCCGCCCAGAAACGTGGTGCAAACGGGTGATTAGGCGGCGTAAACACCGAGTGATACAGACCTGTGCCACCACCGTAATAGGTGAATCGCCTGGCATCCAAGCAGTCCCATTCTATGCCATCGTTGATCTCAAGCTCGTTCGGAACCAAGGCTACGGGTGTGCGCTGCGTAATTCAGTGCTGCTGGCATGTTGACAGGACATCTTAGGAAAATAATACGCTACCTTGTGATGCCGCATCAAGACGGTAAGGTGGACAAGTTCGGCGCCTTCTGCAGGTGCGTAGTGGGAAGCATTTATGTGGGGCGAATTGCAATACTTAGAAGTCTCCCATGGCGGAGAGGAATACGGGGAAGAGAGCACTGATCGAGTGCTGAAGAAGAATGAGACAAGTATCAAGGTGAGCATTGACGCTGTACGCAAGTCTCCTGGCCCTCACCTGTGGGATTCTGTCGACTATTTATACTACGCAAACTTGAATAAGGCGATGTTGACTCCCGTGGCCCGGTTTCTACAAATATTTCGACCCGAAACTGGAAGTGTTCCCGGTAGTAGCTGATGCCATCTTCTGTGGCATGGGACCAGTTCCTCTTCAATTTGAGTCAGGAACCACTGCATCTGTTGCGACTCATTGGATGACCGGCATAGAATTACCAGGGATAACGTGATATCGGTTAAGCGAACCCTCGGCCGCAAGCGCCCCGCGAGACGGCACGAGCAGATCTATACTGTATGTCTGGTTTTGAACAAGGGAATTTGAACTAGAAGAAATATTACCGAAATAACAGTAAATATTTGTCTCCACGTGAACCGCAACACGCTTGAATAAACGTTGTACCATGCAAACTCAGTCCCCAGACGTCGCGTAACGACCCCACAAAAAGGGCTGCTTCGCTGTGAAGACCATGCCGACAACAGCTCCACCAATGACGTTCGCATGCCTACATCCTGACACACAGTAGCAGCATGCCCGCGAAGTGCCCACGGCTGATTGTTCACATTTGAACATTAGAGCGGGCAGATCTATGCCTATTATCGAAGGCGTCGCAGTAGGTGGTCTCGGACTTACATCTACCACCCTCATTCGCCTCATCACCTGCCACAACCCACAACCTTCAGTTTCTCATTGCCAGACTCGAGCGGTAACACATCCAGTTCGGGTCCGAGGTGATCGTACAGCTCGCATCGTTCGTTTCA
The DNA here is from genome assembly GCA_022884055.1 of Russula griseocarnosa. Classification (NCBI taxonomy): domain Eukaryota; kingdom Fungi; phylum Basidiomycota; class Agaricomycetes; order Russulales; family Russulaceae; genus Russula; species Russula griseocarnosa. Next base: position 347,418 of record JAGKRU010000005.1, read on the forward strand.
AATAGTCGCGTCGGAGAGAACGGTCAGCACACGATAACACCTCCTAATGCCCTTTTGGACGCCGTCGGAAGTTTTTAAGTGTACGCAGCGCAAGAGACTGGAAAATGCCGTTCAAAGTTCATTCGCTTGGTCACAGATCAGGTGCGCGGCCGGAGAAGAGCGAAAAGAGTCGCGCTTCTTGCTGCCGTAAAACTGCGGGGGAAAAAGCATGGATTTCGAGTTATGTCACTGGCAACAGATTGGGAGGACCACTCCTGCTGGCACCTCTTGGATGTGCGTACCATTTTTTTCCACAGTACATTACATTTTGTTCGGTGGAACAGGTACGGAAGCCACAGTATCAACACATCCTCGTTATTCGAAGGGGTTGATAAAGTTATTGCGGGACTGCACAGGTCTTTCAGAGAGGTTGGGGATTTGTAGAAAAAAAAAATAAGGTCGTCAGAGTCTGACTAGAGATGACTTGGCTTTGTACTTGCTTGTTTGTCTGACCTGCCTCTGAGAACCGGCCGGCCCGGCCATCTGGAAAATCCATATCCAAACTAATCTCGAGGGTTCTCAGGTCGCCCTATCCTTCATTCAAATTTCAAAACTCCTTCACCTCAGACCCAGACGGACGCCGCAAAAACCGACTTTCCAGGCGCGGGGAGGCAGAACCGTCATGTAGAACTGCTCGCCCACAAGATACGCAGCATTTGCGCGATACACATACACTCCCGAATCCACCCGTGCCAGATGCTCATTTGAGGGAGGAAAAGGTTGAACTGGGACACAATTCTCGCGACTCCCCAGTGCGGTAGCGATATAAAGCCGCTTTCAAAGATGATATCTCCGCACCTACCATCTGGAGCGAATAAGGGCTAATGGAGAGCTAGCTTCGTAACTCGGCTCGGCAGTGATTTGTCTCATGCACGGGATATGTGGGTCACCGGCGCATCACTATGGCTTCCATTCATTTCCCATCTACATGACGAATCGTACCACGGATCCAGGGGTTATCAGCTTGAGACATCTCCCCGATAAAATAGCATGTCTTGAACACAACGTTCCAAGCCCCACAATCTTTGTGACGGGAGGCAATTGAACGTGGCTAAGTACTGGAAGCGCCGGAGAAAATGTAGCGTCAGAAAGTTTCGGTGGTAATCAACAAGGTCACGTAAACAGTTACCCATGCGACCGTCGGAGAGCCTTTTGATTGGAATGTTTACCGTTGGTGTCGGTATCAATTCCTTGAGTCTAGGTTATTCGGAGGAAGTATGACCTACAGTATCATATGATTTTCCGGCAAGCCAGGTGTGCCAGCAAACATAGTCCGACTCAGGTAATTGGATAAGAGCTATCAATGAAGTAGTTCCGAGTTGATATTGCAGTCGTACTATACCATGCTTCAGAATCAGAACGTTCTTGATCTCGTATTATTCTTTACACTTGGGAATACACCAGTAACACAGAAGACGGACACGAATCAAAAAAGTAGGTAATACAGTATATCAAGACAGAGTATTCGACAAAATTAAGTCCGCCGCTTTATCCCTTGGAAGAATAGAGCACTCAAATTTGTCAGGATGTCTTCGAAATCGGATTCTCAGCTTCAAAAAGCAGCTGTATGCGATAATTTCAACTTACACAAAAAGCCTGCGTAGAACAAACGCCGTCGCTTCGACAGGGATTTCCTTACCATTCTCGTCTTTCGCTTTCGTCACGTTGAATACGGATAGCACTGACGAAGTAACAGTGAAAATTGCAGCATCGACGAAATGACGTCCGGGACAGATCCTCTTGCCGATGCCAAACGCTAAAGAGATTGCCGGATCCTCCCTGATGGTCCCATCTTTATTGAGAAAGCGTTCGGGCTTGAATTCTTCTGGCTCTGGGTATAGTTCTGGGTCATGCAGGATTGCCCTGTAATATCTCAGATAGACATTCATATGCATGAAGCAATCGACGTACCATGCGTTGGCTACCATTATGGAACCTTTTGGACCAAATGATTAACAGCAAGGTCACAGAAAGTAGGATGTACAACTTATGAGGAAGCTAACCTTTCGGAATGAAATAGCCTTTGTAAATGTCGTCCCTATTCGACGAGTGGGGAAGACCTGAGAGTATTCGTTCTATCATTCTGATTGACAGGATCCGCGGGAAAACGCGAATCATACCTATGGGTGTTACCATCTGCCATCTCATCAACTCCTTACAGAAGGCTTCAATATACGGAAGACGCGGCCTGTCATCAAACGTAGGTAACCGGTCTCTTCCGACTACAGCGTCGAGTTCTGCCTGCGCCCGTCTTTGTACCTGCGGATAGAGAACCAGGGCCAGAAAGAGGGAGGTCATTGCGGATCCAGTCTTCAATATAGAAATAAGTAATAAATATATGAATTTGTCAAGAGACACGCACGGTTTCCGAACCAGCTAAGGGAGAACTGGTGAGCGCTATGTACTTGGTGTATGGATTTAAGGCTTCACCGTGATACATAGATCCCGTTACTATCTTGATGACTTCTTCCTGCTCTTCACGTTCGAGGCCTTCCAAGCTATCTAACTCCCGCAGATGCTCGCTCGCCATTGAATGCACTGCGGTGCCATTATGCTATGCCATATGGCATCAATCAACGTAAATGCCAGAAGCATAATGATTACACACCAAAGCATTCTTCACAAAATCGATGGGTTCATTCCTTATCCTCTTGCTCAGCTTCTGAACAGCTCGTGCCACCGGTTTGTAGCTGAAGTATGGGACCCAGGAAGGAACGTGCCGCACTGAAATAAATGTGAGGCACTCCTAGCGCGGCAGGGATAAAGTTGTAAATCGCACAGATCGGGACGTGATTTACTAATGCTGCTCCGGGTAGGACGAGAGGTGCCATTAATCTAGTCGTCTGATGCGGCGCCTCTAAAATATTGTCACCATCTTTCAGATCGTAGCCGTACGTGAGTGACATGAGGAGTTTCCCTTGAAGGCTGCTTGGCCGTTAATGATCATAGGATATGAGGAGGACAATTAACTGACAGTCCGACATGAGCCTCGAAGTCCTTGGGGGTAGCGAGAAGTTGCGCCAAGAATTCGCGGGTCTTTTCCTGTATCATTTGTCGATATGATATCATGGCGCCAGGTCGAAGGCTGCGATCTAATAGCTTTCGTCCCTTGCGCCAAGTCTCAGTCATTCCAGTCATGAATACGGGCCAATCCATATCCATCCTAGAAATCGAGGATTGTTAGCATGACCATTTGGTAAATGAAAATATTACAAGACGTACATTTCTGCGATTGGCAAGAGTGGCCTCTCTGAATAGGTTTGCCCACGCTTCTCGAGGAGATCTTTAAGGGCAGATAACGAATTCAACACGATGACAACCTCAGAAAAGACGCGAAGACAGATGACATCGTCTTGAAGCGTGGGTGTCAGCTTCAGTAGGGGCGAACGAGTGTCGCTGATGATGTTATACGTACCGTATTTCCTGGACATATCCACGTACGCAATCCAAGGTGTATCTTTCGGGATATCGAGTATATTCCCGATTATAGGCCGTGGTGGCGGGCCTGGTGGATAAGGTAGCCCTCCCCGTCGTCTGTGGTCGCGAAAGACAGAAAAGAGGTAAAGGCAAAGAGAGATGGCAAGGCAATCAATGGCGTTGATAAGAAGGGACTGCATGATGGGGCTGAATACTTACGGAAGAATATGAGGCTATAAACTACGAACTTATATGCCTTCCCGCTCTCTCCCACGAACCGCCAGATTCTTCCCATTAAAGTCGTGATATTACGCCCACTAAATATTTGACAAATGAAGGTTTAAGGACACGATTAGTGGAATCATGTGAAATGACACAGAACATCATATGGAACTTACCATAGTATTCGAGATCACCGAGGCTGGCCTGCGTATGGACGAGCATACGTATTGCTTGCGACGTCCCGTGAGGGCACCCATCCTTGAGATTCTAACGTTATAGTCTGAGTCCTTGCGAGCTCACTTTCTATGTTGCAATACAACTTGGGCATGTTGAGGCAAGGAATTCATCCAGGAAGTGTCAACGTGAACGACGAACAGCGGTGGTTACAGTAAGGGCCCACATAACGGATCAAATAATGCCTATTTGGTCGGAAAGTTCAAGTAAATACTTAATTTTATTTGTTTAGAGTTGTCAAAAATGGTCGCCCGTCGTGAGGAAATCACAAAGCCATCTCAATTATCGACCGGTCTTAGTGAGAACTTGAACGTGTGCGCCTACCATGTGAGACTACAGCTCTCCTGACTCACATCTTCTTACTCCCTTGGTCGTGACTTTACGCAAAATACGCCGATGCTGCCGTTTCTTCATCGCCAACGTTCATAAAAGTGAGGTCTTCCGATGACCCTCGAACTCTCCTAGAGCTTTTAGAGGAGTTCGAGGACAATCGGAAGTCATTCGCTAGTGGTGTTCTATCCCGTCCGGAGCTATATGACCTCCAAGTTGCCGTCGTGAGTATAATCCACCACTTCCACTAGCTTGCACGGTCGTTTGGACAAGCTAAAGTCATAGCATCCTGTAACATATGCTCACGACGTGCTACTGCCCCACGACTCCTGAATAATGGTGGATATAGGTCTACGACTAGCCCAGGATCTTTGCGCCCACTGCCAACATACTCTCCCAACGGTCGAGGATCAGCTCTTGAAGCGGGCATTTTGGTACGCACAATCGTTGCACTCACTGTCTGTTTCGAGTTGAACTTGGATGCAGTAGGGCACTGCTCATGTTCGATATCTGGACGGGCTCGTACAGTACCTTGGTCGTCCTTTGGCGATCGCAGAAGAAAAGTAAGTGTATATTCATTGCTTACTTTTTTGGTGCCTGTCAGGCCAGGTTGGACAATCCGCTGATCTGATTACGTTTTGCGTTATGACCTCGAGCTTCCATTGAGTGCGACGATAAACACTAGGAAAATGCAGATCCCGTGCTGGCCTTCAAGCAACCTCAAGGAAAGCCGAGTCAGTGTCATACTTTATTCACCTGATCAAAATCAATCAGTTACATTCCCATGCTCTACGTACTATCGTCAGTCCATTCAAGCTCATCCGTGCAGGCAGTGTGATGGGTGTTCATGGGAGATCTTCCGCAGTATTCTCTCAATAAATATGGGCATATGATGGGCTAGCGTCACTCGACTCTACGTTCAACAACTGGTTCGACTCACTTCATGGGTCGACCCTTGATAATGCCCCACTACCCGCTTACTAGTCCGTTTCCAGCGCGTTGGGATCCCCGACGGGAGAATCAAACGTTCTTCGTTCAGTCGGCGGCGTGATTGCACGCTGCTTATTACTTTATTCAAATCACGATCCCTTCGCCGTTCATACCTACTTTCTGGAAGGAGAGTTCCTTGTCTTTCTCTGCATTCATGATCTGTGCGAGTGCTGCCCGTGCTTCTGGCCACGTCGCCGACGCTCTCTAGAAGAGATAACGTGATGGTGGATAGCTGCCAACATTCGTTTCAGGCATCATTTTGGCCTTGACCATGTGGGGTGCAAAGAGAAATGGCACTTATATGACCCAAGATCCGAGTCGAGGACTTATACAAATGTGCGAAGTTACTGGACATGGTAAAATCGGTGGACCGTTGGACGGCTCTTCGGAACGTCCCGGGTCCATCAAGGATACCGACTAACGTCACCGCATGACTTGTTCACCGACCTGACTACTGCCAGTAATCTCACTGTCTCCGCGGAAAGCCCTCCTTCGAACGAGCGCGAACGCGAGGACTCGGACAATGAGAACCCACAACCTTTATCACCGACTCAACCTCACTATCAACGTCGCTCGGCGTTTATGGGCTCTCCGACATAGCCGTCAATACAGAAGGCACAAGGCCACGAGCATCTGACATTTCCCCTCGCCCTGCTCCATTTACCTTGAGTTGCTTTCTAATGCGGCGCCGGTGTGCCTGCCTTCACAAGTGCCTGGTACAGTACGGCCGTGAAACAGGAAACGCAGCCCTACGTATTTGGCCATTCCATTTCTCCCGCACCCCTAGGCAAAACTGGTACTACGATACTCATTCCCCAGCCCTATAGCGGGAGTTATATGCCGAATGGTGGGTTGAGTGAGCTTGACATGACCACCCAAGCATTTCAATCACCACCTGCGTCCCAGCCAGCGGTCGGGTCCTTCCTGGATCTAATACTTCCCTAATGCCCTGACCTGGCTATAGCGCGCTAAATAGGGCCGATATTACTTCACTCGTTATTTGGCACATATGATCAGTAGTTAGTTTGATGACTAAATATAACGCTTTCCAAAAAAAAAAAAAAATTCAGTGGGCCACTCCCGGCCCTGAGTACGCTACACTGCTACAGAACCTAAGGACAAATATCCCTTTGTATGTTTGAGAAAATAATCAGAGACCAGTCCAAAGCTACTACAACGCTACCATACTGCTCATGACGAGATCCTCCACTAACTCAAAGGAAATACATACGACTCGCCTAGCGTTCATGAGCTTGCTCAAACTCACTTTGAAACTCATTTTCTCCATCACGTGCTGTATTCCTATTTTCTCCACCTCTTCGCGCCATTGCCCGATCGGGAGTGTCTTCCGTTCTCACCATGTCAGAAGAGAACAGTCGGTGGACCTGTTGCGGGTCGTAGTGGTTTTTTGCGCGGGTGCGCGTTGTGTGTGTCTGACTTTATTTGAATATGAGTAGATGGGGAGCTTGACAGAAGTGTGGGGAATGGGAACTTACAGTATATGGGAGCTGGGAGCGAGACAGAGCAGGTGCAACGAGCATACACATGACAAAGGGCATATGAGAGCGATCGGATGCCGTCAATTCTGTAAATGCCATACACGCCACGGATCAATTAGGATCGCGAACATGAGGGAAGGAGGGACGAACTTCGGATGAGATTAAGCCCTTCTTCAAGAATTGCTTTGAATTCTCCTTCAGCTTGCCCATCACTTTCCAATTGCTCGGATACGTGCTGGCATTCAACTCGATTAGTATTCCTCATGGGTCTATGCACGGCACAACACATACCATGCACATGTTCTTCAGGTCCTCTATGAGCTCCCGCAGAGAATCTTGCACACACGTCGTTCCTTTAATTTCACTTAATAATCATTTGGGGAAACGTATTTGGTCCCAGTGCTGTTGATACTTCCCACGAGGGAAGTGTACGACGGATAATCCCCGGATCCGCGTCGTGATCCAGGGGGACGGTGAGACATGTCCCTCCCTGATGAGAGGAGTATAAGTGGTTGTTATCATGCAGTATGCAATAAGACGCGTACCTATGATTATTGTGGGGCTTGCAGGGTCGGTCAGAAATGGAACGTCATGGGAATCAGGTATGACGTTTCAAAGTCAATCAATCGATAAAAGTCACGCTAGGGATAACAGGCTGATAGCCGGCAAGAGTACGTTGATCCCACCAAGTTTCATTGACCCTAAAATAAACGTTGCCAAGTCAGCGGTTTGCAGCTTTATCTGGGTCACGGTGGCCTGATGTTTGCGTAATATTGCGGCCTTGCGTTGAAGCACATGTTCGCTTTCATGCATTGGGTGGCGATGCCTGCCGAGGCGGAAAATCCGTTTTCCAAAGATGCCATCACAATCACCGTGACATCGCCGAAGCTTAAAATAACACCTGGAGCAAGGGCATCAAAATCAGTGAGGACTAGAGGATAATGGGCCGTTACTTTTCGATAGTGGTATAGATATCGTTGCCGCCTTCTGCGAGGATGCCTACAATAAGTGTTGGCGTGGCCTTCGCCCTCCGTTGACACTCATTGCACGACGCCAGTGACGTCTGCTAGTTTGCGTTCCGAATGTCGACATTAATACCACACTCTAGCAAGAACCTCGTGACGTGGAGATGCCCTTGATACGCCGTCAGGTGGAGTGGAGTGTTAGCTTCGCCATGGTCATTCCAGTTGTCAACATTTGCGCCACGATCGATCAGCAACTTCGCGATGTCCAGGTGCCCATGTGGGACGCGACATGCAGAAGAGTCCAGCGATTTTTTCCCTGTGCATTCACATCGGCGCCGCGGTCTATCGAGAGCCGTGCGACCTCAAAGTATCCATACCCTGACGCTTGATGCAGAGGCAGCACTGAGTTGCTGTGGTTAGCCATAGACAAGGTAAGGGAGAGACAGCTCACTCGTAAAATGCCTGGCCCGATTCCCGTCTCTGGAGCGCCGGCCCAGGTTGATTCTGAGATCCTTAGTATGGTTGCGGGGCCAGTCGAGCTTGCTCGAAAAGTCTTACCAACAGGTCCGCATCCACTCACAAATCCCGCAATCATCTGTTCTACGAATCGCTGATTGAAGCGCGGCGCACTCTCGTACGTGGAAAGCAGCCAATTTGAGATTTCTACGGGCTCGGACATGAACCTGTCGAGTCATTCAAAATGAATCTACTATAACATAAAGCTGTTAATTGCAAGACCGGATTTTCTCCGAGGTCACATATCCTTCCACGATCACAGAAGGGGAAACGAACCCGACATAATGCTCGTGCAGCGCGCTCATGGAGTACGCAAGGCACTCAAAGGCATGACAGCCTAGTTTGAATACGTGGCGCAAAAATACCGCCAACACGTTGCTTGAGGAACCAAGTGCCGTTAACATCGCCATCCCAGCGGTACACGAGGCGATCTTCATCGCGGAACCCAACATGAACGAATCGTTCGGCAAGGCTGCGGCCGTGACTCTGATCACACGGTTCGATTGTGTCGTATAAGGACCCTCGAGGAGTATCCGGGACGGAGTGATGGTTACATGATGTTAATGACAAGAAATGTGTCCTGGTTGTAAGCTGAAGTGGCACGATATGGACAGGTTTGGATCGCAAGCGTGAAAAACAGTCCTGCACTTCTTCGTCCGGCTTGCGCATTTTGAGCTCCACAGAGAACAACCGCAAGAACTCCGATGCCTCATGACCGTAATAGTGGGTTGCCTGCCAGTGTTCGACGAGTCCCTGGAGCGTCTGAAGCAAGTCGTGGGTGCTAAGCAGACTGGGGCAGAGGTATGCCTCGATATGGAAGGCACTCTTCCAGTCCTTAATCTTGATCCAGCGTTGTACTTCAACGATGTCGCGACGCGAGAAGAATCCCCTGCATGGGCATCAATACGAGGAACGCGGATCAGACGGGGTTCGCACTCTGCAACGTGGCACATCCTTTCGAATATGGTGAGGTCTTCTGGGTTAGCAAGAAGGATCCTGAGGTGGCGTGCGTATGGGGCGATTCGGGCATGCGCAGAGTCAATCGCGGAAATGCAGTCACGCGCCTTGAATTTGCCTTTGCGCTCGATGCCCTCCGGAGCTCAATCATTATGACTTTCTTGCTCGGAGTTCGGAGGTGTACGTAGATCGAGGTAATGACTGTTGTAGTCTACTCTCAGCCACGGGGAACGCTGGTGATGGTGTCAGGGATACTCACAAGCTTGTCCGAATTCACCGTAGGCGACTCCCAACTTACAAATGCTTGAGAACTTGACAAGAATCATGTAATTGACCTCCGTTTCCCTCTGTCCGATCTAATCATGGGGAGCTTAGGTCAATATATAAATGGGGGAAGTAGAGTAGCACTTACGTTGGTGTGCATCAGCTTGTGCTCATTCATTACGTATACGTACGCCGCGGAGTTAGACAGGAAATCTCGCTCATGCTCGATTGAGAAGGTCCTCCTTGGGCCGACACCATACACCAAACTGGACTTTGCAAATTGCGCATGAACCAGCCGGGCTTGCTCTTCTATTTGAAAGTGCAGCCTGCCCATTTCTGGGTTGATATACAGCGCATTTTCAAGGGCTTGTTTTACGTCAGAGGCACGGACTTGAAAGGGTTGAGGAAGTGTCCCTTTACCTCGATATTGTATCCTGACTCCAGTTGAGCAATCAGCGTCCCAGGTTTAAGCCAACACGGAGAATGGCCTTTCTGTTATGGATACAGTCAGCAGGGCTTTTACTCATGATAGTCTCAAAAGTAGCCCTTTGTTCTCTCTGTTGTTGGGACCGAAGAGACCTGATGGAACCTCGCAAAGCTCCAGTGGGATTTTGGCATCAGACGCGAGCTATAAGGTGTGAGAGCGTACCGGGGAATGAGAACGATGTCGCACTGACCTCCACGCATATCAGATCCGGGAACTGGAGCCTTATGTTCAACTGATTGTGAAAGTACTGCATCACCGTCACATCTCCAATTTCGAATCTTCGATCCCGGGTGCTCTCCCGGGTCGATCGCTTAACAAGACACTGTCTCGTTGGGTGGTGCGTACGATATAGTCGTGACCTTAAGGAAATTAGATACGCAGGTGCTCGAGGTCCGGAAGCCGGCTCCGAGTCGCGGTCAGAGCATGTGGTTGCCCACTTGATATTGATTAGGAGCCTATTCGTCGCAGGTCGCAGGAATTGAAATATCCACGCCAGAGAGCCACTCCTCCGGGAATGGTTCTTGTTTCCCTGGTCGGTGAAAAATGACCGCGCGTTAGACGGGTATCTCATGCTAGGTGCCATGCGAACGGCAATTTTTAAAAGCCTAGAGGTAAGAATCGATGATGAGCCAGCTTTAATTAAGCAAGGAATGCGCTCACCATAGTCGCCGTCAAAACGTCGTTATCCAGACTTCCTCTCCTCTCACGAAGCGCTGCATAATTCTGGAAACCCATTAGACATCCATTAATGCAGCGGACGGATTAGAATAATACATACTCAGGGTTGATTGCGTGCACGAGAGTTAAAAGAACCGTGAACCCGTGGGGAAGGGGCGCCCTCAACCTGTGCGCTATTACTCACTGGCACTACATACTGGAAGGCAGGGAAGATGTCGAGCTGGGGGATGAACGATGATATGTCTGACTTGCCTCGTAGGCATCGGATCCGAATTCCAAATTGAAGGATGTAAATGATTTTTTTCCCGTCCGAAGTACGCCCTAGGACGTACAGCAAGGTGACCTTCGACCTAGTTTGCAAGGTTCTTATAGTCGCATAGTTTCGAGCGATCGACGGGCTCTCCTCAGCTCGACCACGTCGGCGAATGACTATGAGAGAACCATCAGCCATCGAGCGGTGATGAACTTACTGACTGGATTATGATAAACATTTTAAACTCACTAGTCTTCCCAAGAGTACGACAGATACATACCATTATAATGATACAGCATTCCCTGGTCGAGTTTGACCTCGACGTGGTTACTGCGCAGTTTGATAGCCCTTCCGGAGTTCCCATATTTTCGGCGCGGTGGCCTCTATATGCTCAGCCGGGAGAGGATTTGTCCGACCACTTGATAAGGTTGGGAGACTTAAGATGGGATAGCTACCCGCCTCGACAACATAGCTACCTGCTTCGACGACAGCGCCACCTGCCTCGACAATGGCAGTGCTGCTCGACAACGACACCGCGCCCACGACCACGACCAGCTTCACGATTGTCGCGACTACGACCATAGCTATACCCGCTGCCACCGGGCCACCGCTACGTTCGCTACATACTCACTGCCGCCACGACTGCGACCACCATCCGGAGGAGCGGCTCTGAGATGAATAACTTTGAAGTTGGGTTGAAGGAAGGGATTCAAGACTGGGGGGGGGAAGGGTCGCCGCAGGCGAACGTAAGGTGGGCGCAGGTTTAAATCCTAAGGGCCTGGGGCAGCCGGAGACTCATCGCGCCATCACTACAGTAAGAAGGATTCGATTCGCATGAACATTTCCGTTTGTCAACTTATAATGATAAGAGCTCGACCTGCGCAATATTACTGCGGCGGAGGATCGTATGGGGCCCAGTTTCGGGAACTATGATACAGGTGACGATTGTCGATTGGGGTATATGCGCTGTCTACGCATAGAGAGTTGCGGCTGCGGGCGCAGTGACATTAGATTCTTTGACAGTACTGTTAACCTACGTCTTCATTGTCTACCTTCTTGTCTGCTTCGCTTTCCGGATCCGCAACAATAAATTCGGCCCGCAGTATTCTGTAATCATGTAATCAAAAATCAATCGTAAGTCGCAGGCAGAATATCCGAATACCTCTACTCTACCTGCTTGTGCACCAATCAGGAACGTCACCGTGGGCCCATGTGAGGGTGCGAAGCATTTAAGTTTCAAGTTGTTTTCGGTGATAGCTGACATCGTTGAAAGTAGTGCCAAGCAAAACGAGTATAGTCCTTAGACCGGACAGGCGCAAAGAAGACCGTCGTTGCGGGCTGCGGGAGAGTCAGACCCGATAGGCCTGCTGTAGTGGTGGTCGTCAGTAACCGCAGCAGCACCGAGCAGGGATGCTCTTCTATCAGAATTCGGAAATCACCATATAGCGCCCACTGCCATCTACCCTCCAACGGTTTATTCATGAACCCATGGTACTGTAGAACAACAGCTTAAAAGGGAACCACTGGTACGCGATAATAAAGCAGGGCAACTCGGGCTCGAACCAGCACCTGACTGACTGTCCCATCTGAGTCGAAGGGAGAGGAAGGGGAAGGGGACGAGGTGGTGATATCGAGAAAGGGAAAGGGCGTTGGGTCTGGGGAAGCCAGTCATTCTCGCCCGATTCGATTCAGTTGCACTGCGGCATCGTCGCAGCTAGTGATCAGTGATTAGATGACTGCGCTTTCCAGGCATTAGTCTTCGCTACCCGTGCCTATATTGGCCTAGGAAGCCGCAGCCAGCCAAGGTGACGGCTCCGTGCAAAGAGCATAACCCGAGTCTGAGCTGAGTCACCAATGAGTCGATGACGAAATCGCGGCCGCGAAATTTGAAGTAAATGCGATGTCTGCTGGTGACGACCACTTATCAAGAAGAAGAGACAAGATAACGAACTGTGAGAGTTCGACGTTGCCACGTGGTCCCGAGTTCCATAACTTTTTCGTCCCACCGGACCGATCTGGCCCGGGCCCGACTACATGGTATGCGCTCCGGAAAAACGGCCCGTAATCTATGCAGCGTCATTGTAGGTCAGCTCACTTGTTATCCAAGCAGCTGCATCCTCTGGTCTTGAACACAAAGCTGGCATCGTCATTACCCGTCTTTCCCTTTCACACAAATAAAGTCCATCTCCCACTCATCCTCGTACCGCCCGCGGACCAGTTCAGACACGTCTTTCGTCGCATGCTCCTCGCCGCCATGGCGCCGGATGCCGTGCCCGCACCCGCCCCGGCGCCTGCACCCGCGCATCCTGGTCTGCGCAAGATCGCGCCCTATTGGTATCCTTATACGACCATGGCTAAAGGTCGCTGGCTCAACCGGGAGATACTTGAGATCGTCTCCACAGAATTCCGGGATCGCTCGATCGAGTATTATGTGTGGTTTTTATTCGTTCTTTTCCCTTTATTTTGTTGGATATGTCGGCTGACGGAGGAGAGGTGTTGTTGGGTCCGTTTTTGTAGAGATACGCGCTCGAGTCTGGTGTCACTACTATCAATGGCAAGATTGCCAAGCCTGACACGATCGTGCAGAACGGGGATCGCATCGAAAATATCGTTCATCGTCACGAGCCTCCGGTCACGTCTAAATCCGTCAAGATCCTTCACGAGGACCAAGAACGTGAATTCATTGTGATTGACAAGCCGGGTAGCATCGTGTGTATGCAGTACCGAGCTCTGAGGGTTGATCTGATGCGCCTTTTGCTTTCAGCCTGTTCACGCAACAGGGCGTTATTTTTATCTCTCTCTCGTAGAGATCCTCCAGCGGGAATTTGGGTACCCGAAGGTTTACAGTGAGAGCAGTTTACTAATAGCCTTCCTGGGCCCACGCTGACCGACTTGGGTCCTAGCTGTGAATCGACTAGATCGTCTCACCTCAGGGCTGATGATCATTGGTCTTTCTTCTCCTCGTGCGCACACGCTCTCGCAAGAGTTTGTGCAGGGAGAGATCAAGAAGGAGTACATAGCACGCTGCTCAGGCGAGTTTCCGGCGGAAGAGGTTGTGGTAGACCAGCCTCTGCTCACCGTCGATCGTCAGATGGGATTGAATATCGTGCATCCCGAAGGCAAAGTAAGTATAAACCGCGTCCCTTGTGAACACAGTTGACCGAACGCCGTCTTGTCGGTCTCTTGCCAAGCCGGCCAAGACTGTGTTCAAACGATTGCACTATGATAGAAGCACCAACACGAGCGTACTCCACTGTACGTAATTATCGTCCCAGAATTGGAAGGGAAGCTAACCACCGTAAATCACGTTGCAGGTCGTCCTTTGACTGGTCGTTGTACGTCGTTGATTTTTATTTCAACTCCCCTCTGCGTCCAAGTAACTAACCACATCTTACTAGCTCATCAAATCCGTGTCCATCTCCAATATCTTGGTCACCCAATTGCGAATGACCCTGTTTACTCGGAGACAAAAATTTGGGCAGGTTCCGGTCTGGTTATTCTAAATGCGCTTGGGTTCTGATTGTATGCTAAGGGACAAAACCTGGGGAAGGGTGGTATTGACACGACACCGTCAGACGAGCGCGCTCCGCCGGTTGTACCTGCCCAGCTATTCGGGACAGACATAGCAGATTCAACGTCGCCTACGACTGGCACCTCAACTCCGTCCTCGTCACAACCACTCCCACGTGAAACCGGGAAGGATATCGGCATGGGATCACCAGTACCTCTGTCTGCCGAGGCAGTTGGGGTAATCACCCGCCTACGCAACATGAAGGTAGGCATCAGAATTTCACCCCACTAACCCTTGATTTTCGACACTTATTATTGTTCTTCTTCCCTCCGGAAAGGACGAAGACGAAGACTGGTCGCGGTGGCGCGATGTCGTTTTCAAGGCAAAGGGCCGACTACATCCGAAGGGTATGCCCCAACAAAAGCTACCTCCCCAAAATCGACGCAAACGAGGTGGACCAGCATGGACAGGCACCGAGACCGAGAGCCCTGTCGCTGCTGCGGTTGCTTCACTCACAGAGGAAGAGGCACTCGCGATCCTCGATCCCGCCTCAGAGTCACAGCGCACAGAAAACCCGCTCTTGCGCGTGGCACCTCTGCCCGACGCGCCGACGGAGAGCGGGCGCGCGAAGCAGGCGGCAGCGCAGATCGCGGTGCGCGAGGAGAATGACGGCGCGTTGTACTGCGGGGAATGCTACTTGCCGCTCCATCCTGATCCACCGCCGGAGAGGCTGTATATATTTTTGCATGCGTTACGGTATACGACTAGTCTTGGTGTTTTTGAGACGGAGATGCCAGAGTGGGCTACGGAGGGTTGGGAATGGGAACGTGCTTCTTGAGGATGTATCTATCACTTTGGAAGCAATTCCAGCATATCTCTCTGCTTATCGTAGTAGTACTATCTCATTGGCACAACTCGAAGCGTTTGATCGGGATATCAATAGTATTGGTGCTGCATGAGCGCCAGCTTCGGTTCAATTGTACACTATCTCCGAGTCGGCTCCACGTCGAAGCTCCTCCGAGTCCACTCACTCACCGGCATCCATCTCAACCGAGATCGACTCTGACATCAGAGAAAGGTACCTCACGTATGACAAGATAAGCCAACCGGGAACTCAATATAAATTCGAGCCTGAGCGCCCCGGCAATACTGTACTGTAACTTACGGTTCTTTCAGAGCTTTTTGATGTCTTGATGCGGAGCCGATTAGTACTATACTACCGAAGAAATCTATTACACAGCTTTTTGTACTTCGGCACTAGCCCGAGTTGTTCCGACCACAAGCCCACAGCCCACAGAGTACTGATATTAATCAACGTTTGCGTCAGAGTCAGTTAGCTTCCTCCAGGAAGCACAGGCTGTCATATCATCTCACGGAATCTTCACTCTTGAACCGATGTTTACCGATCACGTCCTCCAAGTTCTTCCGTCCAGGAACCGCATTGAAACATGTTTTTATGCGCTAGGACAGATAAAGAAAGCTATGTAACATACTGTACAACCATATGATTTTCCAATTCCCGGTACTGTACCACATACCCATATGTAGCATACATATTTTGATAGTCGGCGCGCGATACATTTCGACTAACTGGTGGTCCGGCAGGCATCTATCTATCTAATCTCCGAGCTATCACAGCTCACTTAGCCTCACTATCCGCCCCGCCCCTAGCCATGCGAGCAAACTCAGCGCTGTCCACAAAGTCGCTGATAGCCTTGATCTTGTGAGAAGAAGTCGAGTGCTCAACAAGCGTGAACAGGTAAACGCCTTCGATATTGAATGTCTTTCCATCCGGAAATTCGACATGCACAAGGAGCTAGAATTTCAGAAGATAAAAACGGTTCTTCACCCACAAAAAGGGCTGGGGAGAAGTCAACTCACATGAACCCAGGCCTTTCCCGGAGACTCTATGGTGTCATAGATAGTCATCTGTACAGCATCCGAACAGAAGAAACGTCAGTCAAGTGAGGTCGGTCGGCCAATCCATCATCACTTCGCCTGGCTAGCGAGAAGCGGGCGGCTAGGAGATGACAAGCGAGAGATGGCCGTACCTGAAGGTGTCTTCCTTCCAGCTGTTCGGATAGGCCCCGCAGGAACTCGAGGTCTTCCTGCTTCGTCCTCGGGGGAACATTGAGAGACGAAGGGAACGTAGACTGAACAAAGTCGTCCGTGAAAAGTTTCTCGAGTTCGTCCAGATTGAGGACTTGGACGAGGTCGAAGTAGTTGAGGACCGTCTTCAGCTGGGAAGAAGGGGATTTGGGGATTTCGAACGTGGTCACCATAGTTATATTGAAGTTGTGTGAGTGCAGGAGAGAGTTTGCTACGAACTTGTTTGAAGATAGTAGCCCTTTTTATATTTTGATATTCATCCGTTATAAACTGTTTCATGTGCACTATCGGCCTGTCCTCGAATGGGGTCCGGCATTGGAGTTATCGGTGAATGGAACGAAAGTATCGGAACCTTACAGCTAGACTGGTGCCTTCAGAAAGTTCGCTTCCATGTTTTCAATGTGATCAACTCGTTCAGATTCTATTCATCCGTAGTAGTCCATATGAGGCGGCGCAGCATAACGTTTCCTCGTGATATCGATAAAGCGAGGATCGTAGCCTTCTTTGACAGGAGACTGCGCAAGATGACAAAATCCTACACAGGGTTAACGAAATGTCGACATCGACGACTACGACCACTGGAGGATATCTTGTTTTCGTCATTTATGCAGAAAATTCAGGAGATCAGAGGGAAGACTGCATAGACAAAGGCGACACTCCCTGAGATAAGAAAGTGATTCGATCAACGAAGGAATAGAAATGCTGGAGTAAATGGGTGATTGATGTACACGATTACAGGTGAGTACTATACGCTACTTGATGAAGCGTGACATGAATTTTCTACGCAAAGTGTCAAAAGGTAATGAGCCACAAATGGACGACGAATGGATGAAACTTACTTATGGAACTCTGTCCGAAGAAGGTCATTGACAAATTGACCCTGGCGGGAATTATCCTTGTCAGCCTGATTCTTGAAAATAAGGTCTGCAACAAAAGGGGAGTCGTTCATTCAAGTCCACGAATGTTGACCACCGCATAGGTAACGTACCGTCATCCCACCGACGCTTCACTGCAAAGGTACCGGGCGCGGTCGTGTTGATACCAGGAGCATTGCCAAGTGCGGCGGCAAGATTGAGCAAAGGGTTCGCGGTCGCTATTTGTGCTTCACGCTCGGCCTCGGTGACCGCAGCTTCCGCCTGGTCGACACGTTCCTTTTCCGCGGCTCGCTCGCGCTTTATCTTCTCCAGCTCCCGGAACAGCTCTGCTGTCTCGTCCTCTTCATCGTCATCATCCTCCTCGTCCTCGTCCTCATCCTCGTCATCATTATTACCATTTTCACCACTCTTGGCATGGTCTCCACTGTTCGATGTGTAGTCCAGAAACATAAGTTGAAGAGAAAAAAAACCCCCCGAATGTGCGACGTACTTGGCTTCTCCTCCCTTCGGACCGTCCGCGTCATCGTCATCGTCTTCATCACTATCCGCATCCTTATCCATCTCCAAAGCGTCTTGTAAAACTTTTCTCCGCTTCTTCGACTCCTCGTCCTCAATCGCCGCCACAGGCACGACCGGCGACACATCTTCAACAGGCAATCCCGCCGCCTTGCGCTTCTTGGCGCGCGACTCAGCTTCCGCTGCGAGGAGCTCTGCGCGTAGATCGGTCTTCTT
The DNA here is from genome assembly GCA_022884055.1 of Russula griseocarnosa. Taxonomy (NCBI): domain Eukaryota; kingdom Fungi; phylum Basidiomycota; class Agaricomycetes; order Russulales; family Russulaceae; genus Russula; species Russula griseocarnosa. Next base: position 365,496 of record JAGKRU010000005.1, read on the forward strand.
TACCTCTGACACGGAGGTTTGACCGGGCTGTCTGAGAGTTTCGTGTCGTAGGATAGGCTCGTTGAGTGAAAAGAGCGAGTAAGGAAAGAAAAGCTGACGTGACTCGCACCGGAATTTGAGCTTAGTGTGCGCGGCCATGTCGCGCACAGAGTACTGCCGCGAGCCACCTTTGACTTCTCGTGCTTGTGCTGGGTCCCATGTCGGTCTATGCGCTGTAGACATCTTACTGAGGAGTGAGGTTGAGAACGAGAGACGAGAGAGGTAACGATCGCTGACTAATCAAAGTTCCCAAATGGAACAGAACACGCGCGCCGACCATTCCTATCTATCACTCCCATCATCATCACTCACTGAAACAAACAAGCCGACGTCGCATCGTTTGAAATTTTGACTCGCCACTCTTCCACTTGGCGATAAAATAGCTTGTTATTTACGTAGTGGGGTATTTGTCTTTCCCTTGCCACGGTCTCGGGGTTGGGATTGATTGCACCTCGTTGGTTCTTATCTCAACTTGAAGTAGTTTAAGGCGAGTCACATAGCTCAGGTGATAGTTACTTGTGGGAATGGCACTTCCTATCTTGGGGTCTAGTGGTGGAGTTTGTCCGATCCAGAAGCTCGACTAGTAGTTCTCCTCGTCGTCCCTGGCCTTGGTTTCCCCACATTCGGAGCTATGCAAACGTGGAGCCCCCTCGCCTTTCTTCAATTTAGTCTCGATCGAAATCTCAGATGCTTTTCTGACGCCGATGATGAGGCACCGATTGAGAGAAAGTCGGTGCCGTCCGGCACCATTTCAATCAATTTAGAAGCCATGCGATTGGCCCATCAATTTCCTTCTTTTTTTTTTCTCTTCAACTTGAAGGAAAAAAAATCCATGAGACAGGCGGCAACATATATGTCAGATCACAATACAGTACAGTACGTACAAAACTCTAAGTTATGTGATTTGCCGAATAGTTGTAGACAGGCTGAGACAGTGGCGTGACAGGATGTGTGGGTGGTGTACATGAAGGACTCGATATGGGCACGTACCACATGGGTGATGCATGGATGGGTTTACGCGACGCGCCTTTGCTGTATGTTCCCGTAACAAATGTGTGACAGGGGTCACTTCTGTACTGTAAGTTTAGTAACCTACAGTACGTACCTTAGCTCCGCCCGTCCGAAGTTCCGTGTTTCCTGGAAGCTCTTGTTACCACTGCGGCGTCGTCTTATGCGGCGCACAAAGAAAAAAGGTACCTTCCAGTACAGTAATTCACCATCGATTGCATTCTTGCGCTCCCAGGCCATCCACTTTCGCATCGATGAAGGCCTCGGTACGCCGTCACCGTATATGAATGTACTTGTATGAAATGTAATATAATGCATATAGGCAGTGCACATCAAGATGCGCTCATCTTTTCCGCAATATCGGCGCTGGTTGCGCCCAACGTCAACTCTTTACTCCAAAAGATGTTGCAATGAAATGACTCAGGCTCTCCATCTTCATGGCACAGCATCAGTTGTCCGCAAACGAGATACTAGCTCACATCATCAGCATTTGGACCATCTATAGCAAAATTGAAATTATCCTGTGCAAATCGATTAAATAACTCATCAATGCCGTGATGATCCGAGCTCTCCATTTCCATTATGCATACCGATAGTAGCTTATCAGTGCATCAGCTACTGAGTCGTCCCTGCATTGCTGCGGTGGTGACCCTTGGCTATAATTTATTCATATGGAGACATATACGAGAGGAAGTACTCTACTTTACAAAATAAATAATATGTGGTGACACCGATAAGGTCCGTCCAACAAGAGATCCCCATATCGATCAAAACTCCACTCAAATCGCCCTTCCCACTACATCAAGTCCTACATCTCCATCGGTCCCAGACACGCCAGGGGGTGCTGGGATTACCCATCCTTCATTCAATGCCTGGACCACCCAACACCGTACACGCCACACATCCGACCAGCAACTCGCTAGCCCGAAGCTAATCCGCACGACACCGAGTTCTCGTCCAGCAGCTTCTTCAAGCGAACGCAGTGTTGGCGGGTGATGAGTGTCGCCTTGGTCAAGTACAGTCATGAGGGTTCCGAGAGAAAGCAGTGTCGCCGCGCCGCCCGGATTACACATGCACCCGGTGCGGAGCGCGATGCCGTTCGCGGCGGCATGTGCCGCCACTCGCGAGAGCGGGATAGGCTCGCCTTTTTCCTGCATGGCGCGCGTATTATGAAGAGAAAAATGTTTAATTAATCATCATTGTGAAGACTTGTGCACGTAAGAAAAAAAATCACATACACCAAGCATCAGACATGAGACAATGCCGCCTGTCCCTTGCGCCGCCTCGCCTTGCTCAGGTGGCGCACCCGGGATGCGCGAGAGCACCCGCACTGCAGGAAGACCACTTTGTGGTAACCGAATCTCTTGAAGGAGACGTGCACAGTAAGCCGTGAGTGCAGCAATGCGTGCCGGCAATGCTGGAAGATAGGCACCGAGCAGACGAAGGCCAGTTGTCACCGCAGGAAGCAGCGTATAGTTGAGCGTTCCATCCTGAATATTTGACGTCTCAGGAAGCCCGCATTATTCCCACGCAACGAGTTCAACACTAACCTCGAAAGCCTCGTCAATTGCAGCGGCGCGACCAACAACAGTACCTGGGACTTGAACAACATCGACTGTGCCACCGGCAAACCACGGCCGCTTTTCTCTTAGCCAGGCACCGATCCCTGGCGCGAGGACAAGCGCCCCGATGCCGGTAGGAAATCCAAACATCTTGTAGAAGCTGATTGCGACCGCGTCAACAGGAGTATGCGTCAGATCAATCGGTGTAGTGGGCGCTAGCGCCGCTGCATCAAGAAGTGTGGTAAAGCCGCGGGCGGACGCATGCGCCAGGACCGCAAGCGGTGGCTTTGAATTAGTGATGTTTGATTGACCGGTATACGCGAATAGTGCGGGCGTGCCGGCAGGTGGAACATGCTTGTCAATAAGAGCCTGGAATGCAGGTATATGCGTGTCAAAGGGGAGCTATATGCGCCGTAAAGGGTATGCCACCCACAAATGCCTCTCTCACACGCACGCCACCACGCGGAGGGGAGGAAAGATAGACAACAGGTGCACCTTTTGCTTTTGCGAATTCACGAATCCCATGCACAGAGTTGTGAGCATCCTCAGGGAGGATAAATGGAGCCCGTGGTGTAAAGGGAAAGGCCTCTCCAACAAGCTTAAGTGCGGCGCTAGCATTGGCTGTGAACACGACCGTTGATCCTGGTGGCGCATTGAGGAAAGAGAGCACAGCCGTCCGCGCCCTAGCAGTGAGTGCTGCAGACAGCTTTGAGCTACAAATGGAGTGATTAGGGTTTAGAACGTCAGTCACAGCCTTAGATGGCAACACGGACCTTGAGCTCTCCGAGTGCGTATTGCCGAGGACAGCAGATTGTAGGAATTCAGCGTGTACTGAGATGAGGCTAGCTGGATAGAGTGCACCACCCATATAGTCTACGTATGTCTCATCCGCTCCAAGGCGGGTGTACTCGGAGCGGCGGAGTGCGTCGACATGCCAACTAGACGAGTACTGGGGATAGTTGTGAAGGAAACGAAGGTAAGCGGCATCAGATTGAGTACGTTGTGATGAAGGAGACGTCGGCAGGAGGCCTGCAGTGGGCGAGGGAAGATAGATGGCAGAAACGGTAACGGGGAGGACAGTTTTGGTGGGCAATGAAGGCTGCCAATAGTCATGAGGTGCAACACAGTCACATTGACGTCCCTTTCGACTGGGATCCCTATCCACGATGACCTGCTTCTCTGACAAGCTGTTGTACGACGGCGACGGGCTTCTCGAGACAGAAGCAGACTCTCGAGGACGTGAAGGTCTGAGGGAATGTGGAGAGGATTTGAAACGTTTGAGCGTTCGAGGACGCAAGGTAGAAGATGTGTCTAGGTCGACAACGGTAGGCGCTGTTGGTCTCGAGTGAGTGCTGCCCATGGTCGATAGTGAGGTAGGAGCTTTCTGATACTGGAAAGTTCCAACAACAGAGGACGCATATTTATACTCAAGAGAGTCACAGGATCCAGTGGCGAGATCTATTGGATTCCTTCTCCTCTTGACTCTTGACACCATTACTTTTTTTCCCGGCGTTCGAGATCGTTCCTGTGTAACTCGGGGGCGATGCGTCCATATCAAGTGTTGATGTACGTCTGTCACACCCGTTATACTAACTGCGGTGAGTCCAAAACCGGTGCGACCTTTCGCCAATTTTGCGGTTAATTCATTCCTGCGCCACCTTTTGGGTTTGGAACCTGTTCGCTGGTCTTCCCGACGCTTCTCTCGAAACTTGACCGAGATGGCTATTCTTCGACTAGATCAAGCGATCCTCTTGTTCTTCATTGATTCCCCGCCGTATCCACGGTCCCGTTTTGACCCGTACTTCTTCGTCGGCCCATGTCACCATGTCGCGAGCTTCGTCTCACTTACACGATGAGAAATGGTCATCTCACCACTTTCTCAACAAGCTTCACCGCATGTATTGAAACACGTGTACTGCAGTCGAATCAGGTGCACATTGCGTTCTTCGCACCTTCGTCTTGTGTCCAGAAAGAACGTCCTTGGGAAGACTTGATCAAACAGCCCGTCCCTGATCACAGAACAGTTGTAATCGCTCTCCGAGTTCGAGTCCGATCGCGAGTCGTCAGCTTCTTCGGGTTCGGCGTAGGTTCGCTCCATTCGTCTTCTTAACAAGGAGATTTCAAAATAGCTTCTCCGACTGATGCACTGATGAATGCATATATGGAGGATGGGGGAACTGCACTTGGGCCAACCAAAGTTGTGACGCGTGACATCCTTCCTGGGCTAGCTCTTCTGCCCACGCCCACCATCAACCAACCCCATTTGGGCCTCAGCCTATAGGTTTCTGCCCTCTCGCCTACCACTCTTGCCTCGTTAGCAGTGTGAGAGGGACACACTACAACCCACTCCACCGGTGGTCAGCGTAGCAACAGGCCTCATGTCGGTTAATTCGAACCGGCCTCGGCCCAAACACGTTCATACTGGGTGCCCAACACCTACCACGACCACCCTCACGGGCGAAAGCCCTATTAAACAACCTTCAACATGCCCTGACCATGATTTTCCCCTTTTCCCACCGATCTCACCAACACCCTCCCACCATACACTCCTAAGTATACCTCTTTCCCGAGCTAACCCTTGTTGGTGCTTCTGGCCCCTTCCTCATGACCACCGTACGGGCGCTGCCCCCCTGGCGTCTTTCTGATACTTGCTCGAAGTGTTTCTTTTATAACGTAATTATCAATAGGGAGATGCTACGTACGCTGGCCTAGCCAGATGCACGTACGAGTGGCTGACTCAGGTAGTATGTGACATGTGACATGTGACCGCCCACCTCGTTGCTACGAAGTTTGATTCAAAAAAAAAACTCTTCCCAAAGGGTTGAAGTTTAGCATCAAATTCCCAATTTTGATCAATTCACCTGCCAAAAATGTTGTTTTCCATCACGATCCCCAATTTTTTTTTTGGATAGGAGGATCGTGTTGGGATGCTTGGACCCTTTTGATCGGTTACTAACCGAACTGATCTTTACTGGTGTACATGCCGGGTGTGCCAGTATGGAAGCAAGCGGCATGACGCGTTCAGTGCATTGGCGCAGAGGCTGGACATGTGTGCCGGTGACGACGGCTCGGTGGCGTGCGATTTTGGTTGGCTACCTTTGTTTGGAGGAGATTCTGCTACCTCATGGGTCAAGTTAGGCACTTTGAGAAGAGCGCAGCAAGCTGGTCACACTGGACTTCCCGGCGCCAAGGGTTTCCCATCGACCAATGCGAAGACGCAGGTGCACACGGTATTTCATCAATGGCCTATCAGATCGGACAGCCTGACAGACTCAGCACTAACATCTTTGCGGTGACTTGAGTGTATCTAGGGGTACAGGGTGTCAGGGTCGATTGTGTTGCGTGTTCTGAAAGGCGCAAAATGTATTTCGAAGTCATGGGCGTACCACGCCAGTTAGGCTCCAAGGACCTGATCTCGTTCATACAGCGATCGGGTCCTTTCCACTTTGACGTATCACACCACCCGCCGCCACCCCGATGTATCCGTAGCATGATATCAGAAGGTCTCTCATATGTATTTACGTGCATGGATCGCCTCACTGATAGAACTCCGCAAGGTCCCGTTAATCTTGTCCCAACTCTGTAGTGGTCAGACACCTACCATAGTACTAGTCTCGGCTTCAAGCTTGCAAGTTGGCCTTCTAGATCTGATGCAAAGTCCTCCCCAGATAACACCCGAGTGATACTACACCTGTCAACACAGTATGTCTCCTCCGTGGCATCGGTTCCATTTCTGGGCTAACATTTTTTCACTTGCCTTCCGGTCCGTGTACTTCTGACTGCCTTTTCCCATTTATGTGACACAGCCATCAGATGTCGCGTTCCTGTCGGCTTATCCCCGCATTCACTCCACTTGCCTCCCCTTATTACGGGCCTAGTCCCTCAGTATCAATAATATCGGCATTGCTGTCGGGCCCGAAATGGACTGTGACATCCTCACCTCATAGCACGAGGCTATTGGTGCGTTCGGCTCTCGCACTAAAATTGTCGGATAACTAATATACCGGAAGTAGTGCTATATCAGCGTGTACAAGGTTCTCTTCATCACCGATTTTCACGATAGATCACGCAAATGACTTGTAATTGAATCGTCCACACACGGGACCTACGTTATGGCTTACGAAAACCGCGGGGTTATCGTTATCATTGTCAAGCGAGTACTCAGTAAACCTTCGGTCAGGGTTCCCGAACACGGCCAGCATACCCGAGCTAGCCAGAATCGTCCAATACAGACAATTCTTCAAGACATCTTAGGGTCTTTCTTCCGACAGAAGAGCACATCGTTACATCCTTCCTTGCGGAATGCGTCAGGCACCCTGAATCATTTTTACGGAATGGATAGACGATTTATCTGCGGCGTCGGTCAGTCACACACGGTCGTCCCAAGGAGGAAGTTTCATACGGTATGGTGCAATAAGTTGACTTCCAAGCATCACGCCCACTCACGGTCTAACGTGCAGCCTCAGTTCTCGCATGGTCCGGTGGTCGCAAAGCGCCAACCTCCCGGATTACCGGCAGCTTGTCCCACAAGACTCGGAGTCTGTATTGTGAATGAATGATCTCGCCAATTCAAGTTCTACAAGTGCTGGTGTGTGATCAGTATGATCAGTCTTTAGACTGTTGGCTTAATGTTATCCAGTGCCCTGCTTCTCGAGCACATTATCGCCTAGCTTCTCCTGGTACGTTCGATCCTCATGATCTTCTACAATCCGCCGCTTAATCTCGCTGCCGGGCTACCTCAATCAACAGAGCGCTCTTCGAGGGGGAATAACTCCGTAAGTCCTTCAGGTGCATCACAGTAAGCGCTTCTTCCTACTACTAGTAGAAAGTGGTAGGTGGTGCTGCGAACGGAACGGGAAGAGGTACCGTCGATGCGCGACCTCTTTTCTTGTTTTGGGGGGATACGTGGTCTTCTAGGAATTTTCCGGGGGTCACGTTCAGACCATACAAGGTAATGGACTAGTACTTACGCGTACTTACGGGCTGAAGGTTCCAATTGTCGTCGCTTAGGCCGTGACATGCGCGTGACACCGGGGGCGCAGCTTCTGTCGCAGCGTGCTTCAATAATGTCTCAGAATCTTCGAGGTTTCTGTCATCGACTCGGAGTCCCCAACAGCTCGGCCATCAGCGTGATCCTGTTATCTTCGTTTGAACATGCCCTGTCCTTTGACAGGTGTAACTCTTTCTGTTCTCAGTTTTTGGGGGTCGTTTCATTCACTTTCTTGATGCTCCAACGAATAGCCGAGTCGACGTCATAGTCAACAAGGATTTTCTTGCCCGTGTTTCGCAACAGCCGGTCATCGACATCAGTGGTGGCACATTTTGATTGACTTTATCATTTGACTACAACGTGTGTCAGATTACTTGTATGACAGGGGACACGCACCCTCGAGACACAAGGAGGCGTTGCCGGGGCGGGGTGACGTTCTTGGGAAGAACATCCTTGGTTGACACTTGACATGTTGACAGCCCGAGCACGCCCTCCCAAGATCTTTGAAAAATTCTCAGGTTGAAACATACTTTTTATCTTCAACCAATTTTGTTTTGAGATTTCTCCAATCGGCCATTAGAGCATTTTACCCCATCACGGGGGTAGTTTTCTGTTCGAAACTCTAAGCTTTTCCTCCCATGCTGTAAGTTAACAGATGTACCATCGTCGCGGTTGAGTCGGCTTGAGTGCAAATGTTATCCAAATACTTCCATGATATCAATTTGGAGAAAATCAAGAGACTCACATATTACGCTCTTTTGGTGGTTATGTTCCACAACTATTTTTAAGAAAAATTTCACTTGCAACCAGAGCACTGTGTACCATTGTGCTTTTTCTTGTCGCAAAAACATAATAACTCGGAATCAAGCACAATAGCCATGCTGAAAGCGTTGAGGTTATGGTTAGAGCCGAATTCTCGGCATCCCGTTTCCCGCGGGATAGGGGCCGATCGTCCGTTGATCCACGTACGACGGACAATCACAATCATCCTGGGGACCTTACTGTCTGTCTTTTTTCGGCTTTCCGCTGCTATTAGAGGCGCCACCGTCTCTTCTGATGGAATGTCCGCCCTCTGGCATCTCGTATGGACCTACCTGAGTGATTCGTCTGTAACTCCGTACAGTATCCTCTCTAGTACATTCACCAACGCTGCTACCTTTGGTTAACGGGTTTCGAAGGCGCCCAACTGAACACGTTACACACAACACCGCTCTCTCGGCGCGGAACTCGCTTTCCGTCGCTCGTAAGGATAACGTTTTTCCGGAGTGTTTCCATACTCCGGATAATTGATGAAACCTAATGCTCTCCGTTTTGTTTCTCGGGTCGGCCATTACGGAATGAAAACCTATGGAGACTAGAGAGAACGAATGGCGATGTGTGAATGGCTCTAAGGCATGGAAGACGACATTTTCTTGGCATTCCTGTGAGTTATCATACATTTCAAGGGCGTTCAACTGAGCAATTGTTTCGAATGAACAACATTGATATTAATAATGACCCGCAGAAATGCAGATTCCTGACAAAGAGTAATCGAAATCGGAGGGTACGGTACAGTGGTATACCGGCCGGACGCCGCCTCTGGCTGGCACATGGACACACCACTCTACTTTAGTGATTTTGATGCGCTCATGACATACTTGATGCTCTGAGTCACGAAAGCAGGTATCCTTGTGGCATCGCCTCACATATATGCATCGCTTTGATACAATGCCGGACCGAACATGAACGACCTTGGAAAGGCGTTTCGGGCTTCGCGGCGGGGTTTGGGCTGTTATATTATCTGTTCCTAGGATCCTGTCGCCACCATTTCCATCGCTGAATACTTGCCCGTCGACAAAAAAAGGCACTCGACGTTCAATACCGTTTTCGTCATAAACTGCAACAAAACACAGGTAGTCAATATATGTGATCGCGCGAGAGGGGTGCTGGTGCTTGGAGGCCAGGATGAAAAAGAGTGTCCACGTAGTACATGGACCGAAATCTTACGTTACCCTCTTCCTTACTGACGTCGTATGTGATGATCTCCGAACGAACCAGGTCAGCTCACACATGCACACAGCCAAATCAGGGAAGAAAATAACCGTATGGCCACACTCTTCTAAGGGAGCGCCTTTCAGCGAGTCTCGGAAGGTCTGAGGGAATTCGATGTCTTCGCTCTTGCTTCGAACCGGGACACCTAAGGAAGCGGGAAAGGGTTGCCTGGGTGAATCCCGGCGTCTCAAGATCCCGGCCGGGTCTTGAGGCCATTGACATGAAGTCGTCGAGTACGACTTTCAACTGTCAGAGGGGCTAGGAGGGTATCTTGGTAGATCCGAGGCTGATGCTCCTGGGAGGAATCTTCTGTGAGGCTTCTGGGGAATCAGGTGTGGCGAAAAAATACAATTTATATGGGTATGGAGGCGAGTTGTCTCGGTGTCTTGGGCGAAACATTTTACTTCCCCACTCCACGTCTCAGGGAGAAATCAGCAGAACGTATGTATGAATATTCGATACTCGCCTGTACGTACAGCAAACATACACATGTTCAAGTGTGGGGCTCTCCAACAGATCGAATAACATTCGTGACTGTCTCGGCCTCTCACTCGAACAACGATGGACATGTTTCCTTCTGAGCCAAAATTCTCTGAATGGCCGCTAGCGACCGCAGCGTGGATCAATATGTGGGACACCTCCAAGGGCGTAGATTGAGTCTCAAACCATCAGATTTTCGAAGATATTGGTAGGAGCTTCTCCCGAAAGAGCTAGTCCGAGTATCCGTACAGGATATACTTTGAGGTCGTTATTCGCCTGAGACAGGATTGCCACGGCACTACATGGCCATGATATATTTAGCAGAGGCACAGGCACATGATAATGTCAATGCTAAGCTGGGCCCATTCAAAGCGGTTGGGGGACTACATCTAGGACCTCTCTGGTAGTAAAGACCAGCCATCATCGCCGTTTGGTAGCTGGATGCATTAGCCAGTTCAAGCACAGGGATGCATCTTGGTACGAGAGGCCGAAGGAAAGCTACTGTAGCCATAGAGAGCAAGTATGGAGCGCCAATACTGTCCACGGTACATTCAGGCACCCGTCAGCATTGGACAGCCTGACTTGATCGCCCGGGTCACTTGAAATGAAGCCGGCTTGGGACTTTTCCAGAATGGGCCAGCCAACATACTCGAAGTCGCTTTCCTTGAGCCTCTGATAGTGCTGTATATGTACTAACGGATTACGGTTTTCCGTGATTTGTGGGGACGAAGTTGAAATGTCATGTCAAAGTAACATCGCATGAACCCCGATTAAACATAAAATATTGGGACCGAGGGTGGCGATGTCCTAGGCTTCCACGAAAGGGTAGGCGTGCAAGATAATCAAAATAGATTAAGTCACAAGATTCAACGTTATCTGGAGTCGGGGAATCGATTGAATTTGTTGATTCCCATGAACCGAAAAGTCGGCTGGGCGCAGAAATGCAGTATCATTGTAGCTTAGTTAGATGGCCATAAACCCTATTAACCGGAACACGCAAAGGTGTACCGTCATGTGAGTTCTACTGAACGGCTAGCCGGAACTGGAAATATTACACACGAACCGTCAATCCGACCTGTCATTTAGGATGCACACAGTGCATTATTGATCCAACAGTCAAAATGTGGCGATAGTGGTCGCAGTAGCGCGCCTGTGCTTTGCTAATCGGGTTAGAGGTGCCAGACCTGAACCAGGTAGTTATGAGCATTGGGAATGCTCGGGTATCATTTTACTGTCAATGTTGACATGTGTTTTTTGATGCATGTTCAACTTCATGCCTGACATCAGCTTGCGGCCACATGTGAGGATTAACTACTTCGAGACCACTGTGATCTGCGTTCTACGTGGAATATGTCAGAACACGTACCAGACACCCCCAATTTCTCTTTATTTGTCTTGCATCCAAGTTGAAATGTGAATCAGCACGAACGTGGGAAATGTCGGACGTCCAAATTGAAACTGATACAAGTATCCTGGAAAGGCGAATGATAGGACGGTTGATGTGTTCATTCAAGAGACAGATGGATCATAACACCTAATATGTTACTGCTGTGTTGAGAATGTGGTGGCACGGCACTATGAAGGAATAGGAAGGAGACAGTACTGTGTATGATTATGTAATTTAGTTCAGCGCTCTGCGCCCGCTCTGTGCCTTCGCGGCGAGTCCATTGGGACCGGGACTTGCAGCGCCGTGATGGAATTCTTCCAGCAAACCTACACTGCCCTTCGTGGGCCAACCGGCATACAGCAAACCCCCGCAGACACCGTCACCCGACTGAGCGATCGTCTCTCACCCTCGACTCTCCTCGCCGACCGACGCGCAGCAGTCCTTTCTCTGAAGGGCCTCGCCAGAGCTCACAAGCAACTAGTTGGCGTTCACGCTTTACAAGGTCTTCTCGGGATCATCCAGAATGACGCGGAGGTCGACCCAGATATCGGCCGCGCGGCTATTGAAACCGTCGTCATCCTCTGCGACACGGTCGATGCCTCTTACACGCAACGCGATCTCGGCTTGGAGCACACTGACAAGCTGTTGGAAGATGAGAAGACAGCGCATAAACTTTTTACGTTGCTGGGCTATCAGGACCATCTCCTACAGTATAACGCATGCGTGCTTCTGATCATCATACTCCAGAATAGGCCCCAGAGGGTGCAAGAATACTTCCTGAAGGCTCCCGTCGGACCATCTCCCGTGATTGCGCTTTTAGAGGGTGAAAAGGAGATTGTTGGCCAAGGTGAGCACTTACTTGCGCTATGCCACTTCCTTCTTATCCCCACGGATGCGGCCATTCGTCCTGCCCATTCGTTTTACTCGCCTAGACTAACACCTCTCGCTTTTCAGCGATTTCAATGCTCGCCGCGCTAATCAGGCAGAGCACGGAAATACAAAAAGTTCTCGCGTTTGACGGCATCTTTGAGAAGCTTTTTTCGGTCGTCACCCGAGAAGGTGGACTCGAAGGCCAGTCGGTTGTAACCGATGCTCTCAGATGCGTCGATACCCTCCTCCGGTTTAATACGTCCAACCAGGTGAAATTCTTTCTCTGTCGCCCACAATCCCCTGATCGAACCAGCCCAGAGCTACTTTCGCGAGACAGATCTTCCCTCTCTGCTTTGCAAGCTTCTCTTCTTCAATCCAAATATTCAGCCGGACCAGGCCGTACCGCAGGAATTCGCGTTGCAATTCTGGAATGAAGACAAGACCACCAACGCCGGTCTGATTCTCGAAGCGATCAGTCTATTATTGGGATCCAAAGGAGCTGGTGTGGGTCACAATGTTACTCTCTCGTGCGTGAGAAATATGAATATATGCGCTTTCTGCAGCTCCGGGAGGGTTACGCCTTCACAAGATTGCTCATTGAGATGGCTCTAGCGTCGAACGCGCCGACCACACTCAAGGTCAAGGTACCTTTCGAATTGACTTGCAACACCTTGGAAAGACTTTTGATATTTTATAGTGCCTCCGCTTGCTTCCTCCCGCTGCTGCTGTTCTCCTCCCGGACATGGTTTTAACGCCATATATGCCAGTTCCCGAAACGAATGGCGAGGAATGGGACCGCCTTGAGGCCGCTACCGGCATCGATGCCCTTCTAGAACTCATCATGCATGGCGAATATAATGGCCAAGATGCTGTGCGAAGGCAGAAGGAGGGCGTTGACTTGCGTGCGACAGCAGTCGGTGTATTTGAGGTTTGCGTTCGATCCCTGGTCGTCCCATTACGGTATGCTAAAGCCCTTGAAGCATTTCCTCAGGGACGATCAGGTGAAAGAAGCGATTATCTCGGGCATGCTCCCACAAGAGGATGCTGGTTTGCAAATCCTTCATCCTTTCTGCTCACTCCCTCACGCACCCAAATACAGATACACCTGCCCTTTCGCCCGTGACGCCGCTTCTCTTTGGTCTCATCATCCCCCCAAATTCACCTTTGGACCGTACCGCTGTCTCTTCGGTCCAGTTCGCCGCTATTCTCTTCGCTCACTTGCTCCGGCATGCACCGTACTGCAAAGACCTGGCCCGCAAGATCATTCCCCGTCCTTTGACTCCGTTGCCAGCATCGTCGACTGCAGGCGGCGCTTTCTTCGTCCCTGCGGACGGCGAACCGCCTCCTCCACCCGACCTTCCGGCGAAAGATGACCCTGAAGATGCCCCACAAAACTTGCTCGCCCTCCTCACAGAACACCTCTCACTCGCGTTCTTACAGCGTTCGCGAGCCGGATTAGCTCCACGCGAAGCTCGGGAAGCCGATCGTGTCATCTGCGCGTACCTCTCGTTGCTCTCACAGTGGCTGTGGGAGGACCCGCGCGCCGTTCGGGAATTCCTTGAGGCCGGTGGACTTGGTGTGCTGGTCGAACAGCTGAACCAGCCAAGCGAAGTCGACGTGGTCATTCCGGGTCTATGCGCGTTCTTACTAGGCGTATGCTACGAGTTCAACCGCGAATCGGGTGAGGTCACACGGTGTGTTTCTCGTTTGCCTCTTTCATCTACGGATGGTTTAAATATTGAACAATTGTGCGTATCTCGTAGAGTGACGATGCACTCGATACTTACGAGATTGGGTGCGGACGTACTCGTGGGCCGGATGAATCGCATGCGCGATGACGAGCGTCTCAAAGTAGTCATGCCCGATTCTTGGGTTCTGCCGTGCCCGACTCCCGGCCCTCAAGCGCTTGATCCAGCCTTCACGCCGATGTACGACGGCGAGACGGAGATCTGGTTCGACTGGGCTTTTGTGGACTTCTGGAAGGCGAACAATCGTGAGTCTTCTCGTCTTGCGGCCCCTTCGATCCTTCTCTAACGCTCGTGACTAGATACGATTCAACGGGGAATTGTGGCTGATCCAGACTCGGCATCGTCGTCAACGGGTACGTGGATGACTCGTTATGAAGTACTCTTTTTTCATTCATTCTACCACTTTTTCGTTAACAGCGCAGAGTGGCGAAGAGAGCATCCTAGTTGCCTCCCTTCGTGGAGTTATCGCAAAGCAGGCCGCAGAGATTGAGACATTGCAAAACAAATTAAAGGAGCTCACTGCGACATCCGCTGCCACTACGGAGACGGCTGCATCCGAAATCTCACAGTACTCAGCCAAATTCGCTGAGGTATGTTGTTCTTTTTGTGACGGCTTTAACCTTGTCTTACTGTGAACAGGAGCGCGCGTCGTTGGAGGCTGCCCTTGAAGCGGAACGCACCAAGCGCACCGAAGTGGAAAAGGAGCAAGAAGATCTACTTGTCCTATTAGATGAGTTGAGTAACAAACGTGCAAAGGACAAGCAGCGTATGAAGGAGCAAGGCATGGAAGTATCTGAAGATGAAGACGACGAAGAGGAGGATGGGGAAGAGGAAGAGGAAGACTAGCGAGTGGATCACTGCCTCTCGCTACAATCTGCCATGTAGGGACATATCGAATACCTCTTCATGAACTCTCGAGCAACGTCTCGATGGTCGGAAGGTTTCATCTGGGAAGATCGACCTGGGGACACCTGGGTATTGAACCTGATCATAGGATAATTGGACTTCACTGATGTACTGTATAGAGTAATGTAATACGCACTACTAACGGACTGACTCTGGGCACTGCACAATGCGACGTTGTTAAATATTTGACGGATTTATTCAGCCCATGAACTCGGAGTACAATAAGAATGTTCAGCTGTAATGTTCAGCTGTATACTCCGCTTCATCGATCTTCATCCGTCTATGAGTCGAGCTAATGGGCTGGTAGTTCGCGTAGCTCAGCGCCCTACGGCATCATATCAGCCTTCTCAACCTGAAATTTTCACTCAATACAGTGATTGCCAATACACCAGACATGTCACTACTTCTTATATATAGGGATACACCAACGTTGGTATAATAACACTCCGTGTGCTGGTAGATTCCTGGCCACCTTGTTCAATTATCCTAGCCTGAGTCTTTTGGCCCCCGCGGCCCAGAGCGTCTAGCTGCAGCGATGCGGGGAGTCATACAGTCATGCGGGGCCTCGCTACTTGAGTCCATCATATTCCTTTCCCCCAGACGCACATCATGGTCTCTCTTAGTAGGGTTACAATCTTAGATCATAACAGGTTATGGACCCTGCGCCCAGACTCACACTGACATATAGCGCTTTCCCTCCCCCACTCTGCTATGCGTGAGTCAGGGCGCAGGGGCCCATAACATGTTGTGATAGACGAACTGTAACCCCACTGAAAGACTCTGATGGGCGTCAGGGGAAAAGAAGAGCGGAATCTATTGAATTCAGCCGGGGCTCCTATTTATCTGAGACTATGTACTGTAAGCGGCCGAACAACTTCAATCATGCCATCACGTGCCTCCGGAGTCGAGCCCGGAGCTTGCTTTTCACTACATCGCGACTCGCGACTCCATGAACACTACCGCTCTGGAGGATCCTGCGACGATTACCGTACCATAACCCTGGCTAGGATTTGCATTTGACCCTTCAGTCCTTGCGACACCAGAGCGCCTATGCAGGGAACAGCGGGAGCTATGTCGGGGTGATTCGCCACTTGAATCCGTTATCTTCAGGTACCAGTGCATTGGCCAGATCGCGCTGCTGAACTGTCCATGGCGGCGACGGCTCTTGAAGGACTCCAACCCACCGATGTGACTGACGGCAGTCCGACGGCGCCAAATAGGCCCGGCCCGTGACATGCGTATCGCCAAAGGCCCCAGGCACGGCCGCGGCGTCCCCGTGACATTTTTTGCCCTCGCCTCGCTGGTCACCAAACAACGAGCTGTCATGGTCATGTTGTGTGATTCACATTCTCCATATCTAAATGCCACGGCATTCGAAAACCTTGCAGGGAATTCCACCTCCAGACTCCAGTTTCTTTCGATGTTCTTGACATCGTCGTCACGGTTAGCCCAGGAATGGAATAAGAGAGGCGCCCTTTTCGGGACTTAAAGGTACAGCCTCTCAGTTTGGCCACCGTCCAGCATTCAATTGAGGGGCCTTTGTGGCTTGTGGCGGCGCGCTGGAAAAGCACTGCAGCTTCGGGATCCGTCTCCCTTGCTCAGGGACGCGGCCTTCGTACGTAAGTGCCAAACCCAGTACGGGTATCGAGATATAAAAGACGTACTCATTTCAAGTCTACAGCACCACAATACCCCACCCACCTACAAGTACTCACACCTACGAACACAAACTTGAACAGTCACCAAAATAGCCATGTGCCATAACATCAGCTCAGGCTCGTTCTTCGTCGTGCCCCCACCTACCACTGCGCGACCACGGCCGTTGCACACTCATCTCCTATCCCGGTCGGGACCATGTTTATGGTCCCGGCAGTACACGTCCTATCACCACGACCCCCAACGGTCATGGTACAAGTATGTGCACCAATGCACGTACCGGTGGTGTGTATTACCGCGTTCTTCCGAGGCTGCATGTGCTAAAATAATTTCCCTCTAGTACCAGGTTGTCCATGCGACAAGCCCCGGTGTCGCATTTGTTGCGTTCAAGCAATAGACGTCAGTCATATCACATACGGCAACACAGCTCCCCGTCGACGCCTGGCGTCCTTGACGCCAATGTTATGTCTGGTTTTTTGGAGCTTCGTAGGCTTGCACCTACATCCTTTGGTCTTTTCTTTTCTCCCTTTCAATACTTACTACGTTCGTCTCCCCCAAATACACATGACCATCTTCTGCACCTCAGTCTCATAACCGCTTACCTACAATAGCAAACGCGACGTGTCCATACACTGACGTATACCCTGACTTGCTCCCTTACTATAGCTCAGTCTCATTTCGTTTCTTGTAGTAAATGACGCATCTCACTATACAGTACCATACAACCTGGCCGTGACTACGAGTACCTGAGACAAGATGGGCGTTAGATAGTTTATTATAATAGCGCAACATATAACCAATGTTAGTCAGTCCAAATTGACTCTTCTATTCCTCATCTGAATGCTGTCGCTTTCGTCCCTTGAAGTTCCTTATGCCCTTTCCCGCGCCTCGTCTTTGCGCGTGTCATGTTCAAAACTTGGGTTGAGACGACCTTGTCCGCTTCATGACTGAGCCAGTGAACAGTATACGAAGGATGCTCTGTAAAAACGGGCACTACAGTCACCGCGTGGTTAGCCCTCGTTTATGAGCCATAAAGAAATATGCACGATGAAAAGGTCTAGAGGTCCTTCCCCAAGTTAAGATGAGTCCAAACAGCGTGAATGATTACAAAATGTGTGCGATCAGAAATGAATATGCCTGATAGAAAGCTAAAGGACGGCAGCGTCGACGGATTCCCCTCTACAAGCTTCCTGCTAATATTGTCTCGGGAATGGACCGACTGGCCATTACAACAGCAGAAAATATTCGAAACTGCGCAATATCCAGCTCGATTCATTACATATATTTCCCTTCGTCCATGTCGTCCCAGGGCCAATGCACCATGATCTCTGTTCGTTCCTCCTCCGTCGTGGCCTCCGTCAACGCCTCCTCCTTCATCTGCTTGCAGAGTGCCACGGCCTCCTCGTAGTTCTGGGTGGGCACCCAGCCCTCCGGCCCAAGACCGAGCATGTTCTGCCACACCTCGAAAACCTTGTCTGCTTTTCTCTGTACTTCATTCAGCTCGGTCGTCTCGCGTGCGTCCTCAGCGTCGAACACGACTGGACACGGCGCGCCTCCCCCCGTAAGCGTCTCCCACCTCTCCGTTGCTCGTATGAGCGCAACCTTCAGCTCGAGAGTCTCGCCCTCCCACGGGTTACCGGCGTGGTTGAAGAGGCGGCTGCGGAGCACACACATGGGGTCCGTCAAGGCATCATAATGGGGCTTGTTGTACTCCTCCGTATTCTTGACGTAGTGGTAATGGACAACGCGGCGATGGTAGACTTCCTCCGCTGCGGCTCGCTCGGTTTCTTCCAATTCATCGAAATTCTCCGGTAGCGACGGCGGCGTCATAGATTGCGAGACAGGATCATCGTGGTTCTGGAAGCGTTGGGGTACGCCGGCAAGGAGAAACGGGGGCAGGATGGAGGCGTGTTGCCAGTCGAGCAGGCTGACGACTTGCCAGCCAGAGTCAGATGACCTCCGAACGACGATATTGCTCTGCTGGAGGTCTGGATGGCGGATGCAGAAATGACCGAGGCCGGGGTCCCTAGGGACGAGTGACGATACGATGAGGAGATAACGCTTCAAGTTCTCGATGTGGGCCGACGGCGACTGCTCCTGGTACTGATAACCATCCCTCCTCTCGCGGCGGAACGGCAAGAGCGGCTGCCCGAACTGCTCGAGATAAGCCAGTTCCTTGCGGGCGGCTGCTACATGCGCTGCTTCAGCGCTTTCGTCTATAGTGATCGGTTGATTCAAGAGCATAATAAATAAAAAAGGCAGAAAGCGGCGTACACGGTCCTCGGTCTACGTCGAGCTGTGATCTCCTGCCATACCACATGGGCAGTCTTGTATCTGGACCAACGCAAAAATGCTCGTCCTTGAGCGGGATGACCGCTCTCCCTGCCACCTTCTCCAGGTCGTGGGCGTAGTAGAGGCTTCCGCCAGCGGGGAAAGAAATTGACATCATTTGGG
The DNA here is from genome assembly GCA_022884055.1 of Russula griseocarnosa. Classification (NCBI taxonomy): domain Eukaryota; kingdom Fungi; phylum Basidiomycota; class Agaricomycetes; order Russulales; family Russulaceae; genus Russula; species Russula griseocarnosa. Next base: position 384,627 of record JAGKRU010000005.1, read on the forward strand.
ACTCAAGCTGAGCGAGTTGGCGTAAGATTGAAACGATATCCGATTCCCCCAGCTCCGTCCATACATCGCTGAGTTTCGTACCTCTCATAAATTCCATAAAGATGTACTCGGTCTTCGCCGCGTTGTCCGACGCAGGCGAGTATCCGTATACTTGGGGAACAGGCAGCCCGGAGGAACGGAGGAACTCCATTGTGGCCACTTCGCTGGCCACAGCGTAGTACTTGGGGACCGTAGCTGGGTACGGAATACGAGCGACCATTTGGAAGTCATCGCGCAAGGTGATGAGGAAGGTACGGTTGAATCCGCCCTCGGCGAGCTTTGATAAGTTGACGACATCAGCAGGACTTCGACCAACGGACTGCGCTGCAAGTCGACGTAGCCCCTCGACGTCGAAAACGAGCCTCCGCTCTGCGTGGCGAAGAGCATCGTTAAATCTGGAAAAGTTGGAGTACGGGTCAGAAATATACGCTATAGAACAACATGTGTGAGACTTACACCCAGCGTCCTGACGTGTAGTCGAAAAGGTCGTCATGAGAATTTGCCATGATGGAGAGGGCACGACGTGGCACCAAACGCGTCGTGGTGGAGATGGAGCTCGTGAAGGAAGAGAATAACGAGCGCAGTGAGACTGGAGCTTTCAGCGAGTTGAAAACGAGCATCGCGCCACCAAGGCAGGGCATGTCAATGTACGTGGAGGTGAGGCGGGAAGAAGGGAAGAAACCAGCCTCTCTGGGGTACTGCACAACCTTTTCTTAGCAGGCCGGGCGTGCCGACGAGACCCAGCCCGCACAGCACTATGTTACTGTCCGTGGCGACATGAGACTGACGCGACGTCCCCGAACAAGCTCACCCACATCAGGCTCCACGTGATTTATCCAAGACGTAATTGTTCTCAACCTTCAAGCGCCCTCCATATCTAGATGCCATGACACTAAAAAATGGCTCCTTTCAGAGAATTTCCAGCTCCAGCTTCAGCTCCAGAAATATCTTATTCTTGGAACCGTCGTCACGGACAACTGACACGGTTGGGGTTGGCCTCCGAATGGTGGAATAAGAGAGCCTAGCACTGGTCTTTGCGGCTTGTGGCGCGCACCCGTAGGTGCCACATCGTGTTAATGGTCTCGGGTATATAAGACGTACTCATCCACTTTCTAGTCTACAGCAGCACACACACGCTTTTATTAATCATATGCCACCATGTGAACGTGTTCTTCGTCGTGCCCCCGTGCCCGTGCCCGTGCACGAGCTTTACTAAGATAGAGGTTGATTTATGGCTGTGCGGGATGAGATATCCATTTAAGTGATGAGGAAACGAGAGCACCAGAGGGAGTCAGGTGATTACCAGCGTCGTGTACGCACGCAAATTGACTGCGCACGATCTTTGGCTTTTTGGGAGCTACAGCGAACGAAGTAAGGACAGCTGAAACGACAGCCTTAGCAGGCTTTGCTAGGATAGATGTTGATCCGTGGCTGTGAGGGATGACAGGAAGGAGCCTAGTGCAAGTCGTGGTCGGCTAAGCGGTGATCGATGTACGACACGGGCGCTCAGCGTTCGTTCCAAGATTTTCCACCTTCACTGCCCACTTACTACATATCCAATAATCCAAGACACAACGCGCAAACGTAGATCGACGTTCTCTTCATTTGAGGCAGTGCCCTGGCCTACCAAAAGCGATGTCATTCAACCTGAAGGACTACTGGCGCCAAGCACTAAGATGGTTGGGGATGATAATAAACATGCAGAATCTCTTCCAACTGGTGAGTCTCTACCCTTTCTTCGCGCGTTAGTCCACTTATTTTCCTGGGGAAAGGTCGCTTTCGTGAGAGTATTTTGGCCAATAAACGGCGGCATCATCATTGAAAGGCGTTGGGTCAACGAGAGCGGGAATCCTGAGCTGTATCGAACGACGGCTTGCGTTGGGCAACAGCAAACGTGAGTCTCCGAGTTCATACGCTGACGCATACCTTCGCGCTCCCCTACCATAGCTCAGTCTCATTTCGTTTCTTGTAGCAAATGACGCATCTTACTACAGTATACAACCTGACCGTGACTACGAGTACCCGAGATGAGTGGTGCAAGGGACATTAAGATGGTTAAATAGCGCGACGTAAACCCAATGTTAGTCCGAGTCTGTCAAATTTCACTCTTCATAGCTTCATCCCTCATCTGTATGCTGTCGTTGCGGCTTTCCTTGTGCTCCTGCATTCATCGGCCTGGCGTTCACCTCATCTTTGTGCTTCTCATGTTCAAAACTTGGAGTTGAGATGAGCTTATCCGCTCCATGACTCGGAGTGTGGGGAAGTTTATTGATATTGCAAGAGCACTGGCACGTCGAGGAGGGCGTAGTAGTCGCTCCAGGTTGAGGATGCATCGTACAGTTGCGCAGTGACTCTATCAATGTATTATTCCGATCAACCCAGAAGCACTTTCTCAATTACGAGTCACTTGGGTTTGGTGGACAGCAGCGTACCTCTTGCTGACGTTGGTCTGAATCAGCAGACGCGCTAATGCGCGCCACCCTCAGTCTCATTGCGACTCCCATGACACCACAGCTTAGGAGGACCCTGCGACAATCTTTGTACCATAGCCCTGCCCAGGACCTGTATTTCGCTTTTCAGTCCGACGAGCGAAACCAGAGCGCCTATGCAGGGAACGGCGGGAGTTATGTTGGGGCGACTCGCACTTGATCCGTTATCTTCAGCCTTCAGGTAGTTGCATTGGCCAGATCGTGCTCTTGAACTATCCATAGTGGCGACGGCTCTTGAAAGACCCACCCCACTGACGGCAGTACTATAGTAGTCCGACGGTGCCAAGTAGGCCCGGACCGTGACATACATATCGCTTCGCCATTGAATTGCCAAAGGCCCAGACACGGTCGCGGCGTCCCCCGTGTCATTTTTTTGCCCTCGCCTCGCTGGTCATCAATCAACGAGCTCTCATGTTTGTAAATGCCATGGCACTCGAAACCTTTGCAGTGAATTCCAGAAATTGTCGTCACGATTGGCCTCAGTGGTGAGACTTGAAGGTAGTACAACTTAGTTTGGCCCCGTCCAGATTCGATTGAGGGGGCTTTGTGGCTACATGTGGCTTGTGGCGGTGCGCTCGAAAAGCACCGCAGCCTCAGGATCCGTCTCTGTTGCTTCCTGCTCGGGGACGCGGCCTTCGTGAGTGCAATATCCTGTATAGGTATCGAGGTATAAAAGATGTCACTGTACTCATTTCAAACTTACAGCACCACACACTACACACACACACATCCCTCACCCACCCACAAACACCCATACCCTCAGAAGAAAACTTGAACAGTCATCGAATTAGCCATGTACCACAACAGACCCTTCGTTGTGCCCCCTACCAGTACCGGTACGCGACCACAGGCGCTCGGGCTGCACACTCATCTCCCATCCCGGTCGGGACTATGTTCATGGTCCCGGCAGCACCCGTCCTACCACCGCGACCCCGAACGGTCATGGTAAAAGTATGTGTACCGGTTCCCGTACCAGTGGTGTGTGTTGCCGCATTCTTCTGAGGTTCCATGTGCTAAAATAACTTCTTTCTAGTACCAGGTCGCCCATGCGACAAGTCACAGAAATAGACATCACTCATATCACATACGGTAACACCGGTCCCCCTTCGACGCCCGGGCGTCCATTCAATGATTATCTCCATTGACGTCAAGTTATGTTTGTTTTTTCCTGATTCTGGGGGCTTCGCAGGCTTGCGCCTAAATCCTTTTGCCTTTTCTTTTTTCCCTTTTGATACTAATAGGTTCGTCTCCCCTAAATACACATGCGACCACCTTCTGAGGTGTGCACCTCAATCTCATTACTGCTTACCTACAATAGCAAACGTGACGCGTCCATACACTGACGCACCCCCTTGCGTGCTCCCTTACTATAGCTCGTTCTCATTTCGTTTCTTGTAGCAATGATGCGTCTCAATACACTATACAACCCGACTGTGACTACGAGTACCTGAGACAAATAGTACAATGGGCGTTAGATAGTTAAATAGCGCGACGTAAAACCCAATGTTAGTCTGACTCTTCTATCCCTCATCTGTATGCTCTCGCTGCGGCCTTTCGTCCCTTCTAGTTCCTGGTGTTCACCTCATATTTGCGCGTCATGTTCAAAATTTGGTGTTGATACTACCTTGTCCACTCAATGAGTGGGGATTTACTGATGCTGAAGAGCACTGGCGTGTCGACGAAGGCGTAGTCACTCTAGTTGGAGGTGCATCGTGTAGTTGAGCAGTGACTCTATCAATGTATTATTCCGATCGACTGCATCGTGGAAGCGGCAACAGCAGCCTGAGCGTACCTCTTGCTGGCATTGGCTGATACAGAGGTATGCCACCCTTTTCCACCTCCACTAATACCCAAGCAACTCATAGCTGAGAAAGTGCCACCAGCCTTCTGTGTGATAAGGCAAAGTTCTGAAATTGTGACATATCATATTGGTTATTGGCGATCCCGGAAGAGAGACTTTGCCGCGCTCACTTGAGAGCCCTCGGTCATCGGTTGACCTTGGCATCGCTGCTGGGTAAACCCCTCATTTTCGGCCTCCTCTTCTCACTGCTTTGACTGCTGTAAGAAAAGTTTTGGCCATGTCGCGTCACTAGACAGTATGCATGACGTACCTCGTACACCCGGAGGGCTTCACGCTGTTGTGCCTCCAGCGGAGCAAGTCCGACTCTGACTCCCATGTATTCTCCCTGCTGCATCCTAGACCGCATAGCGTTTTGTCGAATTTGGTCTAATCTGTGATAGCACCTCAAACTTTTCAATAATACAAAAAAGAGGAGCTTGGGCCTCCTCACAACTGGCAAACGGTCGGAGAGGAAAACACTTGGAAACCCAGTGGCACTAGATCGGGAAGCTTAATTCGCCAGGAGGGCACACGTGTCGGTGGCGCGGATGAGGATGCGGATGTGGCATTGGCATTGCAAACCGTCTGCGGCCCGCGTTGCCTGCGTGGGAACGCCTTTTTTGCCTCGTTCTTTTCTGTCGACGCGCGCAGCGCAATGATGATCTTCTTTTCATTTCTCTCGCAGGAATGGACCTCGCGTCCTCTGGTAGCAGCACTGTCACGATGTTTGGGATAGGTAAGACGGGTGACGTGAGCACTCTCTGTCGCAACTGCGACTCACACGTGTTATCTGGATGTCCGAGCATTGGGATTTGGGACAGTTCTAGCAGACTCGGACAGAAACGAAAAGCGAGGGTCAAGAATAAAGCGGAGCGATCTCGAGGTAAGGCGCGACTGCGCACACAGGAAGGGGGGAGAGGATACTGATGATATTATTCCTATACCGTGACTGGCCCTTCACCATTGGTGGTCGGATAACGAACGACCTTCGCAGGTTTCAAGCCCTCAGTGCGGCCATGTCGTATGATTTATTCCATCTATGTCTAAATGCCATAGCAGACAAAATATTCCTTTCAGGCCATTCCAACTCCTGTTTGTTCTTATTCTTGGGTTCCGAGGCTCATCGTCACTGTTGACCTTGTGATGCAACGGAATCGGAGAGGTGCCCTTTTTGGAACCTGAAAGTACAGCCTCAGTTTGGGCCCCATCTGGCATGTTGTTTGAGTAGGCCTTTGTGGCTTGGGGCTTGTGGCGGCGCACTGGCCATGCACTAGAGTCAGCTCTTATTGCTTACGGACGGGCCTTGGACTTCACAAGCGCCATATCCTGAGATATAAAAGACATGCTCATCCCGCCTTCAAGCCTACAGCACACTTCACATACTTCACACCCCCACTCTCTCTCTCCCATACACAATGTGCCGCAACTCGTGCCACCTACACGGCCATGGACGTCGTACAGCCGCCTTGTATCCCAACGGGGACCGCATTCATGATCCCGACTGTTCCTAGACCAGTGTTAACATCCCGTCAAACACAAGCTTGAACAGTCATCGATTAATGATGCACCACTATGTGAATTCGTTCTTCGTCATACCCACCTGCCACTGCCATGCGCGCACTTGTGGTGTGTATTCCCGTGTTGTCCTGAGGCTGCATGTGCTAAAGTAATACCTTCTACTGTCAGATCATCTATGGCTTTATCGCATTTGTCGCGTTCAAGCAACTGAATGACCATCTTCAACAACGAATTGCATGGTGTACTAGTAGTATGATATATAGATGTGAGACGAGAGACGAAAACCAAACAACACCAGGACGACTTCGTAGTAGAAAATATATACTTATTAAATCGATAGGTGCATGCTCGCTACCTAAGTAGAGGGCTTGATAGCCATTGCGCTAGATTTGTCAGAATCGAATGCATGCATAGAGCCTGACTCGAAGCAAGGGCGGAAAAACGGCAAGGAATATCGAATACGCAATGGAACAGGCACGAGCTTTCCCAGTCAGAGGTGTACGGGTGGGAAAAAGAATAAAGTTTGTTAAAGTCTTCGCGAGAGCAAGAATGAGTCATTCCTGCATTCCTACTCTCACTTGAATCTGTCACCTAAGGGACTTGTACCAGTTGCAATCTCCAGATCGGGTTCTCGAACCACCATGACTGGCGACAACTCTTGAGGAGCTCGTTGACGCTCCCAGACTTAGACTCGCCGTGACTTATAATTAAGTTAGCATGGCCTCCAGGCACGACTCACTCGTACTGGCCCGACTGGGACAACAACCCACGTGTCATTTTATAGCTATTCGCTGGTCCTCTAATAACGAACGACTTTCGGGGTGTTTCAAACTCTTATGATGTGATCCACGTATAAGCTATTGTAAGTCGATTTATCATTTGGTCTGAAGGACTGGGGATCGGAGATCCACCCTTCCGTTTGGCCTGCCGCGGCGGTCTAGCGTTTATCGAATATCGAGGGTGCCCTTGTAGTCCGGCGGTGCCACATTTTATTACAGGTCTCGACTCTCGAGGTATTAAAAGCATACCCATCCGCGCTTTCGAGGGGCAATCGAGCCCACAGTACACTACGATCCCCACACCCATATGCAATCATCCGTCTTGACTGCATCTTGCAAGCGGCACAATCTCATTGCAGTTTGCAGTGAATCACTCGTAACCCGTCGACTCTGGACGGAACACAGGCCGCCGCTGCACTTGAAGCTTTCTCAATAATTCACCTAACGAATCATCCCAGGACTCCTTCATCAAGATGAACGCTGAAAGGACTCTCCTAACACCGTCGAGGTTGAAACTAAGGACAACGTGAATCTGGAAGCCGTGCGTTGGCTTGTCGGCGAGGTGGACCTGTCCGACATTCAGTATTCTTCTCATAATTAGGCGACACGCTTCTCATACGTCTGTAGGTGAAGATCTTGTTGGAAATATGAGACTGAGACCGATCGTGCTCGACAATAGCTCACATGCCTACGATCATATTCACATGTTACAGATTATTGTATTGGTTGCTCACATGTTCAGCCCCCTTCTGGGGCTTATAAGACGACTACCACACACTGGAATAGATTATCGGAGTTCACACCGTTCACCCATCACAAGCCTCTTCTTCTGTCCGTCCACGCGTTGCCTCCCTTCACCACTTACTTCATCACTCTCGCGCTAGCTGCGCCCTCCTCGCCCTTTTCATTTCAGCAGGTTATGGGCCCTGCTCGTAATCTCTGAGTGGCCAGTACCCTTGAAGCAACACTAGTCACTCACCATGCAAAGAAGCGAAGACATGAAGGTACCAAAGGCACGTCAGACTTGGAGGAAGGAGGAGAGGACAGTCAGGAGTCTCGTTGCCGAGGAGATCGTCCCCGAACAGTTCAGGAGACGAGCAGCAGGCGATCCCAAGGACGGGACTCACAATGATCCCTTCGGCGCCAACACTCGGAAGGAGAAGCACGATTTGGAGTACCACAACTGCCACGAGTGCGACCATGCCCGAATCAAGGAGTGTTGGGCCAGGGCCGAAGAACAGGCTAGACGGCAGGACCCAGCGACGAAGGACCATGCCATGAAGGGTACAGGGGCGTCTGCAGAATCTCAGTTGGAGGCATGGGCAATCGACCAGGAGGTACACATTGCCGAAGAAAGCCAGGAGACCGTCACAGCGGCAGAGGATGCACGCGCGAACGGTGAAGTCGAGACGGAGATCTACGACTTGTGGGCTTTTCAAGGGTATGCACTGATGGAGTAGGCCAGGAGTCCGTTGCAGCGGCAGAAGGTGCACGCGCAAATGGCAGAGTTGAGACGGAGATCTACGACTTGGTGACCACTCATCACATACCGCCCAGGACCTCAGTACAGAATCAGGGGTGAAGCTACCCGACGAGGAGCATTTGGACACGCAGCGACCCCGCAAGACACAGTCAGTCAACACAGGTCATACTCCTACCTGGAGAGAGGCCTGTCCACAGCATCACATCGTCGTCATCATCCTTACCAGCTCGACACATTGTTTCGGAGGAGGATGCCGAAGAAGACCCTATTTTCCACACTGATCTGGCACATGTCATCTCAGGTACAATTCCGGCCATAGTAAATGACCCCAGGACTCAGCAGGGCATTGATCACTATGTCGCGCGTGAGGGGTGGGTTTTTTTTTTTTTTTTTTGGAAAGAAGCAAGAACAAGCTGCTTTATTGAGGTGCACACCACACCTTTAAATAGTAAAGTAAATGGGTCCAACATGTGAATATGAAGTGAGATACATGAGGTCTTAGAAACAGATACAGGACATGTGAGTGACAACAAATGGCGATCAGGCGTGATTGCTCTGAAAAGGGCGAGGAGGGCGCAGCTAGCGCGAGAGTGATGAAGTAAGCGGTGAAGGGAGGCAACGCGTGGACGGACAGAAGAAGAGGCTTGTGATGGGTGAACGGTGTGAACTCCGATAATCTATTCCAGTGTGTAGTAGTCGTCTTATAAGCCCCAGAAGGGGCTGAACATGTGAGCAACCAATACAATAATCTGTAACATGTGAATATGATCGTAGGCATGTGAGCTATTGTCGAGCGTGATCGGTCTCAGTCTCATATTTCGAACAGATCTTCTTTGAAAGAGTCGATTCGGCCTGTTCCCCATCTAATCAACTCAACGACAATGAACGTTATTTCAATTCTCGCCTTCTTCGCTGTCTCCAACGGAGTCGTCAACGAAAACCTCATCAAGTGCTTCTCTAACGAAATTCAAGCCTCAGAAGCACATTATTTCTATGGCTTTCAGATAATTATGGAGAAAATCCACTCCAAGACATCCTCCTCATCGACGCGTATACCAAGGATTCTGTTCCTCACCAAGTTCCTCACGAGTATCTTTTCGACGCCATTGAAACTATCCTTGGCATCAAACGCGAGGCTGATTGGGCCATTCGGTGGACTCGATCACCAAACCCGCGGTGGCCCATCCGGCGACGTGGGGGTGCGGGTGATCGAGTGCTTAACCAAATTCTAACGGAAATGGACGGCATGAACGCAAAGGAAAATGTCGGCGACCAATTGTCCTTACCGATTGATCCTGCACTTCTATGTCCGGCCAGGTTGGACCAGCTCATCTACATTCCTCTGCCTGACGAGAAGTCGTGGTTGTCCCTTCTAAACGTCGCGCTTCGTAAGCATCCGTCGACCTCACCTCCCTGGCAAAACACGCATGGTTTCTCTGGTGCTGACTTGATGGAGATCTGTCAACGTGCGGCCAAGTTGGCTATCTGCGAGAACATAAAAGCGGACATTCCCAATTCACGCGAGAAGAAGGAAAGGGAAGACGCTTTGGAGGACACCAAGGTGGAGGAGGATGACGAGGAAGACCCTATCTCTGTCATTACGGGGGAACACATTGAGGGGTTCAGGAGCTGCGGAGCACCAGGAGGCAGCTCTACTAAGAGTTCTCTTCTCAACCATGCATATGAAGGCTACCTTCAAATCGGCCTGTTCGGGAAACCGTTTTTAAAGCTCTTATTTTTCCTTTCGAATCTAACGTAACCCTGCTCGTCCTCTTAACCTGGCTCATCTCCTCAAATACATTTCTCGTCTTGAACACATTTCTTGACTCGGCTTATACAATTGTGAGATATAAGCTGCATTAAGAAATTTCCGTTTTCCTCGTGCTAACGGGCCCTAACCCTACTCAAACCTCTGGTTCTGGCGGCTCGTGCTCGCTAGGGTCCATCTCGCGCCCATCCTTGTCAAGTGGCCAGAACGTGTTTCTGAACAGACCCGTCGGATCATACTTCTTCTTGAGGGCGACAAGACGCTCCCAATTTTCGCCAAAGGAGGCAGCCACGCGTGCGGGGCGCTCGTGCCTTCCAAGGAACTGCGCGTTACGCCACTACATTTAAGCTCTTACTTTGCACCATGGAGAACTGCCTTACCGAAGGGAACGCTCCACCGCACGCCACCGGCTTGATCGTATCACGGAGCCACTGTGTCACAGGTAGAGAGGGAAGGAAAATAGTGTGACGATCAGCGGGGGACGTGAAGAGGTGGGGATCTTACGTCTTCGGCGCTAGAAACGCAAAGCGGATCATCTACTCCCATTTCCCACTGGTGCAGGGCTGCGATGGTGAATGCGGCCTGGCGCTGTGACTTTGGAATGCACGTCCCTTCGTAATCGACGATGGCACCACCCGAGAGTTCAAAGAGCCACGCTGAAATTTGGCCCTCAGATATCCGCATAGAAGAAAGGAGAGGTGACTCACTACACCCGACAGGAGTGTCCGCAAACTCGAGTACGGTCTTGTTGATCACCTCGTCCGGGAGGGAACCGATGAGCGCGGAGCGGATGTACCACTGGTTGCCGCGCTTGCCGCGCAGCACCTGCGCGACACTGTCCTGCTGGATCAGAAACGTCTTCTCGTGCACCTCCTTGAGCAAGCAGCGTTCGCCGGTCCACGAGCTGAGCGCCTGGAGGTACTCCATTCCCTGCTCCTTCGGTCCAACGTAGCACATCTGGATTACGACGAGTGAGTCCTTGTCCGCTGGGCCGGCAGTAAGAAGCGCGTTTGCGTAAAGCTCGCGCGGTGCCCCCTTGACGCAATCACGAAAATGCCGCAGAAGCGAGGGGCCGTAGCGCGGTGGAAGCGGCTTCTCACGAGAAGTCATCAGAAGTTCACAAAAAAACTCAGGGATAGCAAGGAAGACGCACTAGATCAAGTTGCCTGCGAATACGACGGGCACAGGGTACGCGCGTGCTTTGTAGCGAGTTGCAACGCACAGCGCCGGACCGGCACCGCGCAAACCCCACCAGAGATCTCGTTTTTTTTCTAGTCAACACATGCCCCCATTACGGCGAAAGAAGAGATGAGAAGCGTACCAGGATTCTCCTTCTCGTTCACGATGACAACTGATCCGTCTGCTAGAACTACTTCTGCTTCCACCAGATTGTCAATACTCAGACCATGCAACCTGCTCAGGAATCCAAATCCCCGAGAAGCATCACGGATGTGCCAACGGGGTGAGCCGAACTACAATATCACAATCAATCCGCGGAGGGGGAAAGAATTAATCAGACGGCACGTGACAAGACTGAATGAAGTCAGAAGGTATACGCACAACGGAATGTGGTACGGCACAACGCCGCCTTCCAGGGGATGTTCCGCCGTGAAAACGTCGACGTCTTTCTGCCCTGCGCCAGCCCCAAAAGATACGTAGGCATGCGTGTGCGGTGGTACGGGCCTAGTCAGATGCGATGGCACTTCTCCTGCAAAAAGCGGATGCGCCAACATCGCCGCGTCGGAGTCCCAGATCATATTCGTCCCGAGCGACGCGGGCACCGATACTCCCGTCATAGGGGGTTCCGCACTGTCAATATAAGCGAACGGATCGGGAGCGAAGGGGCAGTCTCGAAAGGCCCTGTACGGGCAAACGGCGATGCGGAGGGTACCGCGGAATTGGCCGAGTCCGAGTGCGGCGTGCTGGACGGCTCGGGGTGGTAGCAAAGGTGGCCCAGTCGCTTGCCGAAGAGGGGGAGAAGGTGGAGGACCGAACGCTGATCCCGCTGCTACTTTGGGACCCGGTGTCAATGGCCGCCATGTTGAAGGGGGAGGTATTTGTGTGCGACGTGAGTGACTCGTCAGCAGAGGGCGAAGAAACGGTAAGTGTGCTAGGGTCGACGTTCAGTCTTGGGCGGCTGACCGGTGAATGACGGGGTTCTTCGCCAAAACTATCAGGCAGGAACGCAGAGCCTGTCAAGAAGTTTGCGACTGCAGCGGATGCGGCGCCGTACAACCATGCGGTTGGCAAGTCGCCGGGGCTAAGTACGTTTTGCTTGGCATCACCCTCAGGCAGGTGTTTCTGTGCAGCAGGACCTGATGTGTCAGGAACAGGTTCGCCAGCGCGAGCTTTGCCCTTGTTGATGGATAGAGCGGTATCGCGCAAGCTAGTATACCCGCCGCCTCCTTGTTGCGGCGGCTCGATATCAATATCTTGTATCTTGGATAGGTCGATGACAACGTCGCCATTGATCGCCCAGCCGCCCGTGCCATACCCGCCAGCCTTGACAGACGGCGAAAGTCCGTGCGTATTGCAGAAGATAACTACCCTGAAAGCATGTCGGCGAGGATAATATTGGAAGGATATAAGGCCACATACTGCGAGACATCCTGTGCGTCAAGGGGAAGTACAACGGCCTTGGAGACGTTCAGAACGTTTCCATTGAATAGGCTTGTATACTCCTGAAACCTGAATGGGGACGGAGGAATTGAGCAGATTAATAGCTACAGACATTCGAAATAACCTACTGATTATCACCACGACGGTAAACCTCCCCGCGGACAGTCTGTGTGAGCTCATCGAAGTGAGCTTGGTCAAGTGTGGGCAAGTCGGTCATTGTCTTCAAGTTGGCGTGCTGGGGGACTGTTCGGTTAGCTGTATCGAAGCACGACAGCGAGTGATGGAGTACATGGCGGTCTATTATAATGCTACAGGCACCACACATTAGTAACTTACTGTACTACAATCTTAATTGAAGTTCTGTAGAGCGGCCTCGACCGCGCTCCTGTCTCGGTTCTCTCGAGAACGTCTTCCGTAATGGAACGTTGGTGTCCACTAATTGCTGGGAACCAGACTTTTCCATAAGAGCGTAGAAAAGACGGAGGCGCAAACCACATGCTCCGATAGACAAGTAAGACAAAACATTTACTGGAAAAGATACAGACAACGCACTTGATGGAACCGTTCAGCGTCCAGGTGTGTAGCTCCAGTGAAAAGCGCTGGAAAAGGACGTAAATGATGTCTTTAATGTGTAGCGTTGACGTACTATATAATATGATGCAGCGGCAGCGGCAAGACCACCGAAGGCGCATGTTCGGCACATGTGAGGGGGGCCAGGAGTGACATTTGAAAAACAAAGACGCCGCGGCACCATCAAAGCGAGATATAGAAAGTTGATCTTGTGATCTTGTGCGCGTTTCGTGTCTGGGTTTGATTACTGGTCGCATAGTGTAGCATAGTTGGCCAAATATTTTACATTTCACGTTTTACTAATTCTATTCTAGTCCGTTATTCATTACGTAATATGCACTATACCGGTGACGTCGTCCCTTTTTCCCTTTTGCCAAATCAAGTCCCCAACTCGCTCTCGAAGCTATCGACCTCCATACCCCCAAGCTTCAAGCTTCCTTACCGGTTTGTCTGGTCTTGCCCGTTGGCCTCCCCTTCCTCAATCTCACCCTCAAAAAGAGTTACTTCATGTGACCTGTTATCTCTTACGCTCATTTCCACCATATCAGGATAGTCTTTTTGGTTCTGACGATCCATCTGATATCGTCTCCTCAAAACAGAGTGTAGATTCTTTCCCAAAGATGATAGTACAAAGTCCAAGAATCTTGGCGTTTGGCGTTTGCCTATTCGTGCATACATGTGACTGGGCAGTGCCGTCAATCTAGTCACGGCTCTCTTCGTCACGCACCGCTGCCTTATCAGTGGCGAGCCTTGCAGCATGTATGGTAACGATGATTGCCGCCGGGACATTGGTTTGAACGCTTCCGATTATCGCTTGGGTTTCGGCGGCAATGCTACCTGATACGGTAAACAGTACACATTAGCCAATGTTTCACGCCGATTGAAGAGGGAAGAGAAGACAAGGTAGTGTTTATTCTTCGTCCTGGACTTAGACTTACCTGCTATTGGGTCTGCTGGCACGAAAACCTAAACTAAGAAGTACTGGCGCTACGATGGGCACAACAACTTTGATTCCGACGATGCCTAATGCTATATATGGGACCTAGCCTCTGTGTGAATTGGTCAGCGTCTAATGTGGTGCCAGAAACAGGTACGCAGTGGCTCTGTTGCCTGTGGCTCAGGGGTTGGAACGGACTTACGACCTATTGTAAATATTGAGATGAGACAATCGGTGTTCGACTAGAGGCTAATGATCTGGAGGGAGAATTAGGGCATTCTGGCATCACATCAAATTGGCGTTTATACGTCTGTTCGCCATCGTACGAGTATGTGGGTGTCATTGCAAATGTGGTGCGGAACGAACGCCAGTAGCGGTGAGTCGTGGAGAATCACCGTTGCTCACCGTAACAATAATTGCTCTTGAACACAACGATTACGTCTGCGTAAGGTTCAATTTGGATATCTCCATGGGGATTAGCACTGGTCCACCGGTTCAATGTGTCCATGCAAGGAGCACAGATTCGATGGGTTTCAAGTTGGCAGGTGAGCGCCTAGACATTGCCCCCGCATTGGGACCGCTTCAAACAAGGCTTTACTGTATATTCTACCTTTCAGGACTACGAAAATCCGACGAGCATGGGGTTGGACAAACAAACATCCGCTCACTGCCGAGCAAATGATCCCTGGTGGGAAAAAAAGTGGTAGTTCCTATGCCAAGAGAAAATGGTTGACATCGAAAAGGAGCAAGTCCTGAGTCGCATGAATAAAGGGCGACGTTTTCAAAGTGAGGGTTCTTTCTGTGTGGAAAGAGCCTGAGACAAGATCGCATCAGTAGTTGAGACCGACGCCACGCGACATGACAGCTGACCATAACGATAGACTCACTTTTCCCTGGCATAATTTACTGTACTGTTAGTGTTGCCGCAAGTTCAAGTTCAAGTTGACACCGGTATGATGTGAACTTGACTTGGAAATGATGCAACTTGCAGATACGCGGCCTGAGAGGGATTAAATTTCGTGAGGCTTCCTGCCGTGTCACACCTGCTCAAGCCCATGCACTGTACCCACGAGAGACGCCCATCTTTTCTCAAAGTGGCATGGTTGAACGGTATCCGGGTCTACTGTATTGGAAGAGGGGACAGAAGCTTCGCGCGAGTACTGAGGACTTGGTAACTTAGTAGTACTAAAAGAGCAGTTTATGATACTCTACACGGCATCGAGGCCGAGGCGCGCCGCGATACGATGAACTTGTTGGATTTGGAGAGCGCGATGGGCCAGCGGCGCAGTGCGACTTCCAATTTCCAATATACTTTCACATCCGACACTCTCTCCGAGTCCACACCAGAGCCAGGCAGGGTGACACGACACGGTATTGATACGATAACAACTGGTTGAAGTTTGAGTAGTAGAAGTTGCTCGTCGCGGGTGGTGGTTGGTACCGCGCTGTGTAAAGCCAGTACCACTGCGATCCGAATATAATACCCGATACTACCACACGTGCAGAATCCGTATGTTTCCATTCCTCACTCATACGGGGCACGCAGATCGCAAGCGTGTGCTTGACGTCAAACGAATTTCCTTCATCCGATTTGACATTCCCGCACACCATAGGCCCCTCGGCGCGCTTCGTCCGCACGAGAGCACCTGTGCAGTGGCGTACCCACCACCCGCGGCTCATGGACAGTTGATCAGCGCTCAGAAGCAGGAAAATGGGTATGAATCGGCCAGTGGCAGTGATGGCGGTGGCAGTAGCGGTGGGGATGGCGATGGTGATGGCGATGGTGATGGCGATGGCAATCACGACGATCCACCCTACCCCATATCGTCTTTGGCTATTATTTCGCGTACGTTCCAGTTCCATTGCTCCAACCACTGAGCTATGTATGGCAGGGCTAACGTCGTTTCCTTCGCTGTCATCCGGGACGCGTCGTCACACTCATCCAGCAAGAAGACCGGGCTGCCTTCTTCAGTGCTCTGAGTTTTTTTGTTCATCCCGTCCTGTACCCCTCCCCACGACCCTACCCATAATAACCTAAACTAAACGATTTGCTCGCAGTTGTAATTTGTACCAGCTGAACCCGTTCTCGCACAAAGACATCGTCTGGGATATGTTGCGCGCTAAGCTCCCGAATCTCCTTTTTTACCCGTGGCTGAATCCGCCATTCCATATTCCGATTTTGAATGCATTATGTATAAATTACACAAGGTTTGCTAATCGCCATGTCGTACTGGGTATCGCGTATACGGTTGAACCAGCGAACGCGAGTCGACGCGACAGAAGTTTATGGGTATCTAGGTAACTTACGTACGGCCGAACCATTTCCGAGTTTGGAGTTTAGGACGTTCAGGGGGTGGCACTGGCCAAAATGCCCATTTGCACGTTTCACAGACCACCGTGAAAAGGTACAGAACTGTTATTAACCACCCTGGAGTCCCGTGATGCCTTTTGTATCACATTATTCGCTGTGCTGGCACACGAACCTGGCACGTGGTGATCAAGTGCGTCAGTACAAGGCCATGGAAGCCGAGGTGCTGTCACCGGTGCTGGCATTGGAGGTCCAGGCGGTGCTAGATGGATACAAGCATGTGAATCCAGACTTTCTGGTACGTGCGTGCATGTGCACTCCAAAATGTGAAGGCTGATGTGAGCTCTCGCGTGCGAGGGAAATAGAAACAAGATTTTGGGAGAAAGTGGATGACGCTGATTGTGACTGACTGAGCGGTGGATGTGCCTGTGTCAGCATAACCACAAGAGTAGCTTAGCTACAGTGGTTTGGACTGTATTTCTAGTTGGTTTGAAGAGTGGCTGTTCTATGTTATGCGTAAGGTTTCGGACCAGGAGAATAGTCCCATGTTACTTGTAGTACATAGATACACATTACAGAGCGAAACAAGAAGTGATACAATGTGTGATACAAGTCGATCAAGATAAGGCATTCGCCAAAATCAGATCCTCCGCAACCCCATCCCTTGAAGCAATAGAACACGCGAACTTCTTGGGGTGTCTAGGAAGATCAGACGGTGACTCAGCTTCGAGAACCATTCATAAGCGCATAAGCCATGACCAAAACTTACACGACGATCCCACTCAAAACCGTCACTTCGGCCTTGACTGGGATTTCGTTCTCGTCCTCATCTTTTGCTTTAGTCACATTAAATGCGGATAGGACTGAAGAGGCAACGATGAAGAGCGTCGCATCGACAATGTGACGTCCAGGACAGATCCTCTTTCCAGCGCCGAATGCTAACACGAGTGTCGGGTCGTCTTTGACGCTCCCGTCTTCGTTGAGAAAACGCTCAGGTTTAAATTCCTCGGGTTCCGGGTACATCTCTGGGTCATGCAGGATTGCCCTAAAACGTCTCAGATAGACATCTAGCGAGATAAACAACTGACGGACCACGCATTGGCTACCATAATAGATCCTTTTTTTTTTGATTAAATGATCAAGTTAAAGTATTAGAAAGCCGAATGATACTGAAAGCAATCAGACCTTTTGGAATAAAGAAGCCCCTATAAACATCATCCCGACTTGACCTGTGAGGAAGACCTAAAAGCTAGCGGTTTGTCATTCTGATTTGTGCGAGTCAAGACATACTCGTACCGGTGGGTGTCACCATATTCCATCTCATCAGCTCTTTACACAAGGCCTCAATGTACGGAAGACGCGGCCTGTCATCAAACGTGGGCAGTCGGTCTCTTCCAATTACAGCATCAAGTTCCGCCTGGGCACGTCTTTGTACCTGCGGGAAGAGGACGAGGACGAGGAAGAGGGAGTGCATAGAGGATACAGTCTCAATTATCAAATATGGGTGTCAGTAAGGAGCGTGCGTGATTATCCGAAAGCAAAGCACAAACAGTGTCTGCACCAGCTGAAAGAAGCGTTATAGGAGCCAAGTACCCGACCCATAATTCAACGCTTCACCTGCATATATTGAACCCAAGGTCATCTTGATTATCTCCTCCTGTTGTTGACGTTTCGAGTTGTCAGAATCCTCTAAATCCTGTAGATGCTCGCTCGCCAGTGATTGGACCGCTGTGCCATTACGCTGTGGCACGATCAGCCAAAGTGAATGGCAAGGAGCACAACCACTACGAACCATAGCATTCTTTACGAATTCGATGGGTTCATTCCTTATTTTAT
Organism: Russula griseocarnosa; assembly: GCA_022884055.1. Lineage (NCBI taxonomy): Eukaryota > Fungi > Basidiomycota > Agaricomycetes > Russulales > Russulaceae > Russula > Russula griseocarnosa. The sequence goes on from JAGKRU010000005.1 coordinate 402,813, forward strand.
CACTCAGCTCCCTGCCCCTTTGAATCAATGACTCGTAGCTGAGAAACGGTACCCATGAATGAATATGCCGCACTGAGAATAGCTGTGAGACACCAGCATGGTGGTGATAAAGTAGAGAACCGTACAGAATGGGAGGTGATTTACTAATACTGCTCCAGGTAGGATGACCCGAGACATTATTTCAGTGGATTGAATGGGTGCCGCCATGAGTTCGTCACCATCATTTAGGTCATAACCATATGTGAGTGACATGATGAGTTTTCCCTGAAGACTGCAAAGTCGTTATTATAATATATACGGTATAAGGAAGATTGCATACTGACAGTTCGATATGATGGTGGAACTCCGTTGGGTTTGCAATAAGTTGTTCAAGAAACCAGCGCGTTTTTTCCTCCATCATTTGTCGATATGACACAGTGGCACCAGCTCGAAGGCTGCGGTCTAGTAGCTTCCTTTCCTCACGCCAGGCGTCGCACATCCCGGTGACAGGCACGAACCAGTCCATGTCCATCCTAGAGGTCGCAAATTATTATCATGGCGGATGACTGCGAATAATAATGTACATTTCCAGGATTGGCAAAGTGGGCCTATCAGAATAGGATTCTGCGCGTTTCTCGAAAAGGTCCTTGATGGCTGATAGGGAACACAAGACAACGATGACCTGATTAAAAACGCGAAAATACATGATATCGCCTGTGGAACGCGGGTTTCAGCTGGGGAAAACGGGTATTTCGGAGAATGCAATTCCTACCGTATTTCTTGGACATGTCTGCATACGCAGCCCAAGGCGCATCGGTCGGAATATCAAGTAGATTTCCTATTATTGGCCGTGATGGTGGACCTGGTGGGTAAGGTAACCCTCCCCGTCTCTTACTGTCGCGGAAGACGACAAGAAGGTAAAGGAAAACAAAGAAAGCGAGGACACTGATGAGGAGGTACATCACAGAACGGGCTTCACACTCCAAGAATCAAGTGCTAGTACTTAAATCCCATTCCCACAGAGTGCCTGCGGCCTTCCATGTAACGCCCATCGTCTTCAAAAAATATCACAAGCTAACTTTAAAACTCCACCGGCTGGTTCCGAAAAGCCAGCCAAGGCGTACAGTACTGGTTTCGGTTCTGCAGCTTTTTATTATCACCCTGGATCAACTCGGCATCATCATGATGTTCATACTCCTTGTCGACGTTGTCATCCCAGGCCAACTTGTCCGAATCATGCGTTATTCAACACCACTGACCGCGCCGCGCAGTATGGGAGCCGGGATGAGTGACACTTGTGCCCGAATAGCCACTGGCATGTGACCCATACGAACACCCTATACTTCACCCTATTGCTGCCTATAGCCAGCTCGTTCTGGTTCATCGCTTTTATCATACATGCCTATGATAAGCGTACTACGTACCTATACGTGACCGCCTCTGTGCTTCTTTGTACGCGCCGCGGAATACAAATTCGGATTCAAAAAAAAAACACCACTGACCGCCCTTCGCAGAACGCTTTTCGTGCCCTGATTATTTTTCGGAGCCCGATGGCTTCTTACGTCCCTTCTTTTACGTCACGCCCTTTGGGTTCCAAGCCTTCAAAACAGGTGTTGAGCGGCCTTATCAGGATCGGACGCTTCCCCAACTTGAACGCGCAGGCAGATCGTATTCGTATTGTTACACACTAAGCACAAGAATATCTCGTATGCAATTACTTCCCTGTGGTATGATCATGTTTAACATGATTAACGTAACTGCCTCTTCGCATTCCCGTACAGATTCTTTTTTAGGTACAGTAGTTCGTGTTGCTTCCCCGACTAGAATGTCTAGTATTTGGCACCTTTCGCAAAACAAAGACAGATTCTGTTGTCGCAATCGAAATCTCACGGGCATATAACATCCTAGCAGCTTCATGACGATTCATTTTATCTGCGGCCTACCCAGTCCGGTAGCTGCCCCATTATGTTCTCACAGAGCAATTGACGCGCCATAAACGTTTTGGTCCAGGCCCTGCCTAATTTTCGACCAACATGCTTACGCTATTATAACTTGACATTTTTTCTCTGTACTCTTAGCTTTCTTTTGCATGTCCAATTGCTCTCTGACATTTCTAACCCATGTATCAAGAAAGAGTAAGCGAAGCGTTAAGACAGGCTATTCGCCAAAACCAAATCCTCCGCAAGTTTATCTCTTGGAAGAATGGAACACTCAAACTTCTCTGGATGACTTTAAAATTCAAATCTCAGCTTAAATAACCATTTACAAACAATAACCCGAGGAACTTACACGACGACCCCAGTCAGAGTAGTCAACGCGGCCTTGACGGGAATTTCATTGTCATTCTCATCTTTTGCTTTCGTGACACTGAATATGGAGAGGACTGATGAGGTAACGATGAAGAGAGTCGCATCGACAAAATGACGTCCAGGACAGATCCTCTTCCCAACACCAAATGCTAACGCAAGTGTCGGGCCGTTTCGAACGCTCCCATCTTTGTTGAGAAAACGCTCTGGCTTGAATTCCTCTGGATCTGGATATAACTCTGGATCGTGCAGAATCGCCCTGAAACATCGTAAGATAAATGTCAGATGGGTGAAGCTGACGTACCAAGCGTTGGCTATGATTAAAGATCCTGTTGGGCCAAATGATTGACGGCGAATCACACAAAGCCAAATAGATATTTGAAAGTAGGCAGACCTTTCGGAATGAAAAATCCCCTATAAATATCATCTCGACTTGACGTGTGTGCAACACCTAAGACGGAAGACGTGGCCTGTCATCGAACGTGGGTAGCCTATCTCTTCCGATTACAAGATCGAGTTCCGCTTGCGCTCGTCTTTGCACATGCGGGAAAAGGACGAGTGCCAGGAAGAGGGAGTACATCGATGATACAGTCTCAAATATCAGTCAGTAAGAAGCATAGTGTCATGAATACGGTGTTTCACCTGAATACTGAATACATTGAACCGAAGGTTTCCTTGATGATCTCTTCTTTCCTTTTACGTTCAGAGCCAACCAAGCTCTCTAACTCCTGCAGATGCTCGCCCGCAAGTGATTGTGCTGCTGTACCATTACGGTATGGCACGCGAGACGAAATTGAGAACCGCACGGAAGGGGAGGTAATTTACTAGCGTTCGTCCAGGTGAGAAGACCCGTGACATCAATTTCGTGGCCTGAACTGGAACTTCCAAGATTTTGTCACCGCCCTTCAGGTCGTAGCCATACGCGACTGACATGATAAGTTGTCCCTGGAGGCTGTCCGGCAGTTAATAGTAGTTATCCGATATTAGGAAGACGTCCAACTAACAGCTCGATATGGGCATGGACGTCCTTTGGGGTTGCAAAAATGTTCGCGAGAAACTCGTGTGTCTTTTCCTGCATCATTTGCCGATAAGACATCATTGCACTCGATCGAAGGCTTCCATCTAATAACGTTCGTCCTGTTGGAAAAACGGCGACGCGTGCGGGAAACGAGTGCGATTGTGTGGGACGTGGGGCAAACGCGCGAGGGTGCCGGGTGTAAATACATGCACTTTATAGTACCCAAATGTATGTAACACGTCAGTAAGGTGAATGGAAGGATGATTAGCATGACATGGTACTAAACTAAGCGAGCTAGGGAGGGATGAGCCACGCGAGCTCGATTTCAACACGTCCCTCCCGCCAAGTGTCGCACATTCGAAGCATGAATAGAGGCCATTCGAAATCCATCCTACCTCACGCAGGGCGAGGGCAACAAACGCGTGAGGAAGCGCAACAAGAAGCCGACCAAGGGTCAACTCGCCGCACAGGCCGCCGCCGAAGCGTATCGTGCATCCGCGCGACTACCTGGTCAAGGTGACGGGCCGCGTCCGCACCATATCCTACGCTGCCGCAAGCGCACCCACAACCGCAAATCGCCGAAGAGGACTGCAGAGACGACGACGACTATCAAGCTCCCCGATGCAAACAAACTTTGCGACGGCTGTCAACTCCCTTCCTGAAGAGCAGCCTCATCACCATTCTCTACATCGCGGTACGACAACTACAACGCAACAACAACCCTCGCAACCCTCAATCTCGCGTGAACTTCATGGTCAGAACGCTGCACATCCCCTTCCGTTTTCGTCTTCGCGCGATACCCTGGGTCTTAATCCCATGTCGACTCAACGCTGCGTCCCATCCTATCTAAGGATGGTCTCAGTCATCATGCTATCGGAGGACCAGTCGCAGCTGTGTCGCACTACGACATTCGGTTCTCGTGCGGTCAGTCAGTCTCTGGCCCGCCACAGATCCAACAGCAGGTCTCGGGAAGTCCGCAGCAGGCCCAAGTGACCCTACCACAGCCTCCGTCGTTAGCGTTGGCGCCATCGCATCCCACATATCATCACCAGCTTTTGTCTCATCAGAGGAAGGGACCGCATGCATCAACATCGCGGGCTGTTTCTACGTCATCAAACATTCCTCAATGGCCTCAACACTCACCTTCCTTACTCCGGCAACAGCTCCAGATGACGGCGTCTCCTCAGCAGCCCACCCTCCCACTCAGATGCACCTACAACCCACTCGCCTCCCACCGATGCGCACGCTCTGCGAATCTCCCGCTCCCACAACGCCATCGTTATCATTGCAACAGCAGCCGATACCTCCCACCTTAAGTACCACCCAGCGTCAGCATCAGCAGGGTCCGGCAACGGCAACGACAACTTCACCAGGATTTGCGCGCTTCGCCAGTGACCACGACTCGACAGGTTTCGGAACCACAACCTTCAGCAAGTCCGCACTTGTCGGTAACCCGCCGAACCTCATGCCCATAATACGCCCTCTGGTTCTGTCGGAGGACAAGGGAAAGCGGCGCGCCACTGAAAGCGAGGGTCACGGCGATAGCGCAGGGGATGATAAACGTGAACGTGAAGGACGAGGGATCGGTGGTGGTGACGGTAGTCGACGACAATTTGCCCCGCTTTCACCTCGCCCTGGGATCGAGTATGTGCAGAGGGCAGACGGTGGGCTCATCACTGCGCGACGGACGTCTGGACGTTATGATGAGCGCTCGGTAGAGTGGCTCAATCGTTTCAATCGTGGCGAGGAAAATCGGCGCGATGATTCTGGCACGCTTCCACCCCAAGAGAATGCAACTTGACACCTGATTGATGCTCCCATTCCTCCCCTCTCCCTCTATCCCCTCTATACCGACCGGCCCTCCCACAGCTACTGTATGTTGATATATCTATGGAGGATTATCAGTATGGTGGCTACTGAAAATTTAAGATGTACATTTCAGCGATCCGCATGTAAGGCCTATCTGAGTAGGTTTCCCCACGCTTCTCAAGAAGATCCTTAATGGCTGATACCGAGCACAATATGATGATGACCTGATTAAAAACGCGAAGATAAATAACATCGCCTTCAGAACGTACGTTTCAGCTAGGGTAAGCCGGTGTTCAGAGAACGTTACACCTACCGTATTTCTTGGACATGTTGGAATATGCGATCCAAGGCGAGTCCTTCGGCACATCAAGTAGATTGCCTATTATAGGCCATGGGGGCGGGCCAGGTGGATAAAGAAACACTCTTCGCCTTCTTTGGTCGCGGAATACAGTGAGAAGGTAAAGAAAAAGGGCAAGGACAAAGCAGTCAAGGGCGTTGACGAGACGGAACATGACGAGACCGGTTGTATGCCGAGGAAGGACGGGAGTCGAAGGCTATAAGGCAAGAGCCGGCTCTGCATACTCGTATCACGAGGTAGGAGAAGTTCATTCTTCTCATCATGGAAGGGGATGATAGAAAATCGGACTTGTCCGATTACAAAAAAGGCAAAACTACTTCTTCTGGCGGTTCGATCCGGAGAAATCCAGTCGTACGCAACGGGCCGATTGCGATTCCCGGCCATGTGTGACATCACCATCGACTGTTTTACACTTGCACTCTCGAATGGAGGGCATCGGTCCATCGGAGCCCTGAGGTGACTCCTTCCCAAAGGCGATTCGTTTTTTCCCCGTAGCATAGTAGCCATGTCGCTTCAAAAGACGCTTCAGCTGCAAAATGGCATGGCCATCCAACAAATTGGGCTCGGGACGTAGCTCTCCACATGGTGCGTCGTTTCGAGCGCGTATATGCGCGTAGATGACTGACCCAGACTGCGACAGGTTGTGTGGGCAGTCGTAGCCGGGTATCGCCACCTCGATTGCGCATATGTTTACGGAACCAAGATGAGGTGCGTCCGGCGCCGTTATACCCCTTTCCCTCGCGTCATACCATCCACGATACGCCGCGAGGAGCACTTCATCACGTCGAAACTTTGGAATAATGCGCACCATCCAGCAGAAGTCAAGAAGCAGCTTGATATCATGCTTTCGCATCTGGGCACCCTTACCTCGGTCTTTACCTCATTCATTGGCCTGTCGCATTCGTCTCTGGTCGTGAGACAATCCTATCCGCGCGGACAAGCTTGATGAAGTTGAAATCGACGTCTCACTCGTAGATACGTGGAAGACGATGATTACCCTGTGCAAGATGGGCAAAGTCAACGCAATTGGAGTGAGCAACTTCAATCCAACACCTCTACTCGGAAGCGATTATAAATGCGACAGGGGAGCGGCCTGCCGTCAACCAGATCGAGGCACACCTGTTGTTACCGCAGGATGACTTGGTTGACTATTCGAAAAGGCAAGGGATTCTCATTACAACCCTACTAGTACTCTCCACTGGGGAACAACAGTGAGTGAAAGCGTCGAGTATAAATAACTGCGTGCTGAAAAGGAAAATAGTTTCAAGGAAAGAGGCAACTGGTAGACTACCCAGAGGTGAAGGCGGTGTGCCCACTGCGCAGGTGCTCATTGCATGGGTGTGTCCCAGGGCTACTCCGTGATCCCCAAATTGGTACAAAAGAGTAAGTCGCCATGACGAACTACCAGAGTGTCTTAAGAGTGCTACTTACTTCCGTTTTGATTGACAAACAGACCGCATCATCGAGAACTTTGAGCAGATCCCGCTGAGCAAAGAAGATCATGAGAAAACAGCAAGATTGGGAAGAACAACCACTTTCGGTTCAGCCAACTCTGCGGTTGCACCTGATGGTAACCGTATCCGACTTCATCATGCTGAATGAAATTCATTGAACCGATCCAAAGGGCAAGAAAATGAACCTCATTAGATAAGTGCTTCTAAGAGAGTTCTTCCTGATGGAACAAGTGATGAGTAAGGTATGATCGAGCTGTAAAGACTGGATCGTACCTTACTCATCACTCGTTCCACTCAAAGCAGCACTTTCGGTTTAGTGCTTTGGTCAAAGCCACTTTGAAACTCCGCTTGCTGGTTCCAGAGGCGAGTGGCCGTCACGTCCTGCCATTACACTTTCATCTCAGGACATACTGGCATCACCTTATCTCTTGCAATTAGAATTGGCTTCAGCTTTGCAGCTTGAACTATCGCCCCGGATCAACTCGGCATCCGAGTCGTCCGAGTCATGCGCCAGAATCCCACCCGTCACTCGCTGGAGGCCTGGAAGGAAAGCTTTTCAACATCACCGCCCTTCGCGGAGCCCTTTTCGTGCCCTGCACCGCGGACTTATTTTTGGAGCCCCACGGCTTCTTTGGTCCCTTTTTTTACCTCACGCTATGTGGGTTCCAAGTCTTCAAAACGCGCGTTGGTGGGATCGGAGTCATCAGACACTTCCCTAACGCGTAGGCAAATCGCATCCGAGTTGGCACACTCATTTTGTGTGCATTTGCCTATATATGGTATAACCATGTTTAACATGGTTAACATACTGTAACCTCCTGTTCGCGATCCCGTACGGCTTCTTTTTTAGGTAACTTAATTCGTGTTGCTGCCCCGACCGTCGGTCCACCTTCATCTCCCTCTTGAATGACTAGCCACGGGGTCGGCACTCACCTTAAACTGGATATTTGGCTATGACTTTGGCATTCTCGTTGGGACATATATGGCCCCCGTGCCCCTCAGTATCCATACTGGCAATTTTGATTCATGTTGGGACTGATAGTTTTATGCGTCTAGTATTTGGCACCTTTCGCAAAGACAGATTCTGTTGTCGCAATCGAGATCTCATGGGCATAAAACATCCCATGATGATTCATTAATTCATTTATCTACGGCCCACCCAGTTTGGTAGCTGCCCATTTATATTCTCACAGGGCGATTGACGCGCCATAAACATTTTGGTCCAGGCCCTGTTCGATTTTTCGTGTGCTTACGCTATTACAACTTAACATTCTTCCTGTGCTCTTGGCTTTTTTTTGCATGCGTCACCCCTTGTGACAACCCATTGTACATTCCAGATGATCTATCTTGTCTTACTTACGAAGCTTACGAGCCGCATCGGCTCTTAAATTGGGACACATTCCCTTCTTAGCCTGCTATGCTTGTCCAATTGCTCTCTGACAATTCTAACCCATGTATCAAGAAAGAGTAAGCGACGCGTTAAGAGAGGCTATTCGCCAAAACCAAATCCTCCGCAAGTTTATCTCTTGGAAGAATGGAACACTCAAACTTCTCTGGATGACTTTAAAATTCAAATCTCAGCTTTAATAACCATTTACAGACAATAACCCGAGCTTACACGACGATCCCGGTTAGGACAGTCACCGCGGCCTTGACGGGATTTCATTGTCGTTCTCATCTTTTGCTTTCGTGACACTGAATATGGAGAGGACTGATGAGGTAACGATGAAGAGAGTCGCATCGACAAAATGACGTCCAGGACAGATCCTCTTCCCAACACCAAATGCTAACGCAAGTGTCGGGTCGTCTCGAACGCTCCCATCTTTGTTGAGAAAACGCTCTGGCTTGAATTCCTCTGGATCTGGATATAACTCTGGATCATGCAGAATCGCCCTGAAACATCATAAGATAATTGTCAGATGGGTGAAGCTGACGTACCAAGCGTTGGCTATGATTAAAGATCCTGTTGGGCCAAATGATTGACGGCAAATCACACAAAGCAGAACAGATATTTGAAAGTAGGCAGACCTTTCGGAATGAAAAATCCCCTATAAACATCATCTCGACTTGACGTGTGTGCAACACCTAAGACAATCATTCCTTCATACAAATTGAACGCGACTCTTTATGGAGAAGTCATACCCAGAGGTGTCACCATCTGCCATCGCATCAATTCTTTACAGAGAGCTTCGATGTATGGAAGACGTGGCCTGTCCTCGAACGTGGGTAGCCTGTCTCTTCCAATTACAAGATCGAGTTCCGCTTGCGCTCGTCTTTGCACATGCGGGAAAAGGACGAGTGCCAGGAAGAGGGAGTACATCGATGATACAGTCTCGAATATCCGTTAATAAGCATCCGTGAATATCATGAAACACACACAGTGTCTGAACCAGCTGGGACAAAGTCTTGTTTGAACCATGTACATGAACCATGAATACGGTGTTTCACCTGAATACATTGAACCGAAGGTTTCCTTGATGATCTCTTCTTTCCTTTTACTTTCAGAGCCAACCAAGCTCTCTAACTCCTGCAGATTCTCGCCCGCAAGTGATTGCGCTGCTGTACCATTACGCTATGGCACGCAGTTTAAGTCAAGATGGACGGTAGGAGAATGTTCGCTACACACTAGAGCATTCTTCACAAAATCGATAGGTTCATTCTTTGTCCTCTCACTCAGCTTCCTCCCTTCTCGAACCAATGGTTCGTAGCTGAAGTATGGGACCCATGAAGGAATGTACCGCACTAAAAAAGGCTGTGAGGCATGACTAGTATGGCAAGACGAAATTGAGAACCGTACAGAAGGGGAGGTAATTTACTAGTGCTCCGAGTCGTCCAGGTAAGAGGACCCGTGACATCAATTTCGAGGTCTGAACCGGCGCTTCCAAGATTTTGTCACCGCCCTTCAGGTCATAGCCATACGCGACTGACATGATAAGTTGTCCCTGAAGGCTGTCCGGCAGTTAATAGTCATACGATATAAGGAAGATGTCCAACTAACAGCTCGATATGGGCATGGACGTCCTTTGGGGTTGAAAAAAGGTTCGCGAGAAACTCGCGTGTCTTTTCTTGCATCATTTGCCGATATGACATTATTGCACCCGATCGAAGGTTTCCGTCCAATAGCTTTCGTCCCTTGCGCCAAGTGTCACCCATTTGGATCATGAACAGAGGCCAATCAAAATCCATCCTATTAATTAAAGATTGTCAGCATGGCGGCTCAACTGAAAAATCAAGACGCTACAAAATGTACATTTCTGCGATTCGCAAGTAAGGCCTATCTGAGTAGGTTTCCCCACGCTTCTCAAGAAGATCCTTAATGGCTGATACCGAGCACAATACGACGATGACCTGATTAAAAACGCGAAGACAAATAACATCGCCTTCAGAACGTACGTTTCAGCCAGGACAAGACTGTGTTCAGAAATGTACACACCGTATTTCCTGGACATATTGGAATAAGTGATCCAGGGCGCATCCTTCGGCACATCAAGTAGATTGCCTATTATAGGCCATGATGGCGGGCCAGGTGGATAAGGAAACACTCTCCGCCTTCTTTGATCGCGGAATGCAGTGAGAAGGTAAAAAGAAAGGGCGAGGACAAGGCAATCAAGGGCGTTGACGAGACGGAACATGAGAGGACCGGCTGTATGCGGAGCAAGGATGGGTGTCGAAGGCTACAAGGCAAGAGCCCATGTACCTTCGCTGTGCGCACTTATATTACGGGGCGCAAGAGATTCATCGTGGAAATGAAAGAAAATCGGACAGGACCGATTTGCCTTATTACAGTACAGAAAAGGCAAAACTCTTGAACGACTTCGTCGTTGGAATTACTGTCGAACGGTCGCAACGGGCCGATTGGTGGTGACATTACCATTAACAGTTTTACACTGCATCGATCCATCGCCCTGGTCAAGTCGATTGGAGCGACGCAGGCCTTTCTTAGAGCCCAGAGGTGGTGTAAGCAGGGCAATATATGGAGAAGTACCCACTGGAATGCCGCCTCATTGACGTAAAACGAGCGGAAACACCGGTCATGTGGTCTGATCGCATCTTTGCAACTATTTGCATGTCGCACTATACAAAAAGAAATGAAGACTCCCCGATGACGATTCGTTTTCTTCCCCGTAGCATATAGTAGCCATGTCGCTTCGAAAGACGCTCCAGCTGCAAAATGGCATAGCCATCCACAAATTGGGCTCGGGACGTGGCTCTCCAAACCTCATGAGGTCGAAAACGCGGTGCGTCGTTTCGAGCGCGTATATGCGCGTAGATGACTAACTCAGACTGGCAGGTTGTGTGGGCAATCGAAGCCGGGTATCGCCACCTCGATTGCGCATATGTCTATGGGAACCAAGATGAGGTGCGTCCGACGCTGATACACCCCTTACCCTCGCCTCTCCTTTGTTGTCTACTCTCCAGGTCGCTAACAAAGCAGGGTGGGTGCAGGTCGGTGCCGCTCTGAAGAAAGTCATACCGTCCACGATACGCCGCGAGGAGCTCTTCATCACGTCGAAACTTTGGAATAACGCGCACCATCCATCAGAAGTCGAGAAGCAGCTTGATATCACGCTTTCGCAACTAGGCACCCCTTACCTCGACCTGTACCTCATTCATTGGCCTGTCGCATTTGTCTTTGGTCGTGGGACGATCCCTGTCCGTGCGGACAAGCCCGATGAAGTTGAAATCGACGTGAATACCTCACTCGTAGATACGTGGAAGGCGATGATCGCTCTGTGCAAGACAGGAAAAGTCAAGGCAATTGGAGTGAGCAACTTTACGATCCAACACCTCGAAGCGATTATCAAGGCGACAGGAGAGCGGCCGGCAGTCAACCAGATCGAGGCGCACCCGTTGTTACCGCAGGATGATATGGTTGACTATTGCAAAAAACAAGGGATTCTCATTACAGCCTACTCTCCACTGGGGAACAACAGTGAGTGAAAGCGTCGAGTAGAGATGACTTCGTGCTGAAAAGGAAAACAGTTCAAGGAAAGAAGAAGCTGGTAGACTACCCAGAGGTGGAGGAGGTGGCTGAACGGCTCGGCGTGACCACTGCGCAGGTGCTCATTGCATGGGGTGTGTCCCGGGGCTACTCTGTGATCCCCAAATCGGTACAAAAGGGTAAGTCGCCCATGACAAACCGCCATAGTGCCTATAGAGTGCTATTTACTCCCGTTTTGATTGACAAACAGACCGCATCATCAAGAACTTTGAGCAGATCACGTTGAGCAAAGAGGATTATGAGAAAATCAGCGAGATCGGGAAGAACAACCGCGTTCGGTTCAACATCCCGATTACGTACTCGCCCAAGTGGATGGTCAACTTATTCGAAGAAGCAGTTGAGAAGAAAGCCCATACCGAGTACGTTGTAAAGCTCGAGTAAATGGGATGATGAAACAGGTCAATGAGCAAGAGAATAGAGTAAGGTCTGTAATAGTTAGCCGACGATAATTAAGCAACATGATGACATTGGTGATTGTCCATCACAATCTGGTATACATCGAGGAGATACCGTACATCATAATATGATAATGATAGTACAGTATCCCATGGGGCAGCGATTGCGCGGTAGCTAGGGGTAAGCACGTACTAGTTATTTTTTCCTGCCGACTTCTATAACTACCCCCCATCGTGCTCGAGCTCACCGATGCAAAGACATCTCAACATTTCAACAACCTTGCGGTTGCGCCTGATGGTAACCGTATTCGACTTCAAGCTGAATGAAATTCAATGAATTGATCCAAAGGGCCTCAACATCATTGCAATTGATGCAACAAATTGCGCTAATCCCTTTCAGATGAGATTCGCTTGACCACACCAAGCTCGAGCTCGAGCTCGAGCTTGAGCTTGGAGGTGATCTGGGACTGAGGATACTTGAAAAAGGCCGCCTCTGGTACGTTCTCAGCTCAGTGCCTGACTCAGGCCCGGACCGGATGTAACTACGGTGGATGATTGTTCCCAACATTTGAGATTACATAACCTGACGACTGTCATTCATTCAGTGTTGCATTGGCACATCGGACAACGTCTCGGTCGGGGACTGCTGTACTGTATCAAACCGATTCGTATCCAAAGAAGCCGGTCTCTTTTTCCTGTCTGTACTTTCCTTCACTTTCTTTCCGTCTCCCAGCAAGACGCCCTGGTTGGGTTTTTTTTTTCTGCAACTGCACAAGAGCTGCCACTTCCCTCATTCGCAATTGATTACACGGCCACCATGAGTAATGGTTCCTGGACCGCTTTCCTCTCCTGGGCAATTCTCGCTTCCCTCGTACGCCGCGCCACCTTTTTTTGTGACTTACAGTTGACGTTGATGAATGATGACGTTAGTTTCTAGCCTTCTTCTTGTGCCATCTCTGGAGATACGACCGCCTGCAGTGCATCAAATGGAACGCGGGACGTCAACCCGGCGCATTTAGGCGTCTAATGATAGTCCGTACCCGCTCCCTTTTTTTACGCCGGCCCCACTCATTCCCCACTTTTCATGTTGGATTGTGACCACAGTACTCGTACCTCGGGTCGACGTCGATGCTAATGGCTTTTGGAGTGGGCATTACAGCTTTGAAGTTTAAAGAAGGTGTGTCCCCGCTGATTCTATCGGAGGTTATAAAATAAGAAGCTCATTGGGGTAGGCGTTGTGGTGATCTCCGAGAATGAAGGTACGTGATGACCGCGCTTATCAAGAACCTTAGGCTGTCCGATGGTAAAGCTGGTAACAGTACTACCAAAACCGGCGGATCTCTGGTCCAAAGACCACCAACACACGCTTCTGGCCCTCTTCTTCGTTTTTAGCGTCGCGTGGGCACTCGAACAGTGCGTCATGTTGTTTTGGTTCTCGTCCTCTGCTCAGCGCTCATGGGCTGTGTTTGGTGAAGAATATCCCACTTTGAAGGTTTGTAATTCATTTGTCCCCGCGTTGGTGACAGATTGAATGGAACGATCACAGAATTGGCCTTTTGGTTCTTCCTTATCGATCAAGGACCAGAAAAGCGTGACTGGTTTACTAGTTGGGAATACAAATTCTGGTCCCTTGGTCCGTCACTCCTCTTCTCTGCTCTTTGCTGCCCTTCTGAGCCGCGATCGAATGATTGTCTCGTCTAGCCTCTGCCGCTACCATACTTGGTATGCCGCTCACCACTCTGGCTGCGCGGAACGATATCGTCACAGTGAATACGTTCCCTTTATATTTCGCTCTCCCGCTTGACTACTCTCTAGACCGATGCATGGATCTTCCTCGTCGGTTCCTTGACCTCGACGGCGACCAACGTTCTCTTCATTTCCATTCTCGTCCGCTTTCCTGTCTTCCTTCGCCACATTATAGCAGAGGGCGCCGATCCCATCGTCGTCGTTCGCCTTGCCACATTTTACGAGCTCAATGTTGGTTCTTTCCCGCTTCTCATCCCCTGTTTTTGGTCGATGCCAACTTGTATGATAGTTCGTCCGGATTGTTTTTCGATTTTTTGCGTCAACCCCGCTGCTCGTCCTCGCAATCGATGGCGTTCGCCGTTCGCACCCAATCAACAACAGTCTGTGGGTCACTTTGAATGATTCATATCAATCTGGTTTCCTGACACACCCATCCCTCGCAGGTTCTGGTCAGACACTTTCTTGATGATCTCTGCCATCGGCCAGTTCATCTCATCCCTCATAACCGTCATGGTACGCCTCCTCGTTCAACTACTTCACTCGGCACCAATGCGCTCGTAGGTATTCTTTCCGCGCTCAATAACCAGGGAGAGCGGTTATCTGCCCCGCCTTGCCTCCGTCACCTCTATAGGACAGACCCACTCACCCGCTTACCCGACTCCCGGGGTTGCGCGGTCCCCAACTCCGATGCAGATACACCCGATGCATGATAGTACATCGTTCCTTGACTCGCCAAAGCGGATTTCTCGCGATCGCGCATCGTCGTCACCATCATTTTCAGGCCACGCGCGTACCTATTCCAGCCCAGACATCGGAGTCGAGTTGGCGCGCCCATCAGAGTTGAGGAGACATACGTTACCGGAACCAATCTTACACCCCTTTGTACGCCGTTCCCCTCTGGATTGCTTTGCCCCCTGTTTTGACCATTTTGACCGGTGATAGGTTACCACATACATGTCGCCAATTGGTGAGCAGTATTTTACTGTGATGAAGGTGAAGCTGATGTATACTATTCACAGATTTAGTTGATATGCCGCCGAATAATGCACCATAAAAGTGGGGGATCAGCCCTCACATGGCCTCACAGCCATACCCGATCTGTTATCTCTAGCGATTTTGTATTCTCTTATACCCTCTACCTTGTATCACCTGCCAGCTTCTTTTGTTTTATTATCTCTATCGTTATCTCTTGTTCTATAGGTTTTGTGCAGGGGG
The DNA here is from genome assembly GCA_022884055.1 of Russula griseocarnosa. Lineage (NCBI taxonomy): Eukaryota > Fungi > Basidiomycota > Agaricomycetes > Russulales > Russulaceae > Russula > Russula griseocarnosa. Next base: position 418,095 of record JAGKRU010000005.1, read on the forward strand.
TGCCATATAACATCAGTACATACCCTACATGTTCTCGTCCTCTCGTTGTGTTCGTGGGATGACAATGGTAGAATCGCGCCTTTTTAGGAAGGAACGGTGGATTCGGGGTGACAATAAAAACCTCTAACCGTAAAGCACCAACGGACAAGCACGGCGCAACCTGTCTGCCCGACAATATAATCACCAATTTCGTTCCACGCTACGTGTGGATTTTTCCAGCAGACTTCCTGTCCATATCCTTTCCTATCTTTGCTGTCTCTGAGCGCATCGGGTAATACATTTTTCCGGTGGATCTTCTGGGAGATTGCGCCACTCCTTTCCCATGACAACTCTGATACTGGCTGTAAGAGTTGGTGTAGGTGTCTTCGGGGACTAGAACCATACCGTCCAAGGTGCTCAGAGGAGAGCGGGACGCGGTCCTGTCACGCGGAGGGAACTGCCAGTAGAGAGTCAAACTAGTCGGTAATCTGACTAATGGCCCGGGGCGTGCGTGACTATGGCGAGGTTTCTCTAGGAGAGAACAAGGGACAAGCATGTTTAGTTGCAGAGTGGAAAGCATTTGGGATGGGGAACAGTGACGTGTACCTCTCCATAGGCCTCCGAGTCCGAGTCGGAATCGTTCGGACGAACAGTTGGTAACTTTCCCTTTGCTACGAGTTCCCGTCGGCCATTGCACTTGGAAATTTACAGTATACTCACTATTCTGGCCTTTGATCGTAGGATGAAGCAATACAAATCCTCCAGGAGAGTCTCCTGAAGAGACCTACTCCGGCATCTCCGACGATAAAAACCACCACCACCCATCAGCTTGTGTCCGAATCGTACGAGGCCTTCGCTATGCCGAGGCCACTTCCCACAGTCATGCTCACCGCCCAAGTGCTTTTAGATCTCGGATCGCCCCGGATCATTCGGCATGTGGTCAATGTCGGCCATTAATCGCCCCCCAGACGTAGCTTCGTCAGATCTACAGTGCTAGGTCTACTTGCTATAAACAACAGTATAGTGCAGTAGCCTGCCAACCGTCCTACACCAGATCGTCCAGTACTGTAAATAGTCGATCAGAAAATTCCATTGACTTCAACAACCGTCTCAAGCCAGGAGTAAGTTTCCATACATTTTCTGTACTGTGTGCTAAGATCAATAACATGTCTCTTGAGCCGCGAAAAGACTCACGAGTCACCTCCGAGCAGACCCTATCGCGATGACAGAAGACAATATTTCAATAATATCCACGGCTCGCAACGAGTCCCAATTTCCTTATTCATGGATAGCTGAATTCTAGAGATGAGATGAGATTTCCGCCTATGTGGGATCAGATCCAAGCGTACCTTAAGTAAATTATAAAGCTTCTGTTTTATCTCTCTGAACACCTTTTGAAAATAAAAGAGGCACGCACCTCGCTCAAGGCATGCGTTAATCTATCCTCCAAATCCTTACAGAACTGTACCCCTTTCAGTGCGTGTACCTTAGTACAAGAGATGCAGCGGTACGAGTTGATATGACCTTCAAGAGCCAACAAGTACTCCCTATGGATGCTTTGAGGACTCAAGAGGGGCTTTGAAAACGCCTCGCACAATTCATCGAGGTGCTTCTGAAAAAGTTCAGTTAACCAAGACGGCGAGTATCCAGTCGTCTCATGATCCGGATTTGAATATGTGTAGTAAAAGGGGAGTTGATTATTTTTAGGTTGAGCTCGAGTTAGTTGAGCACAAGGAATCCAGATATTGAATGGGGACTGTTCAAGTTGGAGAATCGATTCAAAACATGCGACGAGGTTGTCTCGGCAGCGTTTGCGGAAACGGGTGAGGTCCCGCAATGCCCAACCCCCGAACAATCGTAGTCCTTCTCCAAGAACTTCGAATGTCATCGGGTGATCCAGCGTCTGACGGGCTGCATTTTCCATTTCGGGGATGAGCCCTTTGCCACACGCAATCGCATATGCAGTGAAGGCCTCGGTTCCTTTTGGCGTCGGAAATATGCCGTGGATACCCTCGGCACGGATAGATAATTGTACTGAAGCCATTTCGTATTTCTGACACGCTGCGAGTAGATATAGCACCTTGTTTTATTGTTAGGCATCATACCAATGAGTGGTGAGTAAAGAAAACACCTTATCGTAAGAGTTGGGTACCACTAGACGCAGGGGGTAGAGCATCGAGACAAGAGTACTGAGCAGCTCTGAGTCTTCAGGCAATTGAACCACGGGAAGCCCGTCGACAGATTCACTGTCAGGGGGTTGATGAAGGGATAGTAGATCTTTGAAGAATGGCGACGCCGCTGCGAGTACAGACTTATGGACCTTGAAATTGACCAGGTCAGATGATCGGATTACAAGATTAGCGTCGGATGCGTCGAAGGGTTCAAGCGGAGACGTGGTTTTATTGACCCGGAATTGGGGGTCCTCTCGTTCTTGCACGACAGATAGAGCCGACTCCGCCTGTCAAAGTCAAAGGATCAATATCCAAAGTGGCTCGGTACATCGACCCCACTCACTTTTTTGAAACTGCCATGGACAACAGACGCCAAAGCTTCCCAAAAGTCGCGTATGGTCTGGCTGGGTATGAGGGCACATTCGCAACTGATCTCATTAGCATTGTCCTTAGTATGGCGTGCCATGGCAATATTAAGTTCAGACGTATCAAATAACTTCGGGGTTTCCGCTATAGATTCAATGTACTGATCAACCCATAGCGGAATTAAGGACGAGCTGAGCGTTGTACACCGTGAGCCTGTTATTGTGCCGCGCGCACCAGACTCCCTAAATTCTGTGAGGTCCAATGCAAGGATGGTCCGAACTTTTTCTTGATACTTCAAGAGCTCATAAAGAGAAGCGCCTGATATAGTATCTAACGTATTGTCGAAATCCTCAATAGTCATCCACTGCTTCAGTATAATCCGCGCGGTCTGAAGTGCCTCCGGTAGAAGCCCATACTCCTGCGCGAGGGTATAAATGTGAAGTGCTGGCTCTAGATGGGTGGGCAGTGGGTTCTGTCGAGCGACGATTCCTCGGATGTGAACTAGCACAGTTTCCATTTGATACTTCTGCGCGACAGACAGGAGTTCCATGATTTCTTCATGCGTTGGTGGTATGGCGGGAAATACGGGGAGCATGAATGTGAGAAGATAGCGAAGGATTCTGCCGCTTTCCGGTAGCTGTAGCACCGGAAGTGACGCCTCAGCATTTGCGTCGCCGGGGGAATCTAGAGTTCTTCGTACGAGCTCGTTGAGGACAAGGGAGTTATGAATGATGAATATCTTTGGCACTCGGAAATGATGGGAGTCCTGGGAACTGAGGATGATATCCGCGCCGGGGTAGTCGGGTATGTTCGGAAGAGGTTCGTTTGTAGTGGAAGTTGCTTCAGAAGGGAGTGTAGACATAGTAGTAAGGTCTCAGCAGTGTTTTTAAGGTTGTTTTGAGGCTGTTTTGACTTTTGTTTGAGTCTGGTTTTACAGTAAGTGGCACCAAACTGGTTCGTGTTTGCGGAGTTTGAATATTAGACATAAGAGTAATAATTTTTTGACATTGGCTATACAGTGAATACAGTACACGTCAAGCGGTGGCGAAGACAACTTGAACTTGAAGGCACACCGCAAAGCGGGAACCATCAATTAAAGGTCGCTACGAAAAACCAGATTCCATGATGGTCATGCGATCAGTTCACGTTGCCGAACATCGCTTTTCACTATCTGTTCCGGATTGCATGTCGTTTTGGATATCTGACCATTTCACCAGTTTCTGTGACCATACTGCACTCGTTGTGAATGCCGCAGAAGGTTGGCACGTGGACTCAGCCGGAGGGAAGTATTACGCTTGAAAAGAAATTGGTTGGTTGTCCACCAGAATCGATTGGCGAACTTGATCGCGATTATGAAGCTTTAGACTTGTCTCTTCACTGTATCGATTACCCGCCTTCGAGTCGGTACTGTACTGTATCCTTAAAGTGAGGACTGCAGTGGGTCATGCAGTGCGCGCGCTAGATCCTACATTTCATGTTGAGTACCCCTTCGTCGGCTAGTTGCTCCCATGCTACGATGTTTCTTTTCTACTGCGCGTTTTACACTCCCGTCAGCTTGTGAAAACGTATATTTACTGGGCTAAATAGGGCCAACTTATCACTGAGCAACAAAAACAAGAAAGAAAGAAGAATTCTTGCTTTATAATTTATTTTGCTTGCGCCCGCGTTTTGGCTCACATTGCCTACAACGCGTCCATCCCGAGCCGGGCCTGCACATCACTACTCGTAAGAGTTTGGGATCACAGTGGGGACGGGGTAAAGAATAGAGACAAGACATTTCGAGTCTTCGGATAATGGGAAGGGAGAGGGTTCAATGCATTTCTAAATATTTGCGATAATTGCGAGTTGAGTATTGAAGAAGAGCAAAGGATGACGCGATGACGGACCGGCGGCCTTCTGTTATTGATCTACAGAGCCAAACAACTTCGCGTGCCTTTATTCAGCCTCGAACAGATGTGGCTATTGTATCTCCTTTGCGGAGGAACAATATATCTTGACGAATCTTAAATCTTGACCACACCGCCAGCAATATCTTTTCTTTTTTTCCCCTCGCCAACTCATTCCCTTGTGAAAAATGCCAACTGTTGCAGAAATCCAGTCACTTATAAAAAACATCATCACCCTCTCGAACGACCTACCCGTTTCTGTCCCCCTGGGTACAGAGGAAGACAAAATATGGACAGTTATGAATGCGGCTGAGGGTGATACAACCCACGAAACGTTTAACGAACGTTTTGATGCCATGTTCGGAGAAGATTGCCGGAAGGCCGCCTGCGATATATCCGCAGAGGAAAACGTGGATTGGGCCTCGTCTGTTCATATCTGTCTAGTATCGACTGGGCGGATAATTTTCCATTAGATATCGTCGAAATCAAGCTGCAACGACTCCTGGCTGAGCTTAAACAACTTTGGTATGTGACCGTACTGTATGTTTCTTGCTTCACTTCCTGATGCATTTCTAGCAAATTTGAGGTTGATACAATTGCACATACGCGATCAATACGCTGTACTGCTCCAACAGCAAAGCTGACAGATACCAACAACTTGGAGCAGCCCGGACTTTCCTTCCAACGCAAAGCAGTTCAGGTTTTTCGTTCACAACAGGCTCAGGACGCCGCATCAGCTTCCGAACAACCAGTCGCCGTTGCAAATCCCGAAATCAGACCAACAATCTCTTCTATCATCGATAACGCGGAGCGTGTCAGGTCTGGGGAAGGTGGTAATGGTACGTCATTATTTCAAAAAATAATCTGATGCTCATTTTCTGCCGTGTCAGCCAAGAAGCGATGTATCACCAAATCCCACAGAGATGACGACTGTGAAGAGGGTGATAATAATGACGTGTCGATGGCGGGTATGTCTCTATTTCATGATTACGTTTATTCAAAATTCAACTCTTGCTTATCAGGAAAAAGACGATGTCCTTCACAACCCAGTGATGACGAAGACACTAGCTCTTTGCTGACGACTGGTACGTGTCAGTTCTGGCAAGAAATCTGCCCGAAACTCAACCCTTGTTCAGCAGCCAAAAAGCAACGCACCACCAAATCCACGGGCACTACCGAGAAGGAGTATATTGTTGTCTCTGACGATGACGACGAAGGGGACAGGGATATTACTGCGATTCCTTGTATATGTCACTCCAGAAATCACCCTCAACAATGCTTAATTCTATCACAGCTAAGAAAACCCACGCACTGCTCGGAAAATTCAACAGAAAAAGACAACGAAGGCTCTCTGGTGGATACTGAAGTCCAACCAGGTGATATCGATGCACCCACACGTAAGGACAAGCGACGCGATGTTGATCTTTTTTTTTTTCCTGCTGTCTCAAAGAGCATCAATGGGCAGACGAAGAAGTACTGTTGTTGCAAAGTTTGCCCGTGCGTCCCTTTACTTCTAGTTGCCTGCTTGCTACTGCAACCATTATGTAGGAGTAAAAAGACTATCGTGAACGAGAATACGACTCTGCGCCGGCACCTGGAGGCATATCATTCAGTGGGTCACCGCCTTGTAATTGGGCTCCTATCTTGATGGGCTGTTATAGGGAGCATATCGAAAATGGGCGCAAGAGAACAAGTTCGAGTCAAAACTACCGCGCGACGTCAAGAAGCGCAAGGCAGCAGAAGAACAAGTGATACGAACCCTGGACCGTGACCATAGGGAGAATAAGCTCTCAAGGCGTGTTGTCAAATATACAGTCGATCCCTTTTGTCGGGCTGGAATCGAGTGGCTGGTTGCCACAGATCAGGCAAGTCAACATGTTCCGGGCATTACGGGGTCGTTAATTATTTTATCTTACAGCCAATACAAGCCCTCGAACATCCCAAATTTCAGGAGATGATTAATATTGCTTCACAAGCTACAAACGGAGTAAAAATCCCTAGTCAAAAATCAACGCGGGCGACAATCAAACAAACGTTCAAAGATCATCTCACAGGACTGAGGGCACGACTTAATGTAAGCAATGATATTGCTCTTGTTATTGGCACGTTCTCATCCCATTTAGAGCGGAACTGTCACTGGGGAAATCAATCTGACTTGCGATGCTTGGCAAGTTAGCAATACGGATGGATATTTTGCGGTTACAGGACACTGGATTGAGGAATCAGTCCCGACACAGTGGGAGCTCAAAAGTGAACTTTTGGGCTTTACACGACTTGACAATGTTCACAATGGTAAGCGTCTGGGTCAAGCTCTGTTTAAAGTTGTGAACAGGGTAGGCATCGCACATAAGGTCAGGACTCAATGTCATATCTTACTCTGCACTATTCAATACAATACCTGTGCAGATCGGCAACGTCACCTGTGATAATGCAAAGAATTATTCTACAATGATGCTGGAATTCTCCATGCACATAGAGAGTGCTATGGGAAGAAAATACGAAGCACTGAAGCATAAGATCAAGTAAGTTTCTTGCCGTCCTCATGTCGTATTGCTCATTATATTACAGTTGTCTTGCACACATTATCGACTTGGCCACTCAAGCCCTCATATCAACACACAGTAAAGCTCCTTATTTCGACCCCAAAAGTCCAGAGTCACACGTACCGACAAGTCGCGATGAGGTGGGATTAGTCAGAGCAATTGTGGTCAAGGTACAACTCAAACTCTTCACGCCTGCGGAAAGCCCGATTTGTTTTTTTAGGAGCGTTCATCATCAAAGCGAAAAGAACTGTGGAAGAACGTTCAGTCCAAGGCAGGTGTTGCGCGACCTGTTCAGTTTGTTCTCGACATGAAGGTCCGATGGTCCTCAACGTACCTTATGCTTGACCGGGCCGAACGAAACCAAACTGTGAGTCTATACAAACCTTTCGATTATGATAACTCATGTTTCTGTAGCATATTAATACCTTCATTGACGAACTACTTCGGGAAGAAACTGACAGTTCGAAACGTGATAGGATTCGTGCGCTCAAATTGGATGGAGATGAATGGCAGAATGTTGGCACATTCTTGTCGTTACTTGCAGTATGGATTCATAACTACTCGAGTCTGACGTACTGTATCTAATGGACTGACAGCATGCTGACAACGCCCAGCAAGCCTTTTCGTCTGAACAAGTCTCCACTCTCCATCTGGCTATACCCGCTCTTGAAGCCCTTCATAGGGCATGGTCTTCTCGAGCTGGTCGTCCAAAATATGCTCGATTTGCTCCTGCCCTTGATTCCGCTTGCAAGAAAATTGACGACTTTTATGAGAAGACAACGGAATCACCCGCGTACGTCATGGCAATGAGTATGTGCTATCTTTCTTAATCAGCAGCACCTCTAAAGTACACCCAGTCCTTGATCCAAAGGAAAAGATGTTGTATTTCAAGAAGCATTGGTCGAAGGAACTCCAAGACGACGTGTTGAAGTGTGTAAAAGAAGTGGTATGTCAGATCTTTCTCTTGCTATCAATTGCCCGCGTAACATGTTATAGTTTAAGGAGCGGTATCATCAACTGAACAAGGACGTGGACCAGCAGAAATTCACACAATTGAAGACTACAAAGAAGAGCTTGCCCGTATTGCTCCGCGAACTCAGTGATGACGAAGATATTGTCTCGGACAACAATAGTACGGCCCCAGAGGATGACCGCCCATGGTTACAGCACTTCACAATGTATATAGATACTGTTGAGCAAGTTCCAGAGGGTTGGTTCACGATCAAATGGTGGGGAGTACGTTTTTGTGGTTCCTTTTTTTTAAGTACATAATTCTTACGTCTTCACGACATCTTCCAGGTCAATTCTTCACGCTACCACCGTGCTTGGGTGTCTCTTGCTCGAGACTATCTCTCCATCATGTCATCATCTGTTTCGAGCGAGCGTGTATTTTCGCAGGGTGGCATTACTGTTACCAAACTACGAAGCCGTCTCGAAGGAGATATTGTCGAGGCTTTACAATGTGTTAAATGTGCGACACGGCATGATATTCTCTTTCGGGAACCTGCACCATCTTCAGTCATTGAAGCAGAGTTCAATAGTGATGAGGACAGCAGCGATGATGGGAATGATGTCGATGATGTCGGTAGATATGACACTGCTGAGGGCTGGGATGAGATGTTTCTTCATGGTGATGAGGATGACATTGAAATGAGCATTGAGCTCGAATCTGATTAGTTAGGTATTGTACCGTAAAATTATATATATTGCTGGCAGATCCTCCTTCTTGCCATTGCCCGCATTCGACGTGTCTTCGACGCGCTCCTTAACTTCACTTACAAATTCGAGGCCTACACGAGTACATGCGCACTCCCCTCGTCAAATTGCGTATGGTCGATTTCTTCTCACTTTACATGACGACATATTCACCAGTTTCCTGCAGGGGAGTCATCTTAATGTTTCCATTGCTGTCCGGCGTGGTTGCTTCCAAGTCTGGGCAACGTGAAGTCGTAAACTGACGCCAACGTCCGACGCCGTCACCCTGGGGGTGGTTCATTCTCAAATCTCGAGCCACCATAATGGTCCAATGTGAAGACGCCAACCGCACTGGCACTTCCGGCATCAGTACTTGAGGTGTCTTGGGGCCGCGGGTGCCTTGGCAAAAGAATTGGCCGCGACCGCTTTTTTGTCCACACAATGTCCAGATCCAAAAGATTTGGCGCACTTGCCATGTTTGGGCGACATGGCGTCGTGATGGCGATCATGCATCATGCATCATGGTTTGCAAGTCATGCCAAATTGTGCAGCAAATTCCTGAACGCCGGACGCAATCCAGGTTAGGTATTATAGTACAGCCGACCTGAATCAGATTACAACGACATTGGGATGAAAAGGAGGGTCATTGTTGAACACTATTCACGTCACCGTATTCTGTCGTGCATCCGCGGATCGATGAGACGATGACATAAACCCCTATCCAGCATCCCGGGCCCGGCATTTCCCTGGCTTCTGCTCCCGTCGCATTGGTCGTCAACAAGCCAACCTTGTAGACAGGAGCCAAATTACTCTTCCAGCTCGGCTCGAAAATAAGACATGGCATTATAGCTTGAGGGACACTACGACGTATACAATCACTGTCGGATATTGTCACCTGCTATCACGCACTTCTTGAAACATGATCGATGATCAAACATCCACATCCATTGCCTTAATCGTCTTCAAGTTGCCACGTTGGCAGAAGGACCTCCGACAACCGGACAAGAATGTCGAGAATGTCCACTACCCACGGACGATTGCTCGGCCACGTGTCGTTGGTATCGTACGTGCCGAATCTTCGCGCCACTGCCGCACGGCTATAACAGCAACTTTGAATGGGGAGAATTCTTATAGGATGAACGGGCCATGGACCTCGCGGAGAGCGAACATATATAAGTAGCTGGTCTATGGTCTCACGTTGTTCCTCTGTAGTTATGCGGTTCCTTCTCATCAGCGTCGTTGACACCATCGCCATCTCTCTTTTCCTTTACCTCTTTGTTGAATTTCGCGATCGCAGAAAACGGAATGGCCTGTCTTACCCACCTAGACCGCCATCATGGCCTATAGTTGGCAATTTTTTTGATATGCCGAAGGATAAGCCTTGGATTGCGTACACAGATATGTCCAAGAAATACGGTAGGCATCATCGGCTCCACCGGTTTGCCCCAACTAAACCGCACGTTTCTAGGCGATATCATTTGTCTTCGCTCTTTTTCCAAGGTTATCGTTGTGATGTCTTCATTTTCGGCCATCAAGGATCTCCTTGAGAAACGCGGGGAATACTACTCAGATAGGCCTTCCATGACACTCATGAAAATGTACGTTTTGTAGCGTTTTTAGTTCCCAATGGGCCGCCACGCTGACGATCTTTAGGATGGATTTTGAATGGCCAGTATTTATGACCGGACTTAGTGAGACCTGGCGCAAGGAGCGAAAGATATTGGATAGCAGCCTTCGACCTGGTGCGGTGATGTCATATCGGCAAGTAGTGGAGGAAAAGACCCACGAACTCCTCGTACGACTCCGTGCAAACCCGAAGGACTTCGATAACCACATCAAACTGTAAGTTGGCCATTCTCGGTATGTCGTATGACTGCTGACAGCCAGGTAGCTTTCAGGGAAGAGTTATCATGTCGCTCACATTCGGCTACGACCTGAAGGATGGCGACAAAATCTTAGAAGCTACGGATCAGCAAACTAAAATGCTGGAAAAACTATCAGGTATAGGAGCAATAAATCTTCTCCCATTCTGTGCGTTTTCCAAATTCTTTCCTGCATGCCTGTAGTGTTTCATGGCCATTTTTAGTGCGCTACATTCCTTCGTGGGTCCCATACCTCAGCTACGAACCATTAGCACGAATAGGTAGAAAGATAAGTGAGAGGATAAAGAATGAGCCCATCGAATTTGTGAAGAATGCTCTAGTGTGTGGTCATTATGTTCGTATCTTCACGTTTACTGAAATTCCATGCCATAGCATAATGGCAATGCCGTGCATTCACTGGCGAGTGAGCATCTACAGGAGTTAGAGGACTTGGTTGGCCCCCCACGTCTAAAGCGGGAAGAAATCATTGCGGCAGCCTTGGGATCATTGTATCGGGGTAAAGCATCATACTCTTCGGTCAGGTACATGGGACTTACAAGATATCTTCAGCTGGTTTAGCGACTGTGCGTGTTTCTCAGATATTCCTGTAGGGTTCTTACTGACTCCGACTATTAAGACCGCGTCCTCGATAAAGTCCCTTTTTCTAGCCCTAGTCCTCTTCCCGCAGGTGCAAAAGCAAGCACAGGCAGAACTCGATGTTGTAGTTGGAAGAGACCGGTTACCCACGTTTGATGACAGGCCACATCTTCCGTATATTGAAGCAATGTGTAAAGAGTTGATGAGGTGGCTGATGGTAGCACCGATGGGTACAGTTTGGGATTTTCTTGAGTCCCGTAAATCGGAATGACGGAATGATTACTTTCAGGCCTTGCCCATTCAGTAAGAAAGGATGACGTTTATAAAGGATTTTTTATTCCGAAAGGTCAGATTCCGTGACTGTACATTCCGCTTCTTTGAGGCCTCTCCGTTGACCGTTCGCTCTTATTAATAAAGGTGCCACAATGATCGCGAATGCGTGGTATGTTTGCCATCCATCCATCTGATGGTTTATTTGAGTGAGATATTTCAGGGCAATTCTGCATGACCCAGAGGCATACCCAGAGCCAGACAAATTCAAGCCCGAGCGTTTTCTAAATAAAGATGGGACTGTCCGAGATGATCCGATGCTCTCATTAGCGTTTGGGATTGGCAAGAGGATCTGTCCTGGACGTCACCTCGTCGAAGCTACAATTTTCATTGTTACCTCATCGATCCTCTCTGTATTCGATGTGACGAAAGCAAAAGACGAGAATGGTAACGAAGTCCCTGTCAAGGCCGCGATTGCTCCTCATCGCGGGGCCGTCATGTAAGTCCATCTTCTCACCCATAAGCTGCTTTCTTGAAGCTGAGAATCGAACTTTCAAGTCAACTGGACAAGTTCGAGTGCTCTATTCTTCCAAGGGATAAAGTCGCGGAGGATTTGATTTCGTCGAATGCTTTGACTTGATGTACCGCTTATTTTCTGATTTGTGTCCCGTGTTCGGGTTCGATGTCATCTAAGCAGTGTGTATGTTTGCATTGTATATTTGGCAATAGCTTGAGGTCAAACTTATGGTATATCATTATCGAGTGGGAAAGCAGCTGTTGCCATCGATAACAGTAATCTTTGACATGGACACATTCAAGTTACTACTAGTACATCCATGACCAGTATCTCGCATTTCTGTTTTGCGTCTCTTCCGAATGGTAAAGCTTTACAGGGCGACCCGCTCGTTCGCGCGCAGAGACGAATGGCTCGAAAGTCACCAGCCATTCTGCTACACGGTGGTGATACTCCTCATCTGAATATCCTGTCAAATGCGATGTTGATAGCTCGATTTCTTCCAGTACGGGTAAGATAGCTTCTTCGTCATCTTGCTGGAAGTAAGGTCCAACCTCCCACATGATTAAATTCACCCGGAGAACCCTGACGCTGCGGAACTGTCGAAGAAATCCGCGCAACGAAAAAACACGCTCCCATTTTGTTGTGTTCGAAGTGAGGAAGATTAATGTGAGGTCCTCTACCATGGCCAGCCTCGTGGAGGGCGTGCTGTTAATCGATTTAATCGAATCCGGAGAATAATTCACGTTGAACCTGAAGGACGGCTTGAAGTGGTCGGTTTCCCCCAAGTGGGTCGAGGATAAGAGGTGGAAATCTTCTATATAGAAAGTTACACTGACTGACCGAAATTCTTCCGTCACGTCGTCGATAACCCGAGAGAGGTACAAAAGGGGAAGTCTGATGCAGAGTACAAAGCGAGCATCTTGAAGGGATGGAGCTGAAAGCCCAGACATGAGATTATTCAAGAATATGGTAGGGCCGGAATAGTGGAAACGTGTTAATTTTATTAGTGGAACAATATCTTTGGGAGCTGAATGCTGGGACTGGGAGTCTCGAAGATCATTCGGTGTAGTCAGATGGAGACTGAGTAGGGATTGCATGCTTTGCAAACAAGAAAGAAGGAACAATCCTTGAGACGAGTCGAAACCCACAGCATTAGAAGTAACTTTCAAGGTGAGGCGGGTGAGAGCCGTTGCAGACAACAAAAGTCCAGATACGGATGCGAGGGAAACGACATACAATCTAAGACGTCGAAGACTTGAATTTGATTGATCTGGTCCCCCGGGAAATGTGGCCGGGATGTCCGGTTAGTGGCCATGTGGGAAGAAAAGGTCAAGACTCTCCAGTGTGGGAAAGTGATAATTGGTCGCCCTGATGAATTTTCCGATGGAGACGACACCCCACCCTCCAAAGGAGATCTGGCGCACGCGATCACGATGTCTAAGTGCGGCACACATACGCCAAAGGGCGCTGCCAGTGATGTCTCTCGGTGGTTGATACAGGCGCAAGTAGTCAATGTGAATTGGCAAATGACTTGACAGGATGTTTTGATATGGCCTGGTTTGTTGGGTCCCACGATGACATTTAAATCCAAACGGGAGGACGACGCGAACACGATTGCGCGCCACCTTCTGCACACGTGTGCGAGATTGAACCATGTATATTTATTCCTCCACTGATGAGCGCATTGACTGGTGCCTTGTCGATAGGAATCGAATACCTCTAAGAGCACCTCATCAGGGAGACGATCAATCGTCAAGTCCAGGCTGTCCAGCGACCGTTCTGTATCTTGAAATGTGCCTTGACTTGTGGAATATAAGCGGGACAGTCACGTCGAGTCATTTCTAGACTTACTGTTGCTGGTCAGTGGACTCCATGGTGTTGGACGTGAGGAGAGGGGACGCTGGCAAGAGTAGGTGTTATAATAATTTCCCACGGCTGAGATTGGATTCTGTCGGGTCGGGTCTCGAACCTCTCATCATGCGCAAAGACCAGTGGACGTGTTTTGAAAGCTGTTTACGTCCCTCATTTACAGTAACAGACGCGAGGATATTTTAAAATAAGAGTGGCCGAGGATTGACTTGCAAGCTAGCACAAGCGTGCAGGCGGTATCTCCCGTGTCGTGTGAAGCCCGCCCAGCCCACCACGGGAAATTTTCTATGGATTAAGGAAATAAGCAAGTACGATCGTACGGGCAACCGAAACAAGAACTCACAAGCTTTTGCCCAGACTAGGTCCGAAAGTCAGCAGTTATAGGCGTGTGGAAATAATTGTACTTACCTAATGTTCCGCCGTCTAACATTTTGCCGTCCTGTAGCGCGACCTGACCGGGCTGAGTCGCCCTAAGTTTCTTCGTCTTATCAATTGTTTTCTTGATGTGCACATTCCCACCGTCATCCTCGCTGAGCTCGCTGAGTGAACTAAGATCGGAGCCTTCCAGTGCTGAGCAAGCAGCGATGGCGGGCGCTTCAAGTTGGGAGCGAGCTCGCTTTCTCCGCATTGCTTTCTCACGGCGGGTGATGGGCGAGTCCAGTTCTTGAATGACAAGCTTCCCGTCGGGATCCTGTGAGAGAGTCATGTTGGGCTCTAATTTGAATTTCAGTCTCGCCTCGGCCAGCGTCAGACTGGTGGCTGGTTGGTCGCTCATTGGGAGTGGTATAGATACTGGGGACTCCGGGTATTGTATTGGATTTAAATTTTCTTCGTGGGTACGCACACTAGGAATAATGTCCTGGCGTTCTGTCGCATGTGTCAGCGTTCGAATACACAAGCCAAGTCTAAATCTTTTAAGCACCTTGTTCCTCTAGCGGTGGCTGACCTATCGTCCCAAGTTGTCCGTTATCGAATGCCACTTGCTCAAAACGAGTTTGCGTGTCCTGTTCGTGCCCAACTGCTTGAGGCATTGGCATCGCACCCTGGACGGGGATGACTCCAGGCCCTGAGAGAAAAGGCCATAAATTCGTCCGTCTCTGGTGGCCACGCCAGTGTTTGGTTAGGGACGGTCTGGGTTTCTGTATCATGCAAGATGTCAATCATCTGGTGATCGCCCGATGTACCCGAGGGAGTACTCGGGTGGGCAGCATTGGAAGAGGAATCGAAAGATGGTTCTAATCCAACAGGACCATATTCGGCAACTTGCATTCCAGATACACCAGTCTTCAAGACTAGAATGTATGAATAAGCACTTCGCTTCCCCGCTATTAATGATCCAGTTCGTGGAAAACACTCGTACCCTTGGGCCGCTTCTTCGTTAGAAGTTCTGGTAGGCGCTCAATCCGCGCACGCCCACCCCGGCGCACGCCTGGATCTAATATCCATCCCTTGTCGAATAACGCGAATGAGTCCTTAGGGTTGATATCCGTTAAAACTTCCGCATCAGTGCCAGGGTGCAAGGGAGCCGGCTTGGTGAGCTTGCGCTTGCCTCGCACCTGCTCTGCTTCGGAGTTAACCTCTAGTCCAGGGCTCGCAGAAGTCATCGCCGCTGTCGGCGTTGTTGCTGGATCAGTCTCTCCAACCGCTGCCAATATTGCCTGGAAGCGGGTACTGTTAAGCGCGGAGGAGCCAAACATGGCCATTTCGGAATCGGCTTCAGTGGCAACTGTCACCGGTGCCACCACGTGCTGCTCTACCCGTTTTTTGCCCGACTTTGCCTTGCGCTCGCGTTTGGTCTTGCGGGATGAAGCGGTGGGCTGAACTGGAGCCATGGGCCGTAGTTTGAACTCCGGTAGTTCATATGCCAGCAAAAATTGAAGTGGGTCGGTGCGAAAAACAATACTGATCTCGTCAGCAATGTCCGGCGTAATAAGGAGGTTAAGCAACTCCAAAGGAGGCTCAAGATCGCCCATCGTCGAGACGCTAGGTTGTACAAGACCGTTAACCATCGTTACATTGTGTGCAAGAAGGTCCGAAGGTGCCGAAGTTCTCAAGTCGCTAAGTTCCGCTAACACCGTCGCCGAGTTCGACTGTATGCGCTGCGCTGCCTTGTAATATGGCGTCCCGGGCTTGTTATACCGCATCGCATTTTCGATAACAAGGGCGACGTCGGCCTGCATAGATTAGTGAAGGTGAGGACATTACAGAGTTAACGAATCATAAAAATCGAACCTTGAATGCGTTGGTATCCCAATACTCATGCCGATCAAGCTTCTCGTCGATAGCGCTCCACCACATTGGCTGTTGGATCACATCAAAGTAGTCGGGAACCTGCGACCTCGAGATGGGGTTCTTAAAGAAACCTTGACGGTCAAATCTAAGGCGGTGTTAAAGTGAATTGTCTGGAATTAGAAGGAAATGTACGGACGCAACAATGTTTTCGAACGCCATACGAAGCCACGCCTCGTGTGCGAAGACAACTTGGCTCAACACTTCCTGGACGATCTGCGCCTGCCCCAGCTTTCGGCTCTCGCGTTTACGGCTGAGCTCCGCTAGGGTCCGCACATCAGAGAGGTCTCTCCGCAGGCGCTTCGTAAGCTGTATAGCATCCATGAAACAGCAAAATTCATCTTCAAAGGATGTATCGCACCTCTAGCTTCACTACTTTCTCCTCATCCGTTTCAATACTGCAACTCGCAGATGCAGTCCATGGCTCCAGGTGCAGCCTCTTCAGGAGAGGTGCTCCTCTACGTGCCTCGCGTTTCAGGCTCCAGTACCGACACAAGAGTTCGACAAATTCGCTGCGCTTACGAATAGCGATTTTGTTGATATACTGGACAATATTAATGAAGGAACGACAGGAGGGCCAGGTTTGTATGTTTCAGCATAAGCACGAGCTGACTTGCTCGACTTCGCTTCGGAATGTTCCAGTGGGGCCTCAGCTTTTAAAGCATCGGCGCGTGCGTCAAGTTTCTCGCGCTTGCAGACTGCTCAGCAAAGGTTCGAGAGAGGATAAAGATAAATTACGACTTACAGGCATATGTCTCTCACAGAAATACTGGAGAGGTGAGGGTTCCAAACCGGATGAAGCCTTCATTGGCATTAAAAGCTTCTCCTTGCGTGCACAGGTGACATGATACGCCAGGAAACAGGAGTTCTTGCTGCACTGAACACATGCCCCTTCCCGAATGTCGCAAACCGAGCATTTCTGAGAACCCAGAAAGTGAGAATAATGGTGTAAGAAACGCGAGACAGACCAGCTTCCAGCGTTGCTTTGATATACGTTCAACCCCAGTAATGGGCTCCATGAAGACCTCATTCGCGACACGCGTCTCGGGATCCAGATCGCGCACAGTAGGTGAACCCATTCACCGTGGACAGTTTGTTTAAACGCGCCGCCCTCATTCGGGCAGAGAAAACAGGACTATCGATATCAGGAAAGATCTGATTGACTTGTAAATTTGAAACACACCACAGGATTCTCGGGTGACACAGTACACTTTCGACATAACCACTGGCCTTCTGGGATATAAGGAACGCCGTAACAATCTGAAAGGAGCCTATATTCAGCTTAAACAAGTTACCTTGACATTGTGCAAACGAACCTTGATGAACAGCAAGATTACACCCATCGCAGAACACGATCGCGTTAGTATTCTCTCCCTCTGAGTCATCACAGATTGCGCAAGTCGAGTCTTCTGATGGCAGTGCGAGGTCAGGTTTTGGGATGTTTTTCGTCTGTAAACAAGACAGGTTAGGGCTAAGACAGAAGAGGTATCATCGCACACCAAGTCAAACCACTCCTTCTCCAGTCTATCCATTACGATCTCGAATGCCTCGTATGATATCCTGTGTTCCTTCCTGCGCTCAGAGTTGAGCGCGTCAAGCCATTCCTGGTCTATGAAGAAACTCTGGGAAGGGATGCAGGGGCAGGGGATGCCACTCCACGCGCCATTTTATTTATACGAAGCTGTACGAGCCGTCGTTCATTGGGTTGACAGGAATTTGGATGCCCAGACAATGTGGAGTAAATTCAAATCCCGCACGTAATTACGGTCTTACAGTATATCAAATCTAACTCCTCCAGTATTGAGCGATGTCGTGGAACCGGTCAACTACCTTCGTGAAATAAGATGTCTCATTTAATAGTGTCTCGAAATGCTTCATCGCCTCTTCCTCCGTGAGATCCGGCAAGAATTTCTCCTGCAATAGTTCATGCACATTACGGCCTTTTATATCGGGAATATTTGCATCAACCATAAGGGTTACGAGATTGAGGATGAGATTTGCACTCTGCCGAAGAATGCTGAACGCGGTAAAACAGAAGTTTGTGAACCGCGCATAGTGCTGCGAGTGCACACCGCCCATTCCGTCAACCATTTCTTTGCAAACTTTGACGGCGGGTGGGTAGAGTTTCGGATCGTGCCCAAGTATATAGCCAAAGTCAACATGGAAGAAATGGCCTGTGGGAGAAGTTGAACCATAATTCAACGTGAATGAGAAAGTAAAACTAGTACGCACCATCTGGCGCAACAAGCAGATTGTCCAGATGACGGTCCCCGACGCCGAGTAAATACGTGACGACGCAATAACCCGCTGAGATGCAAAATAAAACAAAATGAAGGAGATTACCACACACGAGTTGAAGGCTTACCGCAGCTGCGAACAAACGTGTCAATGACGCCTGGATCTACCCCATACGTCCCGACGCTACCCTCGTCGGGGTAGTGCGCACGCATATAATTCAAGAGCGTCCCGTTCTCGCTAACGATGTTGGCGATAGTTTTGCTTGGAATGAATTGCATCATTCCCTGTTGCGGTCCAGTAGCGAGTACGGGATAAGGCGTCAACTTGACATCAAGATTCTCCTGCCGGAGCAGCCGGTCCATAAGAGTGAAAAGTTGGATGACAAGCTGATCTTGACGCATGTCGTCCCCGTCCTTGAAAATGATCGGATATTCGGATCCGTCGGAACAACGGAAATAGAGTAAGAGTGGGGACAAGTTCGACTTGAAGATCGAAGCCTTCTCCGGGATAATTCCCACTACTTCGATATTTCCATTAAGCGGGAGAGGAAGCGGCGCCATCGAAAGAAGATTATTTCTCGAATCGGCGAGGAAGGAACGTAGCTTCTCAATTCTCTTTGGCCGCGGCTCCTTTTGATTACTAAATTCCTTAGCACGCTTCCCAAGAGAGGTTATGAGCCCCGCCTGACGGATAAGAAGTTGTCGACGTTCCTCGTCCGACTGAAGAATGAATCAATTAGAACACCATTCAGCTAAACTGGTATCGATGCCGTACCTCTTTCAATTGCTTTAAAAATTGGTAAATGACTTTGCCGTACATCTTGCCCATCAGGCGATCCTCCAAAGCGACCTCTACTGTCAGGTACCAATAAAACCTATACCCAAGGACGTGATTATTCACAGCACGAGCAACCAAGAAGTCTGCGAGGCCGCTGTCATCATACGAGACGGCGCTTGTTATCGAACGTGATGATCTTGCATCACTGGCAGAGCTCTCGAACTTGAGGGCTTGGGCCAGTTGCAAAAGGTATAACATAAGTTCCTAGATCATCAGAGTAAGTCACGTCGCATTTCCCAGTACAGAGACTATACTTGCGTCATCATCTGCTCTCGCCAGTTGCCTAACTGCAAAAGCCCGAACTCGCGAATCAACAATCCCAGGACCAAGGAGCTCCAGCGCGTCATCGGTATCAATCTCGGTCCACATAGGAAGCAGCTCTTCCACAGCTTGTTTCACTTCCATAGGGTCTCGCCATGTCACCGATTTCACAAACTTGGTAAGACCGCGCTTGTCGCGTGCGAGGTAGAAGCGGTATTTCCAGACTAGATCCTTCTCCTCTGATGTTAGGACCCGACTTGGCGCATAGTTCAAGATGACCTGAAATTTACAATCCTCGTTTGAGTCAATGCCAATCCGCAACGAAGGCGGAACACACCCCGAGCTCATCTCGTAATTTTGTGTTAGGCTTTAGCTCACGATCATAGGGGCTACTGCGGTGACTACGCACGAGGCGACGGTGCTTATCTTCGACGGGATTGTCACGCGGTATGTCGGGATCGACAACGGCCCACATAGACGGGTCAGTGTGAAACGAGGCCGGAAGCAGAGGAGGCCCTGGGGAATGTGTAGTAGGTGGCGACGGCGTTGGCTGGGGAGTCACCGCCACGGCTTCCTGTATGCCAGAAAGTCAAGCGATAATGATAGGTACATAATGCAAATAAGGAACTCTACCAGCTCGCTGAAGATAACGGGGAAATCGAAACGCGGCAAATCGATATAAAGATAGAGGTTGTTCGATTTTTCGGTCTCCGCCTACGCAATGTTCAGCCATGTACCAGTACGAGATGTATGTATACACACCGCGTGAATTTCTGACATCCTCCGGAAAACGAGTTTATCGAGCCACTCTGATTTGGGCATGTCACCCCGCTCGTGCTTCTTCACAAGCTTTGAATGTCCACCAATCATTAGTTGCTCATCCCTCAGCGAGCAGCGAGTATCTCACCTTTTCCAACCTCCCCATCTCGTCTCGATCTCCTGACTTGCTCGGCGTCGTGGTCTCCACACTCCCATCAGCTTCTTTACCTGGCCACAACAATAGTCGATGCTTCCCCCTGCGTAGCGTCCTATCACCGCCAAGCACTAACCATCAAAAGCGCGTCTACAGAATAAGTCAGGAAAACAACGCACCATTTTTTACTGAACAGCCGGAAAATTGTGCCACCCACCGGCGCCGCTGCGCGAGGTCCCGCTATATCCCATACAGTAAAAGTGATCTGTGAGCTCAATGGGAGGTCGCAATAACGAATTGGTAGCGTGATCCATTCGTTCCACCTGGTAAGAAGAGTCAGCTAGGGATTTCAGAACAGTAAGATTGAACGCTGACGTATAACTATTCTTGAACGTCTTGTGAGAGGTTTGGAATGGAATGGTGAGTGGCTTGTTATCTGCAAGGAGCTGGCATGTGACAAAGAGATCCGAGAGTGCACTGTGTAGGACGTTAGGGACAACAGGGAGGCTCAATTGAACATTAGGCAACCGCGCGTACGAGTATTGGACACCATGGAAGCGTAGTTCCGGCTTGTCAATAAGTTCCGTGAAAGGTCGAGGATGACGCACGCCTTCGAGCTGAGATCTAGTTTGTGTTAATATGACAGAAGGAATCCAAAGGTAAAACCGACACTGACATCCGAAAGGTGATAGGAACTTTGAGATCACAAGAGCGCCCGAAACTAAAATCCTCTTTGTTATCCTTGTCCATCTGGAAAATGACCGTCGCAGATAATTGTGGGCCGGGCCGCTACGGTCTAGAGATGGTAAGGTTCGGTTCGGTCCGGTTCTCAGATTTTGGTGAACCTTGGGCCGGACCATTGGTTCGGTTCAAAAAGGTCCGGTTCTGGTTCTTAAGGGGTCTGAACCATGAACCGGACCGAGGTATACAGCGTGTAAGCTCACAAGGGCGAGGAAGGGCTCCATTGAACACTGTGCGCGGCATTTGGGTCCGGGAGGACAACAAGGAAGGGCGGAGAGGAGGAGAGGAGGTGGGGACATGAGTGAGCGTCGTGTTGTGTTTCCTCATGTACTGGTCATGGGCTGAGGGCCGACCGACCCGGTCGCAGCGTGGTGTAGACAGCATGCCGACCTTCACGTACAGAGGGCGGCAAAGAGGAGCGGCAAGGAGGAGGCGAAGGTGTGAAGCTGCGCCGAAGCAGGGAGAGGCCGGAGAGCATGGCCAGAGAGCGATCCTGCCATGTTGTCCTAGCTCGCGCGGTTCTCATTGCCTTATGCTACCCCTGCAGCCCAGCCTGTGAGCGATGGCTCACAGCTGTGGAAACAGGGGTGCACAGGTTCCGAAAGCTTTCAGTTCATGGGCATGGTCCCGGCATGCGCAGGTGAGGCAGACAGCATGGGTACCCACTTCTCAGATTAAATAGAACTCACCTTAAGTTCTGGCTTCAGGAGTTCAGGGGCCACAGTAGCAAGTTCTCGTGTTGGACCGTGTGGTGGGGAAAAAAGTGTGGAATAAGTGCATGGCTCTTTGAGGGAGCACGCGTAGAGCCGCCGCGTCAATCGTCATCCCTGCGCGAGCACGGTGGTGGTGATGGTGTCTGGCTGTCATCAGGGGAGCGAGTCCCGACAACGGTGACGTGGTGGGGATGGTGATTGACTGCAATCTTGCCCATGGAGGCAGTGTTGATGAGTGATGATGAGTTGGATACTGACTGGTACGGCCGATCAGTGAGAGAGAAAATGGGAAGGTGACTGAAAGGGCGGGATTGATGAGCGAAAGCTCAAACCGTTTGGCGTCAGGCCAGGTCGAGATTTCATCGTCGAGGTGGAGGAGGACACGGAGACTGGTGTGTGCAAGGATGGTACAGGCGGGTTCGGGGACAATGGGATAGTATGAAAGACGTTCTTCACCCGCCGCGAGTCGCTCCGATGTCAAGTACCCCTTGACGGAGAAGTGAGAGAATTGTACTACTCGATGGTCTCCCCTGTCGACGATGGCGATGAGACTGGAACATACGGACTTAATCGTTTCTTCTGTGCATGCTAGACGCCAATCTGTGTTAAATGTAGGGAGTGCTTCCTCGTCGAACTGAATTGCAAGTATCTCTGTGGGCTCTTCGATACGAAGCGGGCGAATAGACACGTGAGACATCGGAAAAAGTCGTAAGCCATATTCGCGTTTCTCTTCGTCAATACCCAGTAGGGTACGGGTATAGTTTCGTCCAACGTCTTCGGCAAGTCATTTAAGAATACTCGGAGGAAGAGTGCGACGCAGCCTGTCAACTTGGCAGACAGCCCACCGGAACCTACGAGATCATGTGAGCATTCATTGTGAAGCCTAAGACAAGAGACGAGTATAAGATGACTTACATGATCCATTTTTGCTAGATAGCGTATCGACGACAAGTTGCTTGTCCTCCTCGTTCCATCTCCGCATGCTCGGGTCCGAACGGACAGTAGAATGGTGTCATACTTTTGGCCAATCTCGTTCGGAAGTTTCAAATTAACAATTTCTTCAACAAACTCCAGAACATCCTCACAAGCGGACGGAGTCCCCGGAAATTGGGTCATTCGTCGAGACCGTCAACAATGATATAAATCGCGCCTTGCCCTGGCAGGCTCAGCATATCCGCCGAACTTTTTTTCAGCACGCCAACGTCGAGTTTCTGCATGTTACGACCATTGTCTGAATATAACTTGGAGAAGACATTGTAATGAGAATCCGATTCGGCAGAGAGCTTCAAAACGAGGGAGAGCAGCCTTGTTTTTTGACATCCCAGAAGTCAAAGTAATAGTAGGCCATCGTGGCCAATCCCGCTGCTTGCATGCTCTTGACGTCTTGATTAATCGCAGATCTAGTAGGCCCTATGAATGACCTCGAACAATCCAATAAAGCTATGACATACAGAAGTGTGCTCTTTCCTGCGCCCGCTGTACAAGTTTATAGATATAGGGCACTCATCAGTATTTCGAAAGACGTACGTTTTCCGTGAATCCACAAGAGTGACTCGTTCCCCTTCCATTCTGTTAACGCACTGCTCTCGGAGAACCATTCTGCGGTTCCATTATGTCGTACTTTTGAAGCGAAGTTTTGATTCGTCGACGGATCAGAGGGAGAAAGCGAATTTTGCAGCCTAAAGAATACCGTCGGTCTCGGCAACAAAAGGGCGGGTGAGAAACAACAAGCGTTTCATCTTATTTACTTCGCTTGATGTTTGGTGAAGAGCAACAACGCCCTCAAGTCAGTCAGGGGATACCTGTTTTGCGCGAGACAATTATCGGAATTCTGTCCAATACGACCCGTCAATGCCTTTCCATCTAATTGAACAGATATTTAGACAAATATCTGCGAGAAAGCACGAAAATATGGCGCACCTCCCATAACCACCCTCATATTATCCGCAATACCATGGACGATGCTCAATGTCTGGGCAACAGCCGACAGTCCCTCGTCCTTTGTTAACCGATCCAAAATTCTGTGACACTTTGAGCATAAGTAACGTATATCTGACAGCGCACTCACTGAACCGCCCCTGCTTAATTTGTTTTGTAGCCAAGGCAAGCACCAAAAATAACTCAACCATAATTTTGACGATGAGATCCATCATAAATGGAGTCGGCGGGATTGTCGTATAGACCTCGAGACGCTTGAGGAAATTCCCCAAGCACTCAAAGAGATCCAGGAGGGCATCGTAACTTGACATGACCTCACTGGCGGCCTGGAAAACTCATGTCACAAGGGAACAAGTTTAAGAACGTATCGAAGGAACGAACAGTGAGGAGGACATCAATCCCAATGAACAATACTTTGGCCGGTGGGAAAGGGACCTGAGGAGGTCACATTAAAAGAGTTACCAGATGGCATGCTTGACTTACCAGGTGGCCACCTCGCCTAAAATACCCGAGAACGCCTGGATGACATACGCCAGCCGAATCAGTGCCATGCACGAACGTGCTGCTGGCGGAAGTCGACTCTGTGATCATGTAATCAGTGTGGTGCAAGCCGTGCTCCTTGTTGTGTGCTATACCAGCTGAAAGGGAGGCCACTGTGTGCATGGCAAACGTGAGAGAGACTCAGAGGTGCTTGGTTGTGTAGGCTTCTGATGGAGCTGGTACGTGCGTTTGAAAATTGGGGTAATTGTCGATCATTTTGGTTGGGGAAGAAGTGAGTGCGGCTCGTGTTGGTTCATCGTAGAGGAGCTTTACGTTGACTGTGAGAAGTGCTTCCGCTACGTCAGGCCAGATCAACTCGAGTAGGAGTTCGCCGGGCCTGCTCACTTGTGTGTAGTGACAAAAGCCGATGCTTCGGCATTGTCGGGTCAGCGATCTTGATGGAAGGAACGAATGGTGTGCAGCGAAAGAAACTCGTTAGCTAGATGCCGTGTAATGAGAAGAAGATCACGCACTGAACATAAGGAAGAAACATGTGCAACAAAAGCAGGACAACAACAGCGAAGGACTTGATGCCTACGGGCATGGAGAGGGATAGCGGGGTGCACCAATGGTTCCAACCAAGGCAGACCGACGACGAGTCAAGCCTGCTTGAGTTGGAACTTCATGTGGAACAAGTGGGGTGACGACAGCGTGATGACAGCGAAGTATTTGATGTCCACAGGGCCACGGGCACAGAGAGGAGCACAAGTGGGTGACATACGCGGCCAGAGATGCGTGAGAGGATTCAACAAAAGGTGGTTTTGGTCACATGCATGCGAATGGTATAGCAATGGGTGCTTGTTCGGCTCGAACTTTGTTGGTCTTCGTGTCATACCTGGTTGATCTGTTTGATGGATGCTGTTTTACTTGGTTGTTGGCTAGGGACAGATCATACTCCTTGGTCGAACCTGGGCCCTGAGTTGGTCTTGGCCTGGGCTGTGTACGGTGCCTGGTGAACAGCGGCTCGGGCGTGTGGGGCCAGTGGCAGGGACCACCTCGCAGCTCAGACCAGGTTGCACTCTGAGGTGGCGGACTCACGGCCAGGCGCTGGTGGACGATCGAACGACATGATGGGGTGTATTAGGACAACAATAACGAGTGAGGGCGCGCGACGTGAGCAAGCGGGGAAAAAGGCGTAGAACACGCTCACACCTGCTCACGCATCCCAAAGACGCCACTCAATATATGTCGGAGTCGTACTTCCTCTGGCAGAGAGCATCCCATTTCCTGATACACAAATATCTTACGAAGATTCCCGTCAGACACCTTCTTGGTCTCTGCCATTGGCCGCATCACCATCGCCTACTTCACATGGTACTAACGCGCTTGTAGGTGTTCCTTCCGCGTTCTATAACCAGCGAGAGCGGCTACTGCCCCGTCTTGCCTCCGTCCGTCACATCTATAGAAGACCCACTTAAACGCCTACCTGATCCCGAGCTCGCGCAGTCGCTAACACTGATGCAGATACTTGTCGATGCATGGTACATCGTTGCTTGACTTGCCAAAGCGGATTTCCCAAAGTTGCGCATCGTCACTACCACAATCATTTTTAGGCCACGCACATCACATGCCTGATCCAGTCCAGAGTCGAGTTGACGCGTCCATCAGAGTTGAGAAGTACGTTAATGAAACCAATCCTGCATTCCTTTGGGCGTCATTCCCCTTTCTTGATTATCTTTGGTGTTGAGAGAAAGGTAGGGTAGGGATGGATGGGTGAAGGCGCGGCTGGGTATGGGGCGTGGGAAGGAGGTGAACAGCGTGGGCGGGATGGGACCGCATCGCTGCTACACGACATAGGACCATAGTGGGACTGGCACCAGATCAGACCACGCTTACTGCGAGGTGGCATACTCAATCATCACGCAGGGCGGTGGTCAGGGTATAAGAGCATGGCAGAAATGGTGATTTTCAGTGCTTTGACCAAGTACGTTAGGGAGTGATGGGTGCATCAGCAAAACCCAATTTTGATTTATAGCTCTACATAGTGGCCATAGCGGCCATAGCAGCCATATGGCATCTATAAAGATTTTCTGCGATAATAATTTCTGGTTTTGCTGATGTGGGTTAGAAAAGAATGAACGACGCGTGATGAAGGTCAGAGAAGACAGGCAGGAAAAAGATGATGGCCAGGATAAGCGCTAAGTGCTTGGCCTTCGACAGAAAGTATTCCATTATGTCCTGGATTTTAATGACGACGACATGCTACCACATGCACGTCGCCAATTGGTGGTCAGTATTTTAGTGTCATGATGAAGGTGGAACTAATGTACTAGTATATATTCAACGGATTTGGTTGATATGCCGCCGAATAATCGCCATAAAAGAGGAGGTATCAGTCATCACAACCACTCTTACCCAATAACGTTTTAAATTTTGTACAGGGACCCCTACTTCGATTATAGAAGAGGTGGGGCAGAAAAAGACGCCATATCACACTGGCAACGGCGGATTCGGTTATTCGGTGTGATAGTAAAACCATTTTGAGCATCTGAGTTCCAATGCCACTGACGAACCGAGAATAGGCATGGCGCGACCTTTGTCTGCTCTGCAATAATAACGCATAAGACTGATCAGTTATGATGAATCGATCTATATTACGAGTGAGTTTCTGACGGCAGTCTTGCCTACTGTATATCCTTTCCTATCCATCCGGTTATTCTTCTAGTGGATCTTTTCGGAGATTTCTCATGCTTCTCATGGTTAAGAGCTTGCATGTCCCTAATTGTGCAACCTGTGGTTAGTTAGGATCATGAGTGCATGGAAGGAGTTGAGCGAGACTCGGATGGATGTTGATGATGTAATCCGTACACAGCATTCCGGGCCGCTATTTCCCATTTCCCCTGCCAGTGTTCGTACCCATCGCCCCTTTCTCCGCTGTAAACTCGATTAAAAACTCGATTAAAATCACTCACATTCGGCTGTAAAACAAACCAGTCCTTATCCTGAGTCGATAAATCGGTCACTACATATACAGTACCAGATGTTGTCACCAGTCACCAGTCCGGTCACTGGCCACTTCTCGAAAACATCCACATCTATTCAAGTTGCCCCATGCCCCATGCCCCATGCCTTGATTATCTACCATGGAACCTTGCGAGAAATCCAATTTCTCTGCCGCGCGTCGGTTTCGCATGCTCGGGTAACTCCCAAAGACATTCTGTGTCATTTTATATGACTGTACCACTTCGGATCCTCACCTCACTTTTCGAATCTTCGTGGTATATGACTAACACAAGGGAGCATCTTCGGCAGACTGAGAACGAACCACGTCACCCTGAACGTATATAAGTGCCTGGTTTATGCTCTTACATCGTTCTTCCGCATATGGCTAGTCCTGTCATGCAGTTCCTTCTTATCGTTGACACCCTTGTCATCTCTCTTTTCCTTTACCTTGTTGGCTTTCGCGACTTCAGAAGACGGAGATGGCTGTCTTGTCCACCTGGACCGCCATCATGGCCTATAATTGGCAATATGTTTGATATCCCGAAGGATAAGCCTTGGATTGCGTACACAGATATGTCCAAGAAATACGGTAGGCGTAACATTCTCGGTAACATCGTTTCGTCCCCTAAATCGCGCGTCCATAGGCGATATCATTTATCTTCGCGCCTTTTCCGAAGTTATCATCGTGCTGTCCTCATTTTTTGCCATTAGGGACCTCCTTGAGAAACGTAGAAACAACTATTCAGATAGGCCTTCCGTACCAATTATGGAAATGTACGTTTTGTAGCGTTTTTAGTTCCCAATGGGCTGCCACGTTGACGATCTTTAGGATGGATTTCGAATGGCCGGTATTCATGATCGGACTTAATGAGACTTTTCGCAAACAGCGAAAGATATTAGATGCCAGCCTTCGACTTGGTGCAGTAATGTCATATCGGCAAGTCATAGAGGAAAAAACCCGCGAATTACTCGTACACCTCCATGCAGATCCAAAGGACTTCTATAACCACCTCAAATAGTAAGCTGGCCGTTCTCCGTATGTCGTATCACTATTGATGGCCAGGCAGCTTTCACGGAAGACTCATCATGTCACTCACATTCGGCTACGACCTGAAGGATGGCGACAAAATCTTAGAAGCGCCAAATCAGCACGCTATCATACTGAGACCACTCGCCGTGCCTGCTAGAGGAGCACTAGTAAATCTCCTCCCATTTCGTGCGGTTTTCAATTTCATTCTTGCCTGCCTGTAGTGTCTCATAGCTGTTTTCAGTGCACCACATCCCTTCATGGGCCCCATACCTCAGCTACGAATCATTGGCCCGAAAGGGTAGAAAGATGAGTGAGAGGATAAAGAATGAGCCCATCGAATTTGTGAAGAATGCTCTGGTGTGTGGTTATCATGTCCCCAACCTTTGCGTTGACTGAAACTGCATGCCATAGCATAATGGAACCGCAGTACGTTCACTGGCGAGCGAGCGTCTGCAAGAGTTAGAGGACTTGGTTGGCCCTCTACGTCAAGAACAGGAGGAGATCATTGTGACGGCCTTGGGGTCACTGCATCGGGGTGAAGCATCATATTCATTAATTGAGGTGTATGGGACTTACAAGATCTTTTTATCAGCTGGTTTAGAGAGTGTACGTGTTTCTTGGATATTCTTGCGGGTTCCTTATCGACCTATACAATCAAGACTGTATCTACAATTAAATACCTTTTTCTGGCCCTAGTCCTCTATCCCGCAGGTGCAAAGGCGAGTACAGGCAGAACTCGATGTTGTAGTCGGAAGAGACCGGTCACCCACGTTCGATGACAGGCCACATCTTCCGTATATTGGAGCAATATGTAAGGAGTTGATGAAGTGGTTGATAGTAGCACCGATAGGTACGGTTTGGGTTTTTCTGAGACTTCGGAATTACAAGACGATGACTTTCAGGCGCTTCCCATTCGTCAAGAACGGATGATGTTTACAAAGGATTTTTCATTCCGAAAGGTTAGATTCCCCATACAGTCATCTATGGCCATTTGGGCTGACCAAATTTTATATCGCTTCGGATTACTTGTGTGACGTTTGAGTGCCAAATCGGTTTGAGCTGATCACTTGAGCAGGGTCTTTTCTGAGATTTGACAATGGTATGAGACTAATTGGGTTTGAAATGGGCTGAATCGAGCAGGATCAAGTCAAAATGTTGTTATCGGAGCTATATGGACATTTGGGCTGTGACCACATCACGCTCGGCTAGACACACGTAATCAATGATGATCTAATCATCGTCACCATCCCCATTGTCGCTCTCGTCATACTGTGACAACACGTAAGCATGTTAGTAACGCTACATCTGGTACATTTGTACCAAATGCTATTTCCTGCTGCAACAACATGCTTTTATACCCTCAGAGAGCTTTTAGACATCACTGCCATACTGGTTAATCCTATACTAGAACTTAGTTTACTGTATAAGACCTCATATTTATTATAAAAAGTGCCAATAAGATTTCATTTTTGTGCACTTTCCGCACTGATTTGACTCTGGGACTTGATCCACAAGCTTACATCCTTCAGGCTACTGGTCACACATCATTTATATATAGCAGATTAGAGTATCAGAAATTCCGAGACCAAATATTGAGCTCTTGGCACGGAATTTTGATTTAGCCCAAATGACCATGGTAGCCCAAATGGCCATGGATGACTGTAGCTGTACATTCTGTGTTTTGGGACCTTTCCGCTAACCTTTCGGTCTTATTAAAGGATCTACGATAATACCGAATGCATGGCATGTCGATCATCTAATCATCTAAATATATATCTGAGACGTTTCAGGGCGATTCTGCATGGCCCAGAAGCTTACCCGGAGCCGGAAATTTTCAAACCCGAGCGTTTGCTCAACGAAGATGAGAGCGTCCGAGACGACCCGGCACTTATTTTAGCATTTGGGTTTGGCAAGAGGATCTGTCCTGCACGTCACCTCGTCGAAGCTACCGTTTTCTTGGTTACCTCGTCGATTCTCTCTGTATTCAGTGTGACGAAGGCAAAAGATGAGAATGGTAACGAAATCCCTGTCAAAGTTACATTAGCTCCCGGTCGCGGAAATAACATGTAAGTCCATCTTCTCGCCTGAACCTGCTTCTTGAAGCTGAGAATCGGATTCTCAAGACATCCAGATAAGTCTGAGTGTTCTATTCTTCCAAGGGATAAATTTGCGGAGGATTTGATCTCGTTGAATGCTTTGTCTTGACATGTCCGTGGCCGATGTCATGATGTACTATGTGTTGAATTGTGTAGCTGACAGTAGCTTAAAATCAAACTTATAGTGTATCGAGTAGGAAAGCAGGCGCTACCGTCAACGACGGTAGTCATGATGTCGACATGATAGAGAAATCAGAATGCTGGGTGTAAACCTAGAAACGGCTCTGCTGTGATGGTTCATCGCCGCTGGAATGGGACGCTTGAAATCTAACCATCAGTATAAAGTTGGAAGCGGGCGCTACCGCTCGATGACAATAGTCATGATAACGACAGCACGATTCTGTTCTTGAATTTTCTCAGATTGCCACAGGTCTATGTTACGTGTCAATAATCTAGAAAAGTTCGCGGGATGAGACTTACCCCTAAACAGGATTGCACAGGACCCCGACCCTCGAATCAATTCTCCGTGACTATAAGTAGGTCAGGTCAGAACCTAGTCGAACGATTTTCAAACTAACGTATCAGAACAGATGTTGACTGAACCTTGGTTGTTGTCACGGATGTGTGTAATTTGAATAGCATGATGGTACTTAGAGTAGAGGTAACACGACCGCCAGTGTGTGCCAGCTAGAGTGCCAACTGAGCATGAGCAAGATGTACTCGTACTTCAAGTTGCTACAGTCGTCCCCTTGCGGGAATCGGCTTTCTCGGCCGACTCCTCGAAATGACAAAGTGGTCAAGCGTGCCGTAACGTAACGTAACTATGACCGTACCATACCATACTTTTCCACCAACCTATCCCATCCACCGAACGCCGTTTCTACTCTCTGAACGTTATTATGCTCAGGCGACCTGGGGCAGTGGGATTTAGCGCGGGCAGACGCGCGGCGTCGCGTGCCTTGGTCAGCTGCTGTGGGTTGTCGTCAATGTGAGTATTACCACTGTGCAATACCGTAACCGATTTCGAACATAATCGGTAATGGTGATGCCTAAGGGCTGCTGCAGACTCATCACCGAGTGACAAAGCCAACAATCTACCATTATCCGGGGTGCGTGTCCTTGAACTCGGACAGCTCATTGCAGGACCCTTCACAGGGCAGCTGCTAGGGTACGTCCCTGCTTTTTCTCCTGTTTTCGTTCGCCTCTCACGGGCGTGCTCAAATGCGGTCTGATGGGGGAAATTCGGGGGTTTTGGCAATCTGTAGACATTTCGGTGCCGAGATTATCAAAGTCGAACCGCCACGTAGTGGCGATCCGCTTCGCGTGTGGCGCGAATTGGATGTCGACGGGACGAGCCCTTGGTTTCGTAGCCTGGCGCGCAACAAGAAGAGCGTAACGATCAATATGCGCAAGCCGGAAGGTCGCGCGTGGGTATTCAATTTCCTTCTAACCATTTCTTACTAACAATACCATATGGCAATGAACAACTTTGTAATTATAGTCTCGTACGACGGCTTGCGGAGCGCTCAGACGTCGTGATTGAGAATTTCAAGCCTGGAAGTGCGCACCCCAGCTCATCTGCCTGAAAACTGCCGCTGATAATAGCATCTAAATTTTCGATCCCTTCCGTGGCAGCACTGGAGAAATGGGGCCTTGGTCCCGACGCACTACGCGCGACCAATCCTGGACTTATCTTTACGCGTATTTCTGGGTATGGCCAAACAGGTCCCTGGTCTTCTCGCCCTGGATACGCGAGCGTGTGCGAAGGCGAGGCGGGTTTCCGATTCATCAACGGTTTCCCCGACGAAAAGACGGGACAACTTAGTGGGCCACCTGTCCGACCGAACATCAGTCTCGGCGACTCTGTGGCCGGGTTGACGGGCGCGTTCGGGACAGTACTGGCTCTACTCGCAAGGCGTGCCAAACAAGACAAGGGTCTCACGGAGGGGCAAACTGTGGATGTGAGTATTATGGAGAGGTAAGCAAGCGAAAAATTATCCCCATTCATAGTCTAGCCGCCATTAATGGGGTAAAAAAAACAGCATGCTCAACTTGATGGAAGGCATTATCCCAGAATTCGATCGCAAGGGTGTCGTACGTAGCCCCTCCGGCTCGTCCGTGACGGGGATAGTACCAACCGGCGCATACCCGTGCGCTCCTGCTGCACCCTTCGTCTCAACGGACGCGGACGTACAGCCGGAGTATGTAATCATTGGGGCGAATGCCGACTCGATGTACGAGCGGCTGATGCAGTTGATGGGTCGCGCCGACCTGACGGGTCCCAACTTCGCAAATAATCAACATCGTGTCAAGCGGCGCGCCGAGATCGAGGACGCGATAGTGGCTTGGACCCGTCAGCGAACGCGAGACGAGGTGTTGCGCGAGCTAGACCAAATTGGCGTGCCTGCAGGCCGCGTCGCGACCGTGCGCGATATCTTTGCCAGCGAGCAGGTACTGGAACGTGGGGCGGTGGAGGACGTCTGGGTTCCTGGACAGGTACCACCAAAGGCCGCCCATGGAGATGAAAAAGATGAAGATGGAGGGTGGATGGTAAGGATGCCAGGCGTTGCACCTAAGTTGGAGGGTGTACAAACCCGCACACGGTGGGCAGGCCCAGATCTCGGGGCTCACAACAGGGAGATATTGTGCGAGGAATTGGGCTTGTCTACGGAAGAGCTGAATGCGCTTGTAAAAAATGGTACTGTTGATCGAGTACAGTAGATCTTTATTCCTTTCACGCCCGGGATTCGCGTCCGGGTGAGCTTATTCCCTGAAGTTTAATACAGTAGTCCCGACGCGAATAGCCTACGTACTGAGTATGAAATGCGGATGTAACGGCGGATTGCAAAGGAGAGCACTGTCTCAGGAAGCGGTATCAAAAAATACAAGAGACACGATCTTTGAGTTCTCGGCAATGGCTTCCGTGTGAGTCTTAAAGACACAGGTCCCGCTCCCCTCCGTTTCTTACCATTCTTGCCCCCCAAAGATTCCGCCAACAACTTACAGACTCCAATGAGGAGCACCCCATCTTCCTCCAAAGTAGCACGTCCTACGTCGCTCCCAGTACCACCAACACCGGACGTGTGTGCCCTCTGGCGCCCTCTTCCTCCGGGTGCAATCCCGTCCCCGCGATCACATATTCCCACGGACGAGGAGATCATCGCCGCAATCGCATTCGTGTGGTGCATCCACTGGAACTCGTTCAGCACGATGGATCCACGCGGGTTGTGTGCGCGCATCATCGCCAAGCATCCCTCTTGGCATCTGCTCGAGAAACGCGTCGCCGACGTTCGCGGGCGCGCTCTCACAGATGGCCGTCTACGCCGGCCGGATTTTGAGGCGGGTCTCAGGATGCAGCCTAGCACCGAAGAGGTTCGTCTGAGGGAATATGCTTACGACTTTGATCCTCGTTGGCGATCCGCAAGACCAGCTCAGGCAGGGAAACTGACAAGATCGTTTGAAATTACGAGTGGTACGTCATCTGGAGGCGTAATCCCGTCTTGCGCCCCTGTTTACTTGGAAACAACAACATCCTGATCCGGAGCACACAGGTGAGGTCGTCTGGGGCCAGCTAGCGGCCTTGGTGTCGGGCATGAAATCAGGTATGCGAGATAAGGAGAAGCTGGCTAGTCCCCATCCTTCAAGTTCGTCGCCATGGCGCTTCCGAGCGGCGGCAAGGCCCGGAATTTGGCACGTGCGCTGCCTTCCCTTTCATCTCTCGTGTCACCCCTGACGCTGACAACCTGACAACTTGACAACTGTCCCACTCGCATCTGTCCATTATGCTTTACTTAGATAACTCGCGTGAACGCGGCACCGGCGCCGTTCTCTTACTCACCTCCGACAGGCTACCTCCTCCACCACGCCGACGTCGACCCTACCTCAGTCCTCACCTGCGCACGTCGGGGCGACACGGGCGCGCCTTGCGTAGCACGCCTCGGCACCGGCGGCTGGGGCGCGGAAGATGACGGAGACATGATGCACACGATCGTTGACATCGATCCGGAAGAGTGGAGTGCGCTCTGGTCGCGACGGTGGCAAATGTACCTCGACGGAATATGGCCGGACCGATGCCACGAAGATGCCGATCGGTGGGCTCGTCTTGACGCTCTGCGTGAAGGTGCCACATTCTTCGTCGACGCGGCGCATGCCCCAGAGGCGCTACGTCTTATCACACGGTAAACATCTCCATTCCTTCTTACACCCCATTTTTCTCTGAATGAAGTCCTGTGTTGCGGGTTGGGGCTCACATTGTCGGAATCTTAAAACAGATCATCGGCCCTCGACGAACGCACCGGATTTCAAAGGTCCTCTTCCTTGTTCCCGGCCCCTACTCATCGGGTCCAAGGCAAAGGGGTTCTCCCCTTTGGTTGTCACCTTTTTCTCCCGGGACCCCGGGGCGACGAACTTGCGAGACTGGTATTTTCGGGTACCCGATCGCCGCTTTTCCCCGATAGTGATGAACTAGTCGCGTTTTGGTACGATGGCCGACTCTGGGACTATGATGACGTGGACCTCACGAGCACGCCCATCGTCGAGCCTATCCGAGCATGAAGGACCATTCTAGGCCATAGTCCAGGACGGGAGCGCACTATCTATGATGTATTTAGTTAACTACAGTATCTATGTTTATTTTTTTCTTTGCTCCGTAACTGTCTTGTATAATTCCATAGCCCGACACAGACATAGAATGCCATATATGGTGAAGGAGAAACTTTTCGATGAAACACTCTTTCCTGGAGATATTAGTGGCCCCAAGCCCCACACCTCCCACACGTGCGACGGATCAAGCGATCAAGGTGGGGATGGTTCTCCTGTCGGCGCTCCTCCGCTCTGGATTATCCGTGCGTAAATATCACACAAAAGTCACTCAATGTTTATTTACGTCCCTAGCGCGTCGATGAGAGGTCGGCGTTAGTACTCACATGTCAAATGTCCATCATGGTATCAATTCAGGCTGTCCACGGCTGGCGATTTGGCTTCTGTACTGCCCGTGATTTACGTCCAATGCGTTGAGTCCAAGTTTGAGTTTGAGTTATGAGCGTGCTGCTGGATGATCAGCACGATCAGCATGAACGGGGCAGGCACGCCCGAATTTGGATCGGAAGCGGGACGTGCCGGGAAAACCCGTCATACCGAGGATCCGAGGAGCCGAATGGACTCGGACGGCATCTTGTAGACCAATACAGTACGTGCGTACGGGCGCATAATACGCAGATCAGCTATACTGAACATTCTGAACATTCACATGTTCACACACAACTTGAACTTGCTAGAACTGTGGCGTGTTGCTCTCCTGAGATCGGAGGTGTAACGTGAAAGTCGCCCACAAAGATGCACCTGGGAACTCTGTGTGAGCCCGTGCAACCACTGGAGAGTTGGCACGTCCGAGTCAGGGAACGCGCCTCAGATTTCGGCAAGATCCTATCCGTTTCAAGGACTCGGACGCGCAATTACTCCGGCTTCCATTCCTGTTCTACATAACGAAGAACAGCACAGTACAAGTACACGTATCCAGAAGGTGCCGGCTTGGGCAACATTAATATTGGCAGGTGCTTCCCAACACAATACACCAGTAGGTCAAATCCAAACTACTGCGAAATATATACCGGCTGCATGACATTGTAGACGGACACGAAACAGTGATACTTCAGGACAAAGTATTCGCCGAAATTAAATCCTTGGCAACTTTGTCTCTTGGCAGAATAGAACATTCGAACTCCTCCGGATGTCTTAAAAATCGGTTACTTAGCATCGAGGAGCAGCCATGCGAAAATACGGACTTACCTGACAATCCACGATCAACAATTACTGCAGTCTTGACAGGATTTCGTCGCCATTCTCATCTTTTGCTTTTGTTACGTCGAATACGGAGAGGACTGACGAAGTAACAATGAAAATCGTAGCATCGACGAAGTGACGTCCAGGACAGATCCTTTTGCCGGTCCCAAATGCTAATGAGAGTGTCGGTTCGTCTCGGACGGTCCCGTCTGGATTGAGAAAACGCTCAGGCTTGAATTCCTCTGGGTCCGGGTAGATCTCTGGGTTGTGTAAGATTGCCCTAAGTATCTCAGTTTGACGTTTGTATGCATAGACAACCAACATACCATGTGTTTACCACTATTGTAGATCCTTTAAGAGCGAGTTATTATTATGAAAGGCAAAGCCAAAAAAGCTAAATAGAAGAAAAAACCAACCTTTCGGAATGAAAAAACCTTTGTACACGTCATCCTTACTTGACGAATGGAAAGAAACTGAAAGCAATTGTTCTGTCATTTCAATTTCCGAGACAGATGGAAACTATGGGTCGTACCTGTGGGTAATGCCATTTTCCATCTCAGCAACTCTTTGCAAACGGCTTCAATGTAAGGAAGATGCGGCCTGTCATCGAATGTAGGTAGCGGGTCTCTTCCGATTATAATATCTAGTTCTGCTTGTGCTCGTCTCTGCACCTGCGGGAATAGGGCTAGGGCTAGAAAGAGGGAGTGCATCGACGATACACTCTCAAATGTCAGAGTCAGTCAGAAGAGTACGGAAGTATATAGAAATACGTACAGTATCTAAGCCGGCTGACAAATGCCTTGTAAATGCATGTACCCAGCCAATGAATATAAAGTTTCACCTGAATATATCGATGCCATGGCTACCTTTATGATCTCCTCCTGCTTTTGGCGTTCCGAACCAACCAGGCTCTCTAACTCCTGCAGATGATCGCTTGACAACGACTGCACTGCAGTGCCATTACGCTATGACGTGCAGTGTCGATCAACATGAGTACTAGGAACATGGTCATCACATACCAGAGCATTCTTCACAAAATTGATAGGTTCATTCCTTATCCTCTCATTCACTTTCCTACCTATTTTTGCCGATGGTTTGTAGCTGAAGTATGGGACCCACGAAGGAATGTGCTGCACTGAAACGGCTGTGAGATACTAATAGTATGGCAGGGACGAAATTAGAAACCGTACAGAATGGTAGATGATTTATTAGTGCTGCTCCAGGTAAGGCGAGCGGTGACAGTATTTCAACAGCCCACTTTGGCGCTTCTAAGATTTTGTCACCGTCCTTCAGGTCATAACCATATGTAACAGACATG
Source organism: Russula griseocarnosa (assembly GCA_022884055.1). Taxonomy (NCBI): domain Eukaryota; kingdom Fungi; phylum Basidiomycota; class Agaricomycetes; order Russulales; family Russulaceae; genus Russula; species Russula griseocarnosa. The sequence continues at coordinate 455,488 of JAGKRU010000005.1, forward strand.
ATAAATTTCCCCTGAAGGCTGTCTGGCTGTCAATAGTTGTACGATATAAGGAAGACAATTAACTGACAGTTTGATATGGGAATGGAAGTTATTTGGGGTTGCGAAAGTCGCGCAAGGAACTCCGAGTCACGAGTTTTTTCCTGCATCATTTGCCGATATGCCATCGTCGCACCAGGTCGAAGGCCGCGATCTAATATCCTCCGTCCCTTGCGCCAAGTTTCATTTGTTCCGATTAGGAATATGGCCCAATTGGCATCCGTTCTAGAGATTTAGGACTGTCAATATAGCGGCTGATAGGGAAATAAAATGTTATTTGATGTACATTTCCAGGATTGGCAAGGAAGGCCCTTCTGAATAGGTTTCCGCGCGCTTTTCAAGGAAATCCCTGATGGATGACGACGAGCATAAAATGACGACGACCTTAGAAAAAACTCGAAGACAGATAACATCGCCTTGGAACGTAGGCTTAAGCTACAGTGAACCTGTGTTACGAGGATGCTACGCCTACCGTATTTCTTAGACATCTCTGCGTATGTAATCCAAGGTGCCTCCTTTGCTTTTGGAACATCAAGGAGATTTCCGATTGTGGGCCATGATGGCGGGCCTCGTGGGTAAGGGAGCCCTCGTCGTATTCTATGGTCGCGGAAGACAGCAAGGAGGTAAAGGGAAAGGGAGATAGCAAGGCAGTCAATGACGTTGATAAGTAGGAACTGCATAATACCGACAGGACTGGCTGATTTCGGGGAGATATGTGGAACTATAGACCAAGGATTATATATGTTGGAACGCCGCTCATTCTGGATACACCCAAGAACGAACCAATAACGACTGTCCCCAGTGTGCGGCCCATTGCCACGGGGCATCAAGGGTGCCTTTCATTTGCGAAGTCATGTTTAATTATGCCGAAGAAAATGGGGTATAATCCGATGTAGTGGAATCATGTAAAACGACATCCGACTCAGAACTTACTAAATAATTCGGTGTCAATCATATTTCTTTGATCACCAATGAAGGGGCCGCGTCATACCAAGAGCACAATTCCCAGCAGACGTACTGTGGTGATGATAAAAATGGTTGTACAGGATGGGCAGAGCTCAGTTCGCTTTCTGGCTTGGCTAGAACACCGGGTGGTGTAAAAGTCACTACTGTGGTGAGCTAGAATACCGCTCTGAAGCCGACCACAATGACATTTAATTCAGTCGGCTATTTTGCCAGATCTGATTGGTCAGTTTTCTTGGATTTTATTGCAGCCCTGCCGTAGTGCATGGGCTGTTGGTCGATTTCGGCCGAACTCTGGACGGGAATTGCTAGGACAATAGTCGGTTAAAAAATTCTCAGAATCCAACGAGTGAAAAGAGTGGAAGGTTGGTAGAGACGCTCAATGCGGTTGCGAGTGTTCTGAGGCGAACAGAAGAGGATGAAGAAAAGAGCAAACAAGGGGCGGAAGGCGGCCCGGGGCTAGCTCGGATCGTTGCGGCGGCAACCACGCGCTCACGCGCTTTATCTCCCACCAAGTTACGAGTCATAAGTCCAGTTTCCGTGCTAACCCGAGTAATTACAATCGTCTTGCATGAGTGTTTTCCAAAACTCATCATTCGGGCCTTTGCTGGACAAGCAGGTTTCACAGCGGCCGCTGAGCCGGAGCGGCACCTACTATAACTCTGGCTCGGTAGTCGCCTTGATGGCACGCTCACATTCTTTTCGCTCTTCCACCCCATGTCCAAATTGTCCGGAGGCTCTACTGTATCCGCCGACCCCATCTTGGCGTCTTCGGTATCTTTGGTTGATGGATGTCAAACCACCCCGCCTCTTCATTTAACAGCTCGCAAGTGACGACCTGTGCAAAGAAGTGAACCGCAGTAGTCGCTTACGTTCGAGCTACCGCCGTATGCTGCAGCGGAAATTGACGCCGGGACTCGAAGATGAAACGGAAAACGGAAAACAAGGCCCGGGGTCGGGCAGGTAAGGAAGATGACACCCAACGCAGGCACATGGAAAGGTTAGAGGATAACGGAGTGGTATGCTTGATCGAGCTCGATGCTCATACTCATGCATGCTTGCCTCTCCGTGTACAACTCATCCTACTACAAGTTAAACGTATCAGCGCAACCGAGAGTCAGAAGAAAAACTGAAACATGTTCTACTTAGCTCCGAACATTGATGGATGATAATCCGAACTTACCTGACCCCGTGTCCAATGTTGCAGTGAAGCGTAATACCGGTAGCAGGCTAAGGGCGACCTAATCCCGATCCTGCATCTGTACTGCCAGAGCGTGTGGCCGTGCCTCAGTTTCCGAGGCCGTTAGCAAAACCGAACTCTGTAGTTTGAATCACAGAATTTGGCCCAATGCTTGCACTCTTCAAGTTGAGTTTGAGCTGGCGAATATGTTTTACAGTTACTCTGACTTTAATATCTTTGCCCCGGCTTCTCAATCTTGTTCTTCAGCATGCATGAAATAGCGGTTGCCGCTATCTATAACGCGATATGGGTTACAGCTGTAAGGCTGAAATAGATGGTGTGATCCAATGATAAACCCCTTCGGCTTCGGACACATAGCAACCTACTGCTGGCGGTACCGCGGTCGTATCGGAGTAGCCTGGCGAGGCCGTGTGAGATAGATGAGATGAATACAAGTACAGAATTTAGCGTTGCGGTTCCGTGATGATGCGTATTTCGTCGGACGATGACAGTCGCAATATTTGCCACTGTTGAATATCCTTGGGGACACATGTCACCCTTTTCTGAGAAGCGTTGGTGTCAGTTGCCGGTGAAAGAAGAAGTTCCCAAGGCCTCACGCAAGTCGACATCAGGACGTGTCGTATCTCCCCATGCCATGGTTCTCTCTGCTCGCACGCGCGTCTCCGATGACCAGCTGACCTGTCCCATAAATTAAGGCAATTCGACATAATACTCATGGCGAGTGCATTCGAAAAGGCAGCAATACAGCTATTGCTTGGAATGGTGGTCAAGGAATGAGAATACCAGTGGCTTGATTTCAAGCTACTGTCACATTTCGCAGCGGGAGTCGGTGCTCTGGTTCGGAGGTGGAGTGGAAATGAGGACCGGAGCAGGATAAGATAAGTACGACACGCGAAACAGCCTTTCAAGGGATGAAATGCATGATTGAGATAGACGCTCGTAAATCCTTGCCCTGGACGTTTAAGTACATCTTTCTAATAGAGTCAGTGCAGACTGAGTCAGTTCAAATCCAAAAGCCGTCTGAATTCCATCGTCCATTTCCCGATCCTCAGGATAAACTAGCCACCGAAACCACATCTTCGGCAGCTTTATCCCTTGGAAGGATAGCGCACTCAAACTTCTCAGGAAGTCTTGATAATCGAGCTCTCAGCTTCAAGAAGCGGTTATGGACAATCACTTGGACTCACATGACGATTCCACGATCAGCAGTCACCGCGGCCTCGACGGGAATTTCGTGGCCATTCTCATCTTTTGCATTGGTCACTTTGAATACGGAGAGCACCGACGAGATAACAATGAAGATTGTAGCATCGACAAAGTGACGTCCAGGACAGATCCTCTTTCCGAAGCCAAACACAAATGAGAGAATTGGATCGTCTCGGACACTCCCATCTTCATTGAGAAAACGCTCGGGCTTGAACTCCTCTGGGTCCGGGTAGGCCTCAGGGTCGTGTAGGATTGCCCTGAAACACCTCAGAAAGACATCCGAATGCTTGGACACCGACATACCATGCGTCGGCTAGTATCGTAGACCCTTGAAACCAGAGTAATTATTATAACGGCAATGTCCCGAAACGCAAAGTGCAGTCTGACCTTTCGGAATGAAGAAACCTCTGTAAACATCGTCCTTAGTTAATAAATGGGGAAGAGCTGAAAGTCTCCAGTCATTCGATCAACCCAATTGACGCGGCTCTTCCGAATCATACCCAGAGGTAAAACCAGATGCCATCTCGTCAACTCTTTACAAAAGGCTTCAACATACGGAAGACGTGGCCTATCGTCGAACGTAGGTAATCGGTCTCTCCCAATTACAACATCCAGTTCTGCTTGTGCTCGTCTTTGTACCTGCGGAAAAAGGACTAGGACCAGAAAGAGAGAGGTAATCGAAGATGCAGTCTCAATAAAAAAAGTCAGCAAGAAGGTGAGGGATTATCGAGAAACACTCACGGTCTCAAAACCGGCTGAAATGAGGTCTTGTAAGTGTCGATTACCTGATTCACGGATATAATGTCTCACCCTGATACATTGATCCCATGACTTCCTTAATATTCTCCTCCTGTTTTTGACGTTCCGAGCCGACCAAGTTGTCTAACTCCTGCAGATGCTCACCCGCCAACGAATGCACTGCAGTGCCATTATGCTATGGCACGCAGTGTCAGTTAACAAGAATACTAGGGGCACAATCACCACACACCAGAGCATTCTTCACAAAATCGATAGGTTCATTCCTTATCCTCTCACTAAGGTTTCTAACTGTCCGCGCTAATGGTTCGTAGCTGAGGAATGGGACCCATGAAGGAATGTACCGCACTAAAACATAGCTGTAAGACACCACTATTCTGGGGAAAATAAAATCGGAAATCGCACGGAATGGGAGGTGGTTTACCAGTGTTCCTCCTGGTAGAAGGAGTGGTGACAATGTTTCAGCTGCCCCAGTCGGTGCTTCTAAGATTTTGTCACCATCTTTCAAGTCGTAGCCATATGTGAGTGACATGATGAGTTTCCCCTGAAGACTGCCTGGGATTTAATAGTTATGCCATATAAGGTGGAAGGCTAACTGACCGTCCGATATGATCTCGGAAATTCTTCGGGTTGGTACGAAGCTGTGAGAGAAATTCACGGGTCTTTTCTTGCATCATTTGGTAATACAACATCGTTGCAGCAGGCCGAAGACTGCGATTTAATAACTTTCGTCCGTTAATCCAAGTCTCATTTACTCCAGTAAAGAACAGGGGCCAATCGAAATCCGTACTAAAAAATCGAGGATTATCAACATGACGACTCGTGTGAAAAAAAAAGGACAAAACGAACATTTCTAGGATTGGTAAGTGAGGCCTGTCTGAGTATATTTCCCCGCGTTTTTCAAGGAGATCCTTAATGGCCGATACGGAACACAAGACGACGACGACCTGAGAAAAAATGCGAAGACAAATAACATCCCCTTGGGACGAGGGTTTCAGCCAGGGCAAGCCAATTCCCGAGAATGATAAACCTACCGTATTTCTTGGACATGTCAGCGTACCCGACCCAAGGCGCATTCTTCGGGACGTCGAATAAGTTCCCAATTATGGGCCAAAGTGGTGGGCCTGGTGGATAAGGGAGCCCTCCTCGACTTCTATGGTTGGTGAAGGCAACAAGGAGGTAAAGAAAAAGAGAGATGGCAAGGGCGTCAACGGTATTGATGAGGAAGAATTGCATGACAGCCGTATAGGAGTGGGTACTTTGGGGCCCGAGGCCGGTGAGGCTATAAATCCGTGAACTAATATGCCCGGGCCTTCGTTGTGGGTGCCGATCTATTGCCACCGAGTGCCGAATAGACTTCTTATTTGCGAAGTCATGCCACTGGCAGTCACGCACACCAGCCAAGATTGAACAAAATCAAGAATCATCCGATGCGGTGGAATCAACACCGTAGAATGACGTTTACCAAACGGGTCAGTACGTGTTACCTTGGCGTGAAATTTGTTTTACCTAATCATGTCAAGATGTCACGGTCTTTTACCGTTTTACGTGACTACGCATAAGTCCTAATCGCTGCCTTGATGCGGTATTTCTTCACTCTGCCGCAACTTCTACCGCATATCTTTGGTTGATGCAGGGCATCACCTCTGTCATCTGACTCATCTCGCGGAAATGTTGCTACCCCGTTCTGCAGCTCGCAAGCGGCAATTCTAAATAGAAGGGTGCGGCACAAATGTGATGGCGTGATGGCACGGCCCGGCTCCACGCGGGCCTTGTCGGCTCAACGGCTTAGGCGGCTTTTACTAACACGAAATCGCCTTGAAGTCCAAGTGCTCATCGCCTCATAACGGGCGGCTGAGATTCACAGTAATTGCTTCACGATGGCCTCATATTGTCTTCGGTACAGTCGGGGTTCCAGTGAGACCTTGATGTCTCACTTGTGCCAGCGCACTTCGGGGTTCGCAGTCATATGCCCATTGCACAGCATCATGAGGCAGCCAGTGCAACACCGCCATTTCATGGCGCGGGCACGGTTGCCTCGGTCATCTCGGCTCGTCCCAAATTTCGATCGCTGTGATAGTTCACGGCCATTATACAACATTTTGACTTGCTGCGATTGGCACAGACTGAGCTATAAAAGAGCTGTCTCGATGCTTGCTGGTCCTCACCAGTCTCATTCGCTTTGTCTTCTCTCTACTAGTCTACTTCCTTCTACTAGTCTATTTTTCACGAAACACCATGATCTTACCTTCTCTCGCACTCCTCAGCGGAATGGTCCTATTCTCTTCCGCCGCCCCTGGTCCTCTCCGTCTGCCCCGTCACCCATTGGGTCAATGTCAGCAACGATACTGCAGGCCTTCTCTATGATCCCCCTTATATCGTTAGTCAACCGAGTAGTCATTATATATCGACCTTTGTGCTGATATATTTCTTCTTCAGAGCGCTGCACCTGGAGACAAAGTCTCATTCAAGTTCCATCCCAAGAACCACACTGTGACCCAGTCCAGCTTTGACGCACCATGTACTCCTCTTTATGGCGGAACTGACACTGGCTTGTGCGTCTTATCTTCCAAATATATCTGCACCACATGTTTTCTGATATGTCTTCGTACCGCATAGCGTCCCTGTTACATTGAATACTTCTGACGCCGACCTGCCCATCCGGGAATTCATTGTGGAAGACGTACGTGTTCTTTTCTATTTTTCGACCGCCCTCTTTGATCGATTTCCTGCTAGTCGAAACCCATTTGGATCCATTGTCGCCAGGCTGCAAACACTCCGGCTGCCCACTGTGGCAAGGGCATGGTTTTCGCAGTGAATCCTGGACCCGATGGCAGCTCCAACTCGTTCGCTGCTTTCAAGGCAAAGGCGTTGGCCATTGGCAAGCAGTTAGCCTCCAATGCTACGAAATATTAGTTGGTTCTCGCTTTCGACTTGGATCTCGGCCTCTACCTCAAGTCCGAACGGACCGATTTCCTTGAATGTCGATTGCATCATGCTGATAGCTGGTGTTAGGATGGGTGTTAATTTAACATTATGACGGGTTATGACGGCGATGATTACGAAACTCTACCTTATAATCTGGACATTGCATTGGACTTGGACTTTACATTAGACGATCATATTTCAGTAAAGCTACTATAATCCATTATTTTTATTATAATTTTCTCCGCAGGTCAGGTGCAGAATAAGGCCATCTCCAAATCACTCTCGCTGGTCCAAAAGAAATCATTTAATGCCCGCGATGCCGTCGAATATCGATCGATTCTTTTGAGGTCCTACGTATACTCAGAGGCCAGGTGGCCGATAAGGGGCAGCTTTGTCTTTACACCCCGGAAATGCTGTTCCGGCGTTCGGAAGGCTGTCCCTGCCTTGCTGGGCAAGATGTGGTGTCCGCGGAAGTGCGGGTTAATCCTGTTTACATACCGGCGTATATCGGTGCCGCGTTGAGTACTCGAGCCGCCACTGAATAGAAGTAAGAGCACACACAAACTACATGATGTCGGTGTCAGAGTGCATTTGTATCAGGAAGGCTTTAGAAAAGATAGATGCCAGAGACTTCATTGAAGAAGAGAGAGAAAGACTGACTGCTGAGAACGATGTAGATTGTGAGGGAAGACAAGCGAAGACACCAATCGAAAGAATACAGGAGAGCTACTGTACGTATACCGTAATATAGAGATAGGTCCAGCGCATCTTGCCCCACGAGCGCAAGGTTCGGCACAGCCGTCCCGGCGGTGGGCAGCACATATACTATGACCACATCGCCGTGTAGCGGCCTACTAGCGGGGGTGCTCGGGCCCGTTCCTGTATGCAGTCTAAGCCTCCTCGACGCCGGAAAGCGGGAAAATAGGAGGCGCTATGGGTATGGGTGCTGTGCGGATATGCATGAAGGAGCTGGAGCTGCGCACTGGCACGCCGGTGAGTAGACAAACAAACTGACTGTTGACTGACTAAGAGAACTCAAAGCCGGAGCCGGCGGCTCAGGCCGGGGATTTAGTCCTGCGTTGCGCACACATCACGCAGATGTAATGGAACCTTGTAGTGACATTAGAAATTATCAAATCATTCGTTTTCAATCTTTCAGAACCTACGCTAGCCAAACAAAGCGGTTAATTACATGATCGTGTCCGAAACTTCTTACATGACTGGTCACAATAATTGCATCATTCAGGCTGTCAACTAGTTGTCACAACGATATCGAGAAGCTTCGTGCACCAAGAGCCGGCTGCGCGCAAATCTGGCTTGATTATCGCCTTGATGGCGCGCTCGCGTTCTTTCTCTCGCTCGGCCATACGCGCGGCCCAACTCTCCGCAGGTTCTACCGGTGTCTCTGCATCTTCGTTTGAGGAAGGCCACACCTCATCAAACGCCTCGGCCATCTCGCGCGAAAATGCTGCCACCTCATTCTGCAGCTCGCGAGCGGCAGCCCTATGCGAAGGGGTGAACCGTAGCAGATGCGGCACAAGCGCAGCGGTCTCGTCTAATGGCACCGAGCCATAGCATCTCATTTCAACACTCTCCGCTCTGCCGTTTGGGGGAAAAAAAGAGAAAATTCGGACACGCACCTTGTGCAGTAATGAGTCTGGCTGCAAGTTTTACGAGAGATTTGAGCAAGTACTCCTCTTCGTCAACAGTGCCCTTGCGCCCCGAGCCCACTTTGCGTTCCATCTTGCGCTTTGAGCGCGAGCTGCGCTTCGTCATGCGTGATACAGCAGACGTAGTCGGTGCTTTGGTGTACCGTGTGAAGGCGGTGAAGGCAGAGGCATCGGTCATCACGTCCACATTTTGCACCACGAGGTCTTCAACGCCATAGAACTCCCCTGATATCAAAATGCATGGGTGTCTCTGACTAAGGCAAGGGCAAGAAAGTATTAGATAATTAACAAACCTGGCTCTTCAATCTTTTTAATGCGTAGCTCGCGCAGACGCGCGACTTGCTTTTGGAGCTGCTCACGCATCTCAGTCAGATCTTCTGTAATTTGGTTCCGTGCTTCGAGGACTGCAGGGTCGATGATTTCCTCGAGGAGATCGTAGTGTTCATTCAGGGTTATCTGAAGATCCACGCTATATAAATTGAATAGAAGACTGTTAGTTCAACTCACGATACGACGCGCTTCCGAAAATTGGTTTCCCTGGACGAGGGTGATGACGGCTTCACGGACATCCTCGGCATAATCTAGAAGCACTTGACCCGCTTCTGCGTAACGCTTCTTCGAGCCCAGGTCCTCTGTAAAGCAATCGTTAGAGCTAACACGGCCCATTGTGGAAGTGCATACCGGCCGCACGGTACGCCATCGCAACGATTTCCTCTTGATCGACTTTCTGAAGCTGCGCTAGATCGAAGAGTTCTCGCCATAACAGCGCTTTTTCGTATGCAAGCATTGCTTTCTGTGGTCTCTGCGCGTCCATAAATACTACATCTCATCAGTGAGCAGAGATGGGGGGACTATAATATGCCCCGTACCTAATGCAGATTGCTCAAATTCACGACGCTCAAAAAGCCATTCTCCGTACAAGCTCAGGATTTCCTGAGGGGTGTTTATGAATTAAACGAATGATCTAAAAGCACTACACGCACCGGAAGTTTATCAGACTCGTGGAATGTTTCCAGAGCCGCTTCGTGGAGTTGGTGTTTTTCTACATACGCCTTCAAGTCGTCAAAGTGCTCTGGGCCTGAAGTATATCATCAGAATTGAATCCGAACGAAATTACATCGGCTTGTTATACCTGCGAGACTGAGATTTTGCAGAGCGCTTTTGTATCGTTTGAGGTGATCATCAATGCGGAATCGTTGGTAATATTTCTCTAAAGCACGGAGTTCGCGTAAGAAAGGGAGGTATTCTCGAGGATCCTAACAAATAATATAAGCGTAATATGTCATAAAATGTTGGGAGACGAAGGAAGGACCTTTTGTGCGTGCTGCGCAATCAACAGTACCAGCGAGAAATCGTACATCCCCAGAGCGACGTCAAAGAGCGTATCCGCATCGACCAGAAAGATTATATATTTGACCGCTTCCTCCACCGCAGTTGGTACACGCTCTACTCGGAAATGCACTGTTAGGTTTCAGCATCAATAAATGAACGTTCTCATTACCTCGGAGCTGTAAAAGAACACGGAGTCCAGCCTCGAGGTCCAGAGGACGCTTTACAACGTATGCAGTCAAGATCGAGTTAATGTACTTTTCTATGTTTTGCCCTTCGAGTCGTTCCCTCACGGCATCACAGAGCTCAGATATTACTTCTGGTGGTTGCGAACTCTGCCTGCAAACGAACCCTAATCAGTAGCCCATTAGGTAGGTCCAGAAAAGCTACAGACCCAAGGTTTGCCAGGAAGAGGTTAATGTAGTCTACATCATGAACTTGTTCAATGAAGGACGACAGGCGCTCTGTGAACAGCTTTGGGTCTCTGTCTACGATGACATTGAGATCTATACGGTGCTTTCTGCACGTCAAGAATGCCTTGCGGTAGTTCCCTCTGTTGTTATCTATAAGAGAAACCTTGTTACGAAGTAGGGGTAATACTCACGCATCGGTATCCGCGTGAATGGCCGCCATGACCATCGGACGAGGGCTCACAGTTTCGAGGTTCCCGCGTGGCATTTGTAGAACCAGGCTCATGGCGCTCGGAATGGAAGTAACAATTCGTGAGCCCCTTTCAACACGACGTCGTTCACTGCTGACATCCGTGCTTCCGTCTGCGATTGCAAGAAGGGCCGTGGAAATAAAATGTGCCTCGTGTGCCGAAGTGGCATACACAACAAGGTCACCCGATACCGTTACTGAGTTTGCATTCTGTGCGAGGACCAGATGGGAGGAAGATAACGGAGCCGAAAATAAGGTCCCAAAGCACGTGAGGCCAAGAAAAAGGGAGTCTGCCTGTGAGGTCGAGGTTTGGGATATGTCGATCACCCGAATGACATCGCAGGCTTTCCCAAAATCGACACAAGGGATGAACTGCCTAGAATCAATATCGTCTGATAGAATGTCAAGAATTAGAGGCACAGCAGGAACAGGTACCAGCGTACATTCGAACACCTTGCCATTACGGTGGAGACATACGGGGCCACGTGTAAGAGCTAGGCGCCATCCTAATGACACAAGACTCGGGACCTCTAGAGCACTGATAGTCTCCTGTTCGACGTCAAGTACTTGCAGAACGTCTCTTCCGTTGCTCTCGAAGCCAAGGGCTGCAATACGCGCTATAGCACCCCCGGAAGCGTTCGTAGAAACAGCTATTTCCCGGAATACTGCGCCACAGAAGAGCGGGCCACTCCGAATAAGCTCAGGTGTCATGACAGGACCGCGCCTAATCTCAAGTCGCGTGTGTAGGTCCCACAATTCGACGTACCCTGTTTCCCATAGGGCGGCTAGCATGTCTTTTGTTGGTGAAAATATGACGTAACAGGGAGTCGGTGGAGTTCGGAGAGGGACCGACGGCGAGCGCCGAAGCGTGAGCTTATAGGAAGACATCGGAGGCGGGACGTTTTGCACCCTGAAAGTCGTGAGAAGGATAGAAGCTATGGTGGAAGTTACAAATGCGGTTCACACGGAGAAAGAGAAGTGACCCACATCCATCTACAACAGCAACTGTCCCCGTATCGTCAGGAGCTCTTGCCGTAGCGGCACATGTTTCCCATCGACACCAATACGAGATAACTTTAGCTGATATCAAGCATAAACGAAGTGGCCACTTTCAAAAATGACACAGTTGACCAACTTTTTGTAGTGAGTAGAATCTGGAGGAGACTCTCGGGATGCCAAGTCACCGAGGTGTACCTTCCACCCTCTAAAGAGGGTGCCGCAATCTCTTGCTTGAGATACCTATTAAGAGCATCGGTATTCCAATCAGTGCGAAGCTAAACGCAAACCGTACCAGTGGTAATTTCCAGTCGTCCAGAGTTGAACTAGATACATAAGGGTTGTTCTTGAAGTACAGCAATCGTGCTTACCAGTGTCGCCTTCATCCTCCTCGATCCACACCAAAAGTACATTTGAGTCAGCACTCCAGCAGACTTCCTTTACCTTGTAACCCCACTTCCTCTCCTTTGAGTCGGATGGCCCAATGCCAAGCGTCCCGTGTCGCAGACCAAACTCCCCATGTCTCAGTCCATTCTTCTCGAAAAATACAACGTCGTGTCTTCCCTCGCGGCCCTTCCCTCCCCCAGGGAAAGTCCCGAAACGTTGCACACCGACAATAAGATTACCTGATGGACGCCACGACAGCGGGTGCTCCAGCCCCGGCACCGGTTCGGCGGTCGCCTGCAACACGCCATCGCGGTCGTACACGCGAAGCACACGGCGGCGAAGCGATGTGGCGTCCGGCGCCACCGGCGAGACGGCGGAAACGACGAAAAGGGCGCCGTCGCCACGCCAAGAAACGCGAGTAAGAAGATCGTCATCAGGTGAGAGACCGATAGATGACAATGAGGAAGCCACGGGTGCCTGAGCAGCAGCTTTGCCAAGCGATCCGTGGAACTGGGTTTGCTTGGAGCCCCATCCAACGTTAATCGGCGCGTCTATCATCCTTTAGTGACGGCAGACTAAGCAACTGAGAAGTTAAAGCTACCTTCGCCAAACTCATCGGTATGTAAGGCAGACTCGTGGAGGACATCGAAAGACGACGTCATGACAATCAACTTCCCCTCCCCTGTATAGAATTAGGCATGCCAGATGTATGCAGTGATACAAGAGACTGACCCGTAACAAGGATGAGCAGCGAATCATCTGGACTCCATGCAGCCGCTTGTATCCCATCTTCAAAGGAGCCAATAGTCTCGAACTGAGTGAAGAAGTGATCAACTCGTCAACATGCGACATAAGAGTGTACATAACGCGTCTTTAACTTGCCTGCAGATCAGGGTCTCCCAGTTTCATCGACGAAATGTCCCCTCCGCGCGTAATGATGACAAGCGACTCTTCACCAACAACGCTCCTGAGAGAAACCACTTGTGAAAAGGACTCCGGCACGAGCCGACTTGTAGACGATACAAGCTTTGCGACGAGTTCTGTAGGTGCTACCTGCGGAGACAGTGAATTTGTGTCGTATCCGTGGCCTCGAATCCTTGAGTGGAGGACTCACATCTTCTAACTCATATGAATCGCCCGGAAGTCCCTTTTTATAGATATCTATCTCGGTATCTGCGTCAGCGTTCAACCGTTCCGAGGCTAGCCAAAGGCAAGCCCGATCAACATCAACAATGGTCGTGGTGATATTGCCACCTGGAATGTCGGAGAACCATGTTCCAGAAATCGCGATATTCTTCATGACAGTGCCAATGAAGTGCACACGAGCAGAGAATACCGAAGAAACAGCCCAAACCCGGACTGATTCACAATTTTGCGGTCACGGGTGCGGATAAAATCCCATGGCCGGTCCGGTTCGGCCCAGTTTCTATTATGCCTCCAATTCGCACCAAACAGTCTCATAACGTTGGTTCTTCAACAACGAAACAAGAACGTAAGAAGGGAAGAAACAATGAAAGGCCGAAAAAAGATGCGCCTCTAGGCGTATCGAAAATCAAGTCCGCGCTCAGGCAGACTCGGCGTCTCCTCGCTAAGGTACAGTGGTTGTAGATATTTGTGGGACCTATATGCACTCACATGCAACAGGAGGGCCTCGGAGCTGATGTACGCATCGAGGCGGAGCGTAAACTAAAAGCTCTAGAAGGAGACCTTGTAGTGGCAGAAATGGCGAATAAGGAACGCGCTCTGGCGACTCGGTATCATAAGGTCAAGTTTTTTGGTGCGTATTGTACTTCATATGTCCTCAGCGCGTCCTCAAACGAGGATCAGATCGCCGGAAACTTCTGCGTAAGATCAGCCAGACAAAAAAGCAACTCGAGGACGAAGAGATCTCATCCAAAGTTCGGAAAGCTCGCAAGGCAGAACTGTTTGAATTAAGAGTGGATCTAAACTACGTCATGGTACATTTCTTTAATGCTGTGCAGTTGACTTTTTTACAAGTGCCTTTAACCAGAACTACCCAAAATTGGAGAAGTACATCTCACTTTACCCTCCTGAAGTGCGGAGTGCGGAGTGTGGTGCAGCTCCCGTCCATTCAGGATCCAGCTCAAGTGTGACGAACGAGAAGCGCGACAAGCTCCAGGAATGGGTGCGAGAAAGGATGCGCGCTGGGGAGATGAGTAGTGAGCCAGAGACACTGGAGCACAGGCAATCTGTACAAAAGAGCATGACCCAGCAGTGGATAAGCTCAATCGATAAGGGCAAGAGAAGCGTTGCAGTGGACGAAGAAGTGATGGCAAGACAAGACGTGGATGCACCGGACGATTTCTTTGACACGCAGAATGAGGATTCCGAGGTTGGGGAGTCACCTATTACGCGTTCCTCAGAAATACCCACGAAACGAAGACCGGACAAGGCTGCGAATCGCCCGGATAAGCATTCCAACCCAACTGAGAAAGACCGGAAGAAAGCAAAACATAAGAAGCATAGAAATATCTCATTGCAAGCTACTATACAAGGTAGTTTTTCTGGTGATGAGAGCGAGGGGTAGTCATAGTTGTACCTACATTTATGTCCTTTTAGCACGATATATTCGACTATATGGCAGTGTTGAACGTGGGTAGCGCAGCGGGGATGTTTCCTTTGTATAGTCTCTGTCGTGATGCGCTGGCTCGAGAGTCGAACCACATAGTTATACGGCTAGTGGCAAGAATGATACACCAAGTACAGTTTCCGGATATACAGTACTGTAATCTTGTAGTCACACGCGGCGCGCCTAGTAATTAACACAGCGGGGATCTAGGGGGTCGGCCTGGCAAGCCTGGCTTGAAGTACGCGATGGACCATTATTGAAAAAGCGCGCTGACGAATGAAGGGAGGAAGGATTCCGATGTCGGCCGGAACTAGAAAATCGTAAAATATGTTGCAGCGCTTGTTTTGAGGGTCTGTAGCCGTAATGTTTTGATTTCCGGAACGAAACTGATTTCGTCGTAATTCGCATGCTTCTCGAACGTGATGGAAACTAATTGCGCGCTTTTGTCTTTACCATGACTCGGACATGTTATACTCTCGGCACGCGAATTGACGACCCTTGATGAGGACTCAGGAGTTGCGCGTCAACTAGTCTCTCTCATTGACCCTGGCAGGCGTGCTTACCGAGGTGACAATCCAGGGCACGGTAATACCTAGTAACGCATCTGTGTGGCCACAGAGAAATTGAGGCACCACACCGGGCCCGCTACAGCGCTACTACTGTAGTATGAGAGCTGTCAATGAAACAGAGCATAATGAAATCAAGACGGAATAAAGCAAAGAAAAATGCCTCGACATCTCCGCGCGACAAGTTGAAATGCCAAAGGGTGTCCTTGGATACGTGCACGACTGTGACATTTGGGGCCAAAATCGCGCAAGATCGACAGGTGTGCCGTGCGCCACAAATACTGTGGAGTTGCGTTAATTTGGCGTGTGGCTTTTAGACATGAACAATGGTGTCGAACGTACAGAACAGCCTAGATGAAACAAGGTGCTTATCTCGTACGTCTGTCGTGGTAGTTGGCCCTGTAACGGCAGTACCTGGCCACCAGCAGGGTTTGATTGCCAAAGCAAGCGCACAAGTAACTTACTTCCTAGACCCATGAGCTGCCAGAACTCTAGTCATGTGTCAGTGAAAATCGTCTGCCAGTGATCCGCGGGGAAAACCCATTCTCGTCATCTCTCTCGTATTTGTCTCGACAGCACGGGCGGACGCGGAGCGCGTCTGCTAGCGACGATGGAGGAAAAGAGGGAAGACCCGGTACCGGCCGGTGCCTACCATCGGCGTCAAAAAAATTGAAGAAGGTGCGAGGCACCCGGGTTCGAAAGTAGCCAGGGACAAACAGAGGGCCGTCACGGTGACCCCACGACCAGCGACCAGCAAATGGAATGGACTCCTCCTACATAACAGCACTGTAAACTCGGTCTAGAAGCTCTCATAGAACTTATTGAAAGTTTCAGGTCCTCCCCAGGCACTAAGTGTCGTCTCTCACTCCCGGCCTGCTCCGACGAGCAGCTCAAAGCGACTGCTCTAATACGATTGTGGCATGAAGCCCGACACGATACTACTGTAATGGACTGTGAAGGAACCGTAACCACCACGATGAACGGGTTTCTCACGCAGGGCAGGGCAGGGAGGAATACCAACCGCACCCGCCTCCCGATACCTAGATACCCCACTCAGTTGAACATAAACATGAGCTGTGCATGTCATCAAACGGGATGAGTATGAGTTATCATCTGGACTTATAGGACCTACCGTGACGAGGCTAGTAAACACACAACATGCATACTTCCCTTGAGTCCCTTCTCAGCGAACAAAAACCTCCTAATAATAGAGCCAAATCATGAGTGGGTATTAGGGCGTGGCCTACCGGCAACCAGGTACACGACCCCATTACAAGGGGTGTGTGTAAAGGCATTTTCTCCTCATACCATACAACGGCCCAGCTCTAGTACAGTAGGGGCTGATATACACGCTGATATTCTGTCTACTTAGCGTTTATTTAGGTAGTTATTTAGGTAGTTAGTGTACAAATAAAGTACTTTCCAAAAAAAAAAAAAGTAATAATGGACTGTATACTCAATGGACTGTAGGTCCAGCACTCGCCACTCCTTTGCCAAACCTCAATAGAAGTCATTCATGGCTTAAAGAAATGGAAGATATGACCCGTATCTTCAATTTCTTCAAGAGATTTTTTGCCATCTCTAAGGAGTAGCAAAAATACGTTTACAGCAGATAACTCTGGAGCCGTGACGGCGGCGGATCTATAATGATCCCTACTTTACCTGAGCCCTATTACTGTACACTTCAAGAGCCCCAGGGCCTCTCGGTTGGTGTGGGAGCCTGTGTGAAGATCTCGTGCGGTGGATCTGCTGGATACTTACCCGGTGATTGCCAGGCACGGGGGACAGTGAGTAAACAAGATGCCGGAAGGGGTTGCAGAGAAGCAGAGGCAGCGCGGTACGACCAGTCACTTCCACGAGGGCATTAACCGTGAGTGTCATGGTTTTCCTGTGGATTGCCAAGCCGCCAAGGCAGGCTTAAATACCATCGCAGGAGGGAGGCAGCGCTGGGGTTTCCCAGGCCATTGAAAACCATTGGCCTTCGGATGATAGGGCGATAAGGAGGAGCGACAAATATGGTAAGGACAAGAACCGCGGTACCGAACATCTAATCAGAACCTGGCGGGTAGCCAATAAAACCCGGAGTTGATAACCCCCATTCGATCCTAGTACAGTAGTAGTGCCAATAGGCCACAGAGGTACTGTTACTATTGTACTGTACATGATTGGCTTCGATGTACATGGGTCACAATCAAATTACATTGCTCTTGTCTGTCACTGTCGTCAAAATTGATACATTACGCGAATTACAATGTGGCGCCACATGACGGCTCCCCCACCCCCGATTATTATTGTAAAGAGAAAAATAGGACGCTACATTATCTCGAGCCAACGCATTTCATGGACTTTTAGTAGGCACACCAACCGGTTGAACTTCACGTAATTCGGGAAGAAATGCATAACCCCTCTGCTTCGGATAAGCAAGTACTGTACTGTTCCACGGGCACTACCGACCGCCCCTCCGCAGGGACACGTAGTTCTCATTTCGTTTTTTCTTCTTTTTCTTCTTTTTATCGGGCGGTGGAGAACCCGCGGATGACCGAGGACCCGCGGGGGTAGAAATTTCACTAAGGTGGAGGGTTGGGAGGCCGTGGAGGATGGTGATACGCGGGGATATAAGTTATATCCGAGCCAGGTGTCTGCGGTTCTACCGAGTAGGAAGAACCACTCGATGTATCTGTGACCAGCGTGGGGACTGTTGACTGGGTCAACTTTGCGTGAAGGGCTTTATTTGAATCGACGAGGAGCGATGATCTAGAAGCCAGTTTATGGGTTAGTTAACGTTCGTAGCAACATGTATGGTTCCGACGAACTCATTGAGCAAATATGGACCTATCGGACCATCGTCGAGTCGAACGCTGATCCCTTTATCATGCCCCGGGGATAGCTCGGACATGGGAGGACAGAGTTGGATGGATCTAGCAAGTTCATCAGAATAGTTGTCTCCCGTTGCCCCGGGAGTCCCTAAGATAAGGAGGGTTGCGTTGACCGCTGTTGGTGGCGATTGTCCTTCTAATTGAAGAGACAGATACCACCTGTTTTCGGTTCGACCGCCCGGTAAGGTCTCAGTTACAGCTGAAAACGTGAGTATCCACATCCTTCCTGGAAGAAGCGTTATTAACGTGACGAGATAGACAAATAGGAAAAAAAACACACCGGATGCAATAAACTCAACTGAAACGGAACCGCAGACACGCATGCGTAATCGGAACCGGGGGATCTTGATGAGTGCCACCCACGATCCTGTTCCATTTCGCTTCTCTTCGATGTCAACACGATCTTCTTCATTGGCAGGACTCAGCAATAACGCGTCCCTCGTGGAAATATGTGAGAGGGGGGGAATAAGCCGGAACAGCTCCTGGAGAAGAACGTTATCGGATGCCATC
This sequence comes from Russula griseocarnosa, assembly GCA_022884055.1. Classification (NCBI taxonomy): domain Eukaryota; kingdom Fungi; phylum Basidiomycota; class Agaricomycetes; order Russulales; family Russulaceae; genus Russula; species Russula griseocarnosa. The sequence goes on from JAGKRU010000005.1 coordinate 474,162, forward strand.
GTGCATGCAACACGGATAGCTGCGAGGGAGGCTGGGCTGAGAGGTCGGCAGGCGGCTAATATAGCGGCTATAAGGGAATCAGGTTCCAAGCCACGGCTTCCGGAGGCTACGTCTCTGTTGATGATGGCCCAATAGATCGGAGGGTGTCCTTCGATCAATGTTTCCTGTAAGACGGTGGAGAAATCCAGGCCTCCTCTCTCGCATGCCCGAGCGCAAGCCGAAAGTGTCGACATTCTGTCCTCGCCGGGCGGCAGTCTACCCTGCAGCAACGCCGTTACGCGTGTCTGAACTATTTCATTTGCCTTGTCTGGCGCCAAACTTTGATGAGCGATCTCTCCCATTCCTCTTTCCTGGGCAGTTCGTAACCCCCTCTCCAACCACAACTGTTGTCGCCCTTCCCCTGTTTCTGGCGGCGTTGAAGCTTCCGAGAGTTGGGGATTCGAGTGTCTGGCAGCTTTGGCGAAGCCGAATACACCTCGTGGATGGAATTTGGACCGGTGTCCGGGGGGTTGGCCTGTCGGAGGAGGCGGGAGAGGGGACGGTTCGCGTGGCTGTTCATGATAACTATTAGGGTGCGATGTTGGTCGTGGTGATGGGGATCGGGAGATGGCTGCAGTAGCAACTGTCGCTCCGTAGACAGTCCACGGTACCGACAAGTTGGCGGAGGCGGAGGGAGATGCAGATGTGGAGCCGGCGATAGATGGTGGGGGGGAGGGAGGAGGACGACCTCGTGATTCGGGAAGGAGGTTTTCAGATAAGCACCGCAAACGGGTTGGAAGTGGAAATTGCTCGATAATGTCCACATCAAATTCCGACGAAAGGGAGGGAGACGGGGTGCGTGGCAATGGACTAGAAGGCCTTTCCAACAAAAACGCTGGGCTATGCATTGTAGGACGTGGTTGCAATATATCCGCCGGCGGTTGCAGTTGCAGAAGCTGTAAGTCCTCCGGCGTCAGCCTAAAATTTCGCTTGTGTTGGCAATGAGATGAAGGCGGCGCGGGTGGGGGGAACGAGGGCTTTCGGGTGAGTGGTACCATCGAAGAGAACAGATAGTAGGAAGAGGGGGTAGGGTGTTATCTGAGCGTGGTAGCGTTGCACTTATATGACGGCATATGGCTCACCTCATGGTACCTAGGCCAGAAATACACCAATATCGGGAAACAGTTCCAGCCATATCTCGTTCCCACCTCCAGGGTACGATTATGGTAAACGGGGACCACCCGGGACGTGGACTGGGCGCCACATTTGCAAAACCTGTCCTTCCTATGATAGAGTTCTTTCCTGATAAGCGAGGTTTAAGATTGCGGGGTGCTGTAACGACTCGGAGCCTCCAGTTCGGAGTTTCTTAGCTGGACCAAGAGAGAAAAACTAATCTGAAAAAAAGAGGGGGAGGGCGTAACATTAATATTGGAAGTGTTAATGTGAGTGATGCCATGCTGTTGAGGCTGATTTGATGTTGATAGTGGTGAGCTGAGTCCAAGATGTTAGGTTATCGGCCTCAGTCGAGTCGACTGACCTCCACCAGCCAGCCATCCACAAAACAATCAACTGACCGAAGTATATATAGATTATGCCTGTCGTATATGCTCTATATCCATCCCTCTCCGAAAAGTTCTAGCAGTCCGATGGTTCTAAAGCCAGTTGAATGGAGTCAACAAGCATTCACAGATGAGAACAGCTGGACACCGCGGCCTCTAATTATAGTATCCCCATGGCTTTATGACATACGACTTATGACATACGACTTCCAGTTGACTTTGCTTTCCAACTGGTTACTGTACTCTGACAGCACAACTCCGCCTGCCCATAAGCTCCTTGTGCTTTACGACTCCATACAGGCATGTGTCAACAGGGTAGCTCTGGTTTCAATAATCCCGGCGCCCGCCAAAACCGCATGCTCCAGTTTCGAAAAAAAACACCAGTTTTTCCAAATTTGGATGCGATTTGGCAGCGCCGGTTTTGAAACCACACAGGGCCTAAAAAAGCTAGGCCTAAGGCCTAAAGCTGGGGCTCACGGATATATCCGCAGCCACCCGTCGTGGAGCCTGCACGCTCAGGTTAATTGTAAAGGGCGCCTTGTGCTTATTGGACAGATGAATGTTTTCACGGTGTCATGTCCCTGGCAAAACAAAACTAGAGATTGAAAGTTCTGTCATACTACTACGTACAGCCATACGCGCCGCGTTTCTCCTGGTTCGAGTTTTCCCACCCTGTTTTTTCCCTTTCGCAGTGTGCTGCTCGCCTTGTTGAGGGTCAAGAAATTGAGAGATTGATACTGTAGTCGTTCGAATGAGTGTTGTCGGTTTATGTAAGCAAGTCGATCTCGCGCAAACCAGACAAGACCTTTTAGCAACTGGGGTCTAAGCCAAACGATGCGCGTTTCTGAGAAAAGGTTCATCAAATATTCTCCGGATGGACAACAGCCTTCATGTTACAAGATACGGAGTGGGTTAAAACTGAGCTCAGCGTCTGCGCCCGCCGCCTTTACGCAAACTCGCGTAAACTGGCTTGTCTGGGACTTCCACCGTCTGTTTCGTCTTATTTCTGTGAGTCGGAGAGCGCGCCCTCTCCGAATTTGAGCTGCTGGTGTAGGTAGTATGGGTCGCAGGCACAGAAGACCCTTGACTCCAAACGTCGGAATTCTCCGGCACGGGAGGGACCACAGGCTGCGATAACTTGACATGGAGTTCGGCGTGGAGAGTTCCCTCTGCATCAAGGAGCGTCAGCGAGCTGTAGAATGAGGAGTCAATAAGATAACGTAAATGGGAAATCGGATGAATATTGACGAACTCGTTGATCCAGTGGAGACGCATGGGCCCGTCATCCAGTCGCACCATGATCGCATTTTCGGGACCTGGTTGGAGCGCGCGCCCAACACAGCCAATAGGGATGGAAAAAACGGGTTCATTGTTATCCGAGACAGTGGCCTTATGAGAGTGTCCTCGGACGAGAAGATCCGCATCCACCCATGCCGGCGTGGATGGACTTGCTAATTCGAGCGCGAAAAGCCACCTATTTCCAGACAAACCTTCTCGCGTGCTTTCCATGCTCACAAGGAATTTGGCTGTCCAAATCCGCTCTGCATTCGACAGAAAGTCAGATGGTATGTCGTTCAGTGACGACAGAAAAGGCCTACCAAAAGTGATAAACTCGATTTTAATAAGCTTGGAAGAATTCATTCGTAACCGGAATCGCCGGACATTGACATGGGCGACGAATGCTCCAGAACCGTCCCGCGTTTCTTCCACGTTGACAGCGTCTCCTCCAGTAGGGCCCAAGAGCATACGATCGCTCATGGACAGTGCAGAGAGCCCCGGAAATTGCCAGAACAAATGTTGGAGGAGGGCGTTATTAGACGTCCACATGCACGCGAGGCGAATAGAATCGTTGGTCGTCTTCTTTAGTGACCCGGAGGCATTCAAAAGGGTGAATATAAGAGCATTCAAAGCATCGTCGTCGACTTCTGGTGATGTGGCGGGCCTATTGAGGATAGCCCAATACACCGGGATTTGTCCCTCGATGAGTGGTTCTTGTAAAAGGGCAGAGAAGTCCAGGTCGCAGTCCTTGCAAACTCGAGCGCACTTCGAGAAAACGGAGAGGCGTTCCTCATCAGAGGTAAGGCCACGAAAGAGTAAAGTGTGGATAGATGATCGGACACGCTCCCTCGCCTCTGCCTGCGCTGCAGTGTAGCGAGCCGCATTTTCGTCTGTTTCTCTTGAAAATTGCCCGGCGGCATCCTCCCCTGCAATCCGTACTACCTCTTCGCTGACCTTCCCAGCTGCTTGCTTTGTGCTTTGTGCAGTTGCCTTGCGAGACGATTTTAGTTTTAAAACAGAAAGTGGGTTGAAGGCCGAACGAGACTTGACGATGGGAGGATCTGGAGGTAGAGGAAGGAACGAGGGATTGACCTCGGACTGTGGCAATAATGAGGGGATGGGAGGGGTGAAGGAACTGGCACGTGATGATTGTTGAATTGGGGATTGCGAGCTAGATGATGGTCGCTCTGAAACGCTAAGACTTGAAATAGTCCTTTCTATCGGAATTGCAATCATCTGGATTCGGTGGTTGTGCAGGTAGCGTCGAGATGTTTCATGGTCATTCGGGAGCCGTGGAGGCGTCGGAGTGGGATCGCGGGAAGATAATTGCGGTGGAAAGAGAGCTTCCTCAGAAGCAGTTGGTGATGGTGGGGCGGTGTAGGGAGGAGGCGGCGCGGGGGATTGTCGAATGTGCAATTTGTTGGAAGAGTAAACGGACTGCACTGGCATGCTATGAGCATGTGTGCTTGCTTGATCGCTCCGCATGGGCAACTCTTTGAGGGTAAACCAGGTGGTGGCGATTGCTGGGAGGGTTTCAAAACTACGATACCGGGTCCCCGCATTTATATTTCACAAAAGGGAAATGTTTGGACCTTATCTACCCACGCAGAAATCAAGAGGCGATGGGCGGCTCCCACTTAGCGCTCGTTGTGAGGGAAATGAATCGGCCTTGGGTCCGGAATTGCGAACATATTTGACTCGAAAGAAGCCATCCAAAGTCATGGGGTATTAGCCAGGGGTGAATGGGGGAAGGTGGCTATGCTTGAGTGTTTAGAGTAGACTGTAATCGAGGTTTGGCCGTCCTTGAGCTGATGGCGGCGATGTGTCACGTCAAGCTGGAGAATGGAGTGTTCGGGGGACTGCCACCGCGGGAAGCATCGCCTGTCCCGAATTTGACTTATTATCGCCGCCATATGTTCACTGCTATCCTGACATATACTTACACACATTTCGACGGCGACTCTCTAGGAGACAACACTAATGGTTAATGCCAATAACGGCAGGCACATGGGGCAGACCAACAGGCACACTCAACTCCGACGCATCCCATTATGACACGACATGACATGATAATGATGATATTGACTCTTCAAGGGGCTACTACATGCACGGAAATGTATTTACTTCGCCTGAAGCGCCAGAACGCCGCGCATGGCTTATCAGCGTAACGGCGAATGTTCCGTGCGATTAGTACGTGGACCGTGACATACCACTGACATCAACACAAAGCAGTGCCCATTCACGGCGTTCAGCTCCTCTCTTCAGGCCAATTTCCCCGATTTGAAAGTGAGACGTATGATTCTCAATGCTGACTATCACATTCGTCTTTCCGCCTGCGACTGCCAATGCCGTACATATTACGGTACTACGCTACCCTTGCCACTGCACTGTAGGCCTCGTCTCGCATCGCCCAGTTCCAGATTCGATGTTTGGTCGCATATACTCCTCTAACTTCAGTGCCTGCCAGTCCGTTCAAGTCACCCGTTCGGATTCCATGAAGCACAGATGAGCCAGAGCGCTCTCAAAGAACCGAGACTTGGAGCATCGGTCCGGAATCCTGCGATTGGACGTACCGTATACACGGGCCACCGCTAGTACTGTACGTGTATATGCTAGACTTTCCTGTAAGTCTTTTTCTACAGTAGTCGTTTCAGCCGGCAACTCAATTTTTAAACTGCTGGTGACGCCACATGGTCATCATTACTTCCTCCAGGTTACTGTAAGGGTAGATTGCTGTGCTTTGATGTCGTACCTTCCCGTTTCACATCAGCAACCAAAACCGATCACGCATACAACCTAGAATTTCTCTTCAGTAGTTTTTTTTCTTTTTCGAACGCGAATTATGTTGCAATGACTCGTATTTCATCAGATCTCGCTAGGTCAGACCAAGACACGCTAGGATATTTCTTCAGTACGTTTCTCTTCGAACGCGAATTCACTGTGCAATGTACGCTGACTCGATAAGTGTTCGATCAGCCAATCTGCGCGTGAAGCGTCGGGAGACCGAGCGAAGGAGCACGGCAACGGGAGGCTATACCTTCTGCCATACCATGTCCTACAAACACTCCTACTCGATAAAACCTCACGAGTAAGCCAGTTGTTTGGGAAGCCATTGGTTTTGCTTCCCAAGCATCTACCTCATGGGTAAACACCTTACCCTGCTTGATGGAATCAGTCTGATATTGATATTTCGTTGTCAGACTATGATGTACCTGATTCCGGGGCCGCTCACTTTCACTGGTAGGGCTGCGGACAAAGCCAATTTGTAAGTCTCACGCTCACGGCCCATCGCTCTCCCGTTTCTTGAGTGGTTAGATGTTCTTACACAGGTCTATGAATGACGACTGTTTATTTTCAGAATTTCATGTACAGCTAGGCAAAAAAAGCGTTCCGAAGGGGCGAAAAAAAATCCAAAGCTTACACAATGTGACCTCCTCTCGGCTTCCAATTCTTTGACGGTGTTGTGACGCCCTGTGTGGGGACACTGTCGTTACTATGTAGCGTCAGTATTTCAGCGAATTGCGAATTTGCTGCGCTATTTCCTTATCCATGTTTTTAGCGGGCTCACAAAAGGTGTTATATGGGAGTACGTACAACTGCGGTGTGGGGAAACCAAGGTCGAATGGCTTCGCGTCGTCAATGCGACGGATTTGTTCGGAGAGAGTAAGATATTTAACGCCTGGATATTCTGCTTGAGATGCTCCACCTTCCGTTTACCGGCTATGGAGAACACACAAGGCGTTTTATGCAGAAGGTACGCAATAGCGAGTCGATACATCCGCCTAGTACAACTCTCGCTCACGCATTGTAGGGGGCTAACTCACCGGAAGTAATACTCTCCACACCGACATCCTTTGCCACCTTCTCGAGTATGGGGCACACCTTTCTCTCTTCCTCTGTACGCTCACAATTAGGACCAAAGGTCATGCGTCCTTTTCCTTTTCTCCAGTCTCGCGTCGGAGCGGATTTTCCCTGCCCAAGGACATCCCATGGCGCAAGCGCTAGTCCTCAACACGTGCCATCAGAATGATATCGTGCTCAAAGGACCGTTCGAGTACAACCCATTTTCCGTGATAGATTGAGAAGGGTAGTTGCCCTGACTACTCTTGTAACATATCCATGAGTGTGAGCCGTGGTCGCTGGAATAATGGAGTGCTTACTATGACGTTGTGCAGAAATAGTGCTATCCAATGACGTGCGATCGTAAGTTGAAGCTTTAGACCGGAGAACGGAGAACAAGCTTGATTGAGGCTCACTTCCTACTGGCGCTCTTTATCGACTTGATGATGGATTCATGGTACTAGCGCGGCACAAGTGCACGAAGTTATTCTAGTCCATGAAGTACTAACGCACGCTCAATTGGCACTTCCGGATCTAGGCGGGCGCTCTCTGACCCGCCGTTCCACGCTTACACTCAACAAATATTTGTTCTCGGAGTGCGCATATTTCCTGGATCATCTTCCTTAAGCTCTTACATCCCAGAATCACATGAGTCGGCCAATTTCGAGGATAGCTTGCACTTGTCGTTGTCAGATTCGCCCAGCGGATTTCCGAGTCGTATTGTACAGTAATAGTAAGCGCCTAACGGCCTACCTTGATGTTGATTTGTCAGTTTGTTCTCGCCCGCGTTATTGGAAACGGTACAGTACTCACGCATTGGTCACTTGTCGGAATGGTTAACTGTTCTCTCGATCCTCTGATTAGCCCCATTGTTTTCATTCCATCCATTATACGTATTTTAACTCCGGCCTCACGGCATCGTTCACCTTCAACAATCTTCCTTGGTAATGCCTTCAGTTAAAACGACGTCGTTCCCTTCCCACACCGCCCTCCGGTTTCCTGGGCGATGGGTTTCTTACACAGGTCTATGGGTCATGCCTCTTTATTGTAAAGATTTAGGATACTGTACAGTTACGCAAAAATGCGTTTCGAAGGAAAAGCAAAGTTTGAAGCGTACAACACCTCATTCTATCTCGGTTTCGAACTTAATTTTTAGACGGGGTTATGACGCCCTGTCCGGGTACAGGGTCGTAAGTATGTTGCATCAGGAATGGTCCCATACGCATATTCCTTGCGCTATCCCCCTATCCGTGTATTCAGCGAGGCGCACATGAGGCTCTCATATGAGGTACGTACAATCATGGTGAAAGGGAAACCAAGATCGATTGGCTTCGCGTCGTCAATGCGTTGGATTTGTTCAGGAGAGAGTGAGATGTCCAACGCCTGGATATTCTGTTTGAGATGCTCCACCTTCCGTCCGCCGACGATTGGGGAACACATAAGGCGTTTTGTGCAGAAGATGCGCAATAGCGACTGGTCAATACATCCGCTCAGCACAGCTCCCACTCATGCATTGTGAGGAGATAACGTACCCGAAGTAATACTCTCCACACCGACCTCCTTTGCGATCCCCTCGAGTACGAGGCACACCTTTCTCTCTTCCTCTGTGCGCTCCCAATCGGGGCTAAAGATCATGCGGCCCTTTTCTCCAGTCTCGCGTCGACGTGCCTCCTCCGCATCTGAGCGGATCTTCCCGCCTCCGAGGACGTCCCACGGTGCAAGCGCAAGTCCCTCAGCACGCGCCATCGGAATGATATCGCGCTCAAACGACCGTTCGAGTACACTCCATTTTCCCTGATAGATTGAGAAGGGGGTCTTTCCGTGGTCCCTTGCATATTGATTCGCCTTGGGCACCACCCATGCCGGGGTGTCTGAGATTCCCTGTTCATGCAGGGTCAGTATGGTTGTCGACTGAAGAGAAAAGGTAAGGTACCAGATAAAGCACTTTTCCTTGAGCGACCAGGTTATGAAGCGCATTCATAATCTCCTCGACAGAGGTGGTCCAATCCCACCAGTGCACGTACAAGATATCGATATACGAGGTGCGCAGTTTCTTGAGGGATGCCTCGACGGAGACGTGGAGTGACTTTGTGTGATTCCCAGAGTAATTCGCCTTGTTGGTGTATTCATCCTTGCCTCGCTTATAGTTGGTGGAGTACTAATGATAACATAAGCATATATAGGCGTGCAACACGAGGAACTCGACCTACCTTGGTTGCAATGACAAGCTGATCTCGGATGCCTCGCTTCTCAGCCCACTCGCCTATGAATTCCTCAGAGGATTCATCCTGACTGACATCGGATGTCAGCTATCGTAGAGAATTCCCGCCATTCAGGACGTACTAACTGTTCGCCGTGTCTATGAAGTTTCCCTGTTTTTTTTTTTTCAGTCAGCCGTCGTGTCACCAAGAAATGTGATAAGTTTTACTTACACCGAGGTCGAAGTACGCATCGAGGAGTTTGAAGGAATCCTCTTTATTCATGGAGCCCATTCCAGCTTCATGCCACTTGTCGCCAATGCTCATAGCACCCAGCTGGATGGGCGAGACGTGCACCCCGGCGAGAGGTGACAAAGTGCGATAACGAGCAAGCTTGGAGACTGGAGGTTTGGGGGTAAAAAAAGACAACATATCGAAGCCGAGACGTAGCCTGGGGCAAGTAATTCTTGGAAGATGAATTGACTGGTGACATTGTCGACTCTTGGCTTGGTATTTGTATCAAACGTACGGCAGGCGCTAGTACTTTTTAGGCGCCAAGATGCGCCCACGGGTCGGTCTCAAGTGGGTCATGAGATACAGTAGGGCGTAATATAATAAGGCAGCCGATGGAGTGACGAATGGCCACGGCGGCAGCGTAAACCCGAGCGGCAATCACGCTCACGACTCTACTAGCACTGCTGTACTCTATGTTGTCCAATCCTTCAGTTAACTTACGCGTGCCAGTGCCTATCACGCGATTATAAGTTTACGTCGAGAGTCACAATCTGAATAGGTTCAAGTTACTATACCTGCAAGCGTGCAGCGTCGACCTCTTCAGCAAGTCTGTGATCCAATTGAATTGAATGCGGCATCCATCAAGGGTCTGCAACGTAACGGCCTGGATGGCATGTGATCCCACATCAGTCATCTTCGACGGATACGACCCTATCCGCCGTTTGATAAGTCGCCGTTTGATAAGTCTGACTCAGGCTGTTGGACTTGCACTTCTGCGGGCATGGAATAGCTCTTCGCTTCGAACCTAGTCCGTCAAACGTATGACTCATTCACGCGGATTAACAATATTACCTGCGCGTTTCTCCCGTTCAATTATTGACATGATGATACAGTTTTTGTGCTGCGGCCATGTTTTGATGGTTCCTCTCATCAGAGTCATCACATACCTACGGTTGTTAGCCGTGGTGTTGTGGCGGTTTAACGTGTAACACCCACGACGTTAGAGACGTGCGAGCAGAGATTCGGTTCTCTTTTACGACTGTGCCGTCCGATCTTCGGGCCTCAGCTTTCCTCACGTGGTGCACGCTGGGGGCGACAGGAAGGCTGGGACGCATCGAGACACCCGGTGCGTGAGTACAGCACCGTCACTCTCGTCTCGTATCTAGTGCAGCAAAGGCGGCGTAACTGAAACTGCCTGCCTGGCAAGGTCCAGGTCCAGATTGCATTGCATCGGATGACCAAGACCATAAGGGGCACATGGTGTAGTTGGTTTATCACGTTCGCTTCGCACCTCGAAGGGCTCTGCGAAAGGTGTCCGGTTCAATTCCGGATGTGTCCACAGAAATGACTCTTTTTTCCCCTTTTCTTACTTGAACATTTGTCCCGAGTTTACATTTATTTGCTACGTTTGTCCTCGGCCATGCATACGCAGGAGGGCCTTCTTCAACCCACAGACTTGGGACGGTTTAAGACTTGACCGGTTGACCAGCTTGACCTTTCGATCTGCGTGTCTCTAGGCAGTTTTGCAATGTCAATCCAAACCATGAGTCTATATCCTATTCTGCTTTCTTATAGAGTATACGTTGCTGCTTCCTCTGCGCTACTACACCTTCCTGTAAATTAGCTGGCCTAATTAATTTCCCCTACGACACAGCCATGCAACCTGTCATCAGTGTTACTGCTCCTACACCTCCAGATCTTAAACCTACTGTGCACGGCCGCATTTTCAGAACGACGACCTTCTCCGCTGACGCAGCACTCTTCGACATGGTACGCCGATTCCATAACGCATTCATGCGTGCACTGAATCAGCCATGCATGTCCCATATGGGATCCAGGACGGAACCCTTACAGATTCCATCGCAGCAGTCGAAGCGGCATGGAGCAAAGTGGCGCGCGAAATCGGCGCGGAACCCGCGTTCGTGATTGCGGCGACGCATGGCAAGCGCGCCATTGACAATCTCGCGCGTTTCAAGCCACATCTGCGCTCGCACAAGATGGAATTTGCTGTGGAGGAATTCGAGCGGTCTATACTCTTCTACGCCGATGCCTACGAGCATCGGCACGCGGCGTGCACCTCCTCGTCCTCGCTCCTGTCCGACTCCGACTCCGACCCTGACTCATACCCCGGCTATGGTGCTAGTCCGGGGTACAGCTTGCTGGACAATTCGTCTGTATCATCGCTAGTGCCAAGCGCCGTGGCATCGACGGGACAGCCCGTCACCGGGTCCGAGTCTCCGGGAGGGCTCGCGGACGAGCTTGCGGCTGCTCTCAGCATCGCGAATGGGGTTAGATCGAACGAGTGGGAGCTCGAGCTCGAGGCTGCAGAAGTGGATCGCGCTGTGCGCATCCTGCCGGGCGTCAAGGCGTTACTCGAGTCAATTCCGGAGGGTCGCTACGCCGTTGCTACGTCAGGGGCGAAGACATACGGTGCGTTACGTTTCCTTCCTCTCGTTCCCCTGAGGCTTCGGTCGCGACTGGGCTGACAGGTGGAATACATGAACAGCACATGGTTGTCTTGCCCGAGTGGGCATTGTCCCGCCCAAAGTGACGATTACGGCGGACGACTCACGACTCCGTGCTGGCAAGCCCGCGCCAGACCCGTTCCTCCTCGCTGCTGAGTGCCTTGGCTATCAAGCCTCGCAATGCGTTGTCTTTGAAGATTCACCTAGTGGGATAAAGGCTGGTGTTGCGGCTGGTGCCATTGTTGTCGCTGTGTGCACGAGTCACTCGCGCAAACAGATCGAAGAGTGTGGCGCCCACTTTGTGGTGGAGAACTTGGAGGATGTACGCTGTGAGGTGATGGAGACGGACGAGGGAACCCGCCTGTTGTTTACAGTGGAACATTGAGTGTGTATGGGCGCGGCGCGGGTCCGAGTCACATACTGTATAAGTGGACTTCGATGCAATACGAAGGATTTTGAAACCATGTTAGTCCTGGCTGAAATCCGCCAAGCTGTTTGTGATCACACCCGGACAAAGGAGGGCAGAGCAGTGTTTAACGTTTTGAGTTACTACCGCGGCGCGGCGCGGGCCGAGTTGCCAACCAAGCTTTTCGGTTTCGCTCTACAACACGGGCGATGGTTGCGAGTCGATCTTGCATTCTGCGCACTCGGATCGGACACGCCGACTTGATGGCCCAAGCTTGATTTTCTCCACGTCGACTCGCGCCTCGCGCGGCCGCGGCACGCGGGGGCTCCTTTGGGTTTCTCCCGGGTCTTACTTTCAGCACGATTACACTTGACAATCCTCGGGGCTAAAGTGGTTTCAGGGTCCGAACCCGCGACTGTGACTTCCAGTTGATGCAGAAGCCAGGCTTAGCTGACGTAGCCAGTGAAAACCCGCTTCGATCCGCTTGACCGCTTCTAACTTACGACAGACGGCTCAAATTGTCACCTTGTCATCGTTAGCGGGGATACTTCATCACTGCTTCAACTGTCTATGCCGTTTCTTTCTATATGGCCACAATTTTTCCACGGTGTACTGTGACGGCAACAATCTGCCAAATATACTCGCATCTTCAGGTTAGCAAATGAAAATGCCGTAGTTTTCCAACTGTGGTGCCGCCAGCTGTCTGATTGTACGTATGTTGAACATGCCGTGATCTTACTAATCTTTGCTTCTCTGGCTTCTTGTTAACCCTATTGATTGCTATCAAGAGGCCTACGTGATCCGCGGTCCTGTCTATCCATGTTTAGGGCATCTACGTGTCTCAAGAACATTATTGTAATATGGTCTTATATCACAATCTCATTCTCTTCTCGATCTACCATTTACCTCGCCGTGCTGTGATTATGCCAGTGACCTTCTTGGCGTTAACTCTTGATATTCTTGTTTTCGTGTTTTCTCTTGCTGCATTCTCTACCATTTATGACTATCAAAGAAGACGGGGGCTACCATATCCTCCTGGGCCTCGACCGCTTCCTTTAATTGGCAATCTACTTGATATCCCAAAGGAGTTCTCCTGGCTCACATACAGTCAGCTCTCAAATAAACACGGTATGATCTGTTTTGCTGCAGGAGAACCATTGACAGAAGGAATAACCGCGCATTGGCAGGGGATATCTTGTCTTTCCGCGTCTTTGGCAGAGTCATCGTCGTGTTGAATTCTGTCAAAACAAGCAAGGATCTCCTCGAAAGGCGTGCCGACATCTACTCTGATCGCCCTGTGCTTCCGAGCGCTGAGATGTATGTGTTCTCGAGCTAGGTCTTAACATATAGCGTCTGATAAAGTTAAGGATGAAATGGGAATGGATTGTCACATTCCAAAAATACACCGAGTCTTTCCGTCTATCACGCAAGCTGCTTGATCGTAGCCTTCGGCCTGCGACTATAGCGGCATATCATCTTCTGCTAGAAACGAATGCCCATAATTTCCTCCACCAGGTATTCGCAAACCCGGATGAGTTGGAGGCTTACCTCTATCAGTTCGTAGCATTCCTCTGACGCCGCCTGTTTCTCTAACCACTGTTTTCTAATTATCCAGTATGTCAGGATCGCTAATGTTAGCCATGGGGTATGGTTATGAAGTCAAGGGACTTAGTGACCAGAAAATCAAGGTTGCTAGAAAACTGGCACAACTTATTAGTGAAACAGTCCTACCAGGTGCCTTACTCGTCAATGACCTCCCCTTCTGTGACTATACTCTCCGGTATTGAGCAAGTTCAGCGCTCATACATAGTACTAGTACAGTACATCCCTGAATGGCTTTCCTGGTTTAGCTATAAGCCACTCGCTCGTTTTGGCTACAATATAGGACAAGAGGTTATACGTGGACCTATGGAATTCGTCAGAGAAGCTATCGTAAGTATTAGGGTATTCAAAGATGTTTGAAAGTTCACCCGTTATTAGCTCAATGGCACTGCTCAACCGTCGCTTGCTCTTGAGAATCTACAAGAGGTGGAGAAACTCGAGAAAGCAGAGCGCGAAAAGGCGGAGGAAGTGATCGCTAGGGCTCTAGGGTCGCTGGATCTAGGTTTGGTGATATATTAATGCCTGAGATATTGCTGATGAAAGTCTCCTTAGCCGGAACTGAAACGGTACGCCGCTAAGCAGATATTTACAGAAAGCTATACTAGCTCTTAAAAATACTCCTTTTCAGACGGCTTCTTCCTTGATGTCGTTCTTCGTAGCGGCCTTACTTCGTCCGGAAATCCAGACCATAGCTCAGAAGGAACTCGATGCGATTACTAGGAGAGAGCGATTGCCGACTTTTGAAGACCGTTCAAGGTTGCCATTTGTCGATGCAATATGCAAGGAAATTCTAAGGTGGAGGCCGGTCGTGCCTATGGGTGAGTTACTAAGAGCACTCCCCTCGCCTACCCAATAGCATGACGATCCGCAGGTGTACCGCATGCAACCACAGTGGATGACGTTTATGACGGTCTCTTCATCCCCAAGGGTTGGTATTCCCAATGTACAACTCTATTTTGCTGTTGGCTAATCTGATTTTAGGTTCGATGGTGATGGTAAACCTATGGTGCGATATTCTTCATATTCGCCCCCGCTAGCCTTCAATATTTTGTAGGGCGATCCTTCATGACCCAGTCGCGTTCCCAGAACCAGACTCCTTCAAACCAGAACGGTTCATCAACCCAGATGGAAGCTTCCGAGATGATCCGGTAGTGTCAACAATATTTGGATTTGGAAAGCGGATCTGCCCCGGCAGACATTTAGCCGACGCCATGATGTTTATTGTTATCGCCTCCTTTCTCTCTGTTTTCAACATAAAAAAAGGCAACGACACTGATGAAGGGCCAGATACGTACCCATACACGGGCACTGCCGTAAGGTGCGATCATTCCGTCTCATTGATGGTGTAGGAGACTTGGAGAGCTGACTACTGACTTTTCTTGTTAGCGTTCCATGCCCTTTCACCTATTCCATCGTCACAAGAGATAGAAAGGCGGAAGAGCTCATTGTTGCCAGTGTCTAGACGCGACTCGGATGAGCCATCTGTTTTCCTTGTATTCTATTTCCTCGCAAAGGATATACTACGTAGCGCGTGTTAACATTTCTGGATCTGACATGGGAGGTGCTGGTGTGCTGGTGGTTGTGCGGTGAAGAGGCACACACCGGCGGCAATTTCCGCCCGGACTCAGTTCGGCTTGCGAGCTGGCTTGGAGTGAACCGAGCCGTTGGTCTCCTCATTAATATTCATGTCGTGTGCTTATCTCGTGTTCCGTTTTATTACAAGGGTTGCATTGTGCTTGATAGTGTGCCAGGCGTTGGTGGGTAATCAGACTGTCTGACCAATCTGGTTATACTGAATGTCAGAGTGTAATGTGTTACCCCGACTTCAAATACCCCAAGGACAGGACCGTAACGCGAACCAACACTTCATAAGATGTTCCGATGGTAACATTACTTTTCGGCAACATGCGTGGTTATCGCAATCCGCAGTGCAGTAGAAACGTGGTACTTAGACATCCCTTCGTCGTCAGCAATAATCCGCGATAGCGCCAAAGAACTTTAGGCTTACTTGCAACATGATATTCAGAAGGGTGATCTGGGCGGGCCTCGCAAGTGATATGAGCTGCACCGCAGCAGACGTGATGAGCGACCCAGCCGACTGAATGTCAGGATGCATGCGCGGTGCCTCGGACTCGAGGCTAAAAGTTGAATCCGGACAAGGGAGGGTGAGAGTGTTGGTAGATAAGTCCGCTTCAATCTGTTCAATCGAAGACTGTATGATGTTGACGAGGGCTTTCAACTCGGCCAATGCGTCTCGCGACACCCTTAAATGGCAAGTCAGGCACTTGACATCGACGGTATATGCACGGCGTACCCTGCGGGATGATTCTGGGCGATGGATGCTGCCGCCGATCGAGAATACAAAGGAGTTGACAGTAGCAATCCTTGAGTGTTAGGGAGACGACCCGGAGATAGCGAGGTTGGGACAAACGAGAAAATACATTCTCGATTTTGCTGCAAATTCCGGATAGGAATGTTGAGACGGAGCGGGCCTAAATATGACGAGACATGTAAACGACGGAGTTTCAGAGAGTTTCTTTTGTGGAGTCGTAAGAAGAACCGACTAGGATCTGAGAGAGAGAGACATTGTTGTATAACAAGTCCATTGTTGCGCTCGATGATTTATACATTTCTGGCCGGGCATGCAGATAGCCTGAGAGAATCTAACGCTCAGAAGCTTCTAATTATGAGAAGCACAGAGTCTGCCTTGATCTGAGTCGATCAGACAGCTGAGCATGAGGCACAGGCATTAGGAGCTGGATCTATCGTAGTAACTGTAGCACGGCCGAGTGTCGCGCTTGTGAGTTCGGGAAGGACAGAGATAAAAGGGGAAAGGTCAACGTTCGACGAAAGGATAGGACGCATGTCGGTTCATTTGCTCGGGAGATTGTCCAGTGCCCTCGGGTCGAAGAGGCTGAAAAGGGGAGGAAAATGGGAAAGCACGCAAAAAGGTAGAAAAAGTGAGTCGCCAAGGGGAAAACTGGATTGCAAGTGTCCGGTAGTGCGCCTATATACATAGTCTGTCACTCCTTACAGTGACTGCCGGATTTCTCTTTTCTCTTTTACTTGTCATCCGTTCCTCTTTGATCCGTCATCCATTTCTTTGACCTGTTTTACCCTACTTTCATCCTTAGTCTCAATCTCTTTACACCTCGATCATACCTTACTCACCACTTGTTCATTTCCCTTTAACATGTTTTCGCGCTTGTCCTCCTCGTGCATCGAACGCGACTTGCCCTACGATCGTACGAGCTCGTGCCCTCGCTTATCCTCGTACCTTCTAGTACTGTAGTACCGTGACCGTAAAAGTAAAGAGAGCATAAAAATCGTGACCGTGACGAGTGCACTCGGACCGACGGGACCGATCGCACTTCGGCGTTCCCACTGCCAGTGGCGCCGTAGTAATTACGAAGTCTTGACACGCGATAGTCACTAATTTTCGCCTTTCTTCTTCAATTATCGTCAATACCATCCCTCCCTACCCGAATCCGAGGACCTTCTCCTGAAGCCGGCTCCGAGTCTTCAATTTTCGTCCGCGGTAGCGCCAAATTACTTTAACGCGAAGCACACCAAAGTACTATAGTATCCTTCTTCAACTGTCGACATATCGTCGCCCCCCTATCCGACAACCTTCATCTGAAGCCGACTGGGATTAATTAACGCAAGCTAGGGACGACAAAGTAGCATCCTATGGCATCATTGATCATATGACGTCCCAGCGACCTTTTATGTCAAGATGTCAAGCCTGAGGCTTTGAGAATGTTATGTGATTTTATGCGAAAATTCGATAGCTTTTCCAACAACAGCCCAGTCGACCCTCCGATTGTACGTTATTGAAAACATGCTGTAATCGTATCTTTGCTTTGCAGATCTGGCCCGGGTTTTCGTTATTCTGCGTAGCCTATATAATTACGGTGAGTAGTATATGGGCTATCACATCACCCCCCTTCAAAAAAAAAAAAACTCGTGCTGTGATCATGCCGACGGTTTCCCTTGTGTTAACTATCGATATTCTTGTCCTCTTGTCCTCAATTGCTGTATTCTTGGCCATTCGTGACTATCAAAAGAGACATGGGCTCCCATACCCTCCTGGTCCCCGACCGCTTCCTGTAATCGGCAACCTCTTTAATGTACCAAAGGAGTACTCCTGGCTCACATATACTCGACTCTCCAAGAAATATGGTAATGTTTATGTTTATTTTGCGATAAAGTGACTCCGAGCCCTGACAGAAGGGATGGCAGGCGATGTCTTATCTTTCCATGTCTTTGGTAAAGTCATAGTCGTATTAAATTCTCTCAAAGCAAACAAGGATCTCCTCGAAAAACGTGCTGATATATACTCTGATCGTCCTGGGATTCCGATAATTGAAATGTACGTCTCTCCGAATCGAGTTTTCACGCATGATGTCTCACTAAGTCTAGGATGAAGTGGGACTGGATGGTGGGATTTGCAAAGTACACCGATTCGTGGCGTTTGGCACGCAAGCTACTCGACCGTAGCCTTCGACCTGCGACCATAACGAAGTATCACTCTCTGCTGGAAACGAAGGCCAATTATCTTCTCGCTCAGGTGTTAGCAAGTCCAGACGAGTTGGAGGATCACCTCACTCAGTTCGTACCATCCCTTAGGTGCCGCTGATTATTCCAACAATCATCATCCCAACTGTTTAGCTTGTCAGGATCTTTCATCTTAGCTATGGGGTATGGTTATGAAGTAAAGGGTCCCAATGACCCGAAAGTCAAAACTGCTAGAAATTTGGTACAAATGTTGAGTGAAACAATACACCCAGGTGCCTTTCTCGTCAATGATCTTCCGTTCTGTGAGTGTTCTCTTGGTATTAGGGAAGTTCGACGCTCATTATTATTACACTAGTGCAATACATTCCTGAAAGCTTCTCGTGGTTAAGTTACAAGCCGTTCATCCGCTATGGTTACAATATGGGACAGGAGGCCTTACATGGACCGATTGAATTTGTCAAAGAATCTTTAGTGAGTATTTGGGCGTTCCAGGAGATGTTTGGCGGCTCACAGATTGCCAGCTCAATGGGACTGCTCAACCGTCACTTGCTGTCGAGAATTTGCAAGAGACTGAGAAACTGGGGGGACCAGAGCGCAAAAGGGTGGAAGAAATAATCGCCGGAGCTCTAGGATCGATGTACCTAGGTAAGTAGTATATCAGCACCAGAAACATGATAATGAAACTCTTCTAGCCGGAACTGACTCAGTATGTGGCCGGGCAGATAATTGAGACTATGCCTGCTCATGCGAGTTCTTGTCTAAGACAACTTCTACCGTAATGGTGTTCATTGTAGCTGCTTTGCTTCACCCAGGAATCCAGAAGGTGGCGCAGGAGGAACTCGATACAGTTACTATGAGAGAGCGACTGCCAACTTTTGAAGACCGCCCGAGGCTTCCATTTGTTGATGCGATATGCAAGGAAGTTATGCGGTGGAGGCCGATCACACCCCTTGGTGAGTTACTACCAAGCAACTTACCTCACCCACGCGAAAGTGTGACGACGGATAGGTATGCCGCACGCAACCACAAGAGATGACGTCTACGAGGGTTTTTTTATCCCCAAGGGTTGGTATTGTAATGTGCAAATCTATTTGGTTCTTGGCTGATCTGTATTTCAGGTGCGGTGATGGTGATGAACATATGGTGCGATATCTGCCCATATATTTCCAGCTTAACTTCAACCCTTTTGTAGGGCTGTCCTTCATGACCCTGCCATGTATCCGGAACCAGATTCTTTCAAACCGGAACGGTTCATCAATTCGGATGGAAGCTTGCGTGACGATCCGGTGGTGACATTACTATTTGGATTGGGAAAGCGCATCTGTCCTGGGAGGCACTTAGCCGATGCCACGATATTTATTGTTGTTGCTTCTTTGCTCTCTGTTTTCAATATCAAGGGGGATGGCACTAAAGGAGGGCCTGATGTGTACCCATTCACGGGTAGCGGCGTCAGGTACGGTAATCGAATCTCTTTAGTCGATGGCATGGGAGAAATTCGGAAGGCTGACTGCTGGCGTTTCCTCCCTAGTCGTCCGTACCCTTTCGCCAGCTCGATTACCCCAAGGGACAGAAAAGCGGAAGAGCTTATCCTCGCCAATTCCCAGGTTCCATGAGCATTTCAGGTTGTTTGTTTATCTCTTGTCCGATTATATTATATGGGACCAATGTGCGAGGTGTTAGTGGATGCGCAGCTCATCGTATCATAATAAAATTCAGCGTGTAACCTCGACTTCAAACAACCCAATGACAGGACCGTAACGTGACTCGACGTTCCAAAGGATGTTCTGATAGGTTCCAAAGGTATTCTCTCTGACTTTCAAGGAAAGGAACAGTCACCGGGGCTGATACATGTGGATGTCCGTCTTGCGATTGGTGCAATCATGATGTGACGGCGATGCCGGGCGCCGATGCGTTTGAGAAATTAAAGTTGCACTTTTCAGTGGCATACGGACACAACCGTGACAGCTGAGAATGGGCCAATGTAACGGAGAAATCTTGAATATCATGATACTCACCCTGTGATGTAGGACATTTTCAATTTGTTTGGTATGTACTGCCATGCGTGGACTGAGGCAGCCGCGCACTCGGACCGGACACGCCGGCCACCGGGCTGATCTCTCCGAGGATCTCACTCACGTCGCACCACGACCCGAGCCAGCTGTGCTTGTGTCTTTCCGGTTCTCGTCACCATCGATATCAGCACTATTCCCTGTTTCTCCTCTTGTTATTGTTGTTCCCCTTCAAACGGCCAAATATGCTCAGACCCACTCACTATTGGTTGTGGGGTTCAAATACGTGACTCCAGTTGATCCAGAACTCGACGCCACTGCCAGGCGAGCATGTCCACTGAACCGAGACCATCTGCACTCCGAGTAGGAGTTTCAACGATTGGGGCTAACCACCGATAAGGATAACTGAGTACTTGATGATTATCCATTCACAGGCTGCGACTCGACGCCACTGCCAGGCGAGCATGTTAACTGAACCGAGACCATCTGCACTCCGAGTAGGGGTTTCAACGATTGGGGCTAACCACCGATAAGGATAACTGAGTACTTGATGATTATCCATTCACAGGCTGCGGCGTAAGGTAAGTTTATTGCGTATCCTTGGAGGTACGGGAGAAATCCGAAGAGCTGACTGCTGGCCTTCTCTACTCGATGTGAAGTTTCTTCAAGTTATATAGCTACCATGTCAGTCAGGGCCATGGGTTAATCCCCATTTCCTCACTGCCTCGCCATCATTCTAACTTGCGCTGTTGTTATGTCTGTGGTTTTCCCGACAGTAGTCCTTGATATTCTTGTTCTCGTGTCTTCACTTGCTGCATTCTTCGCCATTCGTGGCCATCAAAGGAGACGTGGGTTTCCTTACCCTCCTGGTCCACGACCGCTTCCTTTAATTGGCAACCTCCTTGATATCCCAAAGGAGTTCTCCTGGCTTTCATATACTCACCTCTCGAAGAAGCACGGTATGGTCTACTGTATTCTGCAGTAAGGGGGTTCCTAACAGGACCGATGGGTACAGGGGACGTTTTATCTTTCCGCGTCTTTGGTACAGTCATAGTCGTGTTAAATTCCATCAAAGCAAATAAGGATCTTCGCGAAGGACGTGGTGATGTCTATTGTGATCGTCCTGTGATTCCGATCGTCGACATGTATATCTTTTCGAGCTGAGCACTCACGCGTGGCATCTGATTAAATTTTAGGATGAAGTTGGAATGGCTTTTGGTATTTTCAAGATACAACGAGTCTTTTCGTCAGGCACGCAAGCTACTTGACCGTAGCCTTCGACCGGCGACCCTAGCCTTGTATCGTCCTGTGTTGGAAATGAGGGCCCGTAATCTCCTCGCTCAGGTGTCAGCAAACCCAGATGAGCTTGAGGCTCATCTCAATCAGTTCGTAGGATTCCTATGATGCCACCGATTTCATTAAATAGTGTCCCAACTATCCAGCCTGTCAGGATCAATAATCTTAGCAATGGGGTATGGCTATGAAGTCAAGGAGCTCAATGACCGGAAAGTCCAAGCCGCTGGAAAATTGATACAAGTGGTAAGCGAAACAGCCCTCCCAGGTGCTTTGCTCGTCAATAATCTTCCATTCTGTGAGCCTTATGTGTTGGTATCATGAACAACTTCAGTTCTTATTCATGCTAGTACGACACATCCCTGAATGGGTTTCATTGTTGAGCTATAAGCCACTCGCCCGCAATGGCTATGATATAGGACAGGAGGTCTTACACGGACCAATGGAATTCGTCAAAGAATCTATAGTGAGTAATGGGGCGTTTGAGAATATTCAAAATCTCATTTTGTTAGCTCAAAGGCATTGCACAACCATCGCTTGCTCTCGAAAGTCTGCGCGAGACGGAGAACCTGGAGGAACCGGAACGCGGAAAGGCGGAGGATTTGATTGCTAATGCTCTAGGGTCGATGTATTTCGGTGAGCGATACATCGAAAACTGAGATATGGTTTATAATGCTCTCCTTAGCCGGGACTGACACGGTATGCGGCCAAGCAGATATTTGAGAACATGGCCAACTCAGAAAGTCCTCCTTTTCAGATGGCACTTACCTTGCTGTCATTCGTCGTAGCGGTCTTACTTCGTCCAGAAATCCAGAAAATGGCCCAGGAGGAACTCGATACAGTTACCAGGAGAGAGCGACTGCCGACGTTCGAAGATCGCCCAAAGTTGCCATTTGTCGATGCAGTGTGCAAGGAAGTTATGAGGTGGAGGCCGGTCGCTCCCCTTGGTGAGTTACTACTGAGCACTCACCTCATCTACGCAGAAATCTGACGATCCACAGGTGTACCCAGCACAACTACAAGAGATGACGTCTATGAGGGTTTCTTTATCCCAAGGGTTTGTACTCTCGCATGCATGTCTATCTCTGAGTCGTTGGTTAATCTGTCATTTTAGGTGCGGTGGTGATAACGAACACATGGTGCGATATCTGCACTGTTTTTCCCGACTGGTTTCAATTGAACCTTTTGTAGGGCTGTCCTTCATAACCCTGTCACGTACCCAGAACCGGATTCTTTCAGACCAGAACGATTCATCAACGCAGATGGAAGCTTGCGTGATGATCCAGTGTTGACATCAGCATTTGGACTCGGAAAACGGATCTGTCCCGGGAGACACTTGGCCGATGCTACGATATTTATTGTTGTCGCTTCTTTGCTCTCTGTTTTCAACATCAAGAAGGATAACAGCACTGATGAAGGGCCTGATGCATATCCATTCACTGGCAACGGCGCAACGTACGGGTTTCTCATCTCATTAACAGCACGGAAGACCCGAAGGCTGACCG
Source organism: Russula griseocarnosa (assembly GCA_022884055.1). Lineage (NCBI taxonomy): Eukaryota > Fungi > Basidiomycota > Agaricomycetes > Russulales > Russulaceae > Russula > Russula griseocarnosa. Next base: position 497,048 of record JAGKRU010000005.1, read on the forward strand.
CTAGCATTTACCTCCCTACGATAGTCGTCCGTGCCCTTTCACGTGCTCCATCACGCCGAGAGATAAAATGGCAGAAGAGCTTATCCTGGCCAATCCCCAGGTTTCATGATCTGTTCAGGTCGTTTGTTCTCTATCGTGCGACTTTTTTAACAAGTGCTGTGCTGTGTTGTATGTAGTAGATATCGTCTATCTAAGAGTTATTGTGTTATGGGACGTTGCCGTGTTGATGACTCCAAAGCACTCATTCAGGTCCGAGTCGGCTCTCTTATGTAACCTCACAGCTGTCTAATCACAAGGTATGTTTTATGACCGCATGATCACTCATCACACGTGAGTTAAATCGTAGAGATGACTTTCAAGGGAGTAAGGGGCACCCGTCCAAAGCAGTTGTCAACCTTGCCATCTGTGACGATAAGGTGGTTTAGGTATGTTGCATTTGGGCACAAATTAGCGGAGCAGTAGTTGATACTTGATACATAGCGGGGCCAGTGGGAGTCTGGGAGTCGGAAAGAGCTCATCGTGAACATGTCAACGCTCACATGTGATTATTCACCCCGGGCCGTTCTTGTTTTGGGGACGCCCTCCTCACTTCCTATTGCAGTAGTACAAGCTACTTTTACGGTAGCCCCAAACAATTTGCAGATAAAACCCAACTCGTACGATAGCTAAACGTTAAGACTCAGCTCTTTTCCTTAGGAATGACGAACGTTACCGATGCACCGCGGATGGCGTACTACCCCTACACCATGGCACAAATCCACCTCCCCTCCTCGCCAAATGCTGGAACGTTTAGGATATTGGGGTAGTTCAACGATCCGAACATTCTGAACGTTCACGCATTCAAGGTGTGGACGCGTCAAAGGCGATCAAAACTCCTATAGACCCTTGTGCTGTCATAGACGCGGGATCACAGTGGAAGGTCTTGGCCCCGGCGGGGCCAAAAGTAAGTGTCGACAACTGACATATTGCCTAGGGAACCTCCCGGATGTAATCACAAACCCGATCATCGAGATCAAAACATGTGCTCGGTTTTTGGCCGTCTCAACGTCAACTAAAAACCGTGCTCATGTTTTGAACGCGTGATAGGCGGCGCTTTCACCAATCGAAAGGCATGCTCGCGCTGCGGGCCTAATTACTTTTCCTGTCTTAATGTGTGCTGGATCATCGTCAAGAGTGGCACTAATATCGATTAAAGGTGCATAGGTATTATTATAGTCGGTACCACGTGCAGCGGCGAATGCGGCTACAGCAGGCAGAGCTGCAGAGTGTCGAATGCATCTTCGAGCTGTGGTAATAACACAGCCTCTGGAGTTCCAGTGCCAGTAGGGTCTAGTAACTACTCCTGACGCTAACATATTCGTTATCCTGCTCCTCGTCTCATCTGTCTCTTGTCCCCTTGCTCGGCTAGTCCCGCGTCCCTACCATCAAATCTCATCCATGTCTAGTCTTCATCCACGAGTCACTTACTAATAGCCTACTAGTAGAATGTAAGTGAAAAGTGGTCCTGGATGCAAGGCTAAGTTCTATAATCCAGAGTACAACAGCACATGCAGAGGAACCCCCGAGACCGACGATAGGAAGGTCAGACATATACATGGGCGTGAGGGACTTGAAATCGCACATTCTGCGAGAAACGTGGCAGGTGGCATCACAGCAATGGGAGAAAGGGAGTCATGTGACGCAGAGAAAATGGTCCCTTGCGCAGCCCACAATCTTTCCCGTTTAGCCCGCACGCACGTGAACCTCCCACATGGAACACCTTTCATAGACCAACTTGATGAGATACTGAATGGGATAACGACGTCACGATAGATAAGCCTGGGAGTTTTCCTTCACCCATTTTCGTTTATTTCACTACTCTATAGACAAGTTCCCTTCCTCACAAGTAATGTACAAAGATATCTCTACTCCATATCATCGCAATCACATACTTGTGGTCTTAACAAAACATGAAATCATAAACGGGGTGCAGCTGTGTGTTTACCTATCTCCAAACTTGACCCTTCCAAAATCCGGAGTGAAATTAAAGCTGTGGAGCACAGAATCAAGAACATTCAATCTGCGTAATTCGTCATGCCTGGGCAACGGCGGTGATAAGCTCTTCTGCCCTTTTATCCCTGGGGGTGATGGAGCAGGTGAAAGGGCACGGAACGCTAAGAATAATAGGGTCAGCGGTTAGCTCTCCGAGTTTCTTCCCGCGCCACAAACGCGACACGATGATCGCACCTTAGGCAGCTGCCCGTGAATGGATATGCATCAGGCCGTTTATCAGTGCCTTTTCCCCGAAAATTGAAAACCGCGAGTAAAGAAGCGACGACGATAAATAGCGTGGAATCGGCCAAGTGTCTACCAGGGCAGATCCGCTTTCCAGATCCAAATGCTATCCACAACACTGGATCATCCATGACGCTTCCATCTGGATTGATGAACCGTTCGGGTTTGAAGGAATCTGGATCTGGGTACATGACCGGGTCATGAAGGACCGCCCTACAAAAAAAGTTGGAGACAAGCGGAATAGACAAATATGGGGTACGTATCGCACCATACGTTCATTGCCACAATTGCACCTAAAAATACGGATTAGCCATCAGGAAAAACAGATCTATTCGCTAGGAGTACCAACCCTTCGGGATAAAGTAGCCTTCATAGACGTCATCTTCTGAGGATGCGTGGGGCATACCTGCGGATCGTCGATTCGTCATATGCGTCTGCTCGGATGGGGTTAGTAACTCACCAAGGGGAGTAATCGGCCTCCATCTTGTAATTTCCTTACATATCGCATCGATATATGGCAACCGTGGGCGATCTTCGAACGTTGGCAGTCGTTCTCTCATAGTGACAGCATCGAGTTCCTCCTGTGCCTTCTTCTGGATTTCTGGATGAAGTAAAGCCGCTACAATGAATGTCATTACGGAATTAGATGTCTGGAGACAGGGACATCGTTTCAGTTGGCATAGTCTCGCATGTCTGCTCAGCCACATACTGTATCGTTCCCGCCTACGGAGAGCTTTGTTAATCATATCTCGTCACAGAAATAGTAACACGCACCTAAATCCATCGAACCAAGAGCTCTCCCAATGATTTCCTCCGCCTTTTCGCGCTCTGGACCCTCCAATTTCTCCGTCTCTCGCAGATTCTCAAGAGCAAGTGACGGTTGGGCAGTCCCATTCCGCTAGCAAAGAGTGAGCTTTCAAAAGCCCTTAAACGCCCAAGTACTCACTATGCTTTCTCTGACAAATTGCATCGGCTCGTGTAAAACCTGCTGTCCTATATTATAGCCATGGCGAGCGAGTGGCTTGTAACTCCACCATGGAAGCCACTCGGGGATGTGTCGAACTGGTGCGAATGAGCGCCAACAACATCTACCCGATACTAGAGAACACTTACGGAAAGGGAGATCATTGACAAGCAAGGCACCCGGAAATGTCAATTCTCCGGCAAGGTCTACCAATTTTTTAGCGGCGCTGACTTTCCGGTCATTGAGCCCCTTTACTTCGTAACCGAACCCCATCGCCAAAATCAGCGATCCTGACAGGCTGAACAGTTCGAACAATTTTTAAATGAGCCGACGGGAATTATCGGAATACAGTACTACGAACTGATGGAGATGAGCCTCAAGCTGATCTGGGTTTGATAACAACCGATTGAGGAAAACATGGGCCTTTGTTTGCATTAGAGGGCGATAACCTGCAACAGCCGCTGGTCGAAGGCTACGGTCGAGCATTTTGCGTATCAGACGCCAGGACTCGGTGTATCCTGAAAACGTCACAATCCAGCCCCATTTCATCCTAAACATCATCAGACGCCAGGCATGCGTGAATGCTCAGCTCGAGAAAACATACATCTCAACAATTGGGATCACGGGACGATCAGAATATATATCACCACGTTTTTCGAGGAGATCCTTATTTGCTTTGAGGGAATTCAACACGACTATGACTTTACCAAAGACGTGGAAAGACAAGACATCGCCTGCAATTCCTTTTGTCAGAGTCGCTTTACCGCCAATATACAAATACGCCATACCATGCTTCTTCGAGAGCTGGGCATATGAGAGCCAGGAAAACTCCTTTGGGATATCGAAGAGATTACCAACGAGAGGGAGCGGTCGTGGACCAGGAGGATACGGGAGTCGTCCTCTCCTTCGATAAATACGAATGGCCAAAAAAACAGCAACTAAAAACACGAGAGGAAGAATATCATGAGGTGACCTCAGGGAAACCACTGGCATGATCGAAGCACGGACTACAGGGGAGTTCCAGGCAAGGAAGGAATCATAGAAGTCGCATATAGTCATCGTAGTTATATGAGTGACGCCGAATAAATATGGTTAACACGTATTCTGGAGTCAAGATACGTGTTAACCCCGAGTCCAGAACGAGGAACACCATCAATCCCGTCATATTTTCAGCAACGTGCAGCACGAGGGTGACACGATTTTAGGAACTGCCACTACACTTACGTTATGGTCATTATAATCCACTAAAGCGATACGTCATCCTGGTCTCCAGTACTCCAGTCATGGTGGGGGCGGTGCGCGCAGAATTCGTCATATGATCAACGGTGCGATAAGATATCTATTGTATTGAGCCTCGCGGCCCATTGCTAGGTAACCTAGGTTTGATTTGGCAAAAGCAATTCGTCCCATCGATTGCTATGTCGGGACGTAAGGTCTATTTGAGCGATGTAGCGGCGTCAGCTTATAATAAATGCCGCGCCACCGCGGGCGCAAAGTTTGGCCTCGTCAGCTTCGGAGAATGTCCTCGGCGCTACTAACATGTGCTCACTGTTTGACTATGTTCTCTACCGACGCTCAGTCGCAGATGTGTTGACCATTGACCAAGGGGATTGAAGGGGCTCGGTGAGGTTCTGTCTGAACCTCGCGACACGCATAAAAAAATGTCCGATGAAAATGGGGGTGCGTAATGTGTGCGGTGCGGAGGTTGGAGCGCAGTTGCCACTGGCAGGCGGCCCTGAGCGGTTGGTGGCGAGCTGTGCTACGCCACTTCTTGCGCCCAACAACCTCATGGCACTGGCGAGGTCACCAGGCCCTCTGAGCCGGCCGGCCAGCACTTCGCCCAGTTACCCAGCTCAAGTTACCGTGACCAACTCCGGAGGCGGAGGACCGGCAGAGTCAAACCAACCCTTACTAATTCCGAAGTGCTGACTGCCGTCGGTCACGATACTAAAACTGGAACCTTCTCCAAAGTAACTTCCCTGTCTGTACTGGTCCATCCGTGACCTGTCCATAGAAGAGGGTTTCTATCTATTGGAATCACCCTAAGCTATAACCCTGAACTTTACCAGCTCAAAGCGTATCCTTACCCGAAAGTAAATAATCATAAAAATATTATTAACCCTGTTCATTTGAAATTATCTCGGATGATAATCCGTATTTTACCTACAAAAAAAATAATCGATTGTTTGTCTAATACAGCCAATTACAGCCACTCGATCATACAATCTGGATAAATAATCAGATTAAGTTATAATCCGAGATAATTTCAACCGAACAGGGCCGAAGCACGCTTACTGTAGCTCAGTGGACTGAGGACGAAGGGTCGCACAGCGGCTATCTCCAGAAAATGCGAGGGAGTGACGGAGGAAAGCGAAGGGAAGAAGTTAAGCAACCAACCCTCACGGTACATGCCATGTGACGCAGTCGAAGACCATGTGCGCATGTAGGTTAGCCGAGTTGAGGTGACTTAAGGGAGGTGTGAATTCTTATACAGTCCGAGTTCTATGTGCCACCCAAAAGGAAACTTCGTGCGCTTCTCTAGATAATATTCACCGAAGAACGGTAAGAGAAACGATCGTACGCCCAAAGAACGTACTAGTACAGTACTGTGCCGTGTGACTCGGAGAAACTATTGGGATACTGACGGGACGGGCTCTTCCCCGCCCCGCAGTCGCACTGTTGCAGTGCGTAAGTCGAGGGTGTGGGGTGCTGAGAATAACGATCCTATTTCCCTTCCATAGCCAGCGCAGATGTACGCATGGATGGGATACCACCAGGTGATAGGGAGGGAATAGTGAAAGGGGACCCCAAACAAGGACTTTGCGGCGCTCCCCCCCCTTTGTGTTTTTTCCAAGGAGTTCGGAGAATTCGGAGAAAGAAGAACAGATTGCGTAAGGCTCTCTCAGGTACTAGTAGATGATAACATAGTAGGAACAAGACGCGTTGCAAAGCGGAAATTAGGGAAGAAGGGGCGAGGCCCCATTTCACACCTTTCGGGTGAGCGCAAAGACTGCATGTTGTCACATATTTATATTGAAAGTAAAGCACGTGCGAGCATCATGCGACGTACTCGGGCGCTCATCTGATAAAGGGTAAGCGACCTAGATGCACTTATCGACCATTCTCCTGTCTGCGGTCATTGGTCACCATGCTTGACTTCGATCATGGGGCCAATGAGAATGCATCCGTTGCCGAATATAAGGCTAAACGTCGAAGACTTGATAGCATTTTAAGCGGCGCACGAGGCATACTACATAGTGGACACAGTGTCGACGACCCGGGGTATGGCTGAAAGAGTTGAAAGGGAACTGTTGGAAGATCTACATGGACGACTGCAACTACGGGGGGGAGAGAGCTGCCCGGGGTACAGCGCTATGATCGAAATAGAGGGCGTGGATTATGTATGTGGGGGAAAGATGATAGACGTGGGAAGCCGAGGATAATGAATGACACAAATGAGTCCTTTTACGGTCGTTTATAGCCGCATTTGGGGCTGGCTTATATAAGTCGTTCTTGACGAAGAAAACAATGTTGAGCTGCAGTTGAGCGTTGCGGGCGACGTGTTGGATAGAGAGCACTGCATTTAAATACAGGGAGACTCGCATTATCTCCGGGACATGCGTGCGAGGCAAGCGGCTTGCGGCAGTGTACCATATTTGGGGAAAGCGAGACTGAAGGGGCGCAGCGGCACAGCGGCGCAGCCACAAGCCTTTGTGGTTTTACATCCGTCCGGCGCCGATTATGAAAAAGTAGTGGTCGGTCACTCTCCCCAATTTTTTCTAAAAAATCATCCATGCCTGTGCCCGTGCCAGTGCCCGAACCAGTGCCAACGCAACGCGGAGCGCCGAGAATGCTTTCACGGATACAAGGCCTAGAAGTTGTTCCATCCGCTCGGCCTCGTTCACCCCTCGTGCACACGGCGTCCAATCGGCCAACCCAACTAGAGTCTTCAAAGTCACCTCCCCTCCCTCCCCGCTCCCCGCTTCGTCCACAAGCCTCCCCCCGTTCCGCTTCCAAGGACGACCCCGTACAAGACATGCCCCCTCCGATGCTGCGAATGAGCTCCTTGTCCTCCTTTTCCATCGAGACCCTCATCGACTCCCACCCCGCCTCAAATATCATCATCGATGGTGCTTTCCTAGGCGACAAGTCAAAGTCTCCTCCACTTCTTTCAGTCTCCCGAACACCCTCTCCCGACAAACCTCTCCCAATTACACCCTTGTCTACGTCTTCCCCAACCTCAATCGATGACAGCACCCTCGACAGCCCTCGCCTACGGGACCCACTAGACTCTCCGCCCTCCTCTGCTATCATTCCCTCTAAAGTAGTCGCCAATGGGACGTCCAAACGAACCCACGCTCTCATCGAGCTCATCGAGTCCGAGCGTGCCTACGCTTCCGACCTTGCGTTTATACGTGACATTCACCTCCCCGTTGCCCTCGGTATCTGTCATTTTTATTTCCCCCCATAATACACGTTATTTCTAACGATTACTTCTCCAAAGGCAATGAACCCCCAATTCCAACTCCTCCCCAATCGTCTTCTTCATCCCTCCGAACGCTCTGTAACGCCTCGGGTTCGTCCACCACGTTACTCGGCCCGCCTATGACACACGACGATGCCCGAACTATCTTCAGCAATCTTCCCGAGCTCGCCGAGTTTGCCGACGATTTTGTATCGCATCTGGAGACGGCATTAGGTAACGTCCTCCCAAGCGGGGAGGGCGAAGACAGAGTCGGTGCACTTTTCATAGAGATGGTACGCAGAGGTCCATGCATGCTACTTTTCCCGCGGCTAACCCTTTGAAGGTTCCTCGTATGAAATCGCCCTACATGCACTATATCACCCATCATCCGATCTCCCTGACACATCTGAATTCGCTCCCCCAAACCCCTGCGCTTGCCGCGTATCATGCGAAAACACGCACCCTTGCCCAGCAACTGTCGAATGCATGGGACCTTCCATCATTGCTCATCAAACCGGTGCAGCGCTTACTCAAGTATGCACTTCTATTAAACGCTATAATCGAAGCCACCCCCGATTCCCACGGCGACAAAGAGAACCTCCGCCGCGCCAAGAGTATGCTCGAAGCCGTCTCACATGCGATCAATGAATGCCAACGGCGGCGTGAGATCGTCAAAGAAGTTTTCGCCGCCGGTAAACCCGCAGAATTGCTCAAGAAGAAGGGCCTCGGAATCGTGGGGCGGGTACGCGGCGGTGTCACCACACCCAGAAGCATTTCTCGGGCCGACAGCGAAGAAACCGAGCGAGTCGTGCAGATGGAACGCGACATGCACCTCACGACCGAGTTCATCCAAAAATTCGCTAAAGAGACTGTCGACTGGGTCAAGTCCATACATGTCCTCATGTCCGCGTTACGCATGTGGGCCGAGGGCTTCGGACGGGTGATCGGTCTCGGGCCTGACGTCACCTCCGAAGCATTTGATGCATTTTTGGTCGTCGTCGACAAGCAGCTCACAACACTCGGCATTGACCTCAAAGTTCTGGTCGAGGAACAGCTCTTGCCGCAGCTTCGCGTTCTCCTTGACACCATCAGACGCCCTGGTTTGCTCCTCGAAACCCTTCATGCTCTGGAACCCCACCATTACGCTGTACTGCAGCACAACCCTGCCAAGGGTCGCCCGCCCCCTGCGTTAAATGAAGCCTCGGTTGCATTCGTCGCGCTGCGTGCGCAGCTTGTCACGGAACTACCCGCTTACCTCAGTCGCCTTCATGCTGGCGTGACGCTATGCGTGGGCCAGGTGATAAGATGGCAAGCAGGCTTGTGGCGCGATGTGCGCATGCGTTGGAGCGATCTATGGGACGCATTACGTGTAGAGGGTGAGATGAACGCTGGAAACGAGGAGACCGAACGTGTCTGGCGAGCCCGCTGGGAAGAGGCCACACGTGACCTCTATAATCTCAACATCATTCATCCAGAAAAACCCCGCTCGAGACAAGCACGTGCGTCACCACCCTCCCCTACAACTACGCGAACAGGCACTGTCAATGCGAACACGGGCTCATTGGAACCAGCACGCTTGCCACAAATAGATTCGTCATCGTTTGTAGACTCTACGGCTTCTCCCCACAGGAAACGTAGTTTCACCACGAGCCCCTCCGTACACCGACTTGCACGTCGACCGTCAACAGATAGCTTGCACTCGATCCGCTCCGCTAAGTCTTCGTCCGGTCACGGCCACTATGTCGATGCGCCAGAATTTACACCCTCGCCTCCACGCTCGATGCCGCGGCGGCAGAGCATGCCGATGTCTTTGCACCACTCACAGTCGCATGGCCGGTTACTCGATTCGTATGGCCGCGAGGGTCGGGAGGGGGTGCGTGAGGAACAGGGCGCACGCGGCGGCGGCACGTCGCCCCTCCCCCCATTACAACGGCGTAATTTAGGCTCCAAACGTGCGCGTCCGGCGGAACCGCACCGCCACCCATCACCGCACCCTCCCCATCGACAGTACACTTACCCACATCCACATCCACCAGTGCCACCGATGCCACCGTTGACTGTGAGCTCGCGCTGGTATCGTGCTCCGGCGCTGTACACGTGTCGGGTGGTGCATGAGTGCGAGCCGCCAGAGGGCGTGGAGTATTATGGCCTGCCGTTTTTCAAGCTGTTCCTTGATGATGTGTATCATGTACTCAAGGAAGCAGGACACCCTTCGCGACATCGTGACTTGCCGCTGCTCGTGGACGAGGGCGAGGATTGCTTGCTTCTCGCGCGCGACTCGAGCGGCGAGTTAGGGTGGTTGCTTGCGAGCTTCTTGTTCCCTGCGGATTGACAACGGACATCTTTTGCATTTGTTTTTCCTCTCCCATTTTGTTTTCCATGTCAATTTTTCCTCGTATGGTGCACATTCCTTGTTTTTACTTGTTCATCTTTTTCTCACACTCTGCGCAACACACTGATAATACTGATTTCTTTCCCACCCTTCCCACCTTCCCACCATTTCCGCTACCGTGGATACCGGCTCATCCTTTGGTGGGACTCTCATAGAAGTTGCGAGTGTAGCACCCGGCGTTTGTAGTCGTCTTCGCTTCTGTGTACAGTATATCAAACATGCTGAACCAATACGTCAACTGGGGACTATGAAAAACATACTCTTTCACTCACTTATGTGGTCAATTTATAGTATTATAGGCTTTGAATGCGAAACTTACAGCAGAATACAAGTCTTGGGCTTCAGGAAAGCCATACGGAGCGAACCGAACTGGAACGAACCGAACCCCGACTTGCCTGACCCTGAGTTTGAGTTGCGTCACACTAACTTACGACATGCTCCAACCCTTCATCGGCAGCGATGACGCCCCTTAGCAACATGGATACTGTACAATAAGCAGAATTTTCAATCTGATGGTGAAGAGGAACTAGGGTATGGTGTCACAGGGCGTGGCGCGGCGCGAGCTAGACGAGCCTCGGGCGAGAGGCTAGGGTTTAGTAATTTCTGGTCAGGACTTGTCGTTTCGTTGCTACAGTAATGCGCTAATGTATTGCAACGTGGAAGAAGGGGGCTGTACTGTAGCTGTAATGGGGCGGCGCAACTGGGGTTGGATTTGTCGTAACTTACTTTAATCTGTTTCATGATCAAGCACCACTCCACCGAATTGGATTCTCTGATGCGCGATGTCCGTCCAGAATGAATTTTCGGGACGGCGGACGAAATCGAATCGTTAATTAACTTGTAATACATACAGCTACAGTACGTACAGTAGGGTACTGCATCGTACCTGCGTCAATCATCATCATCATCATCATCACCATCATCATCAACCGCCAACCGCCCGTACAGTACTGTACTGTACGATAGCAAGCAACTGGCGCCCATGATCGTCACGGCAACGGTTCAACGTTCAACGTTCATCAATCGATCGTTCATGCCGTGCGTGTCCTCCCTGGTCCGCGGTGTCAACGGAACATAGCGACGGATGCCAACGATAACGAGAACTTCGAGTTGAACAAGGACAATTTTCAAAGTTTTGTGTCTATCTCTTACGGCACTGTAACCTTTCCTCAGGGCCTAAAATCTTAACCGACGTCGGACGCAATTTCATATCCTGTTTACTGTAACTTTAGCCCGCATGCATGGCGTGAACTTGCCAGTTCCCACTCACTCTCACCCTGGTCTATGTACTCAATATATGCAGTAGTACAGTACAGGACCTGCGCTCTTACTATGTAGTAACTTACTTCCACTTGAAGTAGCCAGTGCTGTAACTCTCGTGCTTGACCTCCCAGCATTACAGTATACTGTAACCAGAAAAAAAAACCCGTGTATCTATACACAATTGACCGCGCATCCATCTAACACCTGAGGTTCACACCTCATTCTAAAAATCGTAGATTCGGAACCAACTTTGCGAGGCACCGTTCTTGTTTTTGTTCGTCAATGAACAACTTGGTCATTTCAGGGGCTCTGACTTGGAATACAGCAGGTCACCGTCAGCACCAGCTCAGTGTCAACAATAATGGAAAGGCCTTAGACGCCGATCAAGGTAAAAACGTTGATGATTAGCAAAGACATTGATACAGTAACTTAGTCCCCAGTGGCAAGACGATGGAGGCAAATATGGTTGTTATCAGGGCGCTGACGTAGGGAGCACGCAGCGACTACGGCCTGGACACCTCAATAAGAATCACGCAATCATACCCATATTACATCATTCCCCTCCCCCCCGAGCGCAGTAGCACTCGCGATTGTAACTTCAAGAAGTAATAGTAGTGAGCTCACAAAGGTCTCGTACCTACCAGAAGTATCTCAAATACGATCAAACGACCCAGGGCCTAGCCCCATTCATTACAAATACACTTCACCCTAACGAGCCCTCAGCTAACCCTACTCAAGTCTCTGGTTCCAGCGGCTCGTGCTCACTAGGGTCCATCTCGTGCCCATCCTTATCAAGTGGCCAGAACGTGTTCCTGAACAGACCCGTCGGATCATACTTCTTCTTGAGGGCGACAAGACGCTCCCAATTTTCGCCAAAGGAGGCAGCCACACGTGCGGGGAGCTCATGCCTTCCAAGGAACTGCGCGTTGCGGCACTCCATTTGAGAGCTCTTACTTTGCACCATGAAGAGCTGCCTTACCGAAGGGAATGCCCCACCGCATGCCACCGGCTTGATTGTATCTCGGAGCCACTGGTAGAGAGGGAGGGAAAATAATGTGTCACGGTCAGCGGGGGACGTGAGGAGGTGGAGAAGATCTTACGTCTTCGGCGCTAGAAACGCAGCGCGAGTCGTCGAGTCCCTTTTTCCACTGGTGCAGGGCTGCGATGGTGAATGCTGCCTGGCGCTGTGACTTTGGAACGCACGTCCCTTCGTAATCGACGATGGCACCACCCGAGAGTTCAAAGAGCCACGCTGAAAATATGGCCCTCAGATATCGACAAAGCGCTTCTGAGGGAAAAAGAGGCAAGGAGAGGTAGCTCACTACACCCGACGGGAGTGTCAGCGAACTCGAGTACGGTCTTGTTGATCACCTCATCCGGGAGAAAACTGATGAGCGCTGAGCGGATGAACCACTGGTTGCCGCGCTTGCCGCGCAGCACCTGCGCAGCGACGCTGTCCTGCTGGCTCAGAAAAGTCTTCTCGTGCACCTCCTTGAGCAGGCAGCGTTCGCCGGTCCACGAGCTGAGCGCCTGGAGGTACTCCATTCCCCGCTCCTTTGGCCCAACGTAGCACATCTGGATTATGACAAGCGAGTCCTTGTCCGCTGGACCGGCAGTAAGAAGCACGTTTGCGTAAAGCTCGCGCGGTGCCCCCTTGACACAATCACGGAAATGTCGCAGAAGCGAGTGCGCCGTCGCGCGGTGGAAGCGGCTTCTCACGAGAAGTTCACGAAAACTTTCAGAGATAGATGGCAAGGAAGACGCACTAGATCAAGTTGCCTGCGAAGACGACGGGCACCGGGTACGCGCGTGCTTTGTAGCGAGTCGCAATGCAGAGCGCCGGACCAGCACCGCGCAAACCCCACCAGAGATCTCGATTTTTTTTCTAATCAACACATGCCCCGATTACGGCGAGAGGTGATGAGAGGCGTACCAGGATGCTCCTTCTCGTTCACGATGACAATTGATCCGTCTGCTAGAACCACCTCTGCTTCCACTAGATTGTCAATACTCAGACCATGCAACCTGCTCAGGAATCCAAATCCCCCAAGAAGCATCACGGATGTGCCAACGGGGTGAGCCGAACTACAATACAATCAATCCGCGGAGGGGAAAAAAATTAATCAGACGGCACGCGACAAGATTAAATGAGGTCAGAGAAGGTATACGCACAACGGAATGTGATAGGGCACAATGCCGCCTTCCAGGGGATGTTCCGCCGTGAAGACGTCGACGTCTTTCTGGCCCACGCCTGCCCCAAAGGATACATAGGCATGCGTGTGAGGCGGCACGGGCCTCGTTAAAAGCGATCCCACTTCTCCTTTAAAAAGCGGATGCGCCATCAAAGCCGCGTCGGAGTCCCATATCATATTCGTCCCAAGCGATGCGGGCAGCGAAATCCCCGTCATAGGGGGTTCCGCACTGTCAATATACGCGAACGGATCGGGGAGCGAAGGGGCAGTCTCGAAAGGCTCTGCACAGACAAACGGTCCTGCGGAGGATACCGCGGAATTGGCCGAGCCCGAGTGCGGCGTGCTTGACGGCTCGGGGGTCGTAGCAAAGGTGGGCCAGCCGCTTGCCGAAGAGGGGGAGAAAGCGGAGGACTGAACACTGATCTCGCTGCTACTTTGGGACCCGGCGTCGATGGCTGCCATGTTGAAGGGTGAGGTATTTGGGTACGACGTGAGTGACTCGTCAGCAGGGGGGTGCGAAGAAACGGTAAGTGTGCTAGGGTCGATGCTCAGTCTTTGGCGACTGACCGGTAAACGACGGGGTTCCTCGCCAAAGCTATCAGGCAGTAACGCAGGGCCGGTCAGGAAATTTGCGACTGCAGCGGATGCGGTGCCGTGTAACCATACGGGTGGCAAGTCGCCAGGGTCAAATACGTTTGGCTTGGTATCACTCTCAATCCGGCGCTTCTGTGAGGCAGGGCTCGACGGGTCAGGAATAGGTTCGCCAGTGCGAGCTTTGCCCTTGTTAGTGGACAGAGCGGTATCGCGCAGGCTAGTATACCCGCCGCCTCCTTCCCGTGGCGGTTCGATATCAATGTCTTGTATCTTGGATAGGTCGATGACAACGTCGCCATTGATTGCCCAGCCGCCCGTGCCATACCCGCCGGCCTTGGCAGACGGTGAAAGTCCGTGCTTAATACAGAAGATAACTGCCCTGGAAACATGTCGGCGAGGAGAATAGTGTAAGGATATAAGACCGCATACTGCGAGACATCCCGTGCGTCAAGGGGAAGTACAACGGCCTTGGAGGCGTTCAGAATATTTCCATTGAATAGGCGTGTATGCTCTTGAAACCTGAATGTGGACAGAGGAATTGAGCATGATTAATAGCCACAGACGTTCGCAATAACATACTGATGATCACCATGACGGTAAACCTCCCCGCGGACAGTCTGAGTGAGCTCATCGAAGCGAGCTTGGTCGAGTGTAGATAAGTCGGTCATTGTCTTGGTGGTACCCCCAGTGGGGGACTCTTCCGTTAGCTGCATCGAAGCGATACTGCACGACAATAAGTGCCAGTGATGGGATGCATAACGGTCTATTATAATGCCGCAGGCTCCACACATCAGTACGGCAAACTTTTAGGCTCAGTTCGGTAACCAAAATCTTGGATCATATAATCTGGATTATTTATCCAGATTGTACACCGTGGCTATGATTGAGTGGCTGTAATTGGCTGTAATAGACTTGGCGCTCATTCCACAAAGGATCGTTTCTTTTTTATAGGTACAATCTGGATTATAATCCGAGATTTTCAAGGAGATTTTTGTTACCGAACTGGGCCTAAAATTCTGTAGAGCGGCCTCGACCAGACTTTTGGCTTCTCGAGAACCGTTTTCCGTAATGGAACGCTGGTGTCCCACGAATTGCTGGGGGCCCAGGCTTTCTATAAGCGCTTAGAAAGGACGGAGGCGCAAACCACATGCTCCGATAAGTAGGCAACACACTTTACGGAAAAGAAGATGCTAGTTGAGACAACGCACTCATGTGATGGCACCATTCAGCGTCCAGGTATGTAGCTCCAGTGAAGAGATCTGGGAATGGGCGTAAACGAGCTCCTATGATGTCTTTAATGTTGTATCGTTGACGTATACGATGCAGCCGCAGCGGCGAGACCAGCAAAAGCGCGTCTCCCTCAATTTCGGCACGTAGAACTGTGAGGCCGTAAACAAAGAAAGACGCGACAGCATCGCAAAAAAATTTGAACATTCTTGTGCGCGCTCCGTGTCAAAAGATCAAAGTCCGTTATTCATTACGTAATAATGCACGATACCTGCGTCATCACAAGTGCTTGCACTGGGAGAACCGATAATTTGGCATCCCACCATATGACCGCACGCTGCCCATAACTAGCTTCTGCTAGTTCTCTCCAAAATGTTATATTTCTAAGCATAATGCGTAGTATACGTGTCCGCTTCTGCCTAGTTGTACGTGCGGGATATAAATTCGGATTTCAAAAAAAAAAATTAATCACAAAATATTCAACATCGTGCTAGCTTACGAACTTGTACAATTGTCTAGTCTTGCCTGTTGGTCTCTTCCTCCAATCTCACCCTCAAACGTTACTTCATGCGACCTGTTGCCTCTTACACTCAGTTCCACCATATCAGCATAGTCTTTTTGGTTCCGACGATCCATCTGATATCGTCTTCTCAAGAAAGATCATCATTTGGGAATGGGATTACTATGGAGTCTACATTACAAGGTTCAAGAATCTTGGCGTTTGGCGTTTGGCCATTCATGTTTACATGTGACTGCGCAGCGCCGTCAATCTAGTCACAGCTCACTCTTCTTCACGCACCCGTCGCATCGCTGCCTCATCAGGGGCGAGCCCCACGGTATGTATGGTAGCGGTGATTGCCGCCCGGGCCGCCCGGCCGTTGGTCATTGCAGCGCTCTGGGCAATCGCGAATAGACTACCGGTCTGAACGTTTCCGATTATTGCTTGCGCTCCAGCGACAATGCTGCCTAATACGGTAAACAGTATAGATTAGCCAAAGTCTGACGCCGTTTGAAGATGGAAGAGAAGATAATGTTGTGTTTATGCTTCGGCCTGGACTTACCTTCTATTGGGCCCGTTGGTCCGAGACCTAAACCAAGAAGCACTGGCGCTATAATGGGCACAACAACCCTGCTTATGATGGTGCCTACTATATGGGACGCAGCCTCTGTGTGAATCGGTTAGCATCTAATGCGGTGCCAGTTACAGGTGCGCAATGGCTCTGTTGCCTGTGGCGCAAAGGTTGGAACGGACTTACGACCCATTGTAAATATTCAGACGAGATGATCAGTGTTCGACTACAGGTCGATTAAATGATCTGGAGGGAGGGTTAGGGCATTCTGCACCACGTCAAGTTGGCATTTATATATCTGTTCGCCACCGTACGAGTGTGTGGATCCCATCGCGAATGTGGTGCGGAACAAACGCCAGTAGCGGTGAGTAGAGAATCACCGTTGCTCACCTGATGACATTTACGGGGGACGGTGACAATGTATTTACAGTGCTACTAGTATCCAGCGGGGCGCCTCCAAAGCTGAGCTGCTTGTCAATGCTGTATTTAATTGGTTTCTAGCACAACGATTACGTCTTCGTAAAGTCCAATTTGGATATCTCCATGGGGATTAGAACAAGTCTACCAGTCCAATGTGTGTCCATGAAAGGAGCACAGATTTGATAGGTTTCAAATTGGCAGTACTAGTGGTGGTGGTGAGTGCCTATAGACATTGCCCCCGCAATGGCATTGCTAGAAAAAAGGCTTTGCATCCGAGTCCTGAATTTCAGGACTACGAAAAGTCGACGAGCATGGTGTTGGACAAACAGATTGCCAAACAGATTGCCGGTACGAAACACAGTGGTCGTTTCTATCAAGAAGAGAATGGCTGGCATCATCGAAAAGGAACAAGATCTGAGTCGCATGAAATAAAGGGTGAGGTCTCCCAAGTGAGAGTTCTTTCTGAGTGGAAAGAGACGAGACCGCATCAGAAGTGAGACCGACGCCACACGACATAAAGCAAAGCACAGGGCAGAACTCGAAGAGAAGAGGTGACGTGACTGAGACGAGAGATCACACCGAAGGAGAGAATCTGCAACGGGTTGGCAGGAAGAACATCCGGGCAACTGTAAGCCTACCCTCTTTTCTTTAGGTTTCAAGGTACTGGAGAACGGCGACTTCACGTTGCCTTGCGCCCTTAGGTTGTTTAGGAGTTGGGCGCCTAACTGCCAAACGGCGCGATTCGTATTCAACAGCGAACCATCGATCACCGGTTCTTCAGTAACAGCTGTATGAGTTCCTTTCTCCATCCCAGGTCACAGGTAAGCATTCCAGATTTTATCACTATTTTCCTACAGGGATCTGATTACAGAAGAGGAAAAGACAAGCGTAAAAACGTAGACGGATATCTCAACTCGATAACTGAAAGTTTCCGTTATCGGACCCAATGACAATCACAAAAGGCGATCATTGTATGACCGTATTGATAGTTCAGTGTTCAGATGACCACTGCTGCGACGGCGGCGCCAGCAGCACCCGCGCCCATGCCGCCAACGGCGCTGACAACCGCTGGAACTCCACCACCCATAGCTATGCTTTGGGCCGCTGCAAATAGGCTCCCAGCCGCAACATTACCGATACCGGCTTGTATTCCAGCCGCGATCGAACCTATCGATTCCAAGGGTTTAGATGTTGCCTCAATAGTGAGACGGGAAAGAACATACCAGCAACGGGACCGGCAGCACCGAAGCCAACAACGCCCAGCACTACGGGGGCCACGAAAGGCGTCAGGGCGACACCGGTAGCAGTGGTAGCTGCGCCAATGGCCAGAGCTGTTAACACTGGGTCACGTTAAGAACATGCTCGTCTAAAGTAGATTATGGGCGCTATTGTGGCACCGTTACTTACAACCCATTGGGAAGTATGAAGGAAATGAGAGTTGGCAGTTATTGCTTGGAGGACTCGGATGAGGAAGAAGTATTGCGGACAGATGATGTTAAAGTGGAAGGGTGAGGCGAGGGAGGTAACGGGAGAGGGAAGTTATGTGGAGGGCAAGTTGGAAGTTCACCCGGGGAAGCCAACCATGTCAAAACAAAGACCCCTTAAGCAACATCCAAAACAAAAGTATACAGTACTTTTCCGTAACAGGCTGTAAGTGGGGCGTGTATCACATCGATTTCCTGTCGTGTTACACGTGCCCGGGCCCATGCGCTGTACCCACGAGAGACGCCCATCTTTTCTCCTCAAAGTAACATGGCTGAACGGTATCTGAGTGAGTCTATTGGAACGTTGGAAGAGAGGGCAGAAGCTCGCGCGAGTACTGAGTATATTCGGCTCACGGGCATTTGACGTAACCTTATACTAAAGCAGTTTATGATCTGTACAAGGGTACAAGGGAGCTGCCAGCGAAGCATGAAGACCAAGGCGGTTCTGGTGGGTCTGTATGGATATAATGCGGCATAGAGGCGTGCCGCGATATGATGAACTTGTTGGGTTTGGAGAGCGACTCTGAGCGAGGCGAGAGCAGATGGAGTCACGGTCACGGGGTTGAATGGAGCGGCCCGGTTTTACCCGTTTCGTTCTCGCAACCTGCACTATAGCTATTTACGTGCTTTCTCACCCTGTGTTGTCAAGCGCAAATTACAACGATTTAATCATATTTATTGCTGATCATCTCGATAACATCTCACTATGCCCCTGTGAAAGTGATTGTGTGACAGAAAAGGTGGTGAATACTGTAGTATGCCAGAGGTGAATTGCAAAATTCGATTTACAGCGTATTGGTGGAAACATATCACCCCAATCATACGATTACAAGTCACAAGTCTGTGAAGTGAAGTGGGACTCAAACGTGTGCATGAAAAGATCCGGCCCTTTCTCCCGGTTCCAGAAGACGACAGCGATGATCGCACCTATTCTTGCGCATGTCTGCAGTACCGCTCACGCTGGCGCCTACACTCAGGGCACCGATTGCGCCCCGTGCGGATACCCGCATTAACTGGGCCCTCGCCATTCGCATTTATGGGAATTCCGTCTTCACCAGCTTTATCTTGACCGGCGTCCTCATCGGTTGTGTCTCTCTCCTTCGAGTCCTCACCATCTGAGCCTGTACTAGCTGCAGCTGTCCCCACTCCCGCGCCCAAACCCGCGCCAAGCGCCGTGATGGCAACAGGGATCGCTCCGCCCATTGCTATGCTCTGAGCTCCTGCAAAAGCGCTTCCCGCTGCAACGTTTCCAATAGCAGCTTGCATCCCAACTGCTGCCGAGCCTGGTGGTCCATGAGGAATTAGATGCTACCTCGCGAGCTGGTCAGTTTGGGAAGGGAATTTACCAGCGAGAACCCCGGCGGCGCTGATGCCAAACCACCCCAAGACAATGGGAGCTACAACCTGTGTCAAGACAATCCCAGTAGCCGCTCCAGCGGCTGCATAAAGAGTTCGACGTAAATTGCGTAAATTGCCTAAGTGCGACGAATTCATTAAGCACAGACTGATTTGAGTGGACTAATGGTGGACGGGAGCCAAATTGGCACCGTTACTCACGACTAGGCATTGAAAGGTAAGGTGAGAGTTGCAAGAAGGGCGACGGATAGTACTTGGAAAGTTGCGAGGATATTTCAAGCAAAAGCAAAAGAGAATAAGGAGGAATGATTTGGGGAGAGCACGACTGAGGATGGCAGGAGATGAAATATCAATGAGTGGGAGTCGTGTTACTCTCGTGTATCACCTCGATCTCCTGCCGTGTCACACGTGGTGAAGTTCACGCGCCGTGCCCACGAGAGAAGCCTTTCTTGTTTTGAAGTGGTATTGTTGAACAGTACAAAGGTCTATGGGAGGAAAGGAGCCCATGTCGAGATCCAGAAACCTTGGTTCGCGAATATTCAAAGTAACTTAGTATTGATATTGACGCACTCAGTTACACTACCGGCAGCTGTCAGCGCAGCGCGGACCAAGGAGATTCTGCCGGGACTGAGCAAAGAGAGGTCATACTGCAATAAGGTATGAACGATGAAGTCTGTCCGCACGAGGATGTTTGATTATCGTATCTCTACGCACACTCGGATGTTTGCCAGGGGTAATACAGAAAGCTGACTTATGTAGCGAGACGCAGACCAAGACGGCCGCAAGTCGTAAATGACAACGATAGCAGCACAGGAGTCCGCACATCCAAGAAGGCAAACTTGGGCCACTGTGTCCACAAACAAGGTAGACCGTGGCCGCATGAAGTTGGACTGGGCTGGGTACTCGAGGCACCCAGTCTCACCGGACACAGCAAGGCATCAGCACAAGAATGGTGACTGAGAGAGTACCAGGCAAAGAAACGAGGTGCAAGCAGAGAAGACGTCATCATGACGAGCTCGGCAGTGAGTCATCAGGGCACTAGTACATCAACCCCCTATCAGATACAGAGTTACAATAAAGTACGCGGGAGAGATGAAATCATGGAATGACCACCATGCTAAAAGCTGGTCGCTTTGAGATGGCACGCGAAGGGCGACCAGGATAGGGATGAAGGGCTGCTCCGCCCACCGGTGGAAAAGCAAAGATCAAATAAATGGTCTATCTCACACATCAATGATAAGTGTTGAGTGGTGTGGATGGAGGGGATTTCAAGTTACCGTAACTTACTTACGTGAAGCCAGCAGCAGCCAGCACATAGTAACGGTGATAGGCTAAGGGAGAGACGTAAACGATGAGAACGGGGTTGATCAACCAAGCCCTTGCAGCGGAACGGGGACAAAAACGAAGGACCAGTCGACCTGGGTGTCAGAGACAATGAGCACAGCACGTGGGAGCATGAGAGTCACACATCGGAAGTTGCCGATTTTGGCGAAGCCAGAACAGTAACTTATGTAACCAACATTTGAGGAGTTTATGTAATATAGCTTCTGTAATCGATCAACACAATCGTCGGCTACGAGCTGTACTACTATAGAAAATTGAACCACGGACAATCCATAACCTAGAAAACAAACCACGGATAATCTGCCTACCGTACACATCACCTCACTCCGACGCTACACGCCCCAGGTCTCAACTGCACAAAGTGCTTCTCGCTGCAACGTTTCCATTAACAGCTTACATCCCGAGTGTTGGTACTAATAGTAAGGAATTAGTAGATGCTACCTCGCGAGCTGGTCAGCTTAGGAAGGGAATTTACCGGCGACAACCCCCACGACGACGGGAGGCTGGGGAACTACAACTGGCACAACGGTTACAACTGGTTGAACAGCCACAACTTCTGTAACAGCTACAACTTGTGTTACAGCCGCAACTCGTGTAACAGCTACAACTGGTGTCAATGAGCACAGTCTGATTTAAGTGGACAACTGGTGGACGGGTGCCGCTCACGCTCAGACATAGCAAGGTAAGTGAGAGTTGATAAAAAGGTAACGGATAATGCTTGGGAATGGCGAGGAGGATAAAGAGGAAGGACTGGAGATGAGTGTGACTGAGGGTAGCAGGAGAGATTATATATAAATGATTGGGGTGCGTGTATCGCCTCGATCTCCTGTCGTGTTACACGTGGTGAACCAGTGAAGTTCAAGCTTTCAAGCGCCGTGCCGGCAACACGTTCTTATCTCGAGACAGGGGCCAGGAATTGAACATGAGGTGAAACACGGTACGCGAGTCTATTGGAAGAGAGGAGCCGAAGCACGTCGCAAATCCAGAAAACTTGGTTCGCGGACATTCGACGTAACTTATATAATTTGATTGATGTTGACGGCAATGTAGCACTCAGTTACAGCACCGGCAGCTGTCAGCGCAGCGCGGACCAAGGCGATTCTGCTGGGGCTGAGCGCTGAGCGCGCTGAGCATGTAGGTGACACGGAAATGACTCGGATTTTGAGCCTCGCGCTCGCCTGCATGCCCGCCCACTGTCACTGATTAAGCCTCGTTATTCTTTTATCCGATCTGACATCCGTTTCCTTGACCCTTTTACATTACCTTTCATCCTTATCACTACAGTTCGATCATCCCTTACTCATCCCATTCATCTCCCTTTGATTCGTGCTCGCGCTCACCCTCCTCATGTATCAAACGCGACTTGCCCTAGTATGCGCTCGTGCCCTCGCTTATCTTCGTGCCTGTTTCTATTGTCTCTTTCTTGACACGCCTCAGTTCGATCCTACCATACCACTTCACTCTCACCTTCTTCGACACTCGCACATACTCACTGTCCGACACTATGAAACTCTTTCCGCGCATGGATGATAATTTGATTATCGCATTCCTACGCACGCTCGGCTGTTCACCAGAGACAATACAGAAACCTGACTTACAGTATGTAGCCTATGTGTGACGAAGGTCAAGATGGCCGTGAGTCGTAAATGACAACGATAACAACACAGGTCTTTTTGGATGTGCTGATTCCTGTGACAGGAGTCAGTACATCCAAAAAGACAATTTGGGCCACGCGTCCACAAACGAGGTGGACCATGGCCGCGAGACGCGATGCAGCATATGAAGTTGGACTGAACTGGGTATTCGACGCGTCCCATCGCTGTACAAAAATGCTGACCGAGAGGGTACCAGACTCCTGAGCGCCAATGCCCTCAGTGATTATCCAGAGAGGACGAGAAACGAAGAGCACAAGCAGAGAAGTAACGATAGGAGCACATGAGGGAGATGGAGCCATGAAGCGACCAGGTCGCTGGAGCAAGAATCAATTGAGATGGCGCGCAAAGGGCGACTAGGATTAATAGGATACGGACGGAGCAGCTCTTCACCCCGCAGGTACCAACCAAAGACCAAATAAACGTTGCATGCGAATTTTTTTTTTGCATCCGCAACATTCACATAGTAAAGACGCGGTCGCAGACACTTCCGGCTTTGCACTAAGGAGGTAACGGGCCCAGCTGCGGCTGAGGTTGCAGTAATTAGCATAGTAACGGTGACGGTGATAAAGGGGAGATGTAAACGACGAGAACCGAGAACCGGGCTGGTTTCAACCAAG
Source organism: Russula griseocarnosa (assembly GCA_022884055.1). Lineage (NCBI taxonomy): Eukaryota > Fungi > Basidiomycota > Agaricomycetes > Russulales > Russulaceae > Russula > Russula griseocarnosa. Next base: position 520,365 of record JAGKRU010000005.1, read on the forward strand.
CCCTCGCAGTCTCTTGCGCTCAGAAAGGGGACAAAAAAGAGGGCCCAGTCAACCTGACTTGCTCAAGGGACGCGCCTACAACGGCTCAAGATCAGAAAACGCAGAAGCGCGCGAGTTCAGGTTGCAGTGCAATCGGTTGGCCTGCTCGGTCATCGACTCGTCGTTGAAATCGAAGCGCAGGTTCACTGCAACAGTTTGCCGCACGCGCGCATCATGGCGGGGACAGTAGAATACCACATGGACGACCGTCTAAGGGTGAAATCACATTCGCAGGCAAAAATGGCGTTGCATGCATAAAAAACTGAATAGTAGTTCATATTTGATATTCCAAATATGGATCGACTGGCTAAGACTTCACTCCAAACTCCGACGCTACACGCCCCAGGTTGTCCCAACTACAGCTGTGCCTACTCCCGTGCCCAAACCTGCGCCAACGTATCCACTAGTAGCTTGCATTCCGGTTGCTGAAACAGCGCTTCCCGCTGCAATGTATCCCGCTTGCATCCCAGTTACTCCAACAGCGCTTCCTGCTGCAACGTATCCAGTTTGCGTCCCGGTTACTCCAACAACGCTTCCCGCTGCAACGTATCCAGTTTGCATCTTGCTTACTTCGACAGCGCTTCCCGTTGCAACATATCCAGCTTGCATTCCAGTTACTCCAACAGCACTTCCCGCTGTAACGTATCCAGCTTGCATTCCAGTTACTCCAACAGCGCTTCCCGCTGCAACGTATCCAGCTTGCATCCCGGTTACTCCAACAGCGCTTCCCACTGCAACATTTTTATTAGCAACTTGCATCCCTGCTGCTGAGCCTGATGATCCGTGAGGAATTAGTTGATGTTACCTCGCGAGCTGGTCAGCTTAGGAAGGGAATTTACCGGCGACAACTCCGGCGGCACCATAGTAAGCTAAGTGCGACGAATTTATTGAGTGGATGGGCGCCAATGTAGCACCGTTACTCACGATAAGACATAAAGGTAAGTGAGAGCTGACAAGAAGGGCAACGGGTAGTGCTTGGAGAATGGCGAGGAGGATATTTCAAGCGAAAGAGAATAAAGAGGAAGGACTTGGGATGAGTGTGACTGAGTGTATTAGGAGAGATGATATATAAATGAGTGGGGTGCGTGTATCGCCTCGATCTCCTGCCGTGTTACACGTGAAGTTCAAGCGCCGTGTCGGTCCATGACAGAAACTGTATGTTCTTATCTCGAGAACGGTACGCGAGTCTATTGGAAGAGAAGAACCAAAGCCTGTCGCAGGTCCAGAAAACTTGGTTCGCGGACATTCGACGAAACTTATATAATTCGATTGATGGCGGTAATGTAGCACTCAGTCACAGTATCGGCAGCTATCAGCGCAGCGCGAACTAAGACGGTTGCCGGGACTGAGCATGGAGGTGACACGGCAATGAGGTATAAACAATGAAACTCTTTCCGCACAGGGATGATAATTAGATTATCGTATTCATACGCACGCTCGGCCGTTCACCTTCAACTCCACCAATCACCAGAGAAAATACAGAAACCTGACTTACAGTATGTAGCCTACGTGTGGCACAGGCCGTAAATGACAACGATAACAACACAGGAGTCTGTGAAGATGCACGAGAATCAAAAAGGGTGGGAGCGAAGCGAAGAGGCATGACTGTGCACACCCGAGAGGAGGAAGAGCATGATGGAACTGATGAACATTCGGGGCACTGGAAGATGCTCTTAATTACATGTAGAGGCCTTAAGGCCTTTGTACTACATCTAAGGTATAGTATGATTAGACTGAAGCATGTCGCAAAGGAAAGAGAAAGGATGAGAGAGAAGTGAAACAGGTACGAAGGTAGCCTATCTTCGCACCGGTTTCGCTTCTCTCTCATCCCCCCGTGTCCTCGCTTAGTAAACGAGGACACGAGCGCATAGGGTAAGTCGCGTTTGATGGTGATGGTAGAAGGTGGGTCGGCGTCGATAGAGTGAAAGGGAGGTGAAAAAGGTGAGGATGACACGGCGTAAGAAAAAAGAGACTCAGTCAAAGCGATTAGACGAGCGTGCAGGCAAACGCAAGGCTCGGAGGTTCAAAAAGGGCGATCGACGCCGCACAGGATGGAACCCTGAGGCAGCGGCAGTGCGCTGGAACGTGTTGGCGTGTGCAAAATCCGGCAATCTGCACATCCAAAGAAGGCAACTGCGTTCACAAACGAGGTAGACCATGGCCGCAAGAAATGCGAGACGCGAGGCAGCACATGAAGTTGGACTGAACTGGGTACTCGACCCACCCCATCATCGCGGTACAAGAATGCTGCTGACCGAGAGACTACCAGGCTCCTGAGCGCCAAATCCACTTGAGTGATCAGCCAGAAAGAACGAGAAACGAAGCACAAGCAGAGAGGACGCGATCAGGACGAGCTCGACGGTGAGTCACCGGGGCACACTGGCACGCCAACCGACCCTATCAGATAGAGAGTGAGATGGCGCGTGAAGGGCGAGGATACGGGGTGGAGAGCTGCTCCGTCCGCGAGTACAAAACAAAGATCAAATAAATGTTTGCATGCGTGTTTAGGCATTTCCGAGTCTGTTCCGCAACATTCACGTGCCAGACCAGCGGTAAAGCGCCATTCCGGACATTTCCGGCTTGGATTAAGTTGGGGTGGGAGGCAATCAGCTGATAGTAAAGAGTAGTAACGGTGTCAGTGATTGTTAAGGGGGAGATGTAAAAGAGACGAGAACCGGGCTGATGTCAACCGTCAACCAAGCCCTCGCGGCGGCGGCTTGCGCTCAGAAGGGGGGACAAAAAAGAGGGCCGAGGCGCCGTCAACTTGGGACCCTCAATTAACGCGCATTCTCACCCATGTGTGGTTCCAAGCGTAAATTATAACACCTCACTTTGCCCCTGTGCCAGTGATTGTGTGACGGAAAAGGGGGTCAATAACATGGTCAATTGCGAATTTCGATTTACAAGCATTTTGTGGAAACAGATCCAGTGGGACTCAATCAAGTGATGAGAGACCTGGCCCTTTCGCTGGGTTCCAGAAGACAACCGCGATGATGGCACCTATTCTTGCGCATGTCTGCAATACCGCTCACGCCGGCGCCTACACTCAGGGCACCGATTGCGCCCTGTGCGGACACCCGCATCCTTGCCATTCGCGTCTACGGAAGTTCCGTCTCCACCAGCTTCATCTTGACCGCCGTCCTCATCGGTTGGGTCTCCCTCCGTCGAGTCCTCACCGGCCTCACCATCCGAGCCCGTCCCAGCTGCGACTGTGCCCACTCCCGCGCCCACTCCCGCGCCAACCGCCGTGATGGCAGCAGGGATCGCTCCGCCCATTGCTATGCTTTGGGCTACTGCAAATGCGCTTCCCGCTGCAACGTTTCCAATAGCAGCTTGCATCCCGGCTGCTGCTGAGCCTGATAATCCGTGAGGAATTAGTAGATGCTACCTCGCGAGCTGGTCGGCTTGGGAAGGGAATTTACCTGCGACAACCCCGGCGGCGCCGAAGCCAAACAACCCCAGGAAAAGAGGAGCTATGACCGGTGTCAAGGCAATCCCGGTAACAGCTCCAGCGGCTGTGCAAACGATTCGACGTAAATTGGCTAAGTGCGACGAATTCATGAGCACAGACTGATTTGAGTGGACAACTGGTGAACGGGCGCCAATGTGGCACCGATACTCACGATCAGACATTGGAAGGTGGGTGTGAGTTGAAAGAAAGGGCGACGGATAGTACTTGGAAAATGGCGAGGAGGATATTTCAAGCAAAAAATGATAGAGGACGGACTTGGGGGAGAGCGCGACTGAGGGTGGAAGGAGAGATGATATATAAGTGGGTGAGTCGTGTTACTTATGTATCGCCTCGATCTCCCGCGGTGTCACACGTGATGAAGTTCAAGCGCCATGCCCACGAAAGAAGCCGTTCTTGTTTCGAAGTGGTATGGTTGAACGGCACAGAGGTCTATTGGAAGAGAAGAGCCGAAGCATGTCGCGGATCCAGAAAACTTGGTTGACGGATATCCGACTTAACTTAGTATTGATTTTGACGGCAATGCAGAACTCAGCTACAGTGTCGGCAGCTGTTAGCGCAGCGCAACCCAAGGTGATTCTGCTGGGACTGAGCATGGAGGCGACACGGCAATAAGGTATAAATGATGAAACTCTTTCCGCACAAGGATGGTGATTCGATTATCGTATCCCTACACACTTTCTGCCGTTCGCCAGAGGCAATATAAAAACCTGACTTGTGTAGCCTATGTATGACACAGGCCAAGATGGCCACAAGTCGTAAATGACAACGATAGTAACACACGAGTCTGCACATACAAGAAGACAATTTGGGCAACTACGTCCACAAACGGGGTAGACCATGGCCGCAAGAAAAGCGAGACGTGATGCGGCATTCATGAAATTGGACTGAAACTGGGTACTCGACGCACCCCATCGCAGCAGAAGAATGTTGACCGAGAGAGTACCAAGCTCCCGAGCACCAATGCCCTCACTAATTATCCAGAGAGAACGAGAAATGAAGCACAAGCAGAGAAGCCGCATTCAGACGAGCTCGACAGTGAGTCATTAGGGCACTGGCACGCCAACCGTCCTATCAGATAGAGAATAACTATAGGAGTACGCGAGAGATGGAACCATGAAGTGACCAGGTCGCTGTTGCTAGAGCGAGAATCAAATTGAGATGGCGCGCGAAGGGCGACCAGGATACGGGATGAATCGACGAAGCTCGATGAAGAGCTGCTCCGTCCACGGGTGCAATTTTTTTTTGGGTCAGCATTTCAGCATTTCTATTCCGCACCGCAACATTCACGCGGTAAGACGCGGTCCCGGACATTTCCGGCTTTGGACTTAAGAAGGTAACTGGCCAGCTGCGGCTAAGTAGCAATAAAGAGCATAGTAACGGGTGACGGTGATAAGGGGGTGAACAACGAGAATCAGGCTGATTTCAAGTTTTCAACCAAGCCCTCGCGGCGGCTTGCGCCCAAAAGGGGGACAAAAAAGAGGGCCAAGGGTGGCCTGCAACAGGCCCTGGTGGTCTCAAAAAAACGCAGAAGCACGCGAGTTCGAGTTGCAGTGAAGTCGCTTGATCGGTTAGCCTGCTCGGTCGTTGACACGTTTGACAGGTCGAAATCGAAGCGCGGGTTTGCCGCACCCACGGCATCGCGGCGGGGACAGTCGAACACCGCATGGTCGACCGTCCGAGGGGAGAATCCACATTCGCAGGCAAAATGGCACGCTCTGCGTGGAATCGTTTGTCTGTAAAAGTGTAGTCCTGTGGAGGAGATTTAAGCGAGTGATCGATGGCTGTGTTCGTCGGCCCGGAAACCTTGGCTGACATTGACACGACACAACAAAATCATCAACGCTCGTGTGTGATACTGTGCGACGAACTTTCTTTGTCTTTATATCGAGTTAATAGTTGTCCGCCTTGGTTTTTAGTACGTTGCTCGCTCTTGCTTTTTTTTGTTCTCATCCTCGGTCGGCTTTTTTATAGCGCGCCTACACAATTGAACCATGCCGGGTCAGACCCAGCGCACACCTTACTCGACCAATTCACATTCTCCCTACGCCCGCCGCACGTCTCAACACGCGCCTCAAACGGTCCCACCATCATCCGCCTTTTTTTCTCCGCGTCCTGACGATGAACACGAAATGCAACCTATCGCCGACGCGGAGCGACATTTCGGGTCTAGCACTTCCTTCAGGCGACACACCAGCGTATCTGGTCCAATGACCGACTTGGAAGGCATTCGCTCCTCCGTGATTGAGCAGGGTATCTGGGACAGGTTGGTTGGTTTGGTAAAAGGCATTAAGCATGGGGGTAATCCAGAACAAAATGGCTATGAACTTGCTCCCAAGGCGGCGGAGCAAACGCCCTCAGCCACTTACGCGAGCTACACCGCAGAAGTGCGCCCCTTATTCGTACCGTAACCCTCAGCGTCCTCCTAATGAAATATAGGACGTTGTCTCCAGGTTCGGTAGCTCCCCAACGCATGGCTTGACCGCATCTATCATCTCCTCGCTTCGTGAAGATTATGGCTATAACGAATTCTCAGTGTCGGCTCCGGAACCCCCGCTCCTCAAGTTCGCAAAGTCATTTTACGAGAGCCCGCTTATCCTCCTCTTATGTGGAAGTGCACTCGTTAGCGCCATCATGGGCAATGTCGAGGACGCCGTCAGCATCAGCATCGCCGTCGTCATTGTCCTTACGGGTGCGTAGTCCCATTTTCCTCAAACGCGGCTGTTCAAGTTAGAATCGCTAGTCGGCTTCATACAGGAACAACGCTCAGAACAATCACTCGAGTCACTCAACAAGCTCGTTCCTCACCACTGTCACATCATCCGCGACGGAAAACACTTACACCTCCTTGCGAATGAGGCTGTCCCGGGAGATCTCGTCACCTTCTCCACAGGTGACCGTATCCCCGCTGATCTCCGCATTCTCTCCGCCGCCGACCTTGAGATCGACGAGAGCAGCCTAACGGGCGAAACCACCGCACGGAAGAAGGACCCTGCTCCGTGTTCCGAGGGCACCGAGATGGCTGAGAGAGCGTCTATAGCATATATGGGTACATTGGTACGGAATGGTGCGTGCTTTTACGCTTCTGTTGGCAATCAATCGACAGTCAACCACTCGCAGGTCGTGGTACCGGTATCGTCATCGCCACCGGAACCCAGACCGAGTTCGGTATCATCTTTAGTATGATGCAGGACGTTGAGGAGCGTCGGACTCCGCTCCAGCACAGCATGGACGAGCTGGCGAAGAAGCTCTCCATAATCTCCTTTGGGATAATCGGTGTTATCTGTCTCGTTGGTGTCTTCCAGCACCGACCCTGGCTCGATATGTTTACTATTGGAGGTGCGGCCTGGACTGATGACTACGAAGGACGAAAACTCATTTGTTACGGGTAGTGTCATTGGCCGTTGCGGCCATCCCAGAAGGCTTACCGATCGTGACGACGGTCACGCTTGCTCTTGGTGTGCTGCGCATGGCCAAGCGCAAGGCGATTGTCAAGAAGCTTCATTCGGTGGAAGCTCTTGGTTCCGTGTCTGTGATCTGCTCCGACAAAACAGGCACGCTCGTCATTCTCTCGCCCACTTCCGTCAAGCTGAAATGATCAATCCAGGCACACTCACTCGAAATGAGCAAACCGTTACTGAGTTGTACACTGTCGACGAGCTCGTATTCATTGACCCTGCTACACCTGCCCCTCCGGCACATGTTTCACCTGCACTGCGTAAAACCCTCGAAGTCGGAGCTTTATGCAACGACGCGAGCACCGCACGTGACGACGATGGCGACTATATGGGACATGCAACAGATGTTGCCTTACTTAACGTTCTCTCTGTATTCGGCCTCCCCGATCCCCGGCAGGTCAGTTGTTTATGATCTTTACTCGTTACCACATCGCCGAATTTGCTCTATCAGACTTTCAAACGCGTCTTTGAACGCCCCTTCAGCTCAGAAACGAAGAGCATGGCCGTCTCCGGAGCGTATACCGTGTCAAACCCCAACGTCTCGCACCTCAATGGATCCGGACGGGAATTATACCACATTAAGGGCAGTATCGATGTACTCCTCCCGCAATGCAAGTTTTACCACGTCGCGGAGGGCTCGACACCCCTACTTGACCAGAACGTGCGTTCCGGTATCGCCAGTAAAGCGCAAGCAGCATCGACACGCGGATTGCGTGTTCTCGCGATGGCATACGGCAACGCAGACGCAATTGGGCCTTCCCGTTCATCATCGCCCATGCCTAACAACACGGCTGACTATATTGACAAAGACAAGTCAGCGCACCTGGTATTCGCAGGCTTTGTCGCAATGTATGATCCGCCGCGTAAGGGCGTCGCGGACGCCATTGCTCACCTGCAGCATGGTGGTGTGCAAGTCATCATGATTACGGGTGATGGGGAAGAGACGGCGTTGTCTATTGCTAAATCGCTTGGATTGCGCAGTGCTTCGAACCCGAATGCGTGTTTGACGGGTTCGGCGCTTGACGATATGACCGCGGTGGAGTTGAGCGAGCGCGTGGGCAGCGTGAGCGTGTTTGCGCGCGTGAGCCCGAAGCATAAGATGGCGATTGTGGAAGCGTTTCAGGCTCGCGGTGCGGTCGTTGCTATGACGGGTGATGGGGGCAAGTTTTGTTTTCTTAAATTCTCTGTCGACCTCTATTTTGGTTGCTCATGGTTGAATGTGTCGCAGTGAACGATGCTCCGGCACTCAAGATGGCGGATATTGGGGTATCGATGGGCAAGAGTGGCACGGACGTCGCGAAAGAGGCTGCTGACGTCATTCTTGTGGATGATAACTTTAGCACCATCTTGCCAGCTGTGGAAGAGGGTGAGTTCTAGTCTCAGAACCCTATCATTGATCTATAATGCTCATTGACCTATCCTCGGTTGATGTTGGTGTAGGCAAATCAATATTCCACAACATTCAGAACTTCCTCTCCTTCCAGCTCAGCACAGCTGCGGCGGCACTAACGTTGATCACACTGAGTACAATGTTCGGGCTGAGCAATCCGCTAAACTCTATGCAAATTCTATTCATTAACATTCTCATGGACGGTATGTCACCGCCGTCCGTTTCGGCAATGCCGACCTTCTTCCTCGTCACCTTACTAATGAATTTTTCCTTGAAATGACCGTCAGGTCCCCCGAGCCAGTCGCTTGGCGTCGATCCGGTAGATCACGCCGTGATGCGCAAGCCGCCGCGGAAAAAGGACGAACCGATTATCGACCGACGTATTCGCTTTCGCGTATTGTTCTCCGCGACTATTATCGTCGCTGGCACACTATTCATCTACTACTTTGCACTCTCGGACGATCAACTGTCGCGCCGTGAACAAACACTGGTATGCCCAGCCATCCTTACTTACGCTCTTTCGGGGGTGACATTGGCAGGGGTCACTCACCCACTCCCTGCCAATGCCACCCCTGGCAGACATATACACACTCGCCAGTCAGAAGTACTCACGGAGACCTTTATTTGACCCCACCACTTTTGGCATAGACATTCACCTGCTTCGTTTTCCTCGACCTCGTCTCAGCGGTCCAGAACCGCGGACTTGGATGCGGGCTGACCCAAAACCGGATGTTAATGGTCACCGTGGCGATCTCGTTCCTGTCGCAGCTCGCGCTCGTATACGTACCCTTCATGCAGGCCATCTTTCAAACCGAGGCGCTCCCTATGGATGACCTGCTCTTACTCCTCGCGCTCGCGACATCGTCGTTCGTACTGCACGAGAGCCGTAGGCGATACGAGCGTACACTTAATCAGCGCGAGACCTACGTCTCTGTGGTGGAGGGGGCTGTATAGATCATGCATGATCTATCATGACCGTATGTCCACGGATCTCCGCAGGATCCACGGTGTAGACTATGATGGACATCACGCATCATGACCAGATATCCATCTGATCTCACGTGCATGATCTTTTGTGTCCCCGATTCGACCCGACGATTATAGAGTACAGTATTAGTCGACGGACGCACCCAAGCGCTTTAAGTTTTGATTCCGATTTACCCATGCTCCCCTTTTTTAATTCTCCCCTTGTCTGTTTTTTTTTTGTTGGTCGTTTTGCGAGGGTGCAGGAAGGGACTCGCCTTGCGGTTGTTCTGTACCACTGGTTGGTTCGGTAGATCTTTCGACATGATGGCCAACTAGACTAGACACACGCACACACCACATTCACTGGTTAATCAAAACACTGATACAACCGACTCGCGTTTAAGTAGTACAATTATATTTTTTTTTACCATATCTTTCCAATTTTTTTTGGCTCACACTATCTACTGTATATATTTACCCCCATGCCAATCCGGGTTTCGGAGCAGGCAATCACTTTTATACCGATAAGAATGGGACAAACGCACAGCTATGGTTCCTCGTCGATCGTTATTGAAAATATCCGTGTGTCGACTTGTGCGGATTCTTAACCAAGGACGCCTGACACTGGGACTGTAAAGTCGACAAGCACGTGAGAATCACATGTTGTCAGTATCAATATACTGGATTTCTTTGTAATTTATGTATAAAATAGTTTTTCCTCAATGAAAATACTTGCAAAAACATATTGAAAGGTTACCTTCTACTTACCGTAATCTTGTATACTAAAAAGTTAATGATATTTGAGTGAGTGGTGGTCAGTATATGTACATGTGCGCCAATGCCCTCACTCCTGTCCCTCACGCCATCACCAGCGCTACTGTCGTCAACGTTAACATTGACCTCCCTCAGCTGTCACCATTATCCCACGCGTGAAACTCGTGATTCACTGTCAAAGAAAGTCGTTACATGGCATGCAGTCAGCCGACAAAAAAAAAGGAAGAGACTTACTGTCCTCCCCTAGTACACATAGGCCGCGAGACAAAGGACGATGGCCTTCCCTACATGCAGAACAAGGTGTCCTGCGATGCTCTTTGACTCGGGGATGTCGGCAACACAGAAGTCGTTTATGAGGTCCCCCAGCTCCACATGTGTAGCTGGGGGACTTCATAAACGACTTCTAGAGGGAATCAGCAATGCTAAAGACTCACCTAGTGGCCCAGTCAGCCACGATCAGCTCCAGCGGCTCGCTCCCCACTTCAGCAAGGATCGTCCCAGGTATGTCCGGGTGTCGGCGTCGCAACGACACGACTCGTAGTACATACAGTACCCTCAGTTAGCGCGGGTAACGGTAACATAGTGCACTGTATTCCGCCGCAAATCTCAACCACGTGGAGTCCCTGCGCACCACAGAGAATCGCCTCAAAGACTTCCTGGTCGAGTTAGGGCTGACAGGCCACTGGCAGCAGCAGGCTCGTTACAACGGTAACTTTCACACCGGGCCGGGCACCGCTTTTGGCGCCTGGGAGCGAGTAGGACTCAGCGAGTAGACGGCAAACGATGATTCCGATGTAAGGGAACATAACACAATCTGATGCATGAGGCCATGAGGATTTGCTGTGTGCAGATGCTTGTGGTCATCACGTGGTTCGTTGCTCCTGTCTCTATTGAGTGGTCTGACTGCTGACCACAATTCCTTTCTCATCACTCATCATGGCCGATATTGAAATCTTCCTAAGTATTGATAAAACCCAAATGTCCTTTCTTTCAATTCCCCGCAACGATATCGAGAGACTTGCCGTCTCACCATTTCGATGGATACGCTATGTTATGTTCGCCATTTGCGGAGCTCGTGGCGACCTTTCTACAACACCCAACGGTCCCGCTGTGGACTACGAAAACACCGAAATTGCCAATGACGAAAATACATACTACTATCGGCCTTCGGGTAAGCTTTCTTTTTGTGTGTGAGATTGCTGTTCATAGTGTCTCGACTTCTCCAGGTCGTTGTGCCTTTGTAGACTATGAATGTTTAAACGACCGAATAACAACTACCGAAGGGACAACACGCCGCAGAGATCTCAGAGACGATGTTGTACGAAGGGATGGACCTGAATGTGTTGTTACACAGGTGGAAGAATATCACTGTGACGCGGTACACCTGATTCCCCATAGCAAAGGCGATGAGGTGAGATTTGTGGTCAGTTCATATAATCATTTGATGACGTTGTTTTCCAGTGCATTGAAAAAGTGATGCGACTTCGTTCTCCTGAAGATGGCTCGGCACCACGGATCGATATGACAGAGAACGGTATCCTTCTTTCCAAGATCGTGCATTCGATGCTTGGTAGAGGGCAGGTTGCCTTCATAAAGGTGTGAAACTTCGGTACTACATTTTTAGTCACCGTTTTAACCAATCTTAGACACCAAATTACGAGCTGAGACCCGAACATATAAAGAGATTTCGTCGAGGTGACGAGCGCCAGACTTACATTACCCTTCAGTGGATTACGAAGCCTAAAAATTACGACCCTAAAATCTTGGAAGCGTTTCAAGCCGTTCAAAATGCAGGCATAGATCCTCCCCCGGGTGCGGCTTTAAATGCACTGCAAAATGTCGATGCACTCTTTCGAGGCAAAGGAGCTGTTCCGCTACCCCCTACCGTTATCCTCGACTATCTTTACGGTATTGCCGCTTACAAAGCCTGGCGTAGCAAGCGCGGTGACGGTTTTAACCAAATGAAGGCATACCGCAACGAACATTACGCACAGATCCCGCCACCCCCCCAGCCACGGAAACGCTACACTCCAACAAGGAGGAGTGGTCTGGAGGAAACCATGGACGAACTCAAAATGGTTTTAATGTATATCCATGGAATCACGCCAGAAATGGCTGCCGAGCGCAGGCAGAAAGAAATAGAGCGGGAGGAGCGGGCAGCTCAGGAAGCGAGCCGAAGCAAAGTGATGGAGTGGAGGAATCATCTAGACGTCTAGTACTGAAATGCATTCATGATTGTTGCCTGCCTATCGTTTTGTGCGCACTGTGTCTACTGTATAAATGGTATTTCCTTCTGCGGGCCCGGTGCATAGCTCATGTTTTGGTCCTTTCTGGTCATTGTTTTGTTAGGGTGTTTATGCTGTCAACTGTGCCCCCACCACCGTCTTCTCCGTCCCGGGGCCGACTACAAAATTCTGATCCGTCCGCGTCTGCTCTAAACATACCCGTCTCAAAACGGATTTTTTTCCGAAATATCCTCCGAGATATCTCAGGGTCATACCGGTGCCCAGCGGGACGAGCGAAGAAGCCTGCCGCGTCTTTGCCGTTATCGGCCCGTCGCGCGGGGCATTCCGTTTCTTACCTCCGTGCACGTTTTATAGGTGATCATGGGTGGTGGTGTTCCTGACTCTTCCTTGTCTGGTTCTCCTGCCTTGGTGCCTTGATCCAAGGACATCAGCCTAATAATGCCCTGATGCAAACTATTTCCATGTCTGGTAAACGCTTCAAGCCTTTGAAGGTAACGCGACCACTTTCAGCTACGACGGGCGACAGAAACGGATCACAGTGTTCACAAGGGAATAAGTCCGCAAATATCACGGTGTAGCCCAGCCTTCTCCGGCAATTAGATCTTCCTGCGCCGCCGAAACCTTTGCTGTTATCTACCATTACCATACCACCCCCTCTTTCTCAACGTAAGCTTATTCAATACCCGATAACGTTCGTCCCTGGTGACGTCTTCGACCCAAACCACTTCGAGATTGCCACGTCCATGACTTCTTGCTCAAGTGTCCACTGACACAGGAGATTCTCCGTCAGTTTCAGCTCCGGATTTAGGCAGTCTGACTTCACTCAACCCGCTGCACGGACGGGTGTTCGCGATACACGCGTCTAACAGCGCCGGGGTGCACGGTGAAGACCTTGATGCCGGGATACTCTATAAAACAGAAATGAGGATCTGACATTCAATAAAAATGGAAGACGAAACCATCCATATTCACCAATGGCAATGGACTCTGCAAAACGAAGCATTGCGTGCTTCGAGATGCAACACTCACTCGTGTTTGGCAATTGATATTGGGACACCCCGAGCCGCGAATGACCACCTGGCCATTCGTTTTCAGTAATTCAGGGCAGCAAAACTATACAGCAGTCGGTAAGCATTTGGTACGAAAAAGAAAATCGCGCAGTGGACAAACTGACAAAGGCCACGAATATTGACCTCAAGAACATCCCACCATCCGTTCTGATCCTTCGAGGCGAATGCTTGCGAGGCGACAGAAGTCAGCTAAAGAAGCGGTAATGATCCGTCCACTCTGACCGTCCGGATGAGATCCCTAACTGCAACCCTAGATTATCTCTCCCTGCAAGTGTAATAGTCGCGTTCGAATCGGAAAAGATCAGACGCGCTTCATCATATGCCTTGAGCTTTGGTGTGCGACTGAGGATGTAGAACACTAGATATTTCATATTTCATTCCATACACTTAATCTATACCATAACAAAATTGTTGCTGGAGTGCTTTGTGAATGGGGAATGAGCGACGCAATTTGTAATAGTTGCACTACTTTATTGGGCTACTGCAAACACCAAGTCGCTTTTTTTATCGAAAACACAGCATAACGCAGACAGAACAGAAGGATCGGGGTGCTAAAGTCATTAAGGCTAAGGGCGAACTATGGTCAAAAAACTGCAAAACAAGCGTATGGGTCCTTGACAGAAGAGAAAAGGGGGGGGAGGGGGTATATGGTCCGACGCCACAGGATCACGTTAGTTAGCCAAGAAGGCCCCGAAGACCCAGAAGATTGAGAAGAACACCAATTTTAAGCTTAAGTAGGATCCCTGCGCAACCATTCCCGATGAGGAGAACGAGAAGTTCCCCAACGAGTCCACCAACAAGGGCAAGGACTACGTCGAGGAGTTCGACGACAGCAGCGCTACATTTAGAGTTGGGTATTTAGTAGCGTTACAAAACACTAACTGAAGGACTTACACAAGGTCACCTAAAAGAGGCTCTAGATCCAAAAGTGAGGCGTGCACAGTATTAATGGCTCCGAATATAACCTATCGCATACGAAGTGAGCGCAAGAGAAAGACAGATGCGAAGATAATGATGACCTTAAGCTGGGTAGCAATGAGCGCAATGATGTCATACGTGCAGCCACAGCCAGCGAGGTCCAACCCCTTGAGGGTCCAGGTGAGCTCCCTAACGATCACAACAACCTCCTGGAGTATAGGATCAATACACCCAGACGTTGCATTGGCGGAGTTAACATAATCTAATCAGGGGTGGTGAACAAAAATCGAGTGAAGTGCAGGAGGCTCGGTAGAACGGACTGAGAGGAAGTACGGTCCCCTCGAGGACGCCATTGGTTTTGGCAATGAGAGCCCTAGGGTCATTGGGGTGACCCGCTGGAGAAGGAATAGCAAGAGCTAGAGTTGCAAAAGAGATGAGGGAAAAGAGAGCAAATTTAACAAGAGAGAGCATGACTACGAAAGCGAAACGAAAGGAGTGGAGCGACTCAAAGCCTGGGAGTGAACAAAACGAACGCTGAGGTATTTTATAGGGCTTTTCAGAGCGAGATTATTCGACCATGATTATCTGCTGAAGGATCGGGCGCCACAAAGGAAGGATTAAGGCGGGACAAGAAGTGGATCGTGCATGTCCAGAACAGGTATATCCTATGCGAAATATGGACATGGTGTCAAGATGAAGCAAAATAAGCAGCCATTTCAGACAGAAGATGACATAGAAGCTCGCTCTGATGACACTTATGAATGTAACATTCCGGTACGTGTTTTCCCGGGTTGGTTCCAACACAGGTGCACAAGGTTTGATGCCCACGCGTCGTTTACGTTTCCTCTACCATTGGGGACAGAGTACAACCCTAGAGCTACCGTATGAGAGAGACCCCTTGCAGGTGACATAGAGAGATGTGCAGGAATGTTCACGGTCTTGCCCAAGTTTTCATAAGCCAACGTTGTTGTCGCATCTGTCAAGTCCGTTCTGTTGAGCGCGAGCTGTTGTTGCTTCTCAGGTGACGGGGATGAAAGCATGAGTGCCTCCTCCCGCTCAGAATATTAGGTCCTTGGTTTAGCGTCAAGATCAGCGATTCAGCGGCAATTGACTTTGCGTATCCGTGGTCCGTCGACGTCCAGAGATTGGTGGTTTCCAAGGGACCAATCTGGTCGGGGTATGCCGAGCGGAGTCCAGTCGCAGGCAAAACCCGACGGTCCGCTGATCCGGACCCATTCCCATCACCTGACTACATACATCACTGAGTTACGAATAACTCGTCTGTAAACGGCTGGGAACGAGACTAAGGGCTGGATGAATAAAGGGTACTACCAGTAAGTGATTGACAGAAAAATTTCATGGTGTGTGGAACCACGGGGCTGCACTGTAGGACTCAGAATACAAACTGCCTACGTAGGCCCAGGTGGCGAGACTTTTCACGATAGCGCGGGCTATTACTACCGATCGATGTGTTAACGACTTTTCCTGCTATGAGTAATATGAGTGACAAAGGAGTGTCCGAGATGGATAGCAAGGAAGAGGACTTGACTACTTGGGGGTGTGCAGTCGGCAGTTTTTAATTCCGGAGACCGGACGTGGTATGCGGTGGTCGCATAACCATGCTTAGGTTAGGGAAAAGAGCTAGCCGCTCAACCACGGTCCCGTACGCCTCAATCTTGGAGCTGGTGAGTCGGATTCCAAAATCATCATCACCACAATCAATTGAAGTTGAGTGGACGAGACAGGCCCATCAATGGCATCAAGGGAAGAAGCGGTATATTGCTGTTCTGTGGTTATCTCCACCACTCCACCCATCGTACCACTCGGTGTAGCGCGGCCCGACACGTCGTCTCACACTAGATGATACCGCTTTAGCCATGCTTTGCATTTTTGGATCCCATCACACAATCATCATTTGGAAATAAATGTGATGAATGATACATCAGGGACACCGTGCGTGACCGCGACCACGACCGCAACCGCTCCGAATCGGGGCCTGACCCTACTCGTCCCAGGCTACGAGCCAATCCGACCACGCATGCCCACGCTTTGGAATTGATTGTAAGCAATACGGATACCCTACGTGTACAAAAAAATTTGCACAGCCATTTCACCAATGACATATTTAAGCCGGATCTCTCGCACTTTTACGGTCGCTTCAGGCCAGCACTCGTCTGTTGCGAGTTACGTTTCTTCCGGCCCTCTCGTCGTCGTCGTCGTCGTCGTCATCGCCATTGACATCGCCTCCTCTCTCCTCGTACTACTACTTTACCTCCTCGTATTGGAATCGCCTTGAAAAAAAAGACATTTTGAAATGTCGTCAACGCACGTGTTCACAGTCCAGGTATGTTCCATACAGTAGTCCCGGTGGTCGCATCGCTCTGACACTTTCACGTTTTGCGCAACAGGACGTTTGCGCGCGATTACGCGTGAATGTG
This sequence comes from Russula griseocarnosa, assembly GCA_022884055.1. Taxonomy (NCBI): domain Eukaryota; kingdom Fungi; phylum Basidiomycota; class Agaricomycetes; order Russulales; family Russulaceae; genus Russula; species Russula griseocarnosa. The sequence goes on from JAGKRU010000005.1 coordinate 537,133, forward strand.
GCTAGCGGTCTAGAGACCCCAGTTTCACCCAGTAACAAGGAGTCGGGCTCAAAATCCGGCACGGGTGTTCTTCCACCCGGATCCCCTGGGACTAGTTCCGATCCCACACTCGACCTTGACCCTCGCATTCAAGTTTCCTTCGCGGAAGCGCGTCAGGACCAGAAAGTGGTCACCCAATCCAATTGGCAATGCCAGGGCAATCCAACTATCCCTTCCCCATTCCCGCTAGATCTGGTCTACAAACTCTGGAACACATATGTATCTGATGAGGAAGACTCCGGAATTGTGCTGTCCCTGGAATCGGAATCGAGTATCGATGGAGACATTTTTGGCGTCGGGAAGCGACCTGTGCAACGCGAGATAGAGAAGGATGGCTGTATTCAACTAGTTTTTGTGAAAGAGTGAGGGATTGACCGGGTTTGTGTATATGTAACACTAGAAAAGTATCAATAGACATATGTATCATCACAGGACAGACAATCGTGTATGAACAAGATGTGTTCACATAGTAAAGAGTATATATAGACAGCGTAGCGGAAAAATCTCTGTACAGCAGTCTTCTCAAGGTGACCGGTTGGTCCCTTAGCGCGTCTTTTTGTCCCCACCAATTTCGTCATCGGGGTTATCTACTAAGCCCGTTTCGATCTCGATCCGGCCATTCGCGCGCAAACGGTGAATGAGACTATCTCCAAGGGCAGTCATGGGCGTTAACACGCCACCAGCCGCCGCGAGGGGCGGGAGTTCGTCCAAGAGTAGCGTCAGAGCAGACTCGACCACAAGGACAGCAGTGAGCAGCGTGCCAGGGTCCCCACGACCTTTGATGACCGTTTTGGCGTATCGGGGTGATGGTTCGTCCGACGCCGTCACATTGACATATTTCATTCGACCTCCCTCGAGCGTGCTGGCAACATATTCACATCTTAGTTTCCATCATCACTACGGAGGAGTAATGACCAGTACGTACTGGTCTGCTGGCCCAGAGCCTGGCTGCGTCGCCAGACGCTTGATCACCCACCGGACCTGTGAAAAGGCATTAAAACGTGAAGACTACTGAGCTGATGGAAAATTGAGCGAAATACGTCACGCACGGGTGCGAAGAGGGTGAGCACGAAGCCCATCCCCATTGCCAAGCTTAACATCAAAGCGGCGAAGATGTTGCCAGTCGGCGTAAACTCGGTGTACGTAAACGCAGGACCGTAGGAGGCACCCGCTCCACCATCTCCACCTCTGCGCCCACTAAGCCGCGCTTCTCTGTGCGCAAACTCTCGTAGCCCCGTGGTGCGCTGTACAAGCGCGCGATTGACACCACCAAACAAGCCGATGCCGCCTACGATGCGCGATCCAGGGCCAAGGCGATACAAAAGGGAGGGGCGGGGTGACCGTGCGCCAGGAACGGGCGAGAGCGACCAGTCGCGGGTGGATAACAGGAGATGATTGAATGGGACGTCTTCAAATGCTGTGATGAAAGATGCGATAGTTCCACCTGGAAACCCGCCACTCAAACCGGCAGACGTCGTGCTGGTTCCAAGTGGCGAGTGTCCGAGGGTTTTGGAGGCTAGGTGGACGCTTACATCTGCTGGGACCGAGTCGATGCCGCAGGAGGGAACTATGATCGAGTGTGTTTTTGTTGCAAGATAATCAAATCTAAAATTTGTTGTCGAGTGAGGAGCGAGGTAAATTTTATAACAAGTCACGCGAGTGGTATTTGCCAGAATGAAAAGAAACAATCTCACTTGTTGATTATGTCGAAAATCCATGGGGTTTCTCCGGTGATATCGACGTAATGTATACCGTTCCTTGCGCATGCGCTGATGTTTATATAGATAAGCATTCAACACCGGTCAAGGCACGGGGGACTTACTGAACGACTGGGGAACCGTAATGCCAATACGGACCGATGCAATTGAGCACGACCTTAGCTTTCTTGACAGCATTCTCAACGGCCAATGCGTCAAGGATATCGAGTTCGAATACTTGGACGGAATCATCGATGGGCAGGCCGATGGAGAAAAGCTTAGTGCGAGACCGCGCGGCTAGGCCGACTGTGAATTTTGAGCGCTCTGGATGTTCGAGGATGTACCGTGCGGCATGACGACCACAGAAAGCAGTTGCTCCGATGAGGAGAATATCGACCATCGTTCTTGAATCGGTGAAGAGATGGGAGTCTTCGACTCGGAGTCAGTATGTAGAGTGATCACTCACCAGTATTCCGAGTCAGGAAAGTGAACGTCCTCTGTGTTTACGTAAGTGGTCCTACTGCACTGCCAGAGGTCGAGCTCATGATGAGCCATGAGCGCTGCATGAGCGCGTGAGCTCAATAACAGTTGTTATGGATGGATATACGGGTGGAGTCTCATTGTGCAACACACATACAGTATTGGCATGACGTCGGGAAAAAGCCAATTTTAGTACGCGATGCTCTAATCCTCTGCACTGCTAAGTTACCCATCCGATGATCAGTAACTAGTAACTAACCTGGGCGCCTCGCGCGCATCTCGGTGCTCACATACACGTAGTCCGTTAGTAACTCAGATCCAACCTGGTTGATACATATTTTTTGACTATGAAAAATCACAACAAAGAGTTGCAGCCACTGAGTAATCAATCGTCTAGCAAAGGGCCATCCATCCGTACACCCATGTTCGATTTGATATCCATCCCGAGGAGCTTCATTTTGCCGGCCTGATTGTCAAAGTCAATCGTCAGTCACATCGATCAAAGGGTACATGGCGGTGATCCATCGCACCTCGACACGCTCACGCTGCACGCGGCGCAGCTCCTGGAGCTGGTCCTTGTCGAGGTAACTTTCTTTGGATTCGACTGGCCGCTTAAGCTTGCTCTGGTGTGCTCGCATGTCCGCTTCGGCGTCATAACCATCGTCTGTGGGCGGTACAAACTCGCCCGCGCGCATCGCGTCCATACGCCTTTCATAGGCCTCGATGTTGTAAAATTTTTCATTGGGAAAAGTGGCTGTCATGTTTGGCCCTGTGAACAATGATGGTGATGTGAACGATAAGCAGGACGGACCAGTATTATAGTCCTCGACAAATCGAGCGAATTCCTTTTTATTTTGATCCTTGGACATCCTCTCCGGATTCATCTTGCGCTCCTCAACAAGCCACGCGCGGAATTCTGGCTCTTTGTTGAAGATGCTTACGGCGGAAAGTTAGAAACGTCATACTCGTTGAGGGTAAAATACTCGACGTACTCGGATTCACTAATAATACCGTATTTGCCCCATTGGCCGCCTAAAGCTGCGGCCGATGCCATCCCATTTTTCCTCCTTTCTCTTTTCTCCCTCTGTGGGGGGCCACCAGATAAGACCTCCGGAGCAAAAATTAAACGGGAAATAAAAATACGTACATTCTTCTTGCCACCTCTCTTTCTCCGTCTTTTGCGTTCCCGACTGCGGCTGCGACTCTTGGACCGACTTCTGGTGCGAGATCGGCGAGTGCGCTTTCGGTGTCGGTCTCTCCTATCGCGCGACCTCGACCTCGATCGGGAGCGTGACCACGAGCGAGACCGAGAACGAGAACGAGAACGGGACCATGACCTTGAGTCAGACCGTGCGTGTCCCCGCTCCCAAGATCTAGACCTCGTGCGCGACCTTGACTGTCGCCCATGATGATCTCGGTCCCTCGACCTGGACCTGGACCTGGACCGTGAAATCGACTTGGACCAAGACCTCGATCTTGAGTCCCTATCCCTACGCCTGCGTTCTCTACTCCTGCGAGCACGGTATGCCCTGCGTGAGGCGGCTGCACTCGGGCGATATGAATCCATGCGTGAACGCCGATTGCGTCTGGGTGACCGAGACCGTTGGCGTTTCGGCTCACGCTCGGATCCTTGGCGGTCTGAAGACCTCCTCGAGGTTGGTGGGCCCGTAGACATGTGGGGCGGGGGGTCGCGAGCCCTGCTCGTCATTGAAGTACGCCAAGAAGGACAGCGTGGAGAGGAACTCTCGCAGACTTGTCACGTGGCACGCACCGTCACGCTTTTGCTTCTCTCCCACGCCTCGTGGGCGATGAGCCGATAAGCTCCTTTCTTTTGTTCATCACACTCTCATGAGGGGGCAAGCGTGTCCGTACTCACACTCCGTTGTGGGGTTGTCAACAAGCCAGGAGAACTCGCTGACAGCTGGACTGATTCTCGATTTCACCACATTCCGTCTATGTTCCGTTTACTTGGCAACCAGGTCAGTCCACGGACGTAGTGAGGTTCATTAATCTTAAGTTAGCTCAGTTGCTTTTCCAAACTTATCGACATGATCGATGATTACTGTAATGGACCCTCAACTAGTATTTGATGTGGCTAGAATGAAGAAATAGCGCAGAAAGTCCCTCTGCCGCGTGTCAGGGTCTCGAAAACGAAATTGGTACAACCCGAGGTGTGTGATTAGGTTGATTAGGCTCGACGCAGTCTCTAACGAGGCCTCATTGGATGGGTGAACAAAGGGCATGTCAACGACGCCCGTCACGTGATTCGAAGGACAAACCCACCCACAAATACAAAGACTGGCATAAAAACATTGCACCGCGTTCTATTATACATTATACAACTACAAAGGTCGGATGCGAGAGAGTACTTAGGGTTGTGAGGTGTGTCCCGTATCGTTGGAAAATCCTGCAATCCGATCAGTCTTATTTTTAGAACAGGGGATGACCAAGCCAGTTGGGCGCTTTGATCGTCGGTGACGCCTCAAGGCCTCAAGGCCTCAACGTTGTACCGGAATGTGACCTTTTTTTCATCCCTTCTACCTACAGACACGTTCCTGATATGAGATTGTGCCGGCAGATACCAACAATCACCATGGAAGTGGCTGGACCTGACAATAAGTCGCTTTGTTCATTCTATTTATACATGCACGGCGGCCACTCACCTTGCGGCAAATTGCTTTGTTCTGTTTGGTCCCAAAATGGTGGTTCTGCACCTTCTGTGCGTGTATAAAAGCCTCAAGCCCCAAACTTCGGATTTGTACCCTTGCAACAACCGCGTTCATCCCCAGTTCCGGTCTCGCATCTTCAGAGGACAGGTTCCTCGTAATCCATCTTTCTAAGGACAGGTTCCTCTCGGTCCATCTTCTTTCCCGATTCAATTGGCTGGTCCTACGTGTTTTCATCCTGTTCCCCATCATTTTGTCGAGATGCTCTCCAGATCATTCATTGCTTCCATATTCCTCATTGCTTCCATATCCTCTGCTAATGCTCATGCTGGCGTTAGTCCTGCCCTCGGCGTCAAAGGACAATTAACACGAAACGACGTTCAGCGTCCTTCCGCCAACTCTCCCTGTGGCAATGTAAACGTCGCCCAAAACCTTGATAGTTCCACCGCTGTTCCGGCAGATGCAAACGGAAACTTTTCGCCTACCATCACAGACTTCAATGGGTGAGTACCATCATCCACGTAGATGTTTCTCGCGAGTGGTTGGCTGATTGTGGAGACCTTCAGTGGTGCTGACGGTTCAAGATCCATTAAGACTGTACAAGTTGACGCATCCGGAACCGGAAAGAACCTTGTTGCAGCTAAAATGGTCGTCAACGGCAATGCTGTACGTACTATCCATTGTATTCCTTATCCTTGTACTTACCCGTGTCCCCTAGAATCCTACGTCTGTTGGTACGGACCCGCTCACTGCCCAGCTCCCCGCCGGTACCAAATGCACTGGTGGTGCCCAAAAAAACCTTTGTCTTGTGTCCTTTACTACCACGGCAGGTTTCGGAAATTGTGTCGTAGTTTCACAAGGTGCTGCGGCATCAAATCCTCCTGCGCTTCGCTCGACGTCTGGCCAATCTATCTTGCCCCGTAACGGAGCGGCGAAGGGCGTGAATAGTTCTACAAGTTCACACGCTGCGGGCGATGCCCAAGCGAGTCCGAAAGCCAAGAACGAGAACGGCAAGAAAGACGACAAAAAAGGCAAGGACAACAAGAAGGGGAATGTCGACGCTTCAGAAAAGGGCGACAAGAACGCCAAGGACGAAAAGAAAGGGAGTGTCGACGTTTCCGGGTCAGGAAGGCCGACAAGAAAGCCAGATAACAAGAAAGCGAAGGATGACAAGGGCAAGGGCGGAAAGAAGGGGAGCGTCGACGTTATCCAGTCAGGAAAAGCCGATAAGAAAGCCCAGGACGACAAGAAAGCGAAGGATAACAAGGGCAAGGCCGGAAAGAAAGGGAGCGTCGATGTTTCCCAGTCAGGGAAAGCCAACAAGAAAGCCAGGACGACAAGAAAGCGACGGATGACAAGAAGGGCAAGGGCGGAAAGAAAGGGAGCGTCGATGTCGCCCAGTCTGGGAAGGCCGACAAGAAGGCCCAAGACGACAAGAAAGCGAAGGGTGACAAGAAGGGCAAGGGTGGAAAGAAAGGGAGCGTCGACGTTGCCAGTCTGGGAAGGCCAACAAGCAGGCCCAAGACGACAAGAAAGCGAAGGATGACAAGAAGGGCAAGGGCGGAAAGAAAGGGAGCGTCGACGTTGCCCAGTCCGGGAAGGGCGACCAGAAAGCCAAGGACAACAAGAAGGGCGGGAAAAATGACGCCGGGAAAAAGAAGGGTGACAAGAAAAACGTAAAGCAGGCTAATAAGAAGGCTCAGGGCACTCCTCCGGCTGCAGATGGCAATAACCGCAGGCGATCATGTGAGTGTCGCTTTCAGTATCACTATCGAGAGGAGTTTGCTGACTTTCGAACAGGGTCTTCTCGTCCAATGGGCAAATTTGCATGACAAGTGACAGGGAGAGTGGATTAATTAAATACATTTGTTCATCGTTCCTTTTGCAAGGCCTTAATCAGTGATTTATGTCTATTCCGTTGGTAGTGTGTTCAAGTCCGTCAGTTCGTGCACGTGATTGACACATTTACGTGACCGTGTCAAGAGATGTGACGCAAACTTGAACGTCGCGGTGTAAATCCCCCGAGTCAAGAAGGCCCCGATCTGTTTCAAGGTCCTGAAAGATCGTTGTCAGAATTCTTCACCTCCTGCTATATCCGTGCTATAGTTGAATCCTGATTACCACCAAGAAAATCATCTAGCGTTTCAGTGACGCTGTAGGCAGAACAGTACCTTCCACGGTTCAGTTAGCGAGAGCCAAGGCCGGCTGAGATTTCTAACGTGGGAGGTTTCTTCAGGCTAATGGGGCCACCCTTACTGTCCCATTCCGTCAATGCTCAAGATTACGATTTACGAACAACCTGAGGCACTCGTTAACTCCTTGACAATATCTCACGAATGCCGAGACGGCATCTCGACCACATCATCCCCTTCTCTGCCGTTCCCGAGAACGGCCGGGAGATTTGAGGACAAGTCTGTGTTCGCGCACTGCATCACTTGCATGCTTGTCAACCGAACTTTCTGTGTCATCCTGGTGCTATCTATGGGAAGAAAAAGGTAACGAGTTGTCAAATTATTGCTCCTGCTTGGCGCAAGTCGTCTGATCGTTATCATCCGATTCATGATGGCCTATTTGGCAACAGGAACATGTGTTTCCAAATCCCTTCGAAACGTTTTTCAGTCTTCGGCTTTTCAGAAAGCTGCGGTGGATCGTTTTGGCTCATTGGCGCAGTCGTTGGGTAAGCGCAGTAAAGCGCAGTTGTTGGCGCGCACATCTATTTATATGCGCAGTCAATGGGTAAGCACGGCCATAACAGGACAGTATGTCATTCTGAATTGCTCCGAGTAGAATCTCCCGTCACATGAACTTCCGATATGATGGCTCAGGAAATCGAGACGCCACGAGATTCGCGCGCTTTCTCCTCTAAGGAGATGACCTCTGACTTCCTCGTACTATGCACCTGATCCTATTCAGCGTTACACGAATCCAGTTTGTTCGTGCGTAACGCGACTAGTGTAGGGTGATGTGAGCGAGTCTAGGGTTTACCTCGCACGCTAGGCACATCTGTAGGTCTGTGCTCTTGTTCCTCCCCAAGCTGTTCTATGCACACTCGGAATTCTTAGGGTGCTCGGCCGTGGCTCTAAGCCTGTGCGCTGCACAGCTTATGAGCCGAACTGTTTGATGGCCGATATTTCTCGTCTAGATGAGCCATTGAACCGTCCGGCTTTTCCGCGACACGTTGCATTATCCAATTAATCGTATTTCTCAGAGCTGTCCAATTGGACTGTCCGAGTTTTTAAAAAAAAATTGAACCTAGGTTGAGATGACGATTAAGGTAGCTGATTGCAGAGTTGCTGCGGAGCCGAGACACGGACATGTACGTTCACCGTTACCTCGCACGCTAGGCACATCTGTAGGTCTGTGCTCTCGTTCCTCCCAAGCTGTTCTATGCACATCGAATTCTTAGGTGCTCGCGTGCTCTAAGCTGTGCGCTGCACAGTTATGAGCCGAACTGTTTGATGGCCGATATTTCTCGTCTAGATGAGCCATTGAACCGTCCGGCTTTTCGCGACACGTTGCATATCCCAATTAATCGTATTTCTCAGAGCTGTCCAATTGGACTGTCCGAGTTTTAAAAAAAATTGAACCTAGGTTGAGATGACGATTAAGGTAGCTGATTGCAGAGTTGCTGCGGAGCCGAGACACGGACATGTACGTTCACCGTACTGTCTCAAGTGGATTCTACAGAAACCAACGGTTATGTTTCCATACTTGGCCTACCGTAACCGACGTTACGACAGATTTTTTTGGTCCAGTTCGGTCTCACCATATTCGCCTGTCTCCTCAAGTCCTGCGCGTGTATAAAAGCTCAACCATGGTCACTTTCAATCTCCATCACCACTTTCACTTTCGCACTCTAAGAGGACGAACACTTCCCAGTCTCTGCTGCCATCCTACGTATTTTCATCCATTCGTTATTGAGATGCTCTCCAAGTCCTTCACCGCTTCCTTATTCCTCCTCGCTTTGACATCCTCTGTCACTGCCGACGGTGTTATCACTCCTGCCCTTGGCGTCAGCGGCGACCCAGCAGCCAGCAACGTTCAGCATCCTTCCGACGCCGCACCCTGTGGCAGTATACCAATTGCTCAAAACATCGATTCTTCCAACGCTATTCAGGCCGACGGGAACGGTCAGTTTACGCCTTCCATCACAAACTTCGCTACGTGAGTACATCATCCACACCCTTTTTTTTTACCGGTGACCTGGTCAGCTGATTTGAGAGGGCTTCAGTGGTGCGAACGGTTCACGATTGATCAAGACGGCGAAGGTGGATGCAACTGCAACGGGAAACAGCTTTGTCGATTGCCAGATAGTCACCAACGGTGATAATGTACACACTGTCCATCGTGCTACTTATCTCCGTACTGACTCATATATCCCCTAGGACCCTACGAGCCAAGGTACGCAACAGCTTGCCGTCAAGCTCCCCGACGGCATCAAGTGCACTGGCGGTAGCAACAAGAATCGTTGCCTTGTATCGTTTGTTACGGCTGCGGGTGATGGAAATTGCGTTGTAGTGACCCAAGCGGGAAATAATGCGAAGCGCTCTGACCCCGAGGATAACCCAGCCCCTCAGCCGACGATTCCACCCAAGGACCACAGGTTCAAGAAAGACAAGAAAAAGGGCAGCAGGGCAACGAAGGAAATGAGGGATGATTGCTCGTACTAGGCGTATATCTGATGATGGACTTACACGGATCGGGCTCGACGCATTGCGGGGTCCACTCCGAAATGCCTAGGCCATAGACATTAGAAAATTTCCTTTCTATCTTTTATTCCGACTTGATTGCAGCGTTGACGCTTCCATCCTTTACTACATACGTTTCGTACGAATAGGTCAGGCGCGACAGCGTTGGTATACCCTGACCTGTATTTCGCGAGTGTTTCGTGCCTTCCGTTGGGGACACAAGCCAAATTTTCTTTACTTCCTTTCCTTATACTGCATTTCTCTCCCATCTTTCGTATTGTTTTTTTATTATAATTTTTTTGCTTCGTACAAATCATCCATCAGTGATACATCTAGATTATTTAGATGAAGATCAAAGCGGGCGTAGTGGACACCTGAATAGTATCATCATTTGTGTTCATTTGACGCACGTCTGGTGAAGCGTTCTTTCTCTGACTTTGTGACTGACCTGCATAAGCTGCATTTTGGCGTCACGGTCTTTCCCCTTTAGACGCCATTTTCCAGGATAACGGCTGAGAAGCATAAAAAAGAAGTTCGCAAGTACGGCAAGGGTCATAAGGACCTTAAGCCCTATCAGATTCAAAAAATCGCGCTGAAGTCTTAGCTTCTTCAGCTCAGCCTTCAATTGACGTGCGAACTAGGACACTTTCGAACGATGAAGAAGCGCGAGAGTCGAAGACGGGAGCAACAGGACGAAGGAGCTGATGATCATTCGGGGCGTTGAAAATCTGGCAGTTCTGCATCCTATGTATGGGCTACGCTTAACTGTCAGGTCAACAGTGTCACGTGCCCAGAACGTCACACAAGTTGCATGTTGCAACTGTCGAAGTTTAGTTGCGCTCAGGCTCGATCAAACGGCGGCCAAAGAAACTCATTGTGTGTTATAACTCACAATCTTCAATATCGTCAACCTCTGAACCACTGTCAAGTCTCAGCCCAAGACTATGTGTCGCAGGAGAATAGCCCATGGCCTATCAAAGCTCTATGGTGGCGCACACAGTTCGTTCCGCAAGGTTCCTGACAACCGCCGCAGCGGCCCCACCCTGGTGTCCGATTTCCTCGAAGCTGTCGTTCGTTATCTCTGCTCATAAGTCCTTAAAATTTGACCTGTTTCAGCCTTGATGTCGCGAACCTGATTGAAATCCCACGTTACCCCATGGGCCAGGCATGACGTTTAAGAAAACTTTGCTTCCCTCTGGCTTCGGCAAAGGTTTCACTGGCATTGGTGCCGAAATATTCAAAAGCTCTATTGTCAGGTGATGCCCATGTCATCGTTACCACGTCCTGCCGCAGCAATGCCACAGCCGAATACGACCCGACCAGGGAATTTTCAGGGTTTCGCTAGCTGCGGTTCGGCTGTTACTGTCATCCTCTTCGGATTACAGGCAAGATGTCGAGACGCTTGTTGACTTCCTTCACGAATGCTGGGCATGATTTCGACCATAAACTCCCCAGTGCCCCTCACCTGCCGTTCCCCAGCGAGAACGGTTCAAGATTCAAGTCGATAGTCTAGCAATAAACCTGAGCTTGTGGACTGTACCATGCTCGTGAACCGGACCTTCTACGTATTTTCTTGGCGCTACGAAGACTGAGAACTGTCGTCAAATTACTTATTCCCTGACGGATGTCGTCCTCTCGTTATCACCCCATCACAGCCTATTTGACAACAACAAAATTTATTCCGAAACCCCCACGAAACGCTCTTCCATTTTTGGACTTCAGAAAGCTGGGGTGGATAACTTTGCATCGTAGGCGCAGTCATTGTGTACGTGCGGTCATCGGGTACGCAAAGCCATTGGGTAAGCAGTCACCTCATCTAGTAAAGCGCAATTTATCGAGTAAACACGGCCCTCGAAGTAGGCGCAGTCACCGGGTAAGCGCGGCCGCTGGAATTTAGTAATGCACTACATAGGGTTATGTACCTAAGGCGCACTGCGATGGTCTCAAAAAAAGTGCAGCCATTGAGTGAGTCCATTAACAGCCAGATATGCGAAATTCTGAATCTCTCGTTGCAATCGTATCACCTGTCTCATGGACCAATCCAATAGGATCGCTCAGAAGATTGAGATGCCACAAAATCCATACTTTCTCTTCTAAGGATATAGCCTCTACCATGGTCATATGATGCATCCGGTCCTATTCAGCATTGAGCTATGTGTGGGTGCGTAACAAGAACGGTGTTGGAATGACATGAGCGACAGTCTGAGGTTTATCACCTTCTCAAGGCATGTCGGGGGACGATGCTCTCGCTCTTTAGCATGTTTCTCTATCTGAACTCACAATTTTCAAGGTATTCGGCCGCGGATCGGGGGCAAAATAGCTCCGTCGCTAAGAGAATTGGTAGATGGCTAAACAATTGGTGCAGTGTTGCTGCGGCACAAACAAGCACGATTACGATCCTGCCCTTGGTGACTGCCCACAACGATGGTCTGCAATGAGTTCAACAGGAGCCAGTCACTCGAGCTAGTTGGTGACCGTGACTTACGTTGCTGAAATTTCTTTGTCCAGTTCGGTGTCACATCGTCGCTGTGCTTCTCCCGCTCGTGTATAAAAGCTCAGCCATGGTCCCTTCCAATATTCGTCACCACTTCGGCCTTGCATTTTTAGAGCGTTCTACTCTGTCTATTTCTTGTTGACCCTCCTGTCATCCTACGTACTTTCATCCATTATTGAGATGCTCTCCAAGTCGTTCACCGCTTCCTTATTCCTCCTCGCTTTGACATCCTCCGTCACTGCCGACTGTGTCATCACTCCTGCCTTGGCGTCAGCGGCGATCCAGCAGCCAGCAACGTTCAGCATCCTTCCGACGCCGCACCCTGTGGCAGTATACCAATTGCTCAAAACATCGATTCTTCCAACGCTATTCAGGCCGACGGAAACGGTCAGTTTACGCCTTCCATCACAAACTTCGCTACGTGAGTACATCATCCACACCCTTTTTTTTACCGGTGACCTGGTGAGCTGATTTGAGAGGCCTTCAGTGGTGCGAACGGTTCACGATTGATCAATACGGCGAAGGTGGATGCAACTGCAACGGGAAACAGCTTTGTCGATTGCCAGATAGTCACCAACGGTGATAATGTACACACTGTCCATCGTGCTACTTATCCCCGTACTGACTCATATATCCCCTAGGATCCTACGAGCCAAGGTACGCAACAGTTGGCCGTCAAGCTCCCCGACGGCATCAAGTGCACTGGCGGTAGCAACAAGAATCGTTGCCTTGTATCGTTCGTTACGGCTGCGGGTGACGGAAATTGCGTCGTAGTGACCCAAGCGGGAAATAATGCGAAGCGCTCTGACCCCGAGGATAAGCCAGCCCCTGAGCCGACGATTCCACCCAAGGACCACAGGTTCAAGAAAGACAAGAAAAAGGGCAGCAGGGCAACGAGGGGTGATTAAGTGGCTGCTTGTACTAGGCGTGTATCTGGTGATGGACTTACACGGATCGGGCTCGACGCATTGTGTGGTCCACTCCAAAATGCCTAGGCCATAGACATTAGAAAATTTCCTTTCTATCTTTTATTCTGATTTGATTGATTGCAGCATTGATACTTCCGTTCTTTACTACATACGTTTCGTATGAATAGGTCAAGCGCGACAGCGTTGGTATACCCTGACCTGTATTTTGCGAGTGTTTCGTGCCCTCCATTGGGGGCTCAAGCCAAAATGTCTTTACTTCCTCCTTCAATTCTACTGCGTTTCTCTCCCATCTTTTGCTTCGTACAAATCATCCATTAGTGACACATCTAGATTGTTTAGATGTAGACGAAAGCGAGCGTAGTGGACGCTCAAATAGTATCATCGTTTTTGTTTCATTTGGCGCCCGTCTGGTGAAACGTTCTCTTTCTCCGAGTTTTTTTGACCCTGCATTCTCGCGTCTTTCAGTCCCCTTTTGCCGCCATTTTCCAGGATAACGGCTGAGAAGCAAAACAAAGAGGCTTGCAAGTACGGCAAGGGTCATAAGGACCCTAAGTCCGAGTCCTATCAGATTCAAAAAATCGCGGTGTTAGTCTTAGCTTGCAAACTAGGAAACTGAATCTTCTACTACTATGGCTAGCCTCGTAACCGGCCTCTAAAAGGGTAAACCTCGATAGAGGGCCTGGGAGATCTGAGTTTAAACTTGGCGGACAGAGATAATTACTCCATAAGGATATGCTCAATAAAGAAATTTGTCATGTGATCACGACGGTGGTGGTGCTAAACAGCTCCATACGGCAACGCATTATTATAATTATCATTAGCATTAGCAGTTTGGCACCTGTTAGCGTGTGACTAGTGTGACAGGGGGGTGTCGGATGTGATTGGGTTGAGGCGTTGAAGGTTGAGTTCACTACTGAGATCCCTGTGCTAGATTTGTAATCTGTCACTAGTCGAAGCAGCAGAACAGAATATAGATGACAGCCAGTTGGGCGGGACGTAAAGGCTGAGTAGCTCAGTGGTTAGAGCACCTGGTATACATTTTGGGGCCCAGGGGAGGGCCTGGGTTCGAATCCCGACAAATCACTTTTCTTGCACATATCCACAACCTAAAATAGCTCATATTATCATATCACATCCGACACCCCTGTCACACCAGTCACTTGCTTAACAGGTGCTAAACCACTAATGCTAATGATAATAATAACGCGTTATCGTAGAGTATGGATCATGGAGCCTAAGGCAGCACTGTTCACTACGATCGTGAGAAAACCACCACCATCGTGATCACATGACAAATTTCTTTATTGGCATATCCTTATGGAGTAATTATCTCTGTCCGCCAAGTTTAAACTCAGATCTACCGTCTCTCTAGCGAGATATCCCTTTTGGCTCGCCGAGAGACGGTCACCGGTCTCATACTATGGCTATAACTGTGGCACTCCAGTATATGGTGTCACGTGACCAGGATGTTGCAAACGTCGCTGCGCGCGTGCGCGGTCCACGAGCGCGCTCACAACTGGCAAATGAAGGAACCCATTCTGTGTTATAACTCATAATCTTCAATATCGTCAACCTCTGAACCGCTGTCAAGTCTCAGCCCAGGACTATGCGTCACAGGAGAATAGCTCATGGCCTTTCAAAGCTCTATGGTGGCATGCACAGTTCGTTTCGCAAGGTTCCTGACAACCGCCGCAACGACCCCACCCTGGTGTCCGATTTCCTCGAAGCTGTCGTTCGTTGTCTCTGTTCATAAGGCCTTAAAATTTGACCTGTTTCAGCCTTGATGTCGCGAACCTGATTGAAATCCCACGTTACCCCATGGGCCAGGCATGACGTTTAAGAAAACTTTGCTTCCCTCTGGCTTCGGCAAAGGTTCTACTGGAATTAGTGCCGAAATATTCAAAAGCTTTCTTGTCAGGTGATGCTCGTGTCATCGTTACCACGTTCTGCCGCAGCAATGCCACAACCGAATACGACCAGGGAATTTTCAGGGTTTCGCTAGCTGCGGCTCGGCTGTTACTGCCGTCCTCTTCGG
Source organism: Russula griseocarnosa (assembly GCA_022884055.1). Classification (NCBI taxonomy): domain Eukaryota; kingdom Fungi; phylum Basidiomycota; class Agaricomycetes; order Russulales; family Russulaceae; genus Russula; species Russula griseocarnosa. The sequence continues at coordinate 552,161 of JAGKRU010000005.1, forward strand.
ATTACAGGCAAGATGTCGAGATGCTTGTGGACTTTCTTCACACGAATCCTGGACATGATCTCGACCACAAACGCCCCCGGTTCTCCTTACTTTCCGTTGCCGGAAACGGTTTGAGATCGGAGTCGATAGTTGAGCAACAAACCTGAGTCTGTGGACTGTACCATGCTCGTAAACCGGACCTTCTACGTGTTTTCTTGGCGCTACGAAGATTGAGAACTATCGTCAAATTACTTATTCCCTGACAGATGTCGTCCTCTCGTTATCCCAGATCATGGCCTGTTTGACAACAACAAATTAATTCCGAAACTCCTACGAAACGCTCTTCAATTGTTGGACTTCAAAAACTGGGGTGGATAACTTTGCATCGTAGGCGCAGTCATTGTGTACGTGCGGTCATCGGGTACGCACAGCCATTCGGTAAGCATAGTCACCTCATCTAATAAGGCGCAGTTATCGATTTCATCAATAAAGAAAGCGCAGTTATCGAGTAAGCATAGCCCTCGAAGTAGGCGCAGTCACCGGGTAAGCGTAGCCGCTCGGATTTAGTAAAGCGCTACATAGGGTTCTGTTCCTAAGGCGCACTGAAATGGACTCAAAAAAGAAAAGCGCAGCAATTGAGTGAGTCCGTTAACAGCGAGATATACGAATCCGATTCTGAATCTCTCGCTGCAATCGTATCACCGGTCTCATGGACCAATCAATAGGATCGCTCAGAAGATCGCGACGCCACAAAATCGATACTTTCTCCTAAGTATACTATGGCCTCTACCATGGCTGTATGATGCATTCAGCATTGAGCTATGTGTCGGTGCGTAACAAGAACGGTGTTGGAATGACATGAGCGACAGTCTGAGGTTTACCCCCTTCTCCGAGTCAAGGCATGCCCCGGGGTGATGCTCTCGTTCTTCGGCATGTTTCTCTATCTGAACTCACAATTTTCAACGTATTCAGCCGCGGATCGAGGGAAAACTGAAATAGCTCCGCCGCTAAGAGAATTAGCGGATGGCTAAACAGTTGGAGCAGTGTTACTGCGGCGGTACAAACAAGCACGATTACGATCCTGCCCTTGGTGACTGCCCACAACGATGGTCTGCAATGGGTTCAACAGGAGCCAGTCACTCGAGCTGGTTGGCGACCGTGACTTACGTTGCCAAAAATTTCTTTGTCCAGTTCGGTGTCACATCGTTGCTGTGTCTCTCCCGCTCTTGTATAAAAGCTCAGCTATGGTCCCTTCCAATATTCATCACTACTTCGGCCTTGCATTTTTAGAGCGTTCTACACTGTCCATTTCTTGCTGACCCTCCTGTCATCCTACGTACTTTCATCCATCTACTATTGAGATGCTCTCCAAGTCCTTCACCGCTTCCTTATTCCTCCTCGCTTTGACATCCTCCGTCACTGCCGACTGTGTTATCACTCCTGCCCTTGGCGTCAGCGGCGACCCAGCAGCCAGCAACGTTCAGCATCCTTCCACCAATGCTCCCTGTGGCAGTATACCCATTTCTCAAAACATCGATTCTTCCAACGCTATTCAGGCCGACGGAAACGGTCAGTTTACGCCTTCCGTCACAAACTTCGCTACGTGAGTACATCATCCATACTCATTTTTGCCGGTGACCTGGTCAGCTGATTTGGGAGGGTCTTCAGTGGTGCGAACGGTTCGCGGTTAATCAATACGGTGAAGGTAGATGCAACTGCAACGGGAAACAGCTTTGTCGATTGCCAGATAGTCACCAACGGTGATGAAGTACACACTGTCCATCGTGCTACTTATCCTCGTGCTGACTCATGTCTTCTAGGATCCTACGAGCCAAGGTACGCAACAGTTGGCCGTCAAGCTCCCCGACGGCATCAAATGCGCTGGCGGCAGCGACAAGAATCGTTGCCTTGTATCGTTTGTTACGGCTGCGGGTGATGGAAATTGCGTCGTAGTCACCCAAGCGGCAACCACTGGGAAGAACACTACCTCTACGGACGCGGGAAAGGTACAGACAAATGCCAAGAATGGTGACCAGACAAATGCCCAGAATGGTGGCCAGACGAATGCAAACCAGAATAATGCGGCCGACAAGATCACGCACAAGAAAAGGATGACCAGAAAGATGCGGATGTAAAGGGTGACAGGTGATGAAGTTGCAGCGCGTGCATCTGCCCGCACACAAATGCTTACCAAGGCCACAGACATTAGACTGATTTTCCATATTATTCGACCCTATATCTATCCATTATTGTTTGCAGCATACAGTAGATGCTTCCGCTCTTTATCACAGTCTCCGCTATATTTCTCTCCCATCTTCCGGACTATCTGCTTCATATAGTGTCACATCTAGACTATTAGATGTAGATAAACCTGAAGCGGACGTACGGGACGCCAGAATAGTATCACTGTGCGTATTCATTCGCCTCCGCGTCCTGCGGGTGCAAGACGGATAGATGCATCTACGACACAAGTCCAGTAAACCGTGAACATAACACAGTTTCTATTCTCGGTGTCGGCTTAGTAAGCCTAATCCAAGGTTCGCAGCCTGGACTGTCAGCATGTCAACAGGCAAGATTCTTTACGACACAGACCCATCACTGTAGAAGCTAAGGCGCGTTGGGCGCTGACTCAGCTTGTTGCTTTTTGAGTTTTCTGCATTCGGAGACGTCGTGACCCCGTATATCACAGTGTGAGCAATGTTTATCGGACTTGGGCTTAGGTTTGCCCGTTTTGGAGGCTTTAGCGTAGTATGCCGTGGCCGCAAGCCCAGAGGCCCGGATGCGGCGCTGTTCGTCGATTAGAATTTGGTGGACGATACCGTCGCTAGTGAGGTCGTTCCCCGGGTGTTGTAGAGGATAGTTTTAAGTGTCGACATGGATTCGGGGAGAGCCATCACGATAACGAAGGCGAGCACTTTGTCAGCCAAACCGAAACCGAGTGAGTCCAGGTTGCGAGCGGCTTGGAGGAGTCTGTTGATCTGGGGTTCGAGGGACTCGGCCTCCGAGATCGCGCTATGGAAGAGCTCCTCCATGAGGTACGCCACTCGTTGTTCACCCTTGCCACGGAAACGATCGGCCAATTTGTCCCAACATTCCTTGGCGGTAGTGGCCGAGGCGATGGTGTTGAAAGGGCCTTGTTTAAGGGAGAGGGCGATTTGGATCTTCGCGTCGCGATCCTTTTGGCACCAGTCGCTGTACCCAGTCGGGTCCGTGAGTTGGTTCGGCTTAGCCAAGCTCCCGTTGACAGCTCCCCACAAATCACGTGACTCTAGGATGAGTTGCGTGCAGAAGCTCCACTGTCCGTAGTCCGATCCGTCGTCACTAAGCGGGGGGACTTCATGACGGGATTTGTAACCCTTGCTGAGAGTTGTGGTGGTCGAAGTTGTTTGAGCGGGGGCGGACGCGGACGAGGACGAGGTGGGTGAGGTGGCAGTGGTGGCATTGGCGTTTGCTTGGGCAGTGGACATTTTTACGTATGGTGAGAGTTTAGCGAGTCAGTTAATTTAGAACTCAGGTCTCATAATCTGTAGAAGCTAAGGCGCGTTGGGCGCTGACTAATTACATATGTTAGCTACGCGTCTTTAGAGGGAAGGAGAAAAAATGCTACTGACCTCAGCTTCGAAGAGAACAAGCTGAGGTCCTTGAATCGTAAACTAGCGTCTTTTTATACACAGAGTACAAATCTTTGGGGTATCGTACTTGTCATGAATATTACTTGAATAAGAATAAGAAGAGGATCCCAATGTCCCCAACGGAAAGTAAAAGAAAGGACTGGAAAGAAAGAAGCGCCAAGCCTTTCAATATCACATGAAAGTGCACCCGGCGCGCAGTGGCTGTACCACCGGCACTCCAACAATCACTACGACTCTTCGTGGATCTGGACTCATTGAAATTCGAAAGACGCCATATTTGTGTTCTAGTATTCGGGTGGCTCGTCACTGTGCACGAGGTGGCAAGAGAAGTATAATTTTGCCGATTTTTCGGTCCAGTCCGTCCAACTCGAAGTCAGCATTCAGAGTACTACACAGACTCTCCGAGTGACGTTGTCCGTCGAAAGGGTGGGCAGTATGGTATGGGCAATACGCGCCAATCTGTCTCATATGGGGGTCATACGTGGTTCTCGTTTTGTGTGAGATGCCTGCGCGCTCACATATTCGAGAAAGAAACTTTGTTCATGTCATGACTCACAATCCACAACTTGAATATCGTCAGGCTCTGGAATGTTGCTAACTTGAAGCGTCAATCACGATTCACGAGAACACTGGCAGAAGAACCGCCCATATCAAGGTTTCTCCATGAAGGCGCACTCGGTACGCTCGAGGTTTCCGACAACCGCCGCTCGCTGTTCGTAGTCGAATGAAGCGGAGTGTCCTTCACGTGCGCGTGCAATTGGGTCATAATTTGTCACGGCTTCACGTGCCCCAAAGTTTGTTCGTTGGTCGGTCGGGTCACAGACGCTGGCACATACCGACAGTATCAAAAATTGTTTCGCTTCTCACTGGCATTGGCGTCGAGTTCTTCAAGGGTCCCTTGCAAGGTGCCCATGTCATTTCCACCACCCCTGCTATAGCCGTACCATAGTTAAATACTGGGCTACAATCTCCAACGTTATGGTACCGTGACGTGGGTCTGTTCTTACTGTCGTCCCTTTCGATCAATGCTCAAGATTGCGAGTAGGTAGTAGAAGTGCTTCTTGTCCACATGCACGCGAATGCTGGACCCCTTTGCTGTTGTTCCAAAGAATGGTTCGAGATCGATAGCCCGACAAGTCTGAGCTTTTGCACCGTATCATGCTCGTGAACAGAACCTTCTATGTCTTGACGTTGTCAAGATCGAGAGAAGCCGTCAAATTTGCTTGACGCAAGGCGTCCATCTGGTCACAGCCTGTTCGGTAATGACAAAATGTATATCCTAATCTCCCTTGAAACACCCTTCAATTGATGGTCTTCAAAAGGCTGGGATGCAACCAATATTTTTCCTCGTAGGCGCAGTTGTCGGGTAAGTGCGGTCATCAGGTAAGCACAGCCGTTGCGTAAGCGCAGTCAAGAAAGATAAAGCGCAGTCAGTCATGAAGTAAGCACAGCCATAATATAAGCGCAGTCGTTGACCATAATCGATGGGTGAGTCCAATCACATCCACACGTGCGATTCTGATTCTGAATCTCTCACTGAACTTCTGTGGTCTTGTGTACCTATCCAATATAGTCGCTTAGGAAGTTGGGACGCCACGAAATTCGTACTTCCTCTGCCAACGATACGGTAAGGCCTTTATCATAGTCGCACTATGCCCCAACTCTACTCAATATTGAACTGCGTAGGGGGTGCGTGCGTAATACGAGCAGGTTTGAATGGCATGAGCGATAGTCCAAGGATTAACCCGCTGTGTCCTGAGGTTCTCGTTCTTCAGCATGTCCCTTCATCTGAACTCTTAGGGTGCTCAGCCGCGGCTCGCGGAAAAATAAGCCGTTGTCGTGAAGAAAATTAGTGGATGGCTAAACGATTGTGCAGTGCTACTGCGGCGGCATAGACAAGCACGATTACGATCCTGTCCACAACGCCGGTCTACGATGGGTTCAACAGGAGCCAGTCACTCGAGCTGGTTGGCGACCTTGACTTACGTTGCCAAAAATTTCTTTGTCCAGTTCGGTGTCACATTATCGCTGTGCCTCTCCTGCTCTTGTATAAAAGCTCGGCCATGGTCCCTTACAATATTCATCACCACTTCAGCCTCGCTTTCTAAGAGGACGCGTTCCACATAGCCTATCTCTTGCTGACCCTGCTGTCATCCTACGTTCTTTCATCCATCTATTATTGAGATGCTCTCCAAGTCCTTCACCGCTTCCTTATTCCTCCTCGCTTTGACATCCTCCGTCACTGCCGACTGTGTCATCACTCCTGCCCTCGGCGTCAGCGGCGACCCAGCAGCCAGCAACGTTCAGCATCCTTCCACCAATGCTCCCTGTGGCAGTATACCCATTTCTCAAAACCTCGACACTTCGAGCACTATTCAGGCAGATGCAGACGGACAGTTTAAGCCTTCCATCACAAACTTCGCTACGTGAGTACATCATCCACACCCTTTTTTACCAGTGACTTGGTGAGCTGATTTGGGAGGGTCCTCAGTGGTGCGAACGGTTCACGATTAATCAATACGGTGAAGGTAGATGCAACTGCAACGGGAAACAGCTTTGTTGATTGCCAGATAGTCACCAACGGTGATAATGTACACACTGTCCATCGTGCTACTTATCCTCGTACTAACTCATATATCCCCTAGAATCCTACGAGCCAAGGTACGCAACAGCTTGCCGTCAAGCTCCCCGATGGCATCAAATGCGCTGGCGGTAGCGACAAGAATCGTTGTCTTGTATCGTTTGTTACGGCTGCGGGTGATGGAAATTGCGTCGTAGTCACCCAAGCGGCAACCACTGAGAAGAGCTCTACCTCTACGGACGGGGGGAAGACAAATGCCCAGACAAATGCCCAGACAAGTGCCCAGAATGGTGACCAGGCGAAGGTAGATCAGAAGATTACCACCGACAAGCCTAAGAACAAGAAAAGGATGATCAGGAGAAGGGCGTGAAGAGCGCGCGCGCATCTGCCTGCGCAGTGGCTTAGGCATTGGACTAATTTTTCGATTTATTCGGCTTATCTTTTATCCCTCCGCTCTTTATAACAGGTGGCGCCACGAGGACACGACGGCGCCGCCAGAATACCCTTCCTTATGCATACTTCCTTTTATCCTTACATTTCTCTCCCGCCTTTCAGTATAGTGTCACATCTAGATTATTTAGATGTAGATAAAACTGACGTGGGCTTGGTGTAAGCCAGAATGACATTCATTGACTTACGCTCAGAATGGTATCCATTTTGTGTGTTCATTCGGTTGTCGTCGACGGTTCTGCGCGTCCCCTTTCTCCACGATCCAGACATGTTGACCTCGCATTCTTATGTCATGTCGATTTCACCCGCATTACCATCTGTACTAACAAGAACTAGGACAAACCAGCTGACAAGCGTGGCAAAGAAACTCTCGAACACGGATCCTAGGCTTAAGCTTGATCAAGTTCAAAGACATACCGGTGTAGGCTGGGCCCGCTGCTGCTGCAAAACAGGTTCCGTTGAGCAGGCCGCGCTTCAGCAACCCTAACCTTACACTCACAGTAACGGGACTGACCGAGGCTCGAGTTCTCGTGATTTTACTCTCTCTACCCGCTGAGATACTTCACAACATAAAGCCCGTATCTCATCACCGTTGATCCTGAGATCAATTTTCGTTGCATCACTATCATGAGCTATGTCGCCGTCGCGCCTACCCAGATCTCATCAAGTTTGCAGTGTTGATAATCAATCGGCGCGACCCCCCAAGGACGCGACTACACAAATGTATTTGGATAATTGCCGTGGCGTCGTTTGTCAGCTCCCGCTAAACAGAGATAGTGGCATAGGTGAGTCTGTCTTTCTATCATATGCACCGTACCTTACATATAAGGGTGTTCAAGGTGTATGTCGAGGAGGTGGCGAGCACAGACCAGATTTTTGGTCCTTCCTGTGTCAGCATTCAGGGGATTCAGGATAACATCCTCAAGCTCTGGAACGTCATCAATTCCCAGCCTGAGATCGCGAGGAACAGAACATCCACCCGCACCGAGACTAAAATGGCGTGGTCAGTTCGTTTGCACAAGGCTCCGGACATGCGCCCGTGTCCCGGTGAACGAGTTTCTCGAAGTTGTCATTTGTTACAGTATCTCAGTCTTTGAGGCCTCAAAATTTCAAGTTTTACCTCTACCCTCTTTCATATTACGCACGGGCTGCGGGAGTACAGCTGTGATTTGATTGGTGTTCGCCTCGATATCATACGCGTGATTGAAATACCGAGCACGACATCCAAAGACAATTTCGCTTCCGATTTGTGTCGATATCTGAGGTGATTTGAGCGGTGGTTTCCACCACAAGTCAATAAACATGCCCATCTCTGTAAGTACCAATAAAAAAGATATGGCCTCTCTTGTATCTTAAGTCCATGAGAAATTATAGATAACCGGACGAAGTTAATCGGTGAGCAACGATTGAGCGAAGTGAAGGCAGCAAGATATTCGGGTGAGGAAAGGGATTCGGCCTCATTCTGGGTCGAAGTTACTCCATTGGCTTGAAATGCGCCCACATTGGCCTCTTCCAGGTAAGCTAGGAGAGCTGTGCTGCCCTTTTTTCGCTGAGGGTTAACAGGGTGAGGTCGTGTGCCTCGCAGGTGCATAACAAGGCAGGAACTATTGGATGACGTGAGTGACAGTCGGGGGTTCAATGTCTACGTTTACCCCCCACTACGGGCGCGCCGTGGGCCAATGCTCTCTTTCTGTCCCCTACATGAAGCCCGTATTCGTACTGTGCCCAGCCGCGGCTCGAGAAGCTGATACTAGGCCCATGTAGCAACGTCTCTCGGCTCACCCTGGCGACGTTGGGTACATTATTCTAATTCAATCCTGAAACTCCTGGAGTCTGATCGCTCTTACGTTTCGAGCTGCCTTATCGGATTGTGGATCGTCCCGACTCAGAAACGAGTGAACTAGATGACTAAGTTAGCGGGTTGTAGTCCCCGCGGAGGCGGAGTACAAGAACGATCACGGCCCTCTGCCTCTGATGACTCTCACACAAGAACATTTGCGATGAGTTACAGAAGCTACAGAAGCTAATAATCACGGAATTGGCTTTTGTCCGGTGCAGTTTCACAATGGCTGTGTGTCTTCCCGTGTCTTAAAGGCCTCAGCGGCCGTGGTTCATCTCAATAACCTCCGCGCTCATCCGCAGATTAATCTTCACGCTCTGTTCACACTCTAAGAGGACTGGTTCCTCAAAGTCTCTTTATCTCTTGCCGACCCTACCACTATCCTACGTACTCTCATCCATTCCTTGTTATTTCTCGATATGCTCTCCAAATCATTCACTGCATTTATAGCCCTCTTGATTATAACATCCTCCATCGATGCTCAAGCTGCAATTACTCCTCCGAATCCTCCTGTTATCGACCTCAAAGAAACCCATATAAGCGGTGAAGCCCAGCGTCCTTCCATTACCGATCCCTGCAGCAATGTAAATATCCCACAAAACCTCGACACTTCCACTAGTGTTACTGCAGATGAAACTGGAGCCTTTTTACTTTCCCCTGTTAACCTCAATCCGTGAGTACATAGTTCATGCCCATATAATACCAGCGAACGTGTTAGCTGAATTTGGAACGCCTTCAGTGGTGCTGGCGGTTTACGATCCATCGAGATGGTCCAAGTGGATGCATCTGGAACGGGAAGGAACTTTTTTGCAGCCCAAATGGCTCCTGTAAATGATGATACGCAACAATTCACCATCCAGCTTCCCGCCGGTACCAAATGCACCGGTGGAACTAACCAAAACCTTTGTCTTGCACCCATCACTACGACTTCGGGTCTCGGAAACTGCGTCGTAGTCTCACAAGCTGGCGATGCAGTGGACACTGCTCGGTCGCAGTTGAACACTAGCCAAGCCTCCGCGGACGAGGAAGGATCGGAGCCAGTGCTTGCGAAGGGTGACCAGACGAGTCCACGCGAGGAAGACAAGCGCAAGAAAGACAAGAGAAACGAAAAGAAGGACAAAGGAGTGGCACGTCACAATCAGAGAATAACCGGCAAGAGAATCTGTAAGTTTTCTTGTTTGGGGCGTCGTTGTACGAGAGCGGTTTCCTTACTTGCGAACTAGGGTCTTCTCGTTTGTCACGATTAGCCAAGCTCAGGCTCACATGATGAGCGATGGTGTGTGTGTGTATGCACCATATATCATTAATGGAATGGATGGTCGCTTATTTTACAAGGCCTGGTATCATGATCCATGCCGCTGTTACGTTTATTGTGTATCCAGGGTCCTTCTTAAGGAAGGGTACCCTTTACTATTCGGAGCTAGTACTGTAATACAAGGTGTTTCTTCAGAGGTTGTTACGTGAACTGGTCACGTAGATTCCTAACATATAGTAAGCTCTGTCCATGGCCTGAGCCTCCTTAATTGCACCCTAGCCAGCCATGTCCACGACAGAGGCGCGCCGTGAAGTGACTCATGCCAATGGCGTTCCCCCTCCCGATATAGACCTTCCAGTACGGGACTACTCATCGACTCATCCTCTGCCCGCACTGGTAGACTATTGACAATTTCTTTTCATCTTGCAGCACCCAGAGAGCCCCGCTGACATCACGGCCAACTTACTCGAGCTCACCGAGCTCGTACCAAACCCGTACGTTCACGTGTGATGTCTCGGTCCGCTCTACATCGAACTGCCCGAGGATAGACGAGCAAGGTTTGTGTTCAAGAGTCTCATAAGCAAACTTCATGAATTTGTTTCCGAGGCTAAGTACGTGCTATCTTATCATCCATCCCAGTCCATCTTTCTTGGCCCGTATTTCTCATCCGTTGCCGTAGTATCACAACAGAGGAATGGAAGAGTGGGATCGAGTTTCTCACCCACATGGGCAAGGCGTCCATCACGCGTGGTCAAGAATTCTCTCAATTCTCGAACGTTTTCGGCGTGACGGCCCTCGTCGAGAGTATCAACAACCCCCGAGTCGGGAACGCGACCGAGAGTACCCTCCTAGGTCCGTTTTTCACAGAGGATGCACCAGATCGTGCGTAGATCCTTCAATCCCTCGTCATCACCGGTTTACATCTAATCTGCAGTCCTGTTCGGCGAGTCGATCGCGTCTGAGGGAAAAGGCGAGCATATGTTCGTTGAGGGACGCGTGCTCACCACTGGCGGGAAGCCCATTCCGGGCGCCGTCATTGAGACGTGGGAGACAACCGGCGAGGGTGAGCCATTTCTTCCCGTCTGATGATAGATTGTCATGCGTTCCCAAAACCCTTAAATTAGGAGTATACGATATGGAATACGCGGAACGCACTGCACCAGAGTGCCGTGGCCGACTGAGGACCGACGGAGAGGGGAAGTACGGGTATCGCGCGATCGTTCCCGTCCCATATGCCATTCCTGATGACGTGGGTGGTAACTCCTATATCATTCTGCGTTGGTGACGGTTAGTCGATCCTGTAGGGCCCAGTATGTCGGCTGCTTGTATCCTTAGGACGACACAACGTCCGGCCGAGTCACTTACACGTTATGATCTATGCGCCCGGTTACCACAAGCTCATCACGGCGTTGTATCCAGAAGGCGATCCATACCTCTCAAGCGATGTTGTCAGTGCGGTGAAGAAATCTCTCGTCGTGGTAAGTAGGTAATCCCGGAGCACATCCGAGTCCACACCAGCCTTTCTTGTTTGCTTTTGTTTGACTTGTTATTCGGTAGAAACTTACCGAGATCGATGACGAGGCAGAGGCGCGAAAGCGTGGATTCCAGAAGGGTACCAAGTTCAAATTGCTTAATTATGATTTCGTCCTCCTCACTGAGGACGAATGGGCGGCCGCACACAGCTAATGGGATAACGAGGTTGCATCGACTCGGAGCTGGGTGTGCTTTAGGGGTACGGGTGTTGCCTAGGACTGTAAGTGATGGATAAGCCAGAACATGTATTACTGTATGGAATTTCGACTGTATTTGAATGGTCCGCAAGACTCTTAGCAAAGGCCGCCCGCAAGTCGATGCCCAATTGCAAGTGAAAGCCGGCTTTGCATCAGAATAATTATAAACTTGCATATTCTCCAGGACTCGCTGTATAACGTACGCGTTCAAATATATATTCCGAACGAGGACATTGTGGGGCCCGTATTTCCGTATTTATCACCTTGATTCTTGATCCGACCTTCGCGATGCGCGCGTGGTCCGCCCGGTTCACCCCTATATAACCTCGATTTCCGTTTGGACTTTGGGCCGAACCCACGTCTCACCGTTCCATTTTCCAACAATGTCTTCGACAGCAGTGCGCGCTGCAGTGCCCAATGGCATCACCAGACCAGACCTGCATCTTCCCGTAAGGGTTTGCTTCCGCTTCCTTGTCAACATTCGTATTTTACGCTGCCCTTTCAGTACCCAGACAGGCCAGAGGTTATCACGGATAATTTACTCAAGCTTACCGAGCTTGCCCCAGACCCGTGCGTACATCTGACCTATGATATATCTCATTCCATTCCTGTACATTGAAGCACTCCGTGGAGGGTAGACGCGTTAGGTTCATCTTCAAGAATCTCATTGGCAAGCTTCATGAGTTCGTCTCTGAGACAAAGTGCGTCTTGCTGGTCGTTTTTCGGCGGCTGACCCTTTACATTCGTGACTATGCGTCACTCCGTTGATTCATGATTGTGACGTGCAGCCTCACCACGGACGAATGGATGAACACGATCAACTTCCTCACCCGTACCGGCCAGACGTGTACCCCGCTCCGCCAAGAGTTTATCCTCCTCTCGGACGTGCTCGGCGTGTCGGCCCTCGTCGACTCGCTCAACAACCCCCCAATTGGAAAAGCGACGGAGAGCTCTGTCTTGGGACCGTTCTTCACGGAGGACGCACCAGATGGTTCGTTTTTCCGACCTTACATATCAATCCCCGACGCGAGTTTATCATCTACAGTCCCGCTTGGAGACTCGATCGCGTCGGAAGGGAAGGGAGAGTACATGTATGTCGAGGGACGTGTACTCACTTCGAAAGGCGAGCCCATTCCGGGCGCGGTGATTGAGACATGGGAGACGGACGAGAAGGGTGAGCAACATCTTGATGTAGCTCTTCCTCTTGCTTACCGTCGTATGTTTCAACCGTGACCCGGTCCCTAACACTTATTATAAGGCTTCTACGATACTCAATACGCCGAACGCTCCGTACCGGATTGTCGTGGTAGGCTGAGGACCAACGCCGAGGGCACGTACGGATACCGTGCAGTTGTTCCCGTCTCCTATCCCATCCCCGGAGATGTAAAGTTCATCGTTCGTCGATCGCCAACTCACTTCGCTCATCCATCCCTTTTTCTTTTTAGGGTCCGGTTGGTGACCTGCTTCTTAAACTGGGACGACATAATGTCCGGCCGAGTCATCTTCACATGATGATCGACGCCCCTGGATTTCACAAGGTCGTCACGTCGCTGTACCCCGAAGGCGATGAATTCCTCTCAAGCGATGCCGTCTTTGGCGTGAAGAAGTCTCTGGTCGTGGTGAGCTTGTGGCTTGTCGTCGTCCACGGGACCCATTTGTTTATTAGTATTAATATTTTGCGAACTGACTGACTCCTTTTGCTCGTAGAAACTCACTGAAGTTGATGACGAGGTAGTAGCGCGGGAGCGTGGATTCCCGAAGGGCACCAAGTTCAAACTGCTCAAGTATGACTTTACGCTCCTCACCGAGGAGGAAGCGGCTGCGGCGCGCGCCCAGCGGATCGGATCGAGCGACTTAGGCTGGCTCGCCCGCATTTGGCAGAGATGGTGGAACCTATGGCACTGATGGGCCAAAGGACAACTCCAGATTGTAGTAGTTCCTTCAAATATATGAAAGTATCGCACACGAAAAGTATTGTAAGTTGTAAGTGGAGAAGGTATACCGTCATGACTTGACGCCGCCATGAGGTCTGAATACCGCATCGAAGTCCGAGAATCCCAGCTCAACCTTATGTCCTACAGGAAGAGCGAGCCAACTCCTCAATCCTGTCCATCCTGAGATCGTACCATAGATGAACTCGGCGGAAAGAAAGGAAACTGTAAGGTATGCGTGAATCAGATAGTGACACACAGGTTCACAGATGCAAGTGAACAAGTCAAAAGACATATACTACATAACCAAAAAAGAAAGAAAAGGAAAAAATGATATCACTGGGCGCTACCCAAACGCGCCCAGAACATATCCTCACGCAGCCGCGTGAGTTCCTTCCATGTACGTTCCTCCCACGTCGCATCGCCTACATACGGCGTACCATCCAGCGCGTACACAGGCTCCGCCGTATCCGGAGACTTGCTAGTGTCCAACTTGCCCATAGACGGAGTTAAATCAGACAGAACCCGAACCCGTCGCTCCGTCGATCGCGCTGGAGGACGGGGATGGCGCGGTGGCGGGAGTGGTGGTTGACGTGCCTCACCAGTAACTGGCGTGACGGGCTTCTCTTTCTCTTCTACTACCACTTCCGCCATCTTCTGCTTCTGCTTCTCCTGTCCACTAGGTCTTTCCGGTTCGGCATCCGTGTCGATGGGGCTAGTCATGGTGGCTGCACCCTCCGCAGAATTTTCTATGGCAGCGTCGTCGCCGTGCGGGGTAGAACTATCTACTGAGAGAGGAGGTTCGGGCTGGGACTCGGGCTGAGACTCGGGCTCGGGCTCGGGTTGGGATTCGGTCTGGGGCTTCTGCTGTTCTTCGGATTGGTCACCATTGGGCTCCACCGTCTCCCCCGCAACGTCCACAATCTCCGCCTCAGCTCCCGATGTTTCGTGCTCTTGCACTGCAGATCCAGTTGGTTCAGCCGCCGGCAATACATCGGCTTGTCCTCCTTCCTTTTCGGTTTCGGCTTTTGGTAGATCGCCTCGCTCCTCAGACGATGGAGGAGGATCTGTCTCTGGAGCGACGACGGCGACGGGACTGGGTATATCTACCTTGGCGTCCAGCTCAGCACGGGCTTCCGTTTCTTCGGCATGATGACCGTTGGGCTGCTTCACAACCTCCGTTGAACTCACATCTGCTGGTGCCTCTACAGGGGGCGGAGGTACGCGTCTTCGGGCGGCTGCACGTCGGGGAAGCGGTGGTGCGGCAGGCGAGCCAGTTCGGGAAGGCGGACTCAAAGGCTCAGAGCGTTCAGAGTTTGCAGCGGGCGGTGTCTGAGGACGCGGTTCGACGTATTCTGAGTTCGACGATGCACTCTGCACGATGGCCGGCTCTGCGGGTTTCGACTCGGGGTATGAAACTTCAGGTTCGTTGGGTGTCTTGTTTGTCTCTTCAGGAAGGGGTACCGAGGTAGCCGCTGGTGTATTGTGGGATGAGCCTGGCAGCGGGACGGAAGCTGACGTCTCAGCAGAAACAGACGCCATCTCCGGTGTTGCGACATCTTCGAAAGGGGTGAGGAAGCACTCGTTCGAAGGCTCTGGTGACGAAGCGAGAAGGCCACTGAGCGTCGGCGACCCTTCTGGTTTCACAGTGACAGGCAACTCTTGACGATCCGAGGCGGACGATTGAGACCCTCTAGCGGAGGAATTAGTCACCGAGGATCTACGGCCTTCCTCCCCATTGTCCGTAGGCACTGACGTACGTGGTCTTGATCGGTTTCGGCTCGGTAGAGGAGGAGGTGTACCGAGCGAACTTGGCCCAGGGGAATTAGGGCGAAGCGGTGGTGCAACAAAACGCCGTTTCTCGGGTTCCAACTCAACTCGCCTATCTTTGTCACCCTCTCCCCAACCTGGGACGCGGTCCAAGCCGAAGGAAGATGCAACACCCCAGAAACCAGAGTTTTTGGTCTTTCTTCGAGGCGGAACGGGAGGTTTGCCGACCGTCGCAATCTCTCGGCGGGGCGGCGGCGGCGGATATTGGACTGCTTCCTCCCAGATCTTTTCGAGGATGTTTGTACGGAGAAAAGACCAAAGGGTACAGGTGGCACGTAGTCGAGCTAAACACCACCCCGAGACGCAGAGCGGGAGTGCTGAAGGGAACGCAGGAGAGTCTGATAGCCGGAAAATATATATTTGGGCCGGGAGTGATGATGTGTCGTGGTATGGAGGAGGGGATGGTGGTGCTGAAGAGGATGTTGTTACGGAAGATTTTCTAAAGATTGACGATGACCAGGTGTTGAATTGAGCGCCGTTTGGCCGTGAGAGATATCCGGTTCGAGTAAGACTGGGTTCACTATGAGGCACGATACCCTGGCCGCATAATCCACAAGACAATAAATTGGCATTGGTTGATCCATGAACGACAGCGACAGCAAGAGGCGGCTGGGGAGAAGCAGCAGACGCCAATATAGTCTGCGTCGCAATGGGTTCGATTGTCAGTTGCCCGTTTTGGATGGCTGCCATAATTGAGCGTCTTGAGAGCCAATTGAGGGCAGTGGCCATGTCAAGGCGGACAGTTGGATCTCTATAAAGGCATCAAGCATCAATAGACGAAAGACAGCTGCACGGACAGACGTACGTGTCCTCCATTTGTAATCTGGCTATAAACGGCAACGCCAACAAAGAATTTATAGCCGGTGGTTGGGGGTTCGTTGCCCGTAAAGTGCGAAGGTGGGATATCAGGGAGAGAAATTCATGATAGGAAACGTGGGATGTGAAGAGGTGGTGCACGTTTGCTGGTAAAGATGAGGCCCTCTCGACCCATTTGCCCTTGCCCATGGCGGCTCTCATGTTCTCCATACTTCCCTCAGCAGCTTCCTTCTCCTGCTGAAGGGCTTGTAATTCCTGTTGCATGAGCTTCACCGCATCTTCTGCTTCTGCTAGGGCGCGCTCGGCCACCTCAGCCTTGCGATCGCTCTGGGCACGCCCTAAACGTGCCTCCGCAACCATGGTATTGGCTTGGTCGAACAATGCGGCGCTGACGTCGTCCAGGTCCTTTTCGATGTCGGCTCGAGCACTCTCTGCCTGTCCCCGCTTGGCAGCTTCCTCTGTAGCCTTCTCCATGAGCCGCGTGAGTTCGGTCGTGACATGGGACTTTTCCACCAAGAGGCCGGTGTTTAGCGCCGACAGGTGTTGCGAACGCTCCAACTCGAGTTGGGAGATTTTGACGGAGGAGGAACGGAGTGAGGATGAGGTGACATGAAGATCATCCTCCAAGTCGGATACTCTATCATACGACTTGACGAGTTTGTTGTTGAGCTCGGTTACTTGGGAGACGAGATCCTGAACCTGCGTTCGGAGCGACGATATCACGAGTGCTTGTGCATCTTTATCGATACTCCCTCGTCTCGGAGGAATCCGTTTGCCGCGGACTTCCGCGACTGGGGGAGACGAGCTAGACGTTGCATGGTGATTTGACTGAACCTGATCCTGCGGGTTCGGTTCTGAGGCGCCATTTGGACTGAGTGTCGGATTGTCTTCAACTGACGGAGACATGTACAGCAACCCGAGTCCGGAAGAGAATCACAGGATGTGAACTGACAAGCCTAAAATCGAGGCCGTCAGATGTCAACTTTGAAGGCAGAAGCGGAGGACAGAGTTGGGCTCAGGCACGGCAACGGCTCACTTGTGCCACTTAGCCGGCCCGGATTGCCGTCCTCCCTTGAAAGCGAATTGGAAAATCGGATGATATTTATGGCTGTTTACCTGATTATGGTCTTCTCCGAACCAACTTCCGCATTTTATTCTCGCATCGAGAAACGACTTGAACCAAATTGACAGGGCCTGTCGCAATCTAGACATCCAATTTGTGGTGTTAGTATGGTGTTCTTGATGCCCTAGGTGAGAAGGATCGGCTCAGCTGCATTCGGGATCGGGTAGGTCTTCGTGGAAATACAGCAGCAAGCGGCATCTCACAGAGACATTGCAGGTGTCGTGGCTACTGTAGTACTGTATGGCCTATCTAACCTTGGGAAAGGTAGCGATGAGGAAGCGCTCCATTCCCATCCCGCCTACTCCCGCAGCAGTGATTCGATTCCTCGTGGTGCCAGCCCCAATCCCTTACGAGCTGTTTGTTCGATATCCGTACTGTGGAATAGTACGTTAGGCCCTTCCTCCGGCTTTTCGAGAAAGTACGTGTTTGGTATGCCCATCTTCATTTCCGACCCCATCCGAGTCACAGACGCGACGCCGTGTAGTTCTGTTTGTCACCTTTTAATACTCCAAATACTTCCCGCTTCCCTTGGCGGAAATTGTCGAGCCTCCGCCCTTTAAACGGATAGGTTGTGTTAGCGTGAGACTTGTTCACTCTATTTTTAACCTTCCGCTGATGCTCCCTCTTCCCTGTATTGAAACCACCTTCACAAGTTCTACTATCCCTGAGCAAGATGGAAGTCCAGGGGAGCCGAGTTCCGCTGTTGTTCGCGAATATTCTCTCGCACCTTGTCCCCGGCAACATTCCACTATATCTTTGTTCTTGCACTAACTCGTCCGCCATCCCAAGCAAAAAATGAATCTTACGTTTTTCAAAGATACCATATCTTGCAGGCTCACCCTATCGTCCTCCTTGCGCATACGCTCAGCGGCGATGTCTCTGGCTATGATCCATCGACGTCAAGCTTTGACTCCGATACCTCGTATATAAGGATGGCAGGTGCTCTCGTCAAATTTCCACTTCGGCCTTTGCGGGGCGTATCAATGAACACTGGGAGGGAGACATGCCGTGCAGCGACACAAAATAAGCAGTGTGCGCGATTGTGTTCCGCTTGCCGTGGCACTCTAGTTGCGTACATGACCAAGGCGTTAAGAGGCCGATGATTTAACTTCGGGGTAATGTCTATAATGTAATGTAGACCACTTTCAAGGTACGCCCATCGCCTTTTCCAGTTTGAGACTTATGCAATAACGAATGTTATCACCAGAAAAATGAGGCAGACTATCTGATAATATCTTCTGTCAAGCACGGTGATTGGGATTTTTGACGCCACTTCAGCGCATGGACCTTGCCCTGACCCGTTGTCAGAGGGGTTGATAGTTGTTACCAACGAAAGCCTTCTACAAAGGTCAGGGATGTCCTGTCACTTCTGACCCTAAAGCGCGCTGATACTTGGTTAGAATCCGGGGATACCCCCCGCTGGTCCGTAGGTGCAGACACCCCCAATATTCGCGTGCACAGCACATAATAGCCCTCGCCGGCCTTGATTAAGACGCGTTCTTCTTTTGAGATATGTCTGAGATAGGTCTGTTTATAGCCGATTGTACAACGATAGACCGTTTCGCGCCCGAACGCAAAAAGGCTTCACGTCACGTTTATTTATGAGTCTTCTGGCATGTCTCGGTGTTTCTGGGGATGGTCCCCATGTGTGCTTGACTAAGTTTGTAAAGGCTGCGTCTCCTTTTATCTTGGTTGCGATGATACGGTCGCAGGTTAACCTACCTTGCTTTTGGTTCGCCGTCTGAGTTGTTCTTGTCCTGGATGACTCTTTCGCAACGCAGGACCCAGGCAAGGTGGGCCGCTTCGGATATTAGGATTTTCAGGAGTCTTGTTGCGCCGTGTTGCGAGAGAGGGAAGATCCTAGGGCGTTGCTTGGGGGAAGCTTGGTTTTCAGGGTTTTCAGGATTAACTTACTGTAGATGCGGCTGACGTAAGACGACTACCGAAAACGAAAAACACATGAGCACGTTAGACGTGGCGTTGACCTGACCATGCACAGACGGCATCAAACACAAGAATTGATGGAAGTGGTGTTCTTATCACATACAAGTGAACGGTTTGCAAGTCTAGTCGGTGTTGGCACAGACCTCGCCACAGCAGGAAACGGCGTGGCAAGTGCCAGACCCACGGTGGTTCATTTCTTCTTTCATTCGAGTCACGAGTATCACCCGGAACTGTAAGATGTCCCATCCTGTTGCCGTTGCCCTAATCATTACGCTGTTTTACATTCTTTCAAGTGAGCCGCCTTTCCATGACGTCTATTAGGTTGTGGCGTGGGACCAGTATAAATGGCCGTTCCAGTGTTCGAGTTTCTGTTCCCTCTGCTCCCACCAGAGTCTCCGCTGATTACTGGCCTGTGGCATCATGTCCCTTACCACTACAATCTGTCAACGCGTAATTCCGGGAGCCCCGCCATCTGCCGTTGTTCGCAACTACTCACTCGAAGCAATAGCGGAAATGGAAGTAGATTTTCGTGCCGCACTTCCTCAGGAACCTCCGTTTGCGGTGGGAGTATCAATAGGGTTGGCATCGGTGGGGCCTAACATCAATACTCTGGTTCTTGCTACCCAAGACCAGGTCTTCTGTCTTTCCTTTCAGCAAACACCATCCCGGGCGCAGAAAAAGTCAGTGCGGGAGATCTTAGATGTTCAATACCTTTCAGGGTTCGAATTCCCATATACAATCGCCTTGCTTTCGCATACTCTGGGCTCTAACATCTCCGGATATGACCTCTCTACTCTGAAGAACGGGGACATAATAACGCCGGGTGACTTTTTCTATAAGTATAAATCTATCTCTTCTCGATCAATAAACGAGTTATGGGACGGAGGCATAGTGAGAGGTATTGATGCGAAAGCGGCGGGCACGCTAGAGCCGAATTATGCCCTTCGTGCTTGGTTCACAGCAATGTGCGTCATATTTATTCCTCATGCATTCTTTGACCATCCATTCCTACCACAGCGCTGCAGAGATGGCTATTCAAGACTTGCCATTAGGCCAACGGTTAAGTACGCAATTCATTGACAATCGCGTGAGGCTTCTGACATGCGCATTAGAGTAGCAACACTAATTCACCACCTACCTTTTGCAGATGCTTCAAATTTACGCCGATCTAGCGCATAGAGCCATGCGTCGTGACCTTTTGAAGCCGCGGATACAAGAAAATGACTTCTCCAGGGTCGAGAGAAAGCGCGATGGCAGTTTAATTGTTCATAATTCCCGATTCAAGACGCGTATCCGAGCGAGCGGGCAGGTACATCGCACGTGACGTTGTATTGCGCTTGTGTTTCACACACCTTGATTCTTCCTAGACTCACCTAGAAATCCGCCTTAAGAGTGGGCCCGTTGTTGATGCGACAATTAAAGGCGTTGAAGGTCGCCGTTCATCAGGTAGGACAGAAAGACCGCTCAAGGGCGAAGTCGCTGGCATCCGAGTGATAGGTCGCGAAGGGCGGACAAACTCAGAGAAAGCCCAATATCATTTCTTGCTCTTATCTATCACAGCGGCAAGCGCAAGTAGCACTTCTTTGTTCGTCAATCGTATGTGGTTTCCCAAGAATACCGGAGGGAAGAAACATGATAAAACAATCTACTTATCCTGCGAACATGCATCCCAAATCCTTGAGATGCTTAATGACTCACAAAGAGAAATTGTTGGTGCGATGCTCTCCTCTGCCCTACAAGATTCATTAGTTATTGCTCATGGTATCGTCGTCTCTCTTCAACTATTGATCACACACCGACGTTGACGTGATTACACAGGGCCTCCTGGAACCGGGAAGACGACCACAATTGCCGCAGCAGCAGCGATATGGGTATCCCGCAAACTGCCGTGCTGGATAATTGCTCAATCGAATGTGGGAGTGAAGAATATCGCTGAAAAATTATTTGACAAGGAAGTCGACTTCAGGCTCATAGTATCTCAGGAATTTTACTTCGAGTGGTAAGGGTCGAAGTCCACGCCGTTAAAATTCCTCCGTACTCACATCCAATATAGGCATGAGAGATTGTATGAGAAATTTCAAGCCAAGGTCATACGCTCAGATGAGCTTCCTCAATCTAGGAGGCAGGTCGAAATGATGTTCCGCGGTGCCACAGTGGTGCTGTGCACTTTAAGCATGCTTTCGAATCCGAGGCTTGCTGATTGTGGTCTTATTGACATCCTTCCTGTGACATCCCTTGTCATCGACGAGGCCTCACAGATTGACGTTTTTGAGTTTATGGTAATCCCGTTGTTGGTATTATTGGCGATTAGTGACACTCTGAACCAGCATCTGTTTTATAAATTCTCCAAAGACCCCACCAAAGTATGTTTCTTTGGAGACCCCAAACAACGTGAGTCGTAGACTGCGTGCTTGTCTCCGTTTTGGCTCATCCTACTGTATGTTAGTTCCGCCTTATGGCTCGGAGGAAGCAGGTCTCGAAACAATTTTCGATGTCAAGCATCTGAAAAAGAAAGCGAATTTCCTCGACACCCAATGTAGTCAAAGATCCTCTTCTCGTCTACGTTTATCTTACTCTTTTCTCGCAGACCGCCTTCCCATATGTCTCGGAAGTTTCATCTCAGGGAACGTGTATGGTGGAAAGCTACAGTCGGAGCACGAGATTGCGGATTATTCTTGCATAACCTTCATCGATGTTTGGAAAGGTGACGAAATGAGGCGAGGAACCAGCTATTTGGTGAGTTGAACAGCTAGATAAAGGATATCCCCGCAAGTTGATGAATGGGGAATAATAGAACATGGAGGAGGTCCATATGGTTGTCCGCATCGCTGGACAGTATCACAAACACAGGCTCGATTTTTGCATCATCACGTTTTACGATCCTCAACGAGCAGCTATTATCGAAGCTTTAAAGAATGCGGATTTGCCATCGGAGTGTGTCCACAACGTAGATAGTTTTCAGGGTATGTGCCACACGTAGTACTCCCATTCACCACGACTGGACTCGCTAATCTCAAATTCGTCGTTTGTTAGGGAACGAGGCGGATTATGTGATCCTGTCTTCCGTTCGGACAAAGTGGCCGGGTTTTTTGAAATCGCAGCCTCGCATGAACGTCGCTCTGACCCGTTGCCGCAAGGGAATGGTAGTCGTCACCGACAAGAGCTTTTTACAGGGCAAAGGGAGGAAGACGCTCCTTGGGCAGCTCTGCCACACCTGGTCAAGGCACCACGACGCCTGCTGGAACGAGTGGAAGGCCGTTCTAAACGAATCAGTCGCGCTCCCTGGACTACCGGCGCCATCATCACGGTCGAACGGCACGCGCAGCCCCAGCGGGCACCCCACGGTGCTACGACGCAACCCGCCGCCTAAGACTCGGGCTCGGACCCATCCACGTCGGCAGGATCAGCCTCGGGCGGCGCCAGCGTGATCGGATCCAGGGGCCGCACAACGACAACGGCTGTACGAAGAGACGTACTTCGACCATTAACGTCTGCATTAGATCAGTCTTTTCGGCGCCGCAGCAGGAAGGGTCGGAAATGAGTCAACTGAACCAAGTCTTGATTAGTAAGAGCGTGCGTCATGATAGTCCTCCCACATCCACATACGAAGTATATCATCAGTCATGATTAGTTTTTAATACGCTTGTATTCAAGCATTAAACCTTCCGTCTTACACTTCACTTCGTCTGATTTGTGTGCGTCTTTGGGTCTCGTTCGTTGGAATTATAGCATGTTTAGCTTGGGCTCGGGCCGGAAGGCCATGCTTACTCGATCAGTCCGCACCTCTACCGCCTCCGCCTCCATCACTGCAAAGCTGCCGCATCAAGATATCCCCGTGAAACCCACTGTCTCAGACTCAGACATGGACTCAAGTACCCTGTCCACGTTGGCAGGGCCACACCCAGGGTAGTGAGTGCCCGCAGTGTGATCGGCGGTCTGGCGCCGCACGACGGCAATTGAGCGGCGATGATACGGCCCTTGCGCGTCCAATTCCTTACGCAGTGGTAGCAGTGGCGGTGGCCGTTCTATCATTAGCGACAGTACTGGATTATTCGAACACATGCAAGAGTCTTCCCGATAGGCTAATCTAAAGTAGCCGCTCTGTTTTGCTTTCGATTCAATTGTTTCGCCTTGCTTTGCTGTATCGTATCGCATTGGCGTTTGCGCTGGCACGCACTTCCGCAAAACGGATTTGCATCACGACGATCTTTTCCAGAATGACTCAGACCTGAACACGATGCGCTCTCCACTGGCAGGACACCTGTGTTGTAGAAGGTCCGTCGAAGCGGCCTATTGCCGTTGGCTGTCACGGTGTTTTGGGGGAGGATGTACTTTTTACCTAATGGTAATCTTTGATGATTACATAAGACGAGCTCCTTAACTCTTAGGATCATCCTTTAATGCGGCGTTCAATCGTTCCTGACTATGCACAGACTACAACGAGCACAAAAAAGTTGATCAGTATAGGTGAACAATCTGGAATTCCAGCCAGTGTTTGGACAGACCTTACAGCAGAAATGGCGTAGGGCATGGGCCCACTGACAGGCGCAGTCGTGGTCGCTCATCATTTCTTCTTCACTCGAGTCACAAGCACCGTCCTCGGGGCTGCAGGGTGTCTCACCTCATTTCCGCTGCGTTGATCACCACGCCGTTTCCCTTTCTTCAAATGGAATCGCCTGGAAGGCGACCTGTACTAGGTTGTGGCGTGAGACCCCGCATAAATGGCCGTTCCAGCGCTCGAATCATCTGTACTCTGCTCTCACCAGAGACTCCCCACATCGCACACTGTTCTCACTGAATACAAGCCTGTGGCCTCATGTCTTCCACCACTACTATCTCCCAAAGCGCAATTCCCGGAGGGCCGTCCTCTGCCATTGTTCGCAACTATTCACTCGGGGCCATAGCAGAAATGGAGGTCGACTTTCGCACTGCACTTCCTCCGGAGCCCTTTGCAGTGGGTGTGTCAATCGGGTTGGCACCGGTGGGGCCTAGCATCAATACCCTGGCTCTCGCCACCCAAGACCAAGTTTTCTGTCTCTCATTTAACCAACCACCATCCTCATCGCAGAAATTGGCCATGCGGAGGCTCTTAAACGTTGAATTCCTCACAGGGTTTGAACTACCCTATACAATTACCCTGCTCGCGCATACCCTGGGCTCCGATGTGTCTGGATATGACCTCTCCACTCAGAGAGTTGGGGATATAACACCACCAGGTTACTTTTTGCATTCGAAGGATGTATTTACCTCTGCAAGATCCGTAAATGAACTATGGGACGGGGGGATACTGAGAAACGTTGACTCAAAAGTAACTGGAACGCTTGAGCCTAACTACGCTCTTCGTGCTTGGTTCACGGCAATGTACGTTACACTTACTCCCCCTGCGTCCTTTGACCTCCATACCCGTTATAGCGCTGCCGAAATGACCATCCGAGACTCGCCATTAGGCCATCGATTGAGCACGGAATTCGTCGACAGGGCTGTGAGGCTTCACAAGAGTTTATTAGGGTTACGATGCTAATCCACCTGCTACCTTCTGCAGACGCTTCAAACGTACGCCGAGCTAGCATCTAGAGCTATGCGCCGCGACCTTATGAAGCCGCGAATTCAGGATAACGATTTCTCTCAGGTTGACCGAGACCATGATGGGAGTCTCACCATTCATAATACTCGGTTCAAGTCGCGTATCCGACAGAGCAGGCAGGTACGTCGTACCTGATGCTGTATGTCGTATTTCACGTACCTTGACGTTCTTTCTAGACACACCTGGAACTCTGCATGAAGAACGGGGACGTTGTCGATGCAGCGATTAAGGGCGCTAAAGGTCGACGTTCATCAGCCCGGACAGTACTACCACTCGAAGGCGAAGTTGCTGGCATCCGAGTGATCGGTCGCGAAGAACGAACGAACTCAGAGCAAGTCCAGTATCGTTTCTTGCTCTCGGCTCTCACAGGCACAAGCGCAAGCAGCGCCCCTTTGTTCGTCAATCGCATCTGGTTCCCCCAGGCCGAGAATGCCCAAGGCACTGAATATGATAAAAATATCCATTTGTCATGCGACCATGAATCCCAGGTCCTAGAGAAGCTCAATTACTCACAAAGAGAAATCATCGGTGCGATGCTCTCCCCAGCCCCACAAGATTCGTTAGTTATTGCTCATGGTATTGTGATACCTTTTCCAACCGTTGGCAACTCACGCCAATGACAACCTGATCGCACAGGGCCTCCTGGAACCGGGAAGACGACCACAATTGCCTCAGCAGCAGCGGTATGGGTATCCCGCAAACTCCCGTGCTGGATAATCGCGCAATCGAACGTGGGGGTGAAGAATATCGCCGAGACATTGCTTAAAAAGGAAGTTGATTTTAGGCTCATTGTTTCCCAAGAATTCCTTTTGGAATGGTAAGGATCAAAGTCCATGCCATGGAAATTCCTCCGTACTTACACTCAATATAGGCATGAAAAATTGTATGAGGAAATTCAAGCCAAGGTCATACGCTCGGATGAGCTTCCTCAATCTAAGAGGGAAGTCGAAATGATGTTCCACGGTGCCACAGTGGTGCTGTGTACTTTAAGCATGCTTTCGAACCCGAAGCTTGCTGAGTGTGGTCTTATCGACATCCTTCCTGTGACATCCCTTGTCATCGACGAGGCCTCACAGATTGACGTTTTTGAGTTTATGGTAATCCCAGTGTTGGCATTATTGGCAATTATTGACGCTCTGAACCAGCATCTGTTTTACAAATTCTCCAAAGACCTCACCAAAGTATGTTTCTTCGGAGACCCTAAACAACGTGAGTCGTAGATTTCATACTCGTATCCCATTTAGCTCATCCTATATTAGTTCCGCCTTATGGCTCAGGTGAAGCGGGTCTCGAAACAATTTTCGACATCAAGCATCTGAAGAAGAAAGCATATTTTCTTGACACTCAATGTAATCGACCCTCCTCTTCTCAATCTACACCTCTCTTATTTTCCCACAGACCGCCTCCCCATTCACGTGGGAAGTTTTATCTCGGAGAAGGTCTATAACGGGAAACTGCGGTCGCGACATAGTATTACGGATTACTCCTGCGTAGCCTTCATCGACGTTTGGAAAGGCGAAGAACTGAAGCAAGGGAGTAGTTTCATGGTGAGTGAACCAGTCAGACGTGAATATCTTTGAGTTGATGTACGTGGAACAGAACATGGAAGAGGTACATATGGTTGTCCGGGTCGCCAGACGATATCACCAACTCAAGCTCGATTTTTGCATCATCACGTTTTACGACCCTCAACGTGCAGCTATTACCAGAGCTCTAGAGGATGAGAATTTGCCATCAGATTGCGTCTACAACGTTGATAGTTTTCAAGGTATGTGGCGCTCTTATATCAGTGTCGACTCGCACCTCGTTGATCCCAAATCGTCGTTCAACTTGGGTAGGGAACGAAGCAGATTACGTGATCTTGTCTTCCGTTCGGACAAAACAGCCAGGATTCTTGAAATCGCAGCCCCGCATGAACGTCGCTCTGACCCGTTGCCGTAAGGGAATGATAGTTGTCACCGACAAGAGCTTCCTACAGGGCGCGGGCGGGAGTACGCTCCTCGGGCAGCTCTGCCGTACCTGGTCAAGACACCACGACGCCTGCTGGATCGATTGGAAGGCCATGCTAAACAACTCCGCAGCACTCCCTGGACTACCAGCACCATCACGGCCAAACGGCATGCACAGTCACAACCTCAGCTGGCGCACGACAATGCCACCACGCAACCCGGCGTCTCAGACTCAGACTCAAACTCGGACGCCCCAAGACCAATCAGTATCCCCGTTGGCCCGGACGACGCCATCTCCAAACTTTGTCCGCAGCCTGAGGATCGAGCACCAGCGCCGCGCGCCAGCAATGTCGGTGCAAGAAGTCTTTCAAGTTCTGTCGAATCTTAATTCCCAGTACCGTATGGCTAGTCCTGGTCACGGTGGTACCCAGTGGGCGCACACGGCGGTACGAAGAGCCCTCGATGACGATGAGTTCCCATCCCTTCAACCGCTAGCAACTGCATTGAATTCGACCCAGTCTTCTTGGTGGCGCAGCGGGCAGGGCAGGAATTGAGTCATCTGGTAACCAAATCTTTTCTGGTGACGGTACGCGCCAATGTCCTAGACTCGCCTCACCTTGTGACGAGTCTCAAATAGAGGGGGCGATCGTCATGATGGGAAATGTGTATAGAGTCTATCTACAGTAGTCTTTGCTCGTCCACGTACGAACTACTATCTGTCACGATCAGTTATATTAAATGATGATTTCTTGGTCTTCCTGTATCTCAAACATTGGTTCTTCCGTTTACTCGTCACTTTTTCGAAAAACAACTCAAAGCTGCATATTTTCCTTTTACTTATAGAGCATTCATTTCTTCTTTTTTGTTTTGCGTGCGTCTTTGCATTGGGCCCTCGTTAGAACCCTGAACCCTATGTCAACCCAATCCATTTATCTATCCATCTATTATCATGATCAACCTATCTATAACCTTGCTTTGACATCGCACTGTATCGGAACAGGGACCGTCACACCTCCAGGTGCTGGTGAGCGCCGACATTGGGGAAAGGAGGCCGCATGGTATTATCGGTAGTCCCACTAGATACCCGCCCAGGGCTTTCATCAGCTTGTTTGCTTTTGTCGCCTCATACATCCATCCGTATTCAAGTACTGAATATTCAACACGGCCAGCACGTGTATTGTCCATTTGTAGTCCCAGTCCATGCAGCTTGATACAGATCGCGAGGAACATGAAAACCGAAAGGATGACATGATAGAGCTACGAGGGATTGGGTAAGGGTGTAAACGAGGTATACGGTATGGAAATCGTTTGTTGTATTGTACAGATATTTTTCAAGACAATGCCCCAATTTTCTAACGCTTATTCCGTTGTGACCGCCTTGGCCCTACAAATTCAAATTGGTGAGGTCAGAAGGTTTTTACTCAGAAAGATAAAAGGAAAAAAGAAAACGTACAAGTTCCTAGGGAAATCGACGTCGAAGCCCTTGTTGACAGCTAGGTAATAGCTGAGCAACTGGAGGGGAATGATGTTGAGCAGACCCTGAAGGCAGTCGACCGTCTGCGGCACGCGGATAGTCTTGACATCCTTCGAGACACCTTCATCATCCTCATTACAAATGACGATGGGCTGTGCCTTGCGGGCAGTAATCTGGGCGAAGGCAGATTGGACTTTGGGATAGAGCGAGTCACGTGTCATGACGATGATGACGGGCATGTTCTCATCGATAAGCGCGAGAGGACCGTGTTTCAACTCTCCGGCGAGAATACCTGACAACCCAAATTTTCAATCAATGCCCTAGAAACGAAGTGCCCAAAGTAGACAGACCTTCTGAATGCATATAGCTGATTTCTTTGATCTTCAGCGCTCCCTCAAGGCAGGTAGCGTACCTGAAAAACAATTTAAGCAAGACGTGGCACGTCCGTCGGAAAAACCACGTACTGGTAACCACGGCCCATAAGGAGAAGACTGGTCGAGTTTGCAAGGACACCCTCGGACATCTCCTTGAGCGCCTTGTCTTGGGCAAGCACGGTACGGATCTGGCCCGGAAGGGAATGTAAGCCAGCGATGATTTGAGTACGGCGCTCGGTGAAGGAGATGCGATCTTCGGAGAGTTGAAGAGCCATCATAAGAAGCGCAATGTATTGAGAAGTGTACGCCTTAGTAGACGCCACACCGACTTCAGGGCCAGCGTTGATGTGAACACCGCAGTGCGTCTCACGTGAGATAGTGGAGCCGACGGTGTTGACAACACCAACGCACAAGGCGCCACGTTCGAGGCAGTAGCGTAGCGCCATGATGGTATCAGCAGTTTCACCGCTCTGAGACAAGAAGACGCAAACGTCATCGCGGAAGATTGGGGTCTTGCGATCCAGGAAGTCAGAAGCCAGCTCGACGCTGACCGGGATTTCGGTGAGTTCTTCAAAAATGGCACGGGTAGCGATACAAGAATGGTAGCTGGTGCCGCATGCCGAGAAAACAATGCGACGCCCGCGTCGGATGTAAGGAAGGTATGCGCGGAGACCACCGAGGGTGATCTTGTTGTTGTCGAAGTTGACACGACCACGCATCGTGTTCACGACCGATTCGGGCTGCTCATAGATTTCCTTTTGCATGAAGTGGTTGAACTTGCCCTTCATGATTTCGGCAATCTCAATCTCGAGCGTTTCGAGGCTGCGGGTGGATGGGGTCTGGTTACCGTCCTCACCGCGACGGAGGCGGTGAATATGCAGCTCGCCCTCTGCGATGTGAGCAATGTCATCATCTTCGAGATAGAGGACACGTTTGGTGTGCTCAACGATGGCCGCGGCATCAGAGGCGACAAAGAATTCGATGGGCTGGGGAAGGCCATCCTCTGACATGAACGCACGAGATTGGGTGCGCATGATCTTGGGGTTGATGATCGGAGGCGCGAGGAGGCCACCGGGAGCCGCGGCAGGAGAGACTGAAAACCGTGTCAGAAAACCGGTCGAGTCGCTCAAGGGCATTAGCAAACTCACGGGAATCGGTAATTTTCTTATCAGTCTCCTGGCCAGCGAATTCAACGTCAACAAAATCGACCTTGAGCTTCTTGTCGGTCTTCACGCCGACCAAAAGAGGCGAACCGCGACGGGCGGTTACGACTTCATCGGGATAGTGCTTCGACTTGAAAACAAAGGCGAAGGAACCCTCGAGCTCCTTGAGAACGGCTTTGACAAGCTCGGTGAACGTGATACGCTTGTCTGGTTGAGAGTCGTAGACATATTTCGTAAGGATGGCAACGGCCTCCGTGTCGGTCTCGCTCTCAAACTTGTAACCGCGGTTTTGGAGGACGAGGCGGAGGGCGGCAGCATTGGTGACGATACCGTTGTGCACGACGACGAAATCGCTGGTGGGATCTGAGCGCAAGGGATGGCAGTTCACGACGGAGGGAGGGCCGTGAGTCGCCCATCGCGTGTGTGCGATCGAGACTTGCGAGTTGAAAACCTTGGTGGTGTCTATCTTCGCCTCGGCGATGCGCTGACGAAGGCCGGCGACCTTGCCGACTTCCTTGAAATAGTACACTTCGCCAGGAGCATTGCCGTCGATACCGATGCCGGCAGAGTCGTAACCACGGTATTCCTCGCGGGCGAGACCGTTGCAGAGGATTTCGCAGATTTCCTTGCGACTCTATGAAGAGACAAAAAACAGAGTCAGCCTATCGGTTACTGTATTCCTCATCGGTGTGCAGCGGAGAATCTTCGGCGTGATGGAAGGTAGCTTGGGACGCGCCACCAAGTCGAGCAGTAACCGTCCCACGACGACGAGTTTTTTTTTTTTAAAAAAAAGGAAAGGATGAGATATACCTTGGGCTTGAGATAGTTGCAGTAGCCGAAAATGCCACACATGATGAAGATGGAAGGTTAGGGAAGAAGGAAGGGAGTGGGATGGGGGGACGTGTAGTGGGGGAGAGGGTTATTTATATATCGAGACTAAGCAAGAGAACATCAAATCAATCCAAAAAAAAAAGCATCGCATTCTAATCAGCAGAGCACTGCATCCAATTTCTGTTTCCAGAGCACCCTGGGCAGTCCTCTCCTTCATGTTTCAAGCCTCTCGGCCATTTCTCCCCTTTTTCATTGATTCCTCAACGCAACGATTCCTCAACTCTGAGTCCTCATCGCCATTTTCGTAGGCACGTAATCCCCTTACATCACAGACATGCCACCCCCATTCCTGTCCCCTAAAACCCGAACGTAAATTATATTATCCACATACACCCTGCATCCCAAGGCAAAGGGCAAAGTATAGTAACCGATCGTCGTTCTTCCATTTCTTAATGGACCTGTCGACGTCGCTGCACGCTGCCCGAATTCGACTTGCCTACACACGTTCCTCCTGCTGTCAATCAATCATAGTAAGGGTCCAAGGGTCACAGTACTGTATTAGTATAAATCGCCCGCGCCACCGATGAACATGTTACGCGCACTTGTGCCCTCGAAACCATCAACAACCCAAAGAAAAAAGAAAAGAGAAAGAGTGGCTCATACAGTGCTCATGCCCGTTCAAAGTACATCTAAGCGGGTTAAGTTACAGCATGCCAGGCGCTTGACATGACGCGCGTGCCTGCACCAGTGGTGAGACAGCGCCTCACTCGGCCTTCCAGGCCAAGACTAGCGAAACCATTTTCTTTTCTATCTTCCTTCCCAGTCGCATCAATATACCGTAGTATGGCACTGCTACTCCTGTGCCTCTGCAAACTCGACAAGTACAACCCACGATCATTCGGTGATGATAATCTTCCGAGCGTTACGTTACACTGAGTAACAATCGGGCGCAACTGCTTGCGGCCTGAGGTACATAACCCGCAGGAGCGCTTCATTACATGCACATGTGTGATGACATGCGTGATGAGCGTCCCTTTCTCTTTTCGTGTTTCACGGGCGCATCACCACGGTCAAGAATCATAGTCCCGGAAGGGCCGAGCTACCGCGCCAATGCGCCACACAAACTTGCTGCATCATGCCACAGCACCTACTTCTTTTCCGAGCACCCCGAGGCGAACGCGGATGGATAGTTAGTGATACGGTGCGATAGAAGAGCCGGGAGGATCTGCGCGCACCTTTTCTCGCTTGGGTCTAATTTATCAGCCTCTGCAGTGCGGATAGAGCACTTAACAAATGACGACTTGCTGCCTGCCCGAACAGATCCGATGGCGCAGAACCCCGCGACAGGCGAGCCAAGTTCGTTGTGGTCCACTAATTAACGCATGTGCGAGTGCAATGGCATACTGCACGACATTGAATATCATGGTACTAGGATTGTCTCACCACGAGCCTCGACGGTGTGGCAAGTGGAGAATATGGCAACTCAAAAGAACGAGTATGGGTGTCGCCTGCCTTCGAACAAAGACGGCTCTACATGCAAATGCAAAGATCACCAATGAAATATGCCAAGGAGTTTCCGTGCCGAGAGTCATCGGGGCAGTTGGCAACAAACGATCGTGGGGCAGCTCACTTGTTCGGGAACATCCGGTTCGATCTATACTCCGCAATAGTATGCGAAGAAATGATGATAGACAATAGCAATCCATTGAAACAAAGACAAGGATGATGGAGTCTACATGAATGTAGTCCGAGGTAAGGGGTATGACGAGTGAGTGGTTGACATAATGGAACATGAGAGTATAAATCACAGTCGTGCCCGACAATTCAATTCGGATAAAGCGAATGCTTGAACTCATCGCCAATTTGTTGGGCCTCAGGGTCTAAGTCACTAGGCTTAACTACACGCCCTTCTGCGTCATATGTCATGGGTTCTGAGAAAGTATTCATCTATCAAGAATGCCATTGCACCAACAATTCTCTACGGAGACATCAGAAGAACTGACCTGAACATGCACCCCAGCTTGTGGCTTCGAGAAGGAGAAGTGAGGAGGGGCGCTTTGTTGGACACTTCGGAAGCCGGAAGAGCCGTTCGCCGTCGAGCTATTGGTTGGCTGAGGGATTATTGAAATAATGATCTAACGACGAGACACATACGAGAACATCTCCGCGCCCGTTGCGGAGAAGTTTGCCAACCGGCGAACCACGCGAGAGGCTGCGATCTGGAAAACACTTCACCAACTGACACTCTGTGGAATTATAAGACGTACTGTGGAAGCGATAGCCGCCGGAACGTTCGCAATGATTGACATAACTGGGTTTAGATTAAGAGTCATAAAGACCTATTCAAGGGACTGGTTAATTCTGCACATGAAAAACGAGGAGTAGACGCACAGTAGCAACCAAATTCGCAAGAAAACTGTAGAAAACATGGATATCAGCGACCGATGACGCTAGGATCGATGCGACGTTTCACAGACGTACGCGATGATAAAATAATACAAGCCGTCTGCGAACATCATGTTGACAAGTTGGCTCTTGGTCCCGGAGGGTCGAATGAGCTTGGCCGCCGTCAATATGAGGACAGTGAAGTCGAAAATCATGCTGTAGATGAATGTGGCAGAGAGAAGCTTGCTATCCGTCGAGGTAATGATGCATCCCTGACCAGGAATCCATGTCGCAGTCAATAAGATACCATGAAGCAGTAATGACCAATGTCCAAGACTGATTAAGACCAGTGCGGCAATAATATACCACTTCTGTCCCCAAACAGCCATTCTACGAGATAGATCTGTAAGACATCACAATGCGCGCAACTGGTTCACTTACGTTCTAAAGGAGAGATTGACGCTGGCCATGCCGATGGCAATGTTACCCATACACTACCATGATTAGCGCTCTGACGGTATGAATGAAGCCGAGCCGACGTGAGATACCTGATTGAAGGTATACAGGGATTGACATCTTAACTTTCTGCATGGGTACGTAAATAACTGCGAGATGAAGAGTTGCGAATCACGCACGATTGGACGTTAAGCGCGATAATACTGCATTTAATCTTTAAGAAGGGCAACGTGTTGACATGAACCATAAGACCCACATGCCGATCAACGACGCTAACAGGCAGTAACGCCCAATGAAGTAGAATGTCTGAAAATCCTCGTTAGAACATAGATACGGGACGCCAATAAGAAAGAAAGGCGATACCAATGGCCATCGATACTTTCGCTTGCCGGAAATGAAAGAGTAATCGAAATTGAAAGAAACGCAAAATTCCCAGCTGGAGCAGAGGATAAGCGCGTCAACGCGACAGGGCTGGTCAGAGGTAACTTACAGGTAAAGACCAAAAAGGACGTGGATGAGGTTGGAGAAGGCCTCTACGTCGCGTCAATTTCAATGAATTGCTTGTGTCAGGAAAGAGAAAAGGACGTTACGGGAATCGCGGGCAATCTGTGCAGGTGAGTGCCAGTCAACCATGGGGCAAATGCGAGAGGGAATAGGGACCAAAACCAAACCGTCAAAGATTTTATAAAACTAGAATCGATGGTCTGAACAGAACGATGTGGGGAATCCCGGATGCTTCCATACTATCTGACACACATCTCAATTGCGGCATTTAGGAAGACCTGTTACCCATTTGAGTATATCGTTTGCCCTTTGGAACCCCAAGATTCTCCCCTATTCATTCCCCTGTCAACAACATGCAATTCTTGCTTCGCCAATACACTTGAAACATACCCATAGTATGGCGGGAGCGTCGGCCGATAAGGTACAAGCATCCCCTCCCTCTACGGCATTTCGCAGCATGTCGTTCTCGCTCAGTGCACGACAAGTCGTCCTGCTTTGGTTGGCACGACGTAACCGCGCGGCAGAAGCGCGGTAATCACCGCATCCTACAGCGTAAATCTGGGGAGCGGCGTTCTCCATATCGTATCGATGCAGTCGATAGGGATGATGTCCCACGAATGACCAGCCCGAGCAACCGCTTCGATTTTTACATTCCCTTAATCCCATGAGGAAACACCGCGAGCGAAAGGCTTGCTCACCTGGGGGCGGGGACTTACTATACATTAAGGCGGGAAGATATGAAATATCCGCCCTTTCATATCTGGCGACTTCCGGCGGTTTCGAGTGATGTCGCTAGCTGATTACCTCTTTGGAACGTTCGGGCCTGCGGGGTCACTTGGCCGTTATGTGTACAGATGGTGTGGGTGCTTGCGGATGACTGCTAGATGACTTTCGCACAGTGGAGGCACATTGGAGGCACATTATATAATACCTGTCACGGCATGGGGATTCTCCATTCTATCTCAACTGGATGGATGGGATGGCACTTTTGATAATGGCTATGATAGATGGGAATGTTAAGGTCAGGGTCATAAACCAGGCGAAGGTACAACCGGAGCAGACGGTAGCCGATACGTGCTCCACCCTGGCAGCAGGCGACACCGGCAACCCCTGCCGGAGATGAAGGTCCTCCAAAAACTTTTCTCCCGGCGTTAGGTAGGCAACGAAATGACGGGAATCGAGCCAACGGTGATAGTCTTTATCGCGCGAAATCGGGACATAATGTCAACTCCCAAAGGGGTTATCAAGCGACATTTTGTTTTCACCATGCTCTTTCACCCTCGACTGATCAATGAGGTACGCCAACGACGCCGTGTTTTCGTCGCACCTAGAAGAAAAAGTAAGCCGGTGAAATTCTCAGACGAGACGTTGACCTACAGCTTCGCCACGATGCCTTCAAAAGAACTCACGGCCCGTTTGACTTCCCGCAAAACGCTGGCCAGTTCGACGCTTCGCTCCCGAATCCACCGTCCGTGCGCACTTAACACCTCCCGGATCCAACGAAGACCCCATTCTAGCCTTGGTCCCCGCTCTAGCACCTCCGCAGAAACTCCAAGCAGTCGTGGGACATACGTGGTCGGGAGTTGCCGTGCAACCAGCCTAATCTCCTCATAAGGAATGCCTTCGTAGACATGACTGATAATCGTCTTCTCATTTAGTCGGAAAGCCATCACCAATGCCTCAAGAAAAGACTGCTTCTGGAGCGTTGCGAGCACGGTCTGTGGTGTTAGTTCGATGGAGAGGTCGAAGGGATCAAAAGAAAGGCCGTCATCGACTGAGTAGATGAGCAGTCCTTCTGTCGATGCCGCTGCCCATGCGAGGCCCGTCGGAGAGAAACGAATACACTTCGTGCTGGCTTCTCGTTTGTACCGACGCTTGGAAAGGTCCCCACGTTGCACGCCAGGTAAGCTGACATCCAAGCGATCCTCCAGGTCACTCTCTTGACCACGGTCGTCGATCAAGTCGGTGTTTCCCGCCTCGGTCATGAGCCGACTATCGAGAAATTCCTCGGTTCCGTCAAGTGACAAGTTTTCGGAGATTTGCCAACGGCGTATGAGAACGCCCTCGCGCGCGTCGTACAGTGCAACATACTTGCTGTTACCGCCCGCAAGAACACACGACCCATCCGCATTCCAAGCAACGCTCGTAAAAGCTTTGCTGGACGCGCTGTTTGATGCAGCTACCCTGTCGTCGGCCTTGCGACCACCAGAGATGTCCTTTCTTCCTTCGATAACGTTCGTCTGTTTCGACAAGTTAGCCGAGAAGAACGTAAGTTGTCCATCAAGTGTTGACACGACAAATTCCTGGCCGTCCGGTCGGAAAGCAAGCGAAAGTACGTCTGCATTAAGTTGGAAGGGTTCCACGGCATGTGAACGACTGAAGACATCCCATACCCGCACGGTCTTGTCCCAGGACCCGCTAGCGAGGACGTTGGTCGAGGGTGAGAATGTCAGTGAGCTGACGGGTCCTTCATGTCCGGCAAGAACATCCAACAACTTTCCTGTTTGAACTGACCACAGGAAAACCTCGAATGAATCTGTTGAGCCGGCGGCTATGACCTCACCGCTAGGGTCAACCGCCAAGCATGAAAATTGTACTGGAGATGGGGAGGTAAAAGTCCGAAAGTTGCGGTACCGGATTAGGTCAAATGCTCGCACGGTCCCATCAAGCGAGGCCGAGAATAACACTTGGCCTTGTGAAGCGAAATGAACAGCAGAGACTGAAGAAGTGTGTTGGGAAAATGTGATGATACAAAACCCAGAGCGCGTGTTCCATAACTTGACCTTGCCATCGTCTCCTCCTGTTGCGATATACTGTCCGTCGGGAGAGTATGCGAGCGTGTTGACATCAAAAAAGTGACCCTGCTGTTTGAGAATGTACGACTCGGACTGCCATTCCCATACTAGCAACTGTCCTAGCTTGCGGGCGCCAAAAGCTAACCATTCGCCAGAGGGATTAACAGCAACAGACGATATTTTTTCTTGGGAGATACTTAATATATGCACGTTTGTGAACGTTGGCATCTCCCAGAGTCCAAAGATTCCGGATGAGAAGCCGACGATGAGTAGCCCTGAAGGCTTGTGGAAAGTACTGCAAACAACCTTCGTATTGGGTTGATTGAAGTAGTGTCGTTGATGAATCCCCCAACGAACATTAGCAACCGAGCGATCTGGAGACGTCGGCACGTGATCATCATCAGAGTCGTCGGACGCCTTGGCTCTCCAGACGAACACAGCACCATCACGGCTGACAGTGTATACCTGACAACATCATAGTGAACAACAGGATACATGGTGGAATCACAAACGACGCTTACTGATTTTGAATTTGAAGAGAAATAGGCATTAAGTACCGCACTTCTATGTCCCGCGAATGTCTTGGGTCGGAAGTCATCCAATGGGTCCAATGTGTATAATCGAGCGGTCATGTCCTTAGATGTGGTGATGAAGCATCTATGGGGATCTAAATGTCCATGTACCAGTCAAACGAACTAAGCCATGACGAACTGAGAGTCTGGCGACCACATGATACTTAGTACTTCATCATGATGGCCTGTATACGTCCGGTGCAAATTGAACGGTGCAAATTCGCGGACGAGGTGGTTCGGTGTCTTCCAGACCTGAACGTGCGATTCGTGTGTGACGGCAATGAAAGACCCATTGGGCGAAAACTCGATGGCATTGACTGGCTTTTTGAAATTGAAATGGTGTAGGACAATACCCCGACGGAAGTTAACGAGGAGAGCTCTCCCATCTGTATCACCACAACACATAAGTGGGGACGGTGAAAGATGGCAAAGCGTTGACCGCACCGTCGTCGACGCTGATCAAAATGTTCCCATTGGGGCTAAGAGCGATGGTAGCAATGTTTTTTCGGTTCTGGAAAGGAAAGGTAAAGGACTTGTTGCTATGGAAAGAATGCGTAAGCTGAATGCTGGTGCAAGCATGGGATATAACCGTAACCAACTTGACTAAATCAAACACGGACACTCTGTTGCCCACAGGACTGAGTACGGAATTGCCGTCGGGAGTGAATATGATGTTTCCCTGTTGATAGACTGTACCGCATAGATTCGAAAACTAGATATTTGGGATGAGAGACGAGTCAAATGTAGTGATTGCATTTACGCTCGCCTTGAAGTTCGCCTTCATTGTCACCTGCACCCGCCGGATTGAATTTCTCGCTGTTGAGGCGCCGTTGAGTTCAAGTCATCTAGTCTAGCCACGCCACGTTACGTCATCAGAAAATTATTCCTCTTCATGCTGTTTCCCCACATGGAATGTGCTTCCAGTTCCAGGGAATGTTCTGCGCTTCGATGTATCAACCAGGACAATGCTACATATATTGGCTGGGGTGTCGCTCATAGGTTCGCAGATACTGATCGAATGGTCTGTACCTGATGTCTCCAAAGTACGTTCCCTTGGCCATTTCACATGTTCTCATTGCTGCGGCACCAACGGCCTTTTCATTAAGCACCGGGTGACGTCTTTTGCCTGTGCTTATCACTCGCTCCAACCTTCCAGTTCTTCCTGACCGCTTCTAGAACGGACACAACAAGGTCTCCTCGGTGAAATGCGGTTTTTTACCCCTCTTTTTCGCTGTGGAACGGAAGCCACATATCTTCTTTCTTGATATATTGTTTCAGAGCATTATTTAACTCACGCTGGTGAGGAAAGCATTCGGGTGTAACTCGCTGAGCGTGGGCTCGAGGTCTGACCGATCTAACCTTCGACGAATCGCAAGGACTATGTTCTCGGACTTCTCAATGATACCGATTGGTTCCCCATCGCAATGCTTCCACCTCCATAGCTTCACATGTCGCTACGCCCTACAGGAACGCCACTAGTTCACTACTGCTCTAGTCGTGTCCACAAGAAGGACGTGTGAATGGCCTCAAACTACTTCACGGACCGTCACCGCATCACGCGCGAAGACTCTGCCTCCATGATCATCGTGAAACCCGCCCGCGAATTTCCACCCTTTTCCCTCAAATGGAGTTGAGACCGGTAGGCCATAGGCTTGACGTGGAAAGCTTCTCTACAACCTGTGACATGTGACAGCTCGATGGTGCATCATTGAGCGTCCTGGGCTGATTGTCAAGCCCGAGGCCTTTTTGATTGGCTCAGGCTCAGACGTCTTCGGAGACGTGACATTGCCGGCAAGTGGTGGCCGGTAGCAAGGGTTTTCTAACAGAACAAATCGCTGAGCTTGCCGTCAGGACTAGCACGTACCTTTAACTCGGTACCCCACATAGGAATCCCAATCTTCTGTGGGAGAGATCGCGCCAGGACCGTGTTTACGGTGCTCCCCGAATATAAGGGCCACTCTCGCTGATCAAACAACTAGAAGATCACTTTCCCTTCTCCAACTGGTACGGAACTACCGTATAAAGTCGACTCGTTTTAGCGCATAGACGTGGGTGGCCGGAGAGCCCATCGTGTGGTTAGCTTGCGGATAACCACATAAGTATTGTCCCTCGTCCCTGCATTTACACCGTCTCCTTTTCTGGCCTTCTCTCCGCCACAATGTTCCACGTTCCTTCAGATACTATTGCCGACAAATCTTTTTCGCTTAATCTTATCCAATTGGATCATCCCAGTGTCATCCCCCCGTCCCCTGAAATCTCTCCTTCCTCATCCCCTGCTTCCCTGTCCTGTTCGTCAATTTCATCTCTAAAAGCCTGGAGGAGCACATCTGAACAATTGCAATATCCAATCTTTTCATTTCCTCACCCCATCTACAATAACTTTACGGCCATCACCACCAACCCAAGTCACGAACACTCTGATCAGCATATTTCGTGCGTCCCAATGAGCGCCCTCGATATGCCTTCATCTCAAGAACCAACCATTCCTTCTGTGGAGGAGGACGAGCTAGGCGATCTTCATTGGACCACCGGTGTACCCTGCCATATGATGGATGTCTTTCGCGCCGACCCCTTCGCCGCAATAGATCTGCCACCCACGAGCACTTCTCTCAGTAACCCCACTAATCCTAATAGCGGCCATTGCAACGTCGGGGGTTCACATCACACTAGATCGTCAACGAAGCACGTACTCTCCTCAGACGCAGTCGAGCAAAAAAAGAGGACTCGCAGAAAACGAGCCCGCATTCACTCACCTCCTGTTGTGCCGTTTCCCTCTACTGGCCCACAAGAAATGTTTGCGTACGAGTTTAGGCTGGAGATTCCGTACGGGAGCATTAGGGTTTCCCCTCATGAGGATTATCAACGACGTGGAGACGGAGGCTTGCACGCATCATATTCGCCGGCAAGAGCCACGGATGACTGCGAGCACTCACACATTCCTCGACCAGTGATGGCATATGGCTCAGAAGAGACCTCTATGCGCTTACCTCTTGGACAGGACATGGAATTGTCTCTCCCTCTCCGACTTCCATACTCATGCTCCCCCACAGCCTCAATCTCCCCCAGGATAAGGCCCGAGTATCACCTGCAACTTTCTCATTATCCCCTTTTCCCTGTCCCATTTTCGACCCATATGCCATCCCATCTTCAAGACCCATCCAGCTCAGCCACCTCCATCTCTCGGCAAGGAATTGGCGAGTACCGGCCCCAGTTCAATGAGCATGGATCTTATTCCTTGCCGTATGCTGTGCCTGTGCAGGACATGCAAGAGAGGGCACGAGACTACCGCCTTTCTGCCGTGTCCGCAGCCTCATTGGTCCAAAAGTCATTGTATGCGTGTCCTCTCTGCCCCAGGGATTTCCAACTTCCGAATGGTCTTGCATTGCACCTCAAATGGCACGATCGTGTGGGGAACATAACGCAGAACCCAACACGTTATATGAGCCATCGAGTCGCGCCGAGGCAAACCGACACTGAATCAGGCCCATTGGACACGCGCGACGTGGGGCCCGCTCAAATACCAGCCCAAGAGGATGGCCACCATGGCACCATTTCTGGAACACCGTCCATTCCTTACGTGGCTCCGCAAGAGGCGAATTTGGCGCAGGCAGAATCTGTAAGTAAACTCTTTGAATATGGACTAATATTCGTCGCAATGGCTGATATCTTATTCGAGTTTGAGATAACTTCGAGCAGTCATGAGCGATATACTACAAGCGCGCAGATCTCGTATGAGCGTCAGTCCCAAGAATGCGCGCTGTTTCATGACGCGCTTCAGTTAAATCACAACGTGGATAACAATACATATCTGACTCCTCTTGATGGTTTGTCGGTGCTCCAGCCGCTTCCATTTGAGCAAAGCCAGTCGACTACTGGACATCTGTGTCCCATATCTCCGCCATAGAAGCTTCCATTTCCAACATATACTATCCGCACGGATTATCGTCGTATATCGTTTAGAGCTCTGATCGTTCGCAGCATTAATATTCTAAAAGCATATTCATCGTGTCATATCCGTCTCGTTACCACCCTCGTTTACGCATTTGACCTTAGACTGTAACTCTGATATAAAGAACCAGGGCCCATAAAAGGCATAAAGTGGTCCTGTGTACGATCGATCAGAACCACGCTTCGATGATCGCTCCGAGGTAATGACGGAATCTAGGTGGAGTTGATCTATGACGTTTCCTACCCCGACGTGTACCAATTGCGGATCCAAAGCTTGGATCGAACCCTTCAAATACCAGATGCCAGCAGAGAATAGGGGTCTCAGTTGGGATTCCATACCATGGCCTCAATCTCATCGGTTCCCCTCCCACAACCCCCTCCAATCAAGACGACGACCAACACTCTCCAGCCTCAGGCTGCCACATCCACTCCAAGCCCTTATCTTGAAGTTCCAGGTGCTTTCCCACATGACATGTCTCGGCCTTCTCAAAGCCAGAACACATCGGAGACGAGTCATGGGCAAGCTAGTCAATTGCGTACATCATTTCTGATCAGAGAAAAGAGCTTCGTGACTCAATTCTGACTGCCACGCCACTTCAGTAGGGACAAGGAGGACTTCATTGCCATCGATGGAGAGAGAGGGTGTTAAGCCGGGCGAACACCATGACGGCGTCGGTCCTCTACCTGGCTCCATCAGCGAGACGTCTGTCGCGAAGCTGCCCGATGAGCGCATGCAGCCTGCGCGCGAAGCTAACCAACCTACTCAGAAACGTGCCGAGGAGGCCGGCACCATATCGCTACCTTCGCGTGAGAGAGAAGGCGTCCAACCCTATGAGCATCATAACGGAGTAGGTCCATTGCCCGGGACTAGCAGCGAGACCTCTGTCGCAAAGCTTCCAGATGAACGAACAACTGCGACCTCAGAAGGGCGGAGCCCAGGGAGCCGCCGCTCCCGGTACAGGATCGCAAAAGCCTGCCAATGATACGGTCGCACCGGCTGAAAACAGGGCGCCTGCTCCTCACGCCGCGCAGGGGATCCTGATTCTAGAGACTGAAGATAAAAATGCCTTTTCGCAACACCCTCCGCTAGCACAGCAAGTCTCGGAACACGTCGATCGAGGGCCGGATGTGGGTGTAAGCGACTAATTCCCGAATATCCGAGTGTATGTATTCTTAGCAACCGAACACAGGAAGATCCCGAAGATTCGAAGTTGAAAGAGGAGGGTGCAATAAAGGAGAAGAAGAGCGACCTTGAAAGGAAGGAAAAGAGCAAGGACGAAGAGTACCGTGAGCCTCAGCGTGCAGCAGCAGAAGGTGCATCTCCGAAACAGCAGCAAGAGGAAACAAAGACGACTCCGACATCCGAGGGTGGTTCTCCTACGCAACGGAAGGGAAGGTCGGGAAGATCCAGCAGCGATTCGGATGCGAGCCATCACAAGAAGGCGAGTGTGATGAACATGGTGAAGGGCGAAATGAAGATGCTTCTCGGTATGGCGAGCAGGAACAAGGGAAAGGTGGAAGAGGGCGAGAAGTTGAAGAAGCAGGGATCAGATTGAGTGCAGACATCATCTATTCTTTGTTTTTGTTTTTTTGGTGGCTCTTTTTCTCTTGTATAACATGTGCAAGCCATCGAGTGGGCACAGTACGGCTTGTTTTGATAGGGGAGACCAGCGATTGTACTAGTGACAGCATTTGTGATTTGTGATGATGGTCAATCTATCTCGTTCAATTTGGAGAACGATCACCGATCAAGTCAAACTTATGCTTATCTATACATCTGCAGCACAGGTTACGTGCCTGGTTTCTACTCAGTACACCGAATAAGCTTGCGATAAATACAGGATTGATTTGCTTAATTGATCCGAGCAATACACGCGCTGACGTAGTACATTACTTACCCTATCCGGTGGCTGGATTTAAACCTGGTTACGTCCTTCCATGCAAACTCGTTTACATGGAATTAACATTACGCTTATCGTGTCAGCGAATATCATTTTATTTGAGCGGTCGGCGCCATGTCAATAAGGCTCGTCATGTACCGTAAACACCAATTATTGCCCGCTCCGGACACTATAGCTGGGCCGGTGGTTTCGTGAACAGGATAGACCCATCTGAATCCTTCCAATGGGGTTGAATGCCATCCCACCACGACTTTGCCGGCATCAATGATTTAAACTCGGACTTGAGCGTCGGCACGCTTAGCATTGTTCCCTGAGCGCAGCGTATGATGACTGATCCCAGCGGACTATGATATCTCGCAGAACCTGGCAGGCTGCCCACCACCATGACAGTCTGCGCGGCGTTCGGTGCGAGAAAAACAGATGGGTCGTGAATCTGTACTGTCCGTGTGGCGGCAGGGAGGTAGGTCGTTAACGGTTTGTGATGGGAAAGAGCGAGATGACGTCGAACTATGTCCTGGGCTGTTTCTTGCGTGAAGTCGGGTTGCGAATCAGCTGGGGTGATGAAGGGCGCGTGGGGAGTCGTGGGCGTGAGGGGGCTTTGAGGGATACGTTTTTCGGTGCCATGAAGCATAAGGCGGAGAACGTAAACAAGAAGTTCCCCGCCTTTCTGAGCGAGGGTATCGCGAAGAGGCCCGTATGCGGTGTTGGGCGGGACGGACTACACACAGACAGATAGGTACGATTGAGTATGTTGATCAGACGACAGAAAACTTTGAAGAGTTCGTACGATAGGTAAGCGTCCTAGAATATCGCCCGCGTCAATGCCACCTCGACGTTTCATTTCAATAACGCAGACCGCGGTGTCGCATTCGTCATTTAGGATGGCCCGCTGGATAGGCGCAGGGCCGCGGTAGGCTGGTAGAGCGGATGGGTGTACATTGAGGGTGTGCGTCGGTCTAAAAAGTGAGAGAAGGCTGGCGGGAAGGATGCGTCCAAATGATGCAGTGAGCAGGAGATGATTGGGTGGAGGCGGCACGCCGGCCAGGGGATAGAAAGGTGACGGGGGCTGGGTGGAGATAACGGATTTATTTTGAAGGTCGAGGGTAAGGAAAAAGGAAGCGGATGTACCGTCCACGTTTTGAGCTCTGACCTGATTTGTGGAATGGTGGTCACTGGCAGTTTGAGCTCGTTGCCCAGGGTTTTCAACGGAGCTAACGACGCGCTTGAATAAGAAAGACGCAGAGAGAGAGAAGGTAGGGAGACTGACGAACAGAGAGGATGTCTCGTTTCCTACCGATCAACTGATCCGGCTGAGTCGCGATGAGGATATTCTGCCAGACGTCTGACGGGCTGCTTGCGTCAATTCAAGTTCGAGGGGAGGAATATGGGAATGGGAATGTCGAACCTGTGGCACTGTAGAGTTTTTCCAGCACCTGGCATGAGAACTCATCACCTCCAAAATAAAGTACGTTGAATCGCCGAGAAGGAGCTTGATTGTGATATTGTCTTGCAAGACGACTGGCTCGAATACGAATGCGGATCATTCAAAGGCGCTGTGTATGAGGCCTATATGAGGGATGGGATCCGGTAGGAGGTAGGACGCGACGATATGACGCGCTCGATGGGCGGGCGCATATATATTGACGCCCAGCGCGACTGGGAACCTTTCAACAACTACCCACTTCAAGACAATGTCTTTCTCTCGCTCTGACTCCAGAGCAGAGCAGCACAGACAGTCACCCTCGCGTCCAAACACAACAAGAATATTCGGCCCCGTAGGTGGTGATCAAACTGAAAATGACGGCGGGTCGCCCAGCAACATTTCCCCACTACGGCACATACTCTCTCGTCATCCTAGCATCTTATCCAGACATCGTTCATTAGCAGATCGTGATGCGTCCCCCATGTCCACCCGCACTGCAGTACCCCCTCCA
Source organism: Russula griseocarnosa (assembly GCA_022884055.1). Lineage (NCBI taxonomy): Eukaryota > Fungi > Basidiomycota > Agaricomycetes > Russulales > Russulaceae > Russula > Russula griseocarnosa. Next base: position 597,142 of record JAGKRU010000005.1, read on the forward strand.
GCGCCCGCCCCAGACGAGAGGCCTTTAATACCCAGTGCATTACAACAATCGAGCGACCCTTATGCCACTCCACTCCCAATAATACCAATGATCGTCCTCTCCATCACTCTCCTCGGCGAGTTTCTCACCGCCAACGTTTCCACTCCATTTCTACTCTTCATGGTTGAAAGTTTTCGCGAATTTCCTGAAGGGGCCGACGTCGGCTTCGCCACTGGTCTCCTGGTTTCCACTTTCTTCTTCTCCCAATTCATGACATCCCTCCTCTGGGCCACCGTCGCCGAGAAATACGGTCAGCGTCTCGTCCTCTTTGTCTCTCTTCTTGGGAGCTCTGTGACCTGTGCTCTATTTGGTACATCAACCTCCTTAAAGCAAGCTATCGTTATCCGTCTGATGCAAGGCGTCTTCGCTGGAGCCATAGGCGTTGCTCGTGGGTGTGTGACTATCATTTCTGATCCAAGCAACGAGGCAAGGGCATATGCCATCCTTGGTTTTTGTTGGGGTCTCGGTGGTGTCTCTGGGTCCATTATTGGCGGTGCTTGTCAGTCACACATTCTCCTTCCCTCCTCGTGCGCGAGTCATGAACTTACCGCCGATGATTAAATCAGTCGAATCTCCTGCGAAGAAGTGGCCCAATGTATTTGGAAAGATCCCTCTATTCGCAAACTATCCCTACCTGCTGCCCACCTCTATTGCAGCTTTCGTCACTCTGACAGGTGCGTTACTGTCACCTCTTCTATTCTACGATAGTTCGCGTACCCATGTCGCTACCCAGGTGCTGTCTTCTCTGTCTTCCTTGGCCCGGACGGTGGCCCGCGTGGGGGTGCTATCCGCTTACCCCCTGAGAAGATAGTAACAGATACCGCGCACCAGACCATTCCCGAAGAGGAATCTCTTCCATCCAGCCCGATGGCCACGGTTTCACGGAAAGGGAGTTTATACGAAGGCCTTCGTAAGGCATCACGCACCTTTTCGGGTGTATTTGCCAGCAGAGTACCGGATCTAACATCCCCGCAACCCGTTCCATTGTCACAGTCTCCTTCCGCTGTTCGTCCTTTTCCCCGCACCAGTCGTGCAGACGGATATGCGTATGGTTATGGCGATGGTAGGAGAGCCCTCAGCTTTCGCTCGCGACTGGGGAGCAATATGTCCGGTTTGTCGTATCGACGGGGTAGCCAAAGCGTTCTTCGCCGTCGAGCGAGTAATTTAACTGCTATCACCGGAGGAGAAGGCGTCCCACGAAGCTTTGCAGACACTGAAGTTAGTTTTGCGCAGCGCCTTCTGATGGCGAACGAAAACGCTGTCACGAACATTGCGGACTTGTGGGTTGCTGCGGCGATTAATGTTGACAACGAGGAAGTTTTCGAGAATGACGACGCAGAACTGGAGGGGCCATTTGAAAGCGTGTTTGACGCCGACGGCGATGATGCGAACGACACCCCCAACCCTTCTTCTGGCGTCGAAGATACCCTCCCTGAGAGAGGAAAACGTTTTATGGGCGCAATTGGGCCTTCTGTGCCAAGTACGCGTCATGGTTCGCCGTTGCGCCGTCCGTCAACACCACAATACCAACTATCCCAGTCCCCACAGCGGCGTCGCCCTTCGACGCAGTTCAGTACCTCCGGACAGCCAATTGAAATGGTTTCGCCCCCACGTCGCTTCTCCAACACTGTCCCCGCAATATTTGCACACCCCGGTGTAAAGACACCCCCAGCTGTCGCAGAGGCCCAGAGACTTTTGAACGCACCCGATACTCAACTGGAGGAAGGCGCGGATACTACGCCGACCGTTGAAGAAAAGCAGCCAAGTCTAATGAGTCAGCTTCCGATGGCTATCATTTTCCAGTACGGATGGCTTGCCCTGCATTCGACCACACACGACATGCTGTTTTTGACCTACCTCGTATCGTGAGTGGATTTTCCTTCTCACGCCAGGGCGTAATTCTGAACGGGTACTCCACACAGGAAATACGATTCTGGTGGTCTGGGCCTTAGCGCGGGAGATTTCTCACAACTTAGTAGGTCACATTATCCCTCCGGTTTTCATTTTTTCCTGATCGTGATACTCAGCTGCGTTAATGTGCCTTGCGCAAATTGCGTTCCAATTCTATCTTTACCCGTACGTCTGCTTCTGTTCAACCGCCCGCATTTCACTGGCACTCACCTTCCTAACTTGGAAATTCTTCTTAGCAACATTGGGTGAGTCACCACCTAGACGCTTTATTCGGCTGCAGACACCTGACCACCATGCATTAGTCCACCTAGGGGACGATTTTCTCACCTGGCCATGTTCCGCCTGGGGACGTTCTTGTTCATTCCGGGATATCTAACCATTACACTGTACCGTGTACTCGCCAGCCCTGACAGCGGTGGTAGCCTCCTCCTCATGATTCGTGAGTCTCAATTGCGTTTGCTGAATTGTACTGCTCACGAGACGCTATCCACCAAAAGCCTTAACATTCAGCACGTAAGTGTGTTCCGTTTTCTTCTTTATGTCATGGTCTCAAATTAGACTTTTTAATTGCATAGAGCTGTGCGATATTGCGGTGCAACCTTCACGTTCACTGCGGTGTCGATTCTTCTTAACTATAGTACGTGGTCTGAACTTTTATGATGGTCGTTGGGCGGATCTAAATCTACCTGTTCCAGTGACTCCGCCACCAATTGTTGGCCTTGCAAATGGTGTCGCCCAGAGCATAGTCTCTCTTGCACGAGGTTTTGGACCTCTCCTTGGCGGCTATGTGAGTACCGTCTCTCGATATATTCGAAAATTTCTAACACTACTCTCTAGATATGGTCCGCGTCGGTACAAGGAAGCCCATCGTCCTACTACATCGGATTCGTGATAGTCGGTGCGGCGTGTTCGCTTGCGATCGCCCACAGCTTTTTCATCCGCTAAAATGTACCTTTTCCGCGGTTTGGAGGGGATGGTTCACACGAGTTGAAAAGCGATAACGACGCAATGCATGGACCTTTTACCCACGTGACACATGCCTATTTTTGGGGCTATTTATTGACTCGGCTCGTTTACTTGCGAGTCTGTGTATGAATAGGAATACATGTAGCACATGAATTTTAGTTTAATCATTGGGTGGTGGCGCTCTTGTTTGGAAAGATGGCACGTCGAATGGCCCGGTGCGATGGGAGCAAGGCGGAAATTAAGAAGATTTGGATTTTGATGAACACGGAGAAGAGACGAAAGGGAAAAAAAATGGGAATGATTTACAGTAAAAGGCGGCAAAGCGACAGCCGTTTTAGATCCTGATGCACTTCTTCACTTCTCAAGCCGACAAGCCCGGCGGCTGAAGCGTATCGCTATTATATTAGTAAATTACTACTGTTAGCACAGATGTCCTTACGACAAAAAAAATAGAAAAGGCGGTGGCGTAGCGGCGATCTAGTTCGACGTTTCGCGTCGTTTTGAAGTTTGAAAAGTCCTGACGTTACTGTTCGTACAAGTGTAATATTGACACTATCACTGGCACAATCGCCGCATGTCTATAATCACACCCGGAACTGCGGGGGCAGTGACAGGGTCTACTAGTAACTGAGAAAGGTCGCCGGGCTTATTGGAAACTCACTCTGATAAGGGTGGGAACTCTGAGAAACATGACGCATGTTCAAAGTCAAGGCCTTAGAGCGCGTACAGGCTTCACTAGTACCGAACCATTAGATTAAATCGCAAAAAATAGAGAAAGAAAGCAAAGCGAAACACCGCAGAGGTCACTGACAAGTGACCGAGTCAGATCAGATGTTCAAGTAAAGCTCCGCTCGCCAGATGACTCGGCTGGTGGATTGCTTAACGTCCTCTTCCGTGTGCGAACGACTTTGTTGCGCAAAGCCTTCTCCTTGAGCTCACTTTCACGTCGAAGAAGTTCTTCAGGATCCCGGGAGACATCAGCGTTCTGTGGCAACATATCGCGCACCTCAAATCAGCACACGAGATCAACACACGTCGAACGAGATGACACACCTCCTCAGATTCCATCCTGTTTCTCTGCCGCTCAACCTCGGCCTGGCCTTTGATCCTGATCCCAGGAGTTGGACCGTTCGGAGAGCCAACATCTCGTGCTCTGCTCCTACCTTCTTCTTGGGACCTGCGCGGACTTGGACTCCTGGTCCAGCTTCTACTCCTACTAGGCAGCCTTTTCGCGCCTCTGCCGTTCTCTGCATCCCTGCTCCTGCTCCTACGCCCGCGCCGGTCTCTCTCACTCCTTCTCCTACGCGGCGGGGACCGTGAGCTTGAGAGGGAGCGATCCCTTCGACTGCGACGGGGCTTGCACTGCGTCTGCGACGTGTACGGTCAGGCTTCGACTCGGAGTACGGCCGCGTGCGGGCGGGCTGGTGCGTCTACGTCGCGCGGGAGGACTACGGCTGTCGCGTCCTCTGCCCCTACGATCCCGCTCTTGGTCGCGTGGCGAGTATGATGGCGAATGGCGACGACGGCGACGGCGACGGCGCGGTGGGGAAGAAGGCGGACTTCTCGGTGAGGGAGATCGACGGCGAGGCGGAGTGATTGAGCGTGTACGAATTGGACTGCGAGAACAGAACGACGAGGGGGCCGCGGGAGCGAGAAGAGCGGTCGCTAGAAGGTGTCCTGCCACGTAAGGGAGGCGTGCGAGAACGCGGAGGAGATCGATATCGCGGACGCTGAAGCGACGAAGATGAGAAGTACGCTCATGAAAAGGATTGGAAGCTAGACTGACGGCACCTCCTCGGCTACTCCAGCCGTTATCCCTCGTTCTGTTGTCATCGTTTCCAAACCCACCTCTGCCTCTCCTACCACGCCCTCGACCTCTCCCACCACCACGCTCAGACCTCTCAGACCGCTCGCGTTCGCGTATGTCGTCGAGTCGCATCCTACGGTCGCGCTCAGCTAGGGCGCGAGTATCACCCTCTTTGGTGCGGCGCATTTCTTCTTTTTTCTCCTCCACGAAGCTACGGGGTATGCCCGCCGGAGAAGCCTGTGCTTCGATTAGTAAGTTCCAAAGGGCGACCATGAACGCGGGGGTGGAATCAGTGAGAAAACCAGTAAGGTTGATTTGCATTTTTTTAGGGTCTGGTGTCTAGACACGATATCAATTAAGGTATCGGTGGGAAAATAGAGGAAATTATTTACAGGCTGGGACTTGTCCTCGAGGAGGCCCATGGCGTACTCGATAAGGACTTCGTCCTCGAAGCCGACGAGTTCGACGACTTTTTTAGCAACCCAGGGACGAATAACTTGCAAGTTTACTTTGCGCATATCTACCTGGAATAAAAATGGTGTTTAAAGGGAGATAGACGAGAAAGTGGAAAGGAAATACCTTTGTGTCGAACTGAGGGGAAACTTGATTGATTTGAGGAGTTTGAGCTCCTTGTCTGAGAAGCGGCGATCCTGGTCGGCAGATGTGCCCTTGAAAAATCCTAGAAAGAAAGAAATGAGGAGGATGAGGAGGGAAAGAAGGGCTCGACTTGCCAGCGTCGGCCATGACGGTGGTTGGAGCGTGCAGAGAAGAAGAAATCAAGCTCGGGAGATACCGAGACGTGGTCTGCTTCTGCTTGTAACCAGCAATGGATCAACTCACTTCTTCATGTCCTCTCCTTACCCCCAATCTGACTCTTCTCCTCCCTATTTTCACAGGCAGCTCAGCGGTACCTCCGTAGCCCTCGTCTGTGTCTTTTTTTTCTGCTTTGTCGGCATCGTCTACCTCAGTGCCAAGGCTCCCCGCTCTTCTCGAGTTCTCCAGGCCTCCACAGCCAGGCGGTTGACTGGACGGCAACGCAGGCCCAGGCTATTGGAGATCTGGCTTGACAAACACCTTGATGGGACTGCGCACAGCTGGCGCGTGAGTCATTCATCGCAGCTTTTCACATTACTTTGACCGACGTCCCGTCCACCCGCACGTACACATACAACTTTTCCCCTCAACCGGTTTTGCCCCACCCAGCCCCTTGCTGCGTGGCACAACGATGGTCCAATGTGGACCCATCCGAGGCAGGAAATGACCGTGAATCCCAACACCGCGTTCGCGCAAACGTGGATTGGCCGAGCATCTACCCTCATCGCCGAGCGCCGAGGAGCAATTCAATTACCCGCACCTTCCCCGCCAGCACTACCACCCCATTCCGAACCTCGCATACTCAATGTTGCCGTCCTTGTCACGATGCCGCGGCGAGAAGACACATGGCCGGGATCTACGCTAGATCCTTGGGACAGGCCCGGACTTTTCTATGATGAAGGACAACTTGAATTGGGGGTAGCGAGTCTGCTCTGTGAACAGGCAATGTCTACAGCACCGGAAGAGTACGAACAAACAACGTAGCGCTTTTTTCATAGTCATGTATTCACGTTCATATACTAGCTAAACTAGCACTGATTCTAGCCACAAGTAGCGGGTGGAGCATGCGGTTCATGATATCCTGTCCAGTATGATACTTCTTCAGTAAGATACTTCTTTACGCGCCCAATCGCAAACCGATTCAATTTCCAATCTGAGCGCCAACCTCAGAAGCAGCTTGCCGACCCGCCTTGACACAATCTGAAACACTGACGCCATCAATCCCGGCCCCAATGACCTTCATGCGCCCACCCCACCGCTCTTGCAACGCGCTCCTGAGCCCCCGCATGCGACCGGTATGCCCGACGAGGTACGTCGGTATGCTCTCTGCATTCCTGTGCACGGCGTAATGGACAGGCGGTGGGAGCGCGTGGCCTAGATGCGAAGATACGCGTCGTAATACCGCTTCGACGAGCTGTGTATCTGACAACGATGATGATAACGGCTCCTCGCGCGCGTTCAGGTATGGTCCACCCAGCATCGCAGTCAGCTTTGTGAATTTCGCCGCATCGGCGTGATTTTCATTGTCGTGATCTTGCTCTGGCAGGCTGGCGGTGTCAAACACCACGCCGAGTAATCCCAGTTCAGGTTCGGGTGCGGCTTCTTCTTCGCCTCCTTCTCGTCCTGGTTGTGATTCAGAGGCGAGGGCGCCCTCGTACCCGTGCTCGGGTCGAGGAATGAGATAGCCGAACCCGGGTGGGTGCAGCGGTGTTGTTGATGGTTCCTCTGCAGCTGTGCTGCTGTTTGGGAGATTGTTGGGAAAGACGAGGTTCAGGACCGTGACGGATGAGTGTGGGACTTCGGGGAGGTGCGGGAACGCGGCGGATGATTTGTTGGTGCTCGATGCTGTTCCTGTCGCTGTCGGAGGTGGTTGAAGAATGGAATCTAGAACTGGGGGAGGAAGAGCGGAGATCACATGTGTGGCCTTGAGTATGACGGCATCTGCGTTCGCATCCCTGGCGTCCAAGTGAACCTGGAAACAGCGATTTCCCTCATATCAGCAACCACAGACCGCCAAAAGGATGATCAAAACAGACCAGGAAAGAACAGTGATCGTCGTCAATATCCGCCGTGTCGATCTCAATCCTGCGCACAGCCGTGTCGTTCCATAGAATGACATTAGGAAACCTTCGTAATGCCTCGACGAGCGCGCGCACGAGCGTCTCCATGCCCTCCTTGAACGAGAACAACGCAGCAGTACGCCTAAACGTCGTCTCCCACTCTTGATCCCCCTCCTCCCACTTCTCCTTCTCCTCCTCCTCATCATCATGGGAGTAGGACTTGAACCAAGCGGGCGGACCAAGCTCGCCCCAAATGACCGAGCCGTTCCCGCGCGTCTCGCTAGTCCGTAATTGAGGGAATGTCGCAAGTAAACTGAGCTGTCGGGAATCCGCGGCGTATACCCCGTGTACGAGTGCACTGCCTAGTGTGCGCGCGACCGCTTCTCCGAACCGCCTTGAGAAGAATGAGTCGACAGACTCGTCATCATTATCATCATCATCATCATCATCCACAGCTTGTTCTGCTGTGTCTGTATTTAGGTTTGTTGACGTGGTGGGGGCGACGTCATCGGATGGAGGGGGAGGGAGGAAGGACTTTCTTTGTGCTCGTGACCGTGGACGGTTGGCGGGAATGAACGGTTCTGCGAGTACGGATCTGAGCACGAGACGACCTAACGGGAGCGTGAACAGCGAGAGAAGACTAGATGGCAACGGCTGTAATCCCTGCGCAGTACGATGTTCAGGAACATGCAAGAACCTATTCCGAGCCGCAGGCGACGCGCGGGGCGTACAAATGACCTCTGAACGCAAGTCCAAAAGATGCACCTATCATCATCATTATTACCATCTCAATTTGTAAAAACCGGGACTGTAATGTAAAATACGCACCAGTTCCAAGATGGATTTGGCATTGGGTCGAATCGTTCGCGGACCTGCTTCAAGTAGCACGCGCGCCCGATTCCCATGACTGTCGCATACCTCAACACGCTCACTGCGCACCCATCCTCCGAACCGGGTGCTCTTCTCGACCAGCGTTATCTGCACCGTAGGGTGTTTTCGCGCGAGGTAGAAGGCCGCGGAGAGTCCTGTGATACCTCCGCCGAGGACCACGACGTGGTGATTATGACTTGACATGACGACTCAGTTGCAGACACGGAACTCAAGTTCAGCGGCGTGGATTAGTGAAAGGCGAAAGGAGCGCCCATGGTGCATCGGTCCTTGCCTTGGGTCATGCAACGTAGTCCTCAGGTCAGGTACTGTATAGGTATCTACTGAGTCACATAGACATGAATCCCATTACCATGACGATCATACAACCTCAACCTGACTCACTCCCACTCGGACTCCATGACACGTCCAACAATCTCCCCAGCCCATGTCTCGAAACAGTCATGATCAAGAACGCCTTCTTCATCGAAGAACGCCGTATATGGACGGGACTCTGATGCCTTCCCTCGGTTCAGCAGCGATTTGCCACCATTGGTCGAACGTCGATATGTCAGCGAGAGTGAATAGGCAGGAGGGTTCTCGGGAGTAGATGGTTGAGTACGGGTGCTGAGGGTTATCCGCTCTGTTACAATCTTGAATGGTATTGTCAGCACAAAGCTTCACGGGATGCAAGCACCTGCCACACTCACTCGCTTATCAAAAGTTTTGCGTTTTCCGACAAAAATGGTGTCTCCTTCGATGAAATACGCATAGATTGCCTGCGAGAGCGAGAGGACGATGTACCTGATGAAGTATAGACAGTGAGAAACTACGACACGTGTGGTCGCGTGCAGATACGACATACACGATCAATCCTATCCAGATAACAGGCTTGGACTTTTCATATTCGAGACGATAGGAGTATAGGGCGGTTGCACCCGCTATGAGTACACCAGTCCAGCCAAGGGCGAGGCGCACGTCAGTGTGGATATGAATTTGCTTGAAAAGATCGGGTCGGGAAAGGTACTATTAGGTGGGTTCGGATAACGTTAAATTAGGTGACAGCGCTGCTCGGGAGATGACGATACGCACGCGCTTGATGGCATCGTCTAGAGCATTTTTGAGCTCTGTTAGACTCGCGTTGTTAACTTTAACCACGTCGCGGCTCTGGCGGGGCGTGGGCGGAATGGGCAATATGGAACGTGGTGGAGGGGTGGCAGTTGAGTCTGACGGGGCATCCGCAGCGGGCGCAGGACCGGTTCCGTTGGCTGCCTTTCTTCCGCGAGCCATGTTTGATGTTTGATATGGTTGTCGGGGGAGAGGAGAGAAAGGGAGAACAAAAGGAGGGGCGGGAGAGAGGAAACTGGGGAAAGGAGAACGTGTGACTAGGCCAAGCTAAACTCTGCAATCAAAAATGGTAAAATCGGTACGGTTCCCAAGTTCGAACCGGTTCGCGCCCCTGTTGGGCCACCGCAGTTTCCGTAACACCCGACCGTTGCACTCGCCTTGCTTGTTTTTGTTCCATCACGCGCGCGATTGATGCACAGGCCATGTGGGCGCCACACTGATCCCCGTTGAGCCAGTCAACACGTGCTTGGTTTCGAGGCTACTAAAACGTCGGAGTCCCCCTCTCACGCTTTCTTCATTATCCATCATCCTCATGTCTAACTACGGTCAACGACACCAGCAATATTATCCCCCTCAAGGTCACTACCCTCAGCAGCCTCAGCAGGCGTACCAGGGCTATGGTGGTCAGCCTGGTTATCAGCCGCAGCCGCAGCCTCAAGCAGTTTATATGTACGCCTAAAGTTCCTACAAGGGTTGTTGGGACACCAACTCATGCTGAGCTTTATCGTGTAGTCAGCAGCCTCCACCCCAGAAGGACAGTAACTTTTTGACGGCGTGCTTGGCAGGTGCCTGCTTGTGTTGTTGTGCGGAAGGTGCGTGGCCTTTGTTGTTACGTCCCTGCCTCATTGTGTGCTTACGAGATTGGCCTCCATTTGTCTCAGAATTATGCTGTCTTTGCTGAGCGAATGTTCCCCCTCCCAGTACTAGTATCGGTGCCCCTGTAGACCTTCTCTTCACGGACGTCACTGTTGCACTAGACCATGTTTTTGTATTCCCAGTAATATAAAGTACTGCTCAGTCATATCACTATCTACCATGCGAACCATCCCAGTTGCCATTCTTTTATCACTGGTCTCAAAGGCCGGTTTGCGTTGGGATATCTAGGGCAGAGTAGTGCACAGGCATGTGCATCATAATCATCCGCAGACTCCAAATTCTGGATCAAGTGGCCTCTGAGAATCATCTATTCTCCCTGATTATAAATGTGGAAAGCTATCGTCCTGAATATTTCGGCTAGCGCATGTATAGCAGATGACGACGTCATATGAAATCTGCTGTGCCTGAAACTCTGCAATGGTTTGCGTACTGCTTACAGTACAGCACTCAAGCTCTACTTTAGGATGCAAGTTGGTCAAACGTCATGCAAGAGATGTGCCAGTGATAAAATAGTGATAAAATAAATTGCACTGATAGTGCATCTGATGTCTCGAAGCTGAGTCTAAAAGTCTTGCTTTCTCTGATATGAACCCTATATTTCACCTACTCCTTCCGAAACATCGAGAGCTGATCGATATAAAAAAGCCTTTTTTTGTACGTATGGGCCTCTTTGAACCGTTAGTACGACGGGATGACTGATCATCGTGTAACTTAGTCTGTATCGATGAGACCTGACCATGACAGGAGCCCAATTTCCAATTTTTTTTAAAACCAAAAGTCGTACGGTCAGGCGGCAATTGTGCGCTCTCCTAATACAGGTCGCCCTCGTCCTCGGAGAATTCACCCTCTTTCAAAAAAAATGGGTGGTACAAAGTTAGCGTCCCCAACCGCCTCTCGACTAGATCAAAAAAATAATATCTGCTCAAAGAGCGACCCGCTTTCCAAATGGGCCACACGTACCATCTACCTGCTCATCACGCTTGCGACGTTCAGCTGGCTCGACACGATCAAGGTAGCATTTACACACACACACACACACTTTCAAGCGGCTAACCCTGTTCTTTAATCCAAAGGATAGATGGTATGTTTTCGACCCGGTCCATCTGCACGAGCTGCAGCTCTCCGCGCTCTCCGCATCGCACAACAACACGTCAGGCATGATCTCGCATATCCTCTCCAACCTAACCGCCACCTATCCCAACACGCGCGTATCAATCAACACGGACAGCTCCGAATGGGTGTTCAACAATGCCGGAGGCGCGATGGGCGCGATGTACGTCATCCACGCGAGCATCACCGAGTACCTCATCATCTTTGGCACGCCGCTCGGTACGGAGGGACACACGGGCCTTCATCCCGCCGACGACTACTTCCATATCCTCGTCGGCGAGCAATGGGCGTTCCAGCCTGGCGCACTGGAGATGGAGCGGTATCAACCTGGTGACGTGCACCTCATGCGCCGTGGTGTCGCCAAGCAGTACAAGATGCATGAGGGATGCTGGGCCATGGAATATGTTAGGGGTGCGTGCTCGGTCTTGGGCTGGTCCGCCGCCACCGTGAATGACTGTGCTCCCTTTTTTCCCTGTAGGCTGGGTTCCGCTTATGCTGCCGTTCGGCTTTGCGGACACCTTCACGTCTACACTTGACATTCCGACACTGTACAACACTGTCCGGATCACAGGACGAGAGATGACGAAAAACCTTCTCTTGGGAAAGATATAGATTACAACTCTAATTATGTTTAGATACAACATTTATAATGAAAGCAGTTTGCGTCGTATAAAGATGGTTGGACCAAATTTCCTTCCGTAAAAACTGTGCACTTCTTTGAGTGGGCGAGAAATACTGTCTCCCCAACACGTACTAAAAACTTACGTGTCATTACCTCAATTTAGGACCAGGATAGCTGACAATTGAAATTCTAGATCACACGGAAATACTGGAGCCCGGAAACAAAATAGAATAGATAGAATAGCAGTATACAATAGTATGATACAAAAAACGCGATCCAATCTACTTGGCACCTGCACTGGAGAACTATACGGTGGCATAAATAAACAGAATTAAAGGAAATAGGAAATGACTCATACCTTGGTGACAGATTTAGTACCTTCAGAGATAGCGTGCTTTGAGAGTTCACCAGGGAGGATCAGACGAACAGCGGTCTGGATTTCCCGTGAAGAGATAGTCGATTTTTTGGAGTACGCAGCCAATTCTGACGACATGGTTAGACCAATAAGATTATTGAGTAAACCAACACACTAGATGCTTCAGTTGCAATGCGCTCGAAAATATCATTAACGAAAGAGTTGAGGATCGCCATCGCTTTGTTGGAGATACCAGTGTCAGGATGTACCTGTTTCAGCACTAACCCATTTATGAGTTTACATCTACAACCAAATTAGAGAAACCGACTCACCCTTGTAGATATAGGATGAATAAGTCTCCTTGCGGACCTTGCGACGCTTCTTCTTCTCTTCAGAGGGCTCGGCAGCTGGCTTGGACGATGTCTTCTTAGCAGACTTAGCACCCTCAGTCGGTTTGGCGGGCGCCTTAGAAGCAGTCGAGGCGGGGGCTTTGCCAGCGGTGGAAGCGGGTTTGGGAGCCATTGAAAATTAGAGCAACGGTTTGTATGAGAGTAACGGTGGTGAAGTGAAGATGCAGTGGGGGATGCTGATGGTGAAGGGTAGAGTACACGAACGGCGGAGGAAGGTGAGAGGGAATTTATAAGAAGAGACACTTTGGGAGTGTTTGGCCACAGACGCGACGACGCGACGGCTTTGTTGATCGCGAAACTTTATTTCGTGGTGGTGCCACGTGACACTTCCACCGCCAAAGTTATAAAGCCAAGTCATAAAGCGACCCCGGCTTTTCCTACATATCACTTTCTCGTTCACACACCCTTGACCTCTTCCACAACAACACCACTCTTCTTACTACCCATCTATCAGTGACAATGTCTGGCAAATCTAGTGGCAAGGCCAAGTCCGGAGGCAAGGCATCCGGTGGTGAGAGCAAGGGCCAGTCTCGCTCTGCCAAAGCTGGTCTCCAGTTCCCCGTCGGTCGTGTTCACCGTCTCCTTAAGCGTGGCAACTATGCCCAGCGTGTAGGTGCTGGTGCACCTGGTACGTCATGCAATTTAGCGATGTCTTTGGTCTTTTAATAAGGTGTTCTCCAGTCTATCTTGCTGCTGTCCTCGAGTACCTCGCTGCTGAGATTTTGGAGTTGGCTGGTAACGCAGCGCGAGACAACAAGAAGCAGCGTATTGTGCCTCGGCACTTACAGCTTGCCATCCGAAACGATGAAGAGTGGGTCGAATATTTTGTCTTCGTTCTTCTCATGCTTAAGGATCCCGAAAGATTGAACAAGCTCCTTGGCGATGTCGTTATTTCCCAAGGTGGTGTAGTGCCGCACATCAACCCTGAGGTGTGTTTCAGAATCTATGCGTAATTGGTCATTACTAATTTGTGGTCGTTCAGCTTCTTCCTAGCAAAACCCAGAAGGGCAAGAAGGAGAGTCAGGAAGTATAGACACTCGATTCTCAACTTTTGCCCTTTATTGTATGTTCTGTATTATTGGGTTGTTATAACATTATTTTCTGGATTCCGGTCGGAGCTGAGGCCTGAGGTTTGACGCGAATTTGACAATCATGATCAGTCAATGATTTTTACCTTCGGGTGACTCGAACTATGGTTTTTCCTGAAGTGGCTGGTTGGGTTGACCGAAGACGAGACTGAGTCAGTGAGTTTGATAGACGAGCCCCGATAGCACAATCAGTGACACTCTGTGATTTCCAACTGTTCACTGTCGATACCACCCACCATTTACAGTGATTTGACAAGCTAGCTGCTGTCGGCGATGCTTTTCCTCGTTACTCGAAAGAAGTACATTTGTATGATTGGGCAGTATCGACGAGCATGTAGTGATATGGTTCCGTCATGCCCCCTCTCCAAAACAAAAAAATCCACACACTATGAGACTCGTTTGACCTCGATACTCTAAATCTAATTTATTCTCTGACAACTTGCGAGAGTGTGTTGTACAAACCCGTATATATGCCGTCTATTACGGAGCTTCCTGCGACAAGGATCATTGAGGCATCACGGATATCTGAGTCACAGAATGATGATTTGCGTGGCAATATTCCGCAATATAAACGAATTGGGGCGTGTCACACGTTGCACCGGTTTGGTTTCTTGTGTTATAAGGTGTCAGTGCAGACTAAGGCCAGTCCGAACCAAAGAGGACAGAAACGTGGAACCCTATTAAACTGGCACAGCTCGGTTTGAATGGGAACTGGTAAACATACAGTAAGCCGTCAGTCCAGCACCGCCTCCGATTATCCTGCATCATGGCCAGTCCGGTATCTTTCTCGCTCCGTCATAAAAGGCTTGCATAAAAGGGACTCCACGTCCCCGCCGTACACCGATCCCTGTCGTAAGGTTCTCATGCCATTGTTCCAACTTCCCGTAGCTGTTACTCTCGCATCCAGTGCACTCCTCAGTTTAGCTGTCCGCGGTTTATCCAGGTCAAAGTCTGGTAAAATTGCCCTCCCTGTCACTGTAAACGATCCGTTGGAACCTCAACGTGACCCTTTCGATGTCACTTCGCCGGAAGACATTATTGATGGGGATCCAATCGATGAGATGAGCTTCTGGCTAAACGTACGTTCTCTGATCCGAATACCAGTGTACTCAGCTCCATTACTCTTTTCTTAGATGAAGCTTCGCGGGACACTTCTGATCATTGCTTTTGTCGTTGTTGTGTCTCTTCAAACCGTCTCCTTGGGCCATGCCGCTTCGTTTTCGTCCTCAACGACCACAGCCACATACCTGCTCCATGTGTTGTTTGCCATTTATCTCTCGATTCTCGCGGTTCAGTCCGTGGGCAAAAACACGACTGGTTCACATACTGGGAACGTTATCCACCTCTCCGTCCTTACAACACTCACGTTTACGTTGTTGGGAGTTACTGCGCTCTTTCCTCGTGGTCCGAGATCCGTTTCGGCACCAGCTGAGGGCTTTCAGTCTCTCTTTTTGCAAGTAATTTGGTATGTCGTACTTGCTGTGTACGGACTCTCGACTGTCATTGCCATCACCACGCCACTTGGTCCCCCTCTGCATTTTCCCGTTTCACGCATTTACTCTGAGAAAACCGTTGCAGCAATCACGAATCAGGCTGTTGATAACGTTTCCGGCATTATAAGTTTGTGTCTTTTGGTTTGTATATATACAGTAACATCTAACTCGCATGCAGGTGCTTCAGTCTGGGATCTCCTGTTCTTCTCGTATACTACCAAAGTTATTCTTCTTAGTAACACTGCAGAGTCGCTCGATATCGGCGACCTGCCTATTGCCCGAGGGTCAATACGTGCCACCTATCTCTTCCGCTCCATGCGCTCTGCTATGTCTATGATACGCCTAAGACGATTCATATTTTGGGATATTAAACCTGGTAGTGGCTGGGAGCTCGCATACAGACTGGCATACGTAAACAGAAGAGTATTCATAGCACAGATGGCCCTAACCGCAATTGGAGCAGTCCTCAACTTTGCACCTCCATTTTGTTTGCAGAAGCTGGTGAGGTATCTCGAAACGGATCCAGAAAGGCACGACCGAAGCTGGGGATGGTTTTACTCTTTCGGCATATTCGCGACAACTGCGTCTCTCGAACTCCGTACGGTTTACCCCCTTTTGACAGACCTTAGGACTGATGATAGGTTGTGTTAGTTGGTAGCCAAATGTGGTCTGTATCGACGGCGACGCTGCAGATCGGTATACGCGTGCAATTGAACTCAATCCTATTTGCGAAGACACTTGTTAGAAAAGACGTTGCCTCATCTTCCGGTCCATCAGAAAATAAACCGAAGGACAAGAATGACTCGGACTCTGCATCAGAAAGCTCGGAGAAGAAGGATGACGAAGACGATTTCTCCAGCAAGGCACAGATCATGACCCTTATGACAGCGGACGTGGACAGGGTCTGCGGATTCAGTTGGCACATATACACACTCGTCGGTGCGTCGCGCATACTTGCCGTTCCAGTAACTGTCTTCTTAAATTGTTACAAAGACTCCCCGATTGAGATCGTTGTTGGCATGGTTTTCCTGTACAGTTTACTGGGCTCGTCTGCCTTTGTCGGACTTGCTGTGACCTGCCTGTTCCTCCCTTTGAACCATTTCGCCGGCAAGGTCGTCGTTGGCGCACAGGAAAACCTAATGAAGGCGAAGGATGAGCGCGTCGCTCTGATGAATGAGGTTTTAGGAGCCATCCGGATGTTGAAGGTATTAGACTTTAGTTCTACCAAATGGTTCTCAATGCTGAACCTGTCAGTTCATGGGATGGGAGCGCAACTTCGAGAAGCGGGTGTTAAAAATCAGAGAGAAAGAACTGAAGTTCCAGAGGCTCAACTATCTCATCGGAGTACGCTCTTTCATCCTCTCCAACTTATAATGAAACTATAAAGCTAAAGGTGCTTCCGGATAGCTCTTCTGGGGTGTGATTTGGTGAATTTAAAAACAATACCCTTCTTGAAGCATTCCCTGACGCATATAATAGGAACGCCTCACCCATGATCGTAACGCTAGTATCCTTCCTCCATTTCGCCGTGTATAGGCATCAAGCATTGACACCCTCGGTGGCGTTTACCTCAGTACGGTTTCTCTCCTTTGATATGGCTTAATGACTTCTTGATGGGATATTTGCTATTGTTCTAGATCGCTGGTAAGTCTTGGACACAATGCGGGTGGGCTCAAGTTCAATCTGATTTGATAGTCTTCTCTGGGATGGAATCTGCTCTGAACGCACTTCCCATAACGTTAATCAGCATGCTTCAGGTTTGTTTTGGCGAAGTCATGCCCTCGAGTCTGACCATTCCCATTCCAGTCTTTCGTCTCTCTCCGGCGAATAGAAAAGTATCTTCATTCAGCTGAAGTCGCCCCTGTCCCGCCTCAGAGCGAAAGTTCTCCGCCAATTGCATTCCAAGGCGTCACTGTGACATGGCCACAGGACCGTGTACGCTCGGGCTCTGGCACTGCTAGCGCGAGTGCCGCGTCCAGTGTACCGGCTACGCCGAAGACAAAGTTCATGTTGACAGATCTAAATATCGTCTTCCCCGAAGGCGAGTTGAGCCTTGTTTGCGGCAAGTTGGGTAGTGGCAAAACACTCCTGCTCCTTGGTACGTACTAGTTTATCATGTTCACACACACCTGCTTTAATTGGAGAACAGCACTTCTTGGGGAGGCGGATCTTCTTACGGGTCAAGTTATATGTCCGAAGACGCCTCCGGATGCTTTAGCCTCCTTTGCTGGTATTGTTGCCCCGCCAGATAAATGGGCCATCAATGGTGTCTGTGCCTATGTCCCCCAAGTAAGTCTAAGCTATTCTTCCTAATGCGGGGTTTATATCTGTGCTTGTCAGAGTGCATGGTTGAGGAATGCTTCGATCAAAGGTAACACCCTAATCCGGACGTCTCCTCATAAATGCCGACGGTTTGTGTTGTATAGAGAATATCTTATTCAATCTTCCTTATGTTGAAGAGCGCTATCGGAGAACCCTCGAGGTTTGTGCGCTTGATAATGACCTCAAAATTTTCGAGGATGGCGACGAGTCAGAGATTGGAGAGCGTGGGGTGGGTACAATATCTCTCTTTGATCACCCCAGACAGCACACTAAACCTTCCTCAAGATCAATCTGTCTGGTGGACAAAAAGCTCGTGGTGTGTTCCGATTATATCTAGACTAATGTCGGGTCCCTGAATTAGGCTCTGTTCCAGTCTCCCTCGCACGGGCTGTTTATTCTCGTGCTTCTATCCTCTTCCTAGATGACGTCCTCTCTGCAGGTGAGCATCACGCTATACACAATAAGTTTTCGAGTGTCCTCTGATTTCTGAGTTTTCAGTTGACGCTCACACCGCACATATACTGTACTCCGAATGTCTGAAGGGTGACCTTATGCGAGGACGGACTGTCATTCTCGTCTCTCACCATGTGCAGCTCTGTGTTCCTGGTGCTAGCTACATCGTGGCTCTGGAGAATGGCCATGTACGGTATAAAGGCGATCGCGACGGCTTCCAATCTTCAGGCGTGATGCAGACTCTTGCGCATTCTGGAGTAGTTGAGTCCACAGGACGGGACGAGGACGGGGCTGTGGTTTGCGAGACGAACGAAGAATTGCTTTCGGGCGAAAAAGATAACGGGGGTGGGTCTAGCACCCCGAACACTGAAATTCCGTCAGAAAACGACTCGCTTGGCGGTGTGACCTCCATCGATGAAAATCCAGCACAAAAAAAGAAAGAGCCACGCAAGCTCGTGGAAGAAGAGACGAGGGCAGTCGGTAGAGTTGATCATACAGTGTGGGAGACATACATCAAGGCATGTGGTGGGGTTTCGTACTGGCTGATCTTCGCCCTCGCGTTTGTGCTCGCAGCTGTGAGCCCAATCGCAGAAAATGGCTGGCTGAGGTATGTTTGCCAACTTGTCATCCGGAATAGTGATGCTGGAATGTTGAGGGTTTTCTTAGCTACTGGTCAAGGGGTTCCCTGGGTGACCGTGAACCACGAAGTCCGATCTTCTATGTAGGAGTTTACGCAGCGGTGGGCATCCATCCGTTTTTCTAGGGTCTTCAATCTTATCTCATCTTCCCGCGCTCAGATCACTGTTGTTGGTTCGTTCCTATGCTACAGCTTTTACAAGATGGTTCCTTATTCGCTGGATAAAAAGATCTTATCCTCATGACTATCAGCTATTATATACTTTGTTCGTATTGCGGCAGCATCCTCGATATGCGTTATACTGATCACACACACACACTAGACACTGGCTCGATCTACGCATCAACCGTATTATATAAGAGTACGCTTCATCTTTATATTTCACATCTACTTGATGACTGTCTGCGTACAGAGCTCCTGGAAACAGTTTTGTTTGCAAACATCCGGTTCCACGACACCGTCTCCCGTGGAAGGCTTCTTAATCGCTTTGGGAAAGACTTTGAAGGTCATAGCTCCTCTGTGACACCCGCCGCATATATCTCACTTCGACGCAGTTATCGATAGCGGGCTTTCAGACAACTTTGGTCAAGGAATAGCCTTCGCTTTCTCCATCACCGCAACATTTCTCACAATCAGCGTTGTTGGTGGTCCCCAATTTCTCTTATTCATCATTTTCATCGGCTCGCTATACTGGAACGGTGAGTGACTCGTAGATGCACCATTGCTAATGTTCTGAATATTTCCCCCAAAAAGTTTCGAAAGTGAGTTAATAACACATACTTATACACAGAAAAGAGATGACCCATCATCCAAAACAGGATTACGGGCAAATCTCTCGGGACCTGCGACGGTTGGGTATGTCACCTCAGTCAGTTGGTTGCCCGTGGTTTAACATTCTCAGATTCTGTCACACGGTCACCCCTGTACTCGATTTATGGCGAGACGATTTCCGGGGTCACAATTCTACGCGCCTTTGGGGCATCTTCAAAGTTCTTGCGTGATATGTTAAAGAGTGTTGATGCGGTACTGTCACAACTGTCGTTTTTTAAAGAAAGGTATCTGATTGTGAATATTAGAACACAAGCCCAGACTATTGGATGTGGGGAGGTGCGCATAAAAGTGCTCGTAACCCGGTTCTTCTGTATTTTATGACACTCGTGCAGTCAACGGATGGCTATCCGTTCGTTTCAGCCTCTATTCGGCCGTTATCGTTGGTTTGACAGCCTCCGTAACGATAGTCACGCCAACTATCGACGCTGCTCTGGCTGGGTTTATTCTCGCTTTTGCAACCACTGTTACTACTGATGTAAGTGTTACATTTGTGTACCATTGAACGGCGCACTGATCTGATTTGCAGATTTCGCTTCTGGTAGTGTTGTATTCATGACCGGTCTGTAAGATGCTGATCAATGCGCACTAGGTTCGGCGATTTGTTAGTCTAGAACAGTCGATGGTATGAAGGTTTCTCTCTCACCGATCTAGTGAAATTGACTTGACATAAAGGTCGCACTGGAACGAATCAAAGAGTATTCTGAGCTCGAAACAGAGCCACCTGAATTCGTGGAGCCCCGCCCGCCGACGTCATGGCCATCCGAAGGAGAAATAGTGTGCGAAAATCTCATAATTAGATACGCCGTAGGTGGTCACTAATGCTCTCGCGCTCATTTTTGTCTCATTCCTTGTCATTAGCCTGACCTCCCTGATGTGTTGCACAGCCTGAATTTCTCTATCAAGCCCGGCGAGAAGGTTAGCATATCTTGACAAACAAGGGCGACTGAGTTAACGATCTCCATAGGTTGGCATTTTAGGTCGTACCGGTTCGGGCAAGAGTACCTTGGCGTTGTCGTTTTTCCGCTTTGTTGAGGCTACCGTGGGACGGATTCTCATTGATGGCCTCGATATATCAAAAATGGGCTTAACTGACCTCCGACGCAATCTGACGATCATCCCTCGTATGTGACACGCCTATCGTGATACACCCAAGCAGAGACTCAACTACTTCTCAGAGGATCCGATTATCCTGAGCGGGACTCTGCGCTCCACGGTGGACGTATTCGATGAATACCAAGATGTCGACATCGTAAGCGCTAGTCGTTGCTGTCCGCGCCTTCAGAGGCTCACTTTCCATTGTAGTATGAAGCACTGCGCCGTGTTCACCTGATACCATCCGAAGACCAGGAAACACCAGAAGACGCTGTTAACGTCAACGTATTCCGCAATCTTGAATCTCCTGTGTCTGAGGGTGGCGAGAACTTCTCTACCGGGTAACTGGACCGCCCTTTGCTTACCCATGACATATTCTTAACTTTTAGTCCTTTCTAGCGAGAAGCAATTGCTTTGCATGGCCAGAGCAATTTTAAAACGATTGAAAGTGCTCGTGATGGATGAGGTTTGTGCACTTACCTCCGTCTTGCCTCCGTCCACACCTCTGACTTCACTTGTATTAGGCAACGGCAAGGTAAAGCCTATAGTGTATTGCCAATAATTGTATATTAAAACCAGGCATCAGTGTCGACTACGCCACCGATGAACTCATAAGCCAAACTATCCGACAGTAATTGTCTAAATCCCGAGCTTCTCCCTGTTATGTTTCTTAAAAAACCCCTTCACAGTGAATTTGCCGAGAGCACTATTCTAACTATTGCACACCGTCTTCGAACAGTGATTGATTACAACAGGGTTAGTCACAACATGATCATCAACCCGAATTAGCCCAAATTGATCATTCCGGCTAGGTGATGCTACTTGAAGAAGGACGCATTGTGGAGTTTGATAGCCCGGCTGTCCTCCTATCCAACCCCAATTCGAAGTTCTATTCACTCTGTCGGGCTACTGGCAGCAGCGAGTTTGCCGTACTCAAAAAGATGGCTGGAGTCAAATGATGTGGGGTCAAAGATGGCATCTGTAGAGTAACGCTGTGCTCTAGAGACACCATCTTTGACAGTGGCGCTCTTAGTTAGGGAATAACCAGCTACCAACTACATGTTATACGTTACGGATTAGGCGAACGTTCGAGACTAGAATCAGGGCAATATAACTAATATAGCTGAGGCGAAATATTCTTAAACACGGTGTGTGGTAGAGCACCACCCACCGATGACATTCGAGGGTTAACATCGTTACTAAGACAGGGACAGGCCATCACCGTCTTTAGCGCTTGCGATCGATGGTAAGAGCGCCGGTGGGACAGGACAGGCCATTCGCACGTCGTCAGATCCCGGCGCAATTTATTCGCTATGCATTGCCTACCCTCACTGTCATCGATGCTAGACGACGACGATGGAAGGGTCGCCGTGAGTCGCGGGCCGTAGTAGCCCTCGATACGTTTGTCGCGTGATGGCACGCGTGAGCTGCGGACGCGGGATTGCGCTGGTCACATTGGCCAAATCAACCTTCTGTGCAAAGGACACTTGATACGGTGGGGTGAAGGGAGGTGTGATCCAGACATAGGTGGTAGACGCGATGAAACGAAAAGGTCGACGATGGTGAGGAAGCAGTGAGCTTTGTGCACGAAGGGCGCCAGCGGGAGAAGAATAAGGAACGACAGTAGAGGGATAGTGTATCCAAGGTAGGTGCTGCGGGAGTGGAATCGTCGTCCTGAGATCGTGTGGACAGCTGTTCCACAGACGGTCGTCAAGAGAAAAGAGAGCACGCGGGTGAGAAAGAAAAGAGGGGATCTCTTCGATTAGAGATAGTTCGATTCGATGCCTCCTTCGACGAGTCGAAAAGAGGTCTTACATACATGAGCAGTACCTGTCGGCTAGTCTAAGTTTTGTATAGTAACGGTGACCTCGGAGGTGCCGGTGACAGTGATTGAATAGAGATATGTAAGCGTATAAAGGGAGAACTAAAAGAAATAGAAGTGTGTGTGTATGGTTGCCGCGTGGTAGTGGCTTGGTGTCGGTAAACGTTGTTTGGAAGCGCGAGACAAGAAATGGAAAAGAAAGAGAGAAATGAGGGGAAGGGGCAGTGAAGGCGGAAAGGACTGTGATTGGGACGCGTAGGTCATCTTGTTTGCGAGCTTTGAAGGGTGTCTTGCTGTGTCGAATATGAGGCGATGAAGAGGACGCGAGATAAGAAAAAGACGAAAAGAAGGAAAATCAACAAGGTCACGTGAGGACGGGCGCTCGAGATCGTTCCGAGTGTAGCTCTAAGGGGATCCTTACAATAGATGGTCTAGATGGAGAGCGCAAAGCGATCATCTTGGGGAATGAAGCTGAAAGCCCGGACAGGAGATTGTTCAAGAGCATGGTAGGTAGGACCGGAATAGCGGAAACGAGTGAACTTTAATAATGGGACAATATCTTTTGGAGCTGGATGCTGGGACTGGGAATCTCGAAAATCATTCGGTGAGGTCAGATGGAGACTGCGTAAGTATTGCATACCTTGCAAACAGGCAAGAAGGAGCGATCCTTATGACGGGTCGAAATCCGAAGTAACGTTCAAAGAGAGCTCAGTGAGAGCCTTTGCGGACAACAAAAGTCCAGATACGGATGCAACGGAAACGCCGTGCAGTCGAAGACGTCGGAGGCGTAGATCTTGATCGATCTGGTCCCCTGAGAAATGTGGCTGGGATTTCGCGTGTCGCATGGAAAGCAAAAGTCAAGGCTCTCGATAATTGGTCGCCCTGATGAATTTTCCGATGGGGATGTTACCCCACCCTCCAAAGGAGATCTCGCGCACACGATCACGATGTCCAAGTGCGACACGCATGCGCCAAAGGGCACTGTCAGTCATGTCCCTCGTTATTCCACACCGGTTCAAGTAGTCTATGACAATTGGCAAATGACCTGGCAGGATGGTCTTGATATGGCCTGGCCTGGTTTGTTGGGTCCCACGATGATATTTAAATCCAAACGGGACGACGACGCGAACATGACTGTGCGCCACCTTCTGCACACAAGTGCGAGATTGAGCCATGCATATTTCTTCCTCCACTGACTATCGTATCGAATCTATCGATCGATGCTTTGTCGATAGGAATCGAATAAGGGTACTTCATCAGGGAGACAATTGATCGTCGAGTTCGGCGACCGTTCAGTGTCCTGACAGGTACATTGACTTGTGTAAAATGAGCGGGACAGTCATGCCGAGTCGTTTCTAGACGTACTATTTCTGGTCAGTGGACTTCATGCTGGACGTAGTGCCGCAAGTTCAAGTTGACACCGGTGTGACTTGATCTTGACGGTGCAAGTTACAATAAGTTACGCAGGTTGCCGGCCCGACACCTAATCATCTATCTTGAGGCATTTCTGGGCGCTCGTACTATTTATTCCTACAGACAAGACCAACCGATGTGTATGCCTCGCCGTAGGGAATAAACAATAATACTGGGCCATCCATCCTGTCCCATCCTCTGGCCATACAGTATTTATGGCAGAAGAGGAAACCATCACTGAGCCCACCGAGTTATCGCATGATCTTCCCATATATTGTACAGAGACTGTTACAACCGAGCACCTACAATTAAGCCAGCAGTGTAGACACACAGTTGGTAAAGGAGCCGATGTGAATGGGATGACTATTTGGAGTGGCGCAAAGTCATGTGTCAGAACCACTCACACACAAGTTTGCCCATTGATAAGACGATATGCGGTTACACCTGCATTCAACTCGCTCTGGGTATATATAATTATACTAGCGGTGGCCCGTGCTACACCCGGGCCCAGCTAGCCAAGCGAGCCCCCAGTCCGAGCTTAGAAGGTCCCAGCAAGTACCAGGCTGAGCAAGCTCCCAGCCATGCAAGCCCCCAGAGCGAAGCCAGCCCAGCCGAGCAAGCCGAAGAGAGCTTAGCAAACCTCTCTCCTGTATGACATGCAACAGGTCGGACTGCGATGATGATGCAGAATAAGTGAAACCTTATGCAGGCCATGACAGACAACCGGGAAAATAAGATGGCGGTGGAGTAGCATTACATTGCTTTTCATAGCATGTCATTTTGTCGCTTTGAATGCCACGGGCGTGCATGTGTGTGAGTTGTAGGCATCCACTTCGCACGGGTGCAGTTGCAAGTCACAGAAAGCATCAAAATGAAAGGAATCACATTAATATACTGCAGGACAATACAGCTGTACACTCATTCTCTATTAACTTCCTGACGCTAAATACATGTTAAGGTACTACTAAAACCAAGTCGTGTTTAGATGTATTGGTGGATATATGGGCACGATTGCTGTGCTTCACGTGTAAGACAATTGTTTAGAAAAATGGTTAGCAAATGGTTAGCAAAATGTAAAAGACGAAATGATTGAGTGTTGATTGTTTAATGTTGACGGGCATGCTTGTATACATGTGGTGGCTAGGCTGATTGCCGTTGTCAGAAAAATGAAGGGAAAATAGAATAAAAACAAAAAGGAGATGGGTGAGTATTGTTGAGTTGAGGCTCCGAATGTAGTCATTTTGTGCTGCAAGAATGGCCCTTTATTTAAAGAAATCCGGAGGAGGAACGTGGGCATGAACGCTCATTGAGCCATAGACGCTTGTGATGAGATCATCTTCAGTGTAGCAACACATGTCGTCAGGAATAGTAATAGACGTAGGTGTATTCGTAGGAGTAGACCATGCATGTCCAATGTCAAGAAGCCATTCCGCAAACGGAGATCGAGGAGAAGGACGGGGGCAGGTGGGACATACCTGGTCGAGATCCGCAAGACAATTGGTGGGGACGATGGGAAGAGGGGGATGGGGAAGGGTTGGCGTCCATGGGGATCGAGGAGGAAGACGGGGCGGGTGGGACGCACCTGATCGAGATCCGCAAGATAATTGGTGGGGATGTACGTGAAGCCGAAGAAAAGCAGATCATAAATATATGAATTGGTGCTCCGGTCTGAGCATGGAATGGAATGATTAGCAAGCCTACGATAAACGAAATGATGCGCACCTGGCTACATCGGCAAAAACTCATCTTGAGATTGACACTCCCAGGGTAGCGTCACGATTTTTGATGTGGGACCCACCTGTCACGTACACTGGCATTGGATACGTGACTCTTGACATGCACCCAATCAACCGGGTGGTGGGGCGGTGAGGGAGGGTATGGCTGAATATGATCAGAACAGCGTGAAGAAATAGAAAATTAGATCAGTAACGGATGAGAGATTGACAATTTTGGATGGTACGCACCGTTTTGGGATCCGCAAGACAATAACGCGGGTCGATGGGGAGAAAGAGGCCAGGAGGGATTAGCGTGCATGGCGATTGATGACGATAACAAAGGGTGGTACACACCATTTTGAGATCCGGAAGACAATTAGCAGGGCAGATGAAGAGAGAGAGGCCAGGAGGGATTAGTGTGCATCACGATTGACGACGACGATGATAAAGGGTGGTACGCACTCTTTTGGGATCTGCAAGACAATAACACGGGTGGATGGCGAGAGAAAAGCGGGGATGGATAAGTGTGCATCGCGATCGACGACGACGACGACGAAGGGTGGTATGCACGCATTTGAGATCCGGAAGACATAACGCAGGCAGATGGGCAAAGAGACACCAGAAGGGATTAGCATGCTTTGTGATCGACGACGACGACGACGAAGGGTGGTACACACCCATTTGAGATCCGGAAGACAATAACACAGGCAGATGGGGAGAAAGACACCAGAAGGGATTAGCGTGCTCTGTGATCGATGACGACGACAACGAAGGGTGGTACACACCCATTTGAGATCCAGAAGACAATAACACTGGGCAGAAGTGCAGAGGTTTGCGCAGAGGGATTAGCGTGCTTTGTGATCGACGACAACGACGATGACGGCTCGTACACACCCCTTTGAGATCCACAAAACAATAGGGTGGGTGGATGGGGAGAGAGAGGCCAGGAAGGATAAGCGTGCATTGCGTCTTTTGCGAAGGACGTTGAGGAAGATGAAGATGAAAGCAGATCTCTCACTGATCCAAATTCAACTCCGCTCAGAACACTCCGCTTAGAACACAGAGGAAAAAAATGCGATGACAACAAACTCCGCTTCAACTCCGGTTTTGGATGAGATAAGAGATTTATGTGTCAGCGGTGCCTGCACCATTTCCAATTAACGGCCTTATATTATAGAGGACATATGGTTCACTACAGCTAAACATGTACAGTAGTCTAGTTTAATTGGCGAATATGTACAGTACTGATGGCCGGTCGCTTTGCATAAGGAGGAACGGCATCCGCTCTTCGTTTGAATCCAGCTTGCGGTTTGCTCAACGACAACGAATACCCTACTGTGTCCGAGCTCAGCGAATGTAACAGGGGACGACGCTGTGGGTCTTTGTTCAACAGCTGCCTCGTAAATCCCTCTAACGGGTTCTCTTTTAGGGCGCCTTCGTCTGCGAGATACCGGAGCACTCGACCGCAAGACCACAAGTCAGCTCGTATAGGACTATACAAACACTTGGGCCCATCCTGATAGCCAATCTCTGGGGCCATCCATGAAGGAGTCCCGCACCAGCGATCGATCAACGCATCTGGGCCATCGACACAAACCGAGATATCGAAGTCGATTATGAATAATTGGTTTCGAAGCACAACGATGTTTTGGGGCTTTATGTCGAGGTGGGCAATACCGTAGCGATGCAGAAATGAGACACCCTCTATCAACTGAAGACTCATATCAGAAACCTTGCTCGCAAAGTTCCCGAATTTGAATCGAAGATCTAGGGGAGTGGCTTCGGGAAGAATGATGAACGTCCCCACATTTGATTTGATCGCCCCGAGTAAGGGAATGGTGGGTTTAAATTGTGACTTGATCGAGTCGAGGTGACGGAGAATCCGGAGCTCGTTAGAGCCGGGATAGAGCAGCTTCACGACAACAGGGGTGCCGTTGGAATGTTTCGCGAATCGCATGGTGGGATTCAACTGTATGTGCCTCATCAATTAATGTCAACGAACCGTGTGCTTCGATGCTTTACCTGGTCCAGGGGCGCCCAGCCTTTCTCGTCTTCATCATTCGATTCCAACGTGAACCCGGCCCGAGTGAATGAATCGACAACTTGGCGATCCTGGTAGACGTCCTCGATACCCTGAATGCCAAGGCCAACATTGTCCACATGGCCCGTACGATTTCGCTTAGCCTGGTTAGGTGCTTGGTTAGGTGCTTGGTTCTCGTCTTCATCGTTGTTACCCCGCGTCCTTTTCGAGTTGAGTGTTTCAGGGACATTCCTCGAGATATCGGAAGCGAGTGACTGGATACGGTTCCTGGTGCCTTCAAGCTTAGGCCTGTCCTTTTGTATTATCGATGCCAGGTTGTAAATTTCGAATATAGCATTAAACAACTGGAGCGGTTGATTCCAGTCTTGGCAGTCCTCGACATACGAAACCTAGAAGAACCGGTGAGAACGCAGGATCGTTTGGATTCAAATGTGCATACCGTAGGATCAGTGCCATCACGTTGGAAAACGAAGTATCTTTTCACTTTACCAGAGTTCTCGATATACAATGCCACGACGATGAACGGATTATGGTAAAACAGGCGCCCCAGTCGCGCGGCACATGCAGCCTGAAGTAGCATCCGATATCGGTCGTATTCATTTTTGTCCGATTGAACTTCAACCAGGAGATATATCAAACCATCAACGTATATACGAAAATCGTTTCGTGGGGTGTAGCGGTATCTCTTGTCCTCATCGTTGACGTTGACAATAATCTTGAACGGCCAGTCGTGACCACTGCAACAAATGTGACTTCCAGAGCAAATAATAGAACGATAGCAACACTCACAATTGGTGGTCTTCCCTTGAACCAAGAATAGAGCCAAAGTACATCCCCAAGGTGTCAAAGATCCACCGGACATTGGCCTCTTTGATTGTGCCTTTGTTCCAAGCGTGATTCATGATCGCAAAGGCAAGATGCAATAGCAGATATTCGTCGGAGACGCGGTCTCTTTGCTCGACGTTGATGGGTATGGGTCCAAAGTAGCCGTCAAAATTGGGATGTTTATCCCTGAGGAGAGAGGAGAGAGTATGCTCCTGTGACAATTTTCAACAACTGGATGGTATCTGTAAATTAAAAATGCATACCCCTCTACCAGACTTAATCCAACGACGGTCGGCCAGTTTGTTTCTGAAGTCAACAAGAAAGTCCGGTTCATCATCATCCAGTTTAAATATCTTGTTGAGCTCGACGGTTTCCAGCCTTTCAAATTTTCGTTGCGATACCGTGTTTAAGGTAACTGCGGGCCAAAGGTCGTGTGTTGTTGCGTCGCTCGTCTGAGCAACAACCGGGCTGAATCCAGTCGGTAGACTGATGAATACATGAAGATGACCTTTAGGAGGTGGCCCGGGCCATATGACGGAAATTTCGTCCAGGGCGCGCAACGGTTTAGGGGGGAACGGCAGGGGCTGATATTGGCCAGCTTCAATGCGTTCCTCGATTGCCTGATCGCGAGGATCTACATCGATCTGCGGATGTAATAGGCCAACATTAGTGGTCACCCATAATGTCAGAATGAATCACTAGAAATAACACACCTTCCAAAGAATGAGGTCTGTGGAATCAACCTTTTCAAGGTAGTGGCTACGCTTTTTTTTAATCTCATCTTTCAAGTTGTCGATATAGCTATCAATTGATATCGTGACCGTGAACGGGGTGTTGTCTCCATCAATGAGGCAGAAAAGTGTATACGTCATTTAGGTGCGAGTGAGAAAGAGAAAGGGAGGTGTGGTGGTGGTGGAAGGTCGAAAGGATTGAAGAGGTGCGGCGGTGCGGCGGTATCAGTTAACAGTTATCGACAAGTATCAATAAATATCAATAAATATAAACTAACCCCACTAAACAACCAACCTTATGTTGCTGCCCCCTATGTTGGGAGTGTCGAAAAAATTGGGAGGCAGCGGGAAACACTATTTTCCGTCTTCGCCATATTTCTCTTACAGCTTCTGCTGCGAGTCCGAAAGGTTGCTCGCAACATCGGGTCAGTCTGACTTCAATCAGCCAAACACTAACCTCTTCATGACTTGTCGATTAACTTCCGTTACTTTTGCAGCAACCTTTATCCTTCCTTCCAAGTCCACTTTCTACTGTAGTATTCATAATGGCACGGATGATCCAGCAGATTCTTTATTTACACATGGGATATACATGGGCTCTGAAAAGGAAACATGAAGGTGCGTGTGCATAATAAAAGATGCAACCTGAGGGGGATCTACCCAAGCCGCAATTTTATACAGACTTCACCATGGCCGGACGGGACACCTTTTCCCTGGTAGCTTTTCTTGTGTATTTTATCGAGAGCATACAAAATTAAACCACTTGTTCGATAATGTCTGGGGTGACAGGTCTGAAATTATTGTAGATCACTGTGTGGACTTCCAGTACGCTTCGTACAACTCGGGCTTTGCCCGCTAACATCTCCACCAGACGGCACTGTTCAGCATCAGCGTCACAGGTAGTTTATGCGCCATCCCAATTGTTGTAATCTCATGACGTGCGATACTAGGATTCGGGCGTCGGGTGACATGGACAAGTGACCTCGTCATTCCTCCCTGCTATCAAATGGCTTTCAAAGACACTCTTCGCATTTTGTCTACCAATCTGATCCAAAGAATGATTACTCTCGATTGGGCAAAGGATTTGACGAAAAGTTCGAGGAAGGTCGAACTGGCATTTAGTGAGCTGAAGGTCTGTTATTCCAAGCTGTACAAACTATATACATGTAAATCATGCCCCATATCTCGAACAGAAATACATGGTAGAAATGGTGGAAGCTCGCAAGAATGGGGATGAATTAGGGGAACGCTATGATCTGTTCAGCGGCCTTCTGGATGCGGCACAGGATGAACCGGACAATGGTGCGAAGTTAAGCGATGAGGAGCTAATTGGTTGGTATTCAACACTCGGCGAATTCGATTATTCTGGATCCCAGGCCATGAAGGCTTTACGTGAAGAAGGTATCGAGGCCGTCCTCATCAACCCTAACATTGCGACGTGGCAAACCAGTCACCAGCTGGCTTCCGAGGTTTATTTCCTCCCTATTTCGGTGGACTACGTTGCATACGTGCTCGAGAAGGAGCAGCCCGACGGTATCCTCCTTACCTTTGGTGGTCAGAGTGCGCTCGATGTTGGCATCGAGCTTGACCGTGTGGTGTTGGATCGGTTGGGCGTTCAGGTCCTCGGTACGCCAATACGCACTTTGGGAGTCTCCGAGGACAGGGTTTTATTCGTTCAGGCTCTCAAACGTAATTCGTATCCTTATGGCTTCTCCCTTACTGACACCTATCTCAGAAATCGACATCCCGGTCGCACGGTCCACGGAAGTGTCCTCTGTCAACGCGGCCCTTGCTGCAGCGGAAAAGATTGGGTATCCGGTCATCGTGCACTCGGCTTTCATTCTTGGTGGTCTTGGTTCTGGTCTTGCCAACAATCCGGAAGAACTTCGTGATCTTTCTGCGCGTGGCCTCTCGCTTTCCCCGCAGGTACTCGTTGAACGGAGTGTGAAAGGTTGGAAGGAGGTTGAGTACGAAGTAGTTCGTGATGTGCCGATGTTCGTGTATTCTTACACTTCAATTCCGTTTCAGCATCTGCTCATGAGTCAGATTATCTGCTGTAACATGGAAAACTTCGACCCTCTTGGCATGCATATAGGAGATTCAATTCTCGCACCTTCCCAAACATTGACTGACGACGAATATCATATATTACGGAGTGCTGCGCTCAAGGTACGGCCGCGAGCAGTTTCAGCATTCCCTAAGAGTGATAGGTCATTCGTCACTTCGGCGTCGTGGGTGAATGTAACATTCAATATGGCTTGAACCCTAACAACCGGGATTACTGCGTGATCGAGGTCAATGCTCGGTAGGTCTCTCCCTCCAACCCTAATACATGAACAATTACTGAGGGAGTTCTACATTCTGAGCCTAGTGCATTGGCTTCCAAGGCTACTGGTCATCCGCTCGCGTACACAGCCGCAAAGCTCGCGCTTGGCTATACTCTGCCAGAACCCCCTAATGCCGTCACGAAGACCACGACCGCGTGTTTCGAACCCTCCCTTGATTATATCGTTACCAAAATCCCAAAATGGGACCTAGCTAAGTT
Source organism: Russula griseocarnosa (assembly GCA_022884055.1). Classification (NCBI taxonomy): domain Eukaryota; kingdom Fungi; phylum Basidiomycota; class Agaricomycetes; order Russulales; family Russulaceae; genus Russula; species Russula griseocarnosa. The sequence goes on from JAGKRU010000005.1 coordinate 628,895, forward strand.
CTCGACTCAGGTCAATCGTGAGGTTGGCTCTTGGACAAGTCATGGCTATTGGTCGCACATTTGAGGAGTCTCTATGAAAGCCGTGCGAATGGTAGACCCACGATGGGTTGGGTTCGAAGTTTTCGGCAAGAGGATAGAGAGGGAGAAACTCGACAGTGTACTGCAGAAGCCGACCTACATGAGGATATTTGCCATCGCGCAGGCGATGTATCTCGAGGGCTATGCAGCGGATCATGACCTCACCAAGATTGACAAGGTGCGTAGTAGCTTATACTATATGAACTTGCGTCTTGATAGGATGTATAGTGGTTTTTGTATAAACTTGAGAACATTGTCGAAACACATCGCGCGCTGACTGCTGCCGGCAGCGTACAGGCTATTGACGAAAAACTCATGACACGTGCCAAATGTATGGGTTTCACGGACGTTCACATCGCCTCTGGTCAACTCTGATGAGGCAGCGGTGCGCGCCCATCGCGAGTCACTAGGCGTCACTCCCTTCGTCAACAGATCGATACTCTTGCGGCCGAGTTTCCCGCTTATATGAACTACCTCTATATGACATATAATGCCTCGGAACACGATGTCGAGTTTGACGAACATGGCACGATGTTGCTCGGTAGTGGTGTGTAAGTGTTGAGATCGACTGGAGTGCTGTGACATGCGTGAGAAGTCTACGTGACCAAGGCGTGCGTACAATCATGGTCAACTATAATCCCGAAACAGTTTCTACGGACTTCGACGAGGCCGATAGATTGTACTTCGAGGAACTCGGATGGGAAACGAGTAATGGATATTTTCGAGCTGGAAGGTGCACAGGGCGCTGTCGTCAGTGTCGGAGGTAGGCTTTCTCTTTCTCAAGAAGGTGCGCTGCCGACAATGGGACAGGTCAATTGCCACAGAATATCGCATTTCGCCTCAAAGAGAGTGGTGTTAAGGTCCTCAGAACGGACCCCAAGAAGATCGACATGGCCGAGGATGGACACAAGTTCTCCTCGGTCCTTGATAAGATAAGATTGGCGCCGGGTGGATCGAAGTTACTGTTGAGGCCGCAAAAGCCTTCGCAGAACTCGTTGGGTACGTTCCTGATTTCGGTAATTTATCTCGGTCTCGCTCAAACCCACATTCCAGATACGCTGTCCTCATTCGCTCGTCTTATGTGCTTTCTGGCGCTGCTATGAATTAAATGTTGTCTATGAAGAACCAACCCTGGAATACAATCTTCACGCTGCCGCTTCAGTCTCCCCTCTACACCGTCGTTATAACCAAGTTCATCGATGGCGCTCAGGAGATTGACGTGGACGCAGTCGCACATCGTGGTCGGCTCCTCGTACACGCGGTATCGGAACATGTGGAGAACGCCGGTGTTCGTTCAGGTGACGCAACGTTCGTCCTTCCTCCGTTTTCTCTTTCCGACTCCGACATGGCGCGTCTCAAGGAGATCGCACAGAAGGTGGCAACTGCCTTTGGCATCTCCGGACCATTCAATATGCAGATCATCCGTAAGGCTGGTAATCTCAGAGCACATAAATCTATATTTAGTACATTTTCAGAGATGGCAAGCACCGGCGAAGTGGCATCATTTGGCCGCGATGTACGTGAGGCTTACTGGGCGTCCCTGCTCAGCACAACAGGCTTCAAAGTGCCTCGCGAAAGGTCAGGTGACTTGATTGGTGAGGATACTATACACGACGGGCAGGAGAGGATAAGCGGAGCCCACTTATGGTCAACTAAGGATCAAATAGTGTCCAATAAGTCGACAGGGTGCAGATTCTAAATTAAAACTGTCTACTTATGTCTTTCTCAATTCAATTTGTCAATAAGTAGACTATTTGTATTTAAAATTCATTAGTCGTTAACTTATTGGACATCATTTAGTCCTTAGTCGACCATAAGTGGACTCTCCTTATCCACTCCTGCCCGCCGTGATAGTATAGGACGCCGGAAATGCGCACCATCACCACGACACTCTCCAATTTAGGCTTCCGGCTGTTTTGCTCCTCAAAGACGGTCGAAGAGTTCCTCAACGACTTGCCGTATGTCTCGGCAAAACGTATCTTTTCCCGACGAAGGATAAGCGCAAGCTTCGCGAAGTATTCGATGAGTATGATATCCAGAGCGTTATTAACCTAGCTCGCGGTCGCGGGAAGTCTGTGACAGATGAGGACTACGTTGCACGACGGTGTGTTTAACAGCTACAGCACTCATTGCCTCTGCGCACTTGGAAGCTGATTACCGGCAAATATAGGAATGCTGTACTGTAGACTTTGGGCTGCCGTTGTTGAACAATCCTCGGACAGCTCAGTTCTTTGTAGACAGTCTCGCAAAAAAGATGCCTCAAGGCGGCTTACGAAAATACGTCGAGGGTCGGATTCCCTCCGAGGTCAAGTCCTGGCGTGAATTTATAGGTGTCCGGGCTGAAGAGGTCATCGTTACTACTACTTAGAAACAATCGTGGTAATTGGAATGCTGATTGACCACCCATCACGCATTATGTACTATCCACAATTTGTGCATTTCTTTCAAATTCAAGGTAGCAACTTACATTCAAAAATAGACGGCCCTTTCGCTCTCATAGCCCGAACGTCCTCCCATCTTGGTGTTGAGGCCGACGAAGCGCAGCTCCATCAACGCCCAGAGCGACCTCATCGCGACCTCATCACCCATTCCACGGATAGACCAAGTAATCCGTATCCGAGTGGATGACGCCTTGATCTCAAGCCGCCCTCGAGAAAAGACATCGACGTGTATATGCGGTGCAGAGCGGAAATGTTAATTTTTGAGGACGGCGTACGAGGTTGATTGGAAGAGGTAGAGGAAAGGTCGACTAGGAATGGCGGTTGAAGCTAGGATGAATGACAAGGAACTGTGTAACGTACCCGCTGGAACCTGCACGCTCAAAGTTGAGGAACATCGATGTCAAGTTGGACCATGGGTGTCGTAGGAATCTGTTCGGGCAACATGTAAAAATTGGGGAGGACAGACAGTGCATAAATATGGCGCACGTCTGCGCACCATGAAGACCATCCTCTTCCCCGTTGTTGATGTTGGATACTGCTGTCCGCCGCGGGCAGTTTTTGGAGAGAAAATCGATCATGTGCATGAGCACGACAACACTCATGCCATTGTCAGTGGCCCCCGGGGACTGTTGAGACGGAATCGAAAGAACAGCACGGCATCGTCTATTCATAAATCGAATTCGACTAAAAAAAAAACCCCCACTTTTGATGACAAAGCACTTACATTCAGCTACGTCGTCCATGCCGTGGATTTTACGAGAATGTCGTTTCCTTCAAACCACAGTATACAGCTCTTGAGCCATCCAGGAATGCCGCATTCGTTTGGACATTATCTTCAATGTGGATAAAATGGTGATCTTTTGCTATTTCCCGTAGTTATTCTTGTAAGAAATTGCGCGCGATGTAATTTGGACGAGAATTTTAGGGACGTGGACGCTCCGCGATCTATTTGAAGGAGGTAAGAATACTGCATACAACGCGGCCTGGGAAGCTGACCCGATGGGGGTGCTTGTATGCATGCCCGAGGTTGAAGCCTAATGTGTACTGACATTGTAAAGAGGTAATCGAAGGGCTATACTGAGTTGTAGAGGAATGTGGATATGGCAAGATAGAGGAGGGAAGTGAACAAGGTTGCCAAGGCCGAAGAGGACGACGGTGGCATGATGGTGGTACGCATCATAACAGACTGGTAGAAAAGCATACATTCAAGTTACTACTCGTACATCCATGGACGCTGTTGTGAAGTGTGAGAACCGGGGGTGAGCCAAAGCGGACGCGCGCGTGAGATCGACTAGATAAACGATATGCCCAGTATCCGTGCGTGCAGCACGATGACTGAGGGAACGGCTACCAAACTATCCGACAGAGACGGAGCCCTGTACGGTAGTAAGGTAACGTCTGCTCACAATGGTACAGTAAACTTTTACAAGGCGACCCGCTCGTTCGCATGACTCGAAAGCCGCCAGTGCTTCGGCTGCACGGCGCTCGTAACACTCTTCGTCTGAATATACCGAACACAATATTGATAACCCGACTTCCTCCAGTACGGGCAGGATAGCCTCTCCGTCATCTTGCTGGAGGAAACTTCCAACCTCCGGCACGAATGGATTCAGCCGGAGCACCCTGACGCTGCGGAACTGGCGAAGAAATTCGCGCAACGAAGAATCATCGCCCCATCTTGTCAACTTCGAGCTGGGGAAATTTAAGGTGAGCTCCTCCGCCATGGCAAGCTTCATAGAGGGTGTGCTGTTCATTGAGTTAATGGAAACCGGGGAATAATTCATGTTGAACATAAAGGACGGCTTGAAGTGCTCGACTTTCCCCGAGTGGATCGACGATAAGAGGCGGAAATAATACGTATCGAAAGTTACACTGACAGACCGAAATTCTTCCCTCACGTCGTCGATAACCCGAGAGAGGTAAAAAGGGGGAGATCCAGTGCGGAGCGCAAAGTGAGCATCTTGGAGGGATGGAGCTGAAAGCCCGGACAGGAGATTGTTCAAGAGTGTGGTAGGGCCGTTATAGTGGAAACGAGTTAACTTTAATAATGGGACAATATCTTTGGGAGCTGGATGCTGGGACTGGGAGTCTCGAAAATCAATCTGTGAGGTCAGATCGAGACTGCGTAGGTATTGCATGCCTTGCAAACAGGAAAGAAGGAGCGATCCTTGTGACGAGTCGACGCTCAATAAGAGGTCGGTGAGAGCCATTGCGGACAACAGAAGTCCAGATACGGATGCGACGGAAACGCAGTACAATCGAAGACGTCGGAGGCGTAGATCTGATCGATCTGGTCCCCTGAGAAATGTGGATGGGATTTCCACTTCGTAGTAAAAGTGAATGTCAAGGCTCTCCAGAGCGGGAAAGTGATAGTTGGTCGCACTGATGAATTTTCGCATGGAGATGGCATCCCACCCTCCAAAGGAGATCTCGCGCACGCGATCACGATGTCTAAGTGCGGCACGCATGCGCCAAAGGGCGCTGCCAGTGATGTCCCCCAGTGGTTCACAGAAGGACAGGCGAAAGTAGTCGATGAGAATTGGCAAATGACCTGACAGGATGGTCTTGATATGGCCTGGTTTTTTGGGTCCCACGATGATATTTAAATCCAAACGGGAGGACGACGCGAACATGACTGCGCGCCACCTTCTGCACACAAGTGCGAGATTGAACCATGCGTATTTCTTCCTCCATTGACTATCGTATTGATCGATGTCGATGCTTTGTCGATAGGAATCGAATACCTCTAAGAGCACTTCATCAGGGAGACGATTGATCGTCGAGTTCGGCGACCGTTCCGTGTCCTGACAGGTACCTTGACTTGTGGAAAATAAGCAGGGAAGTCATGTCGAGTCATTTCTATACGTACTGTTGGTCAGTGGACTTCATGGTGCTGGACGTAGTGCCGCAAGTTCACGTTGACGCCGGTGTGACTTGCAAGTCAGAAACGTTGCCCACACGTTACAGTACATGTGCGGTATTACGTACTGTATGTATAGATCTCGTTTGACGACTCTTGACGCTCCTTACATCCATCACCCGTGAATGAGCGCCGAATGAACTTAATGAACTCCCACCATGCATATGTCCAGACCCGCATGGCCCCAGTGGCTGCACTTGTGGGTGGTCTCAGCAGCAGCATTTCACGACTCGGACTCACAAAATCGTCACGACTTTATCTTCAAGCTTCAACACTCATCAAGACACTCATTATTTCTACGGATACTGTACATGCATGTACAATAAACACCACGCCGAAGCAGTGGAATCCACCATCCCGTTACCATCAGTCTTCACAAAACATCACACGTTCCGCAACCCAGGCAGTTCCGTCACCTTCAACTGGTCGAAAACGCAACAACAAGTCACGGCGAGGTGGAGCAGGGCGTAAAAGCCTGTGCAGCCTGCGCCTACAATAGCCGCTCCTTGCTATAAGTATGACAAATTCATCAGTTACTCTCCTTCTGCTGACTGTCTTTCGTAAACAGTCATCAACCCGAAGTCTAAATTCAAGTAGATCGAGGAGCATTGGTTGGCGAGCGAGGCTGTTGATGCAAAGAAATGGATGGTAGACGCTGTACGTATTCCGATTTCACCCATGCTAGGCGGATTGCGAACACGACTGCTCAGCGCTCGGCAAGCGCCTGTAGCTACCCAAGCAAATCTCCCAACGTCATCTCGAACAAATGCCGTGCTTGCTGAAGCTCGAGATTTCACGTACTTCACGAGCCTGAGCACTGTAAGGCGCACTGTTTCGTTACCCTCTGCATCACGATCTTCTTCAAGCACACCCGTGCTGACGACACCAACAACACCAATATCTCAAGTATGCCGCTGACACCCTCCTCGCCCAATCTTACTGCTCACACTGTTGCTGTTGCGATACCACCCACCAAAGCTGAAGCAGCCCTTGAAGCTGAAATAACACACTCACAATCTTCGAACGGTCCGGAATGAACTTAGTCGGTACAAAGAAGATCCTATTTTTGCAGAGAGTGTTTGGATCTTGTCCGCTACTGGGAGGTACGTCTAACTAAATGTGCTTGAGTATAAACTGAATCCATGTAACAGGAATCGGAAACTGCTTATCCATTTAGCTATAAAGTAGCGCTTGACATATTACCAGTCCCGGCCCCTGCTGTTTCTTGCAAACGTGCCATCTCATCAAGTAAAGAAGCGTGCATTCTTCCGAGAAGTCTTCTATATGCAGACATGCTCGAAGTTCTGCAAGTTTTAATGCACCTCTATAAGGGAGAACCCCTTGACTTCACGTCTCACTGGATCGCAAGTGAGGAGGACCACTCTATCGAGAAGGAGTTTGAGTCTTCAGCAAAGTGCAAAGAGTTGTTAGATTTATTGCACAATATGGACAGTACTCGACAATAATAAGTAGTTTATCGGTCTCAATGCGAAGTTATATTTTGCGTGATTCCTATTGGCTGGGAAAGCGGTCCGCGAACTAGCAAGTTATCAGCTTGTTCGGTGCAAGTTGAAATCAAGTTACCGACTTGCATTGGACCGCGGCAACACTAACTCGGACTCCTGCAGGCTTCCTTTCAAGTTGATTGGTCGTCGTCACAATGGAGTACATAGTCTTATATCTAAAGATCTAAAGCGTCAAGCCAAAACAAAAGATCAGTCCGAAGGAAAGAAACCACAAGAAATGTGCTCGATCTGATAATCCGTCAAATTTCAAATCGCATCATATCACCACTACAGTGCCGAGGCTGAGGACGACGGCGGCATGGCGGTGGTGCAACGCATCATGACAGACTGGTAGAAAATCAATTTTTGACACGCATACACTCAAATAACTACTCGTACATTCATGGAAATCACAAGTGAATGTATGGGGTCTGCGTCTGCTCACAAGGGTAAACTTTTACAAGGCGACATGCTCGAAAGCCGCCAATGCTTCTGCTGCACGGCGCTCGTACTCTTCGTCTGAATATATTGTCAAGCGCAGTATTGATAACTCGACTCCTTCCAGTACGGGCAAGATAGGCTCTCCGTTGTCTTGCTGGAGTAAATGTCCAACCTCCCGCACGAATCTACTCACCCGGAGCACCCTGACACTGCGGAATTGGCGAAGAAACTCGCGCAACGAAAAAACATCGTCCCATTTTGTCCAGTCCGAACTAGGGAAACTGAAATTTAAGGCGAGCTCCTCCGCCATGGCAAGCTTCGTAGTGTTCATTGAGCCGATCGAATTCGAGGAATAATTCAAAACATTGAACCTGAAGGACGGCTTGAAGTAGTCGATTTTCCCCGAGTGGGTCGATAAGAGCAGGAAATAATACATATCGAAGGCTACACTGAATGACCGAAATTCTTCCCTCACATCGTCGATAACCCGAGAGAGGTACAACAGGTCTAAAGAGATTTAATAGAGAGCGCAATGCGAGCATCTTAGCGTATGAGAAGATCGGGGGAAATGGTAATGGCGACAGTCCGGATTGAGGAACATGTGCAGATCATGTGCAGCATCTTGGAGGAATGGAGCTGAAAGCCCGGACAGGAGATTGTTCAAGAGTGTGGTAGGGCCGGAATAGCGGAAACGAGTTAACTTTAATAATGGGACAGTATCTTTGGGAAGTTTGGGAACTGGATGTTGGGACTGAGAGTCTCGAGGATCAATCGGTGTGGTCAGATAGAGACTGCGTAGGGATTGCATGCCTTGCAAACAGGCAAGAAGAAGCGATCCTTGTGACGGGTCGAAAACTGAAGTAACGGCCAAAGTGAGTTCGGTGAGAGTCGTTGCAGAAAACAAAAGTCCAGATACGGATGCGACGGAAACGCCGTGCAGTTGAAGACGTCGGAGGCGTAGATCTGATTGATCGGACCCCTGAGAAATGTGGATGGGATTTCCGCTTCGTAGCGTGGAAAGCGAAAGTCAAGGCTCTCCAATGTGGGAAAGTGATAACTGGTCGCCCTGATGAATTTTCCGATGGAGATGTCACCCCACCCTCCAAAGGAGATCTCGCGCACGCGATCACGATGTCCAAGTGCGGCACGCATGCGCCAAAGGGCACTGTCAGTCATGTCCCTCGTTATTCCAGACCGGTTCCAGTAGTCGATGACAATTGGCAAAATGACCTGACAGGATGATCTTGATATGGCCTGGTTTGTTGGGTCCCACGACGATATTTAAATTCAAACGGGAGGACGACGCGAACATGACGGCGCGCCACCTTCTCCACACAAGTGCGAGATTGAACCATGCATATTTCTTCCCCCACTGACGATCGTTTCGATCGATGCTTTGTCGATAGGAATCGAATATCTCTAAGAGCACCTCATCAGGGAGACGATTGATCATCGAATTCGGCGACCGTTCCGTGTCCTGACAGGTGTCTTGGCTGGTGTAAAATAAGCGGGGCAGTTATGTCGAGTCATTACTAGACGTACCGTTTCTCGTCAGTGGACTTCATGGTGTTGGCGGACATAGGCTAGGCGTGGCACATGGGAGAAAGGGAGACTCGCGACCACAGGCAAGTCGGATAATTTCTCACGACTGGGTTTGGATTTTGTCGGGCCTCGACTTCCCTAACTCATGCGTGTTTTAAAAGCTGTTTGCGCCCATGGTGGCATTTACAGTAACGGACGCAAAGGATAATTAAGTAATAAGAGCCAGCGCGAGCGTGCAGGCCTCGCGTGAACGCGTGAAGCGACTAAGTATTTTTAGGGGTGTACAGGAGGCGATGCCAGTGTAATGTGTAGCGTAAGCTTGGATGTCTGTGTATACATACTGTAGGCTTGCTTTCAAGTTGATTACACTTCACGATGGAAATATAAATCTAAAATGTCAGGGCAAAAGCCGCAAATCAGTCCGAAGGAAAGAAAAGGAAAGAAAACCGAAAAATGTGTTATCAAATTTCAAATCCCATCATATCACACCTCTGCACATGAACACACCTGCAAATGCTATTTATAAACGTCGTGCATCGGAGCACCATGGCTTTGATTGTTGAGAAGGCAGACTCGATGATAAAAATAACTTTGTGGAGGATTATTCATCCATTTTCGTTTAAAGATAGCGAGACGACACAGTACATCCCTTATCGCGTGGTCCTCGAGTCCTCTCTCGTCTCAATCCTGCACTTCCCTATCTCCCTTATTTTACTCTATGACAGATACACCATTACGCTTGCACCGGCACGGCCCATAAAAAAAAACAAAAAGAATCGACCTTATCCGAGGATAGTCCGCTTTCAATTCAATTGTTGCGGCTGTTGCGCTGTACTCGACCCATGACTCGGATGACCTGACCAGGAGATCGGACGTGGCATGCTCCGTTGGCGGCACCAACACTCGTCCTTGGCACATGCTAGTAGCAGCCTGTACGCGCTCTGAAGCCAGACTAGATACAGCCTTTGAATAAGTTCTTGTATTCTTGTATCTGAGCTAGGGCAAGAGCCAGGAATCGATGATCTCGGTTTATAACGTTAACGTTCCCCCGAAACTTTTTTCCAGAAAGGGAGGATCCGCCAAAATACCAAGCACCATCCAATTTGAACTCAGTACTAGAAACCAAAAAGATCGAGTGGGTCGGCGATGATCTAAATGCCCCAAACCTGGGCCCTTCCTCAAGCTATTTATTACGCACTAGCCTAGCATTCCACTGGGATGGCACTGCGTATTTCATAAACGACGTACTTGATACCCTTTTTCTCGAGAGGACAACGAAACTTGCCAATGCAAGCTCAAAGCCGATCTACCGCGATCACACGGAGAAGCTATGGGCAGACGTCCGAGAAGCGCTAGTGAAGATTGAGACGCGCGCTGGCTGCTTGCAGAGGACTCGTGTACAAGTAAAGGGTAGCAGTGGTGTAAAAGTTGCTGTCTTCGACCGACTAATTGAATAACGTTAAGATGAAAGCCTTATTTCTGAGAGAGATACTTTGCAAGATGTCAACGGCCCCGGGCCCACAACCGAGTTTTGGACATGGATTCTGTTTTGTTCTTTCTATGTATTAATGCGTGGAATGAGATCAATCAATCGAGTTCAACGTTAACAGATGAACACATGATGAACCCAGGATGCGTGATGTATTCTGTCTGCTCAATTACAGTAAGTCGGGGCCCGATCCCACCTCTGTTGTCTTTTACTGCATTTAGATTAGCGCGAGCTAGAAACGCGAGCCATTGTTCACTGTTCGGTAAAACCCAGGTAAAGACTTCAAAGCACCCATCCTTCTACGCAATTAAATTAATTTTTGTCATATTTAGCACCATCAGAACTTGAGATACCACATGCTCAACGCAATAAGCATCACTGGCACGACACTTACTATCTCTCCTAGAGCTGCATACTCAGGAGCAATGCGGACCTTGACAAACGCACCTGCTGCCAAAAGTACCGCCAAAAGGTTGTAAATGACCGCCCACGCGAAATTGAAATATACCCGTCGCACGGCGCCACGCGACAGACGAAACAGCGCTCCCAGCCACGCGCAACGTCGGGTGTGATGAAAACAACCTCAGCGGCGCTCCGAGCAACGTCCGTCCCACTGCCCATTGCGACACCGACGTCCGCGGTAGCGAGAGCAAGTGTGTCGTTTGTCCCGTCTCCAACGAACATGACACACCCGCCAGCAGCTTGCAGCTCGCGTACCCGAGCAACTTTCTCTTCTGGAAAGCAACCGCCAACAGCGCGCTCTTGAGGGATGCCCAGCTGCTTTGCGAGTGTACAAACGACGGGTTGCGTATCACCCGACACTATATAGACCTCGATCCCCTGCCGTTGGAGAGTCTCAACCGCGGCCTTGGCACTGGGACGTGGACTGTCGGCTAGTCCGAAGAAGGCGACCATCTCCGTGTCGATAGTCACGGCGAACATGGTCATAGCCTTCAGCGTCATGAGTGAATACAGTGGCTCATTTTGTAGGCAGAGCCAGCTTGGACTGCCGCCGCGAATCCGTACGTCGTCAACTGTCATTTCTAGGCCTCTGCCGAGGATTGACTGGACCTGACCCAGAAGTGGCACAGCAGAGATGTGCGGATAAGTCGTGCGTAGATATTTGGTGACTGCCTGAGCAACAGGGTGCAAGTCCTGGGAGACAAGTGCCAGAATTGTACCTACGGCCTCGTCACGTTTGATATGTGCCTCAACAACGCCCATCTGACCGAGTGTCAACGTGCCTGTCTTGTCAAACACGGCAACGGTGGTGTTCTCAGCACCTTGAATGGCGGTTGCAGTCTCCAGAGTTCGTAAACAACACAGTGGAACGACTACATGGAGGGAAACAGACCTTGAGCAGTACGCCCTCCCTACTTGCGACGGCACCAGCGGTGACGATTACCATCGGAACGCAGAGCACGACGGCACACGGGCACGATACAACCATAACAGAGATGGTATATCGCAACGCTGCCAAACTTGCCTTGGCAAGGTGCTCCTCACGAACGCACAACCCTACGACGATCCATATAATGAAAACAACCACTGCCACGACTAGAATGGCCGGAGCAAGTGATGCAGCCGCACGATCTGCTAGATCTTGTACAGGAAGACGTGCCTCTTGCAGACGCGCCAAGAAAGCGGAGAACTCGGCGAGAGTATTCTCTGCGGGAGCTCGGTGACTTTCATGTCAATCGAAGAGGTCAAGTTTCGGGTCCCAGGAGTGAGGGGAGCGCCAAGGGCCTTGTCAACGGGTAAGCTCTCACCGGTGAGAGCAGACTCGTCGACTTGGGTCGATCCTTGTAGTACAACCCCGTCGGTAGGGATAAGCGTGTTTGGCGCAACGCGAAGCACGTCATGGGGTTGCACAAGGTCCACGTGAGTGGCTGCGGTGGTGACGCCATCCTCTGAGACCATTTGGACCATGTCTGGCTGCAGCGTACCCAGACCGTCAAGTGCTGAAGTAACACGTCGGCATGAGTACGCAGAGATAAGTAGGCCAAAAGTGATAAGTGTTAAGAGTAGCGTCGGTGTTTCAAAGAATGGTGGGGTGAATTCGTGACCGGCGACCTGCATGGCATATCCAACGAGCGAAAGGACATACGCAATCGTGGAAGAGAGTGTGACGAGTACATCCATATCGAGAGTATGCTGCACGAAAAGTGTGTAGAATGTCGTATAATAAAAGGGTGCACCGACACCAAATTGGATACACGTCGCGAGAAAAAGAGAGATCGCGCCATACAGGATCGGATGAGGTCGTAGCGGTGCCCAGGAGAATACCATAACGGGGATGGAGAGAATGGCGGATATAAGGGTTCGGCGAAATAGTGAGGTGACCTCTGTGGTGGCCTGCGCACTGGCATTCGACTTCGAAGGGGAAGGAAGGAACCACCCAAAGGGCCAAAGATGTCCAAGACAGAGCGGGGCTGTATCACGGCGGCATCGTATTGGACCTCAAAGACTACACCGGATTCAGTGCGCGATTCCTTGAGGATCACCACTTCGGGGGGAAGAATGGGAGGAATTACAGTTGTTGTTTGAAACTTGATGTGAAGTATTCTGAGCATTCCTTCGAGTCGAGGTTCATCGACCACTACGCAAACGGATCCAGTAGCCTCCGTGACTCGGTTTGCTATGGTGGAAGGAAAAATAAAACCCTCCCGGTATGTCAGAGAAGCTTGACCTGTGAGGATATTGACCTTGACGTCCTGAACCGACGGAAGCTTTAGAAGAGCTCTTGTAACCTTCGTGGCACAAGACGGGCAGTCCATTCCGTTAACAGCCAACAATGTTGTCTGGAGGCCACCAATGCCTCGCTCAGCAGCGTCTTCAGTGATTATTAGCCGATCACCCTTCTCAGATACGAGGGAAATTTTGCGCCGGGTTCCTGTTGTCGAACTTTCCTGCTTCTTTGCCTCTGAACGGGGATAACCCAGCTGGAAATGGGAGTGATGATGATGATGGCGTTGTTTGGGAGATCTGACGCGCCAATCGCCTAGACAGCAACATGCGACCTCGGAAAGGCATCTGGGGGTAGCTTTCGAATGACATGTGGCGTTTCGGCTGATTCTGCCACAGGGACGGGGATGGAGATGGTCCGAAGAGTATATGGGACCTTGGGTGGACGTGCCAGATGTTCCAGAATGGTCAGCGTTAGGATGACCTTTGCAACAGCATTCACTGGACCCGTCTTCTGTTTGGCATAAGGAAATATTGGTGAAATACACAGAAAAGCGACAGATAAATAGACGCACGAGTATTCACGGTGGAGATGACTGCAATGTCTTCCTTTTCAGCTGGGCCGGTATCTACAGGGCAGACTTGTCCACATTCTAGATCACATTTCAGGGTACAGTCAGAGCAACAATCGTCTTCCGCGGAGGCTGCGGCCACATTGTTTTCATTATCAGCAATTGACCCAGTAGGAATGGGACACGACTGTCCACGTGCTGAAAGATCCGGTGGACAGTCGCAGCGACCGCATTCCACGGCTGAAGCAACCTCAGTGTCTTCACGGTCAGCATTTGGCCCAGAAGGAATGAGACCCGCCTGTCTGCTTGGGGTGCAGTCGGAGCAGTCGCCCTCTGTGGTCAAAGAATGAGCACCCGCTAGCGCTCGAGCATCAAACATCCGAAAATACCTTGATGACACTCTATGTTTTGGGAGTCAAGCGTACAACATTGGCCAGATCCTAGACAACTTTGATCCTGACAGCTGATCGCGAGCGCATTACTATCTCCCTGCGCTGTTTGGCAACATGAACTCGCTTGACATCTCGCATCGCATGCAAACTCGGCAGCGGAAGGACATTTCACGCAATGCGCGGGACATGAGGGAGTTTCATGAGCACATGGTGTGGTCATCGACAATTGTGCAAAGAATTGGGATTACGGATACAAGCAAACAGAGGCGAGTACGAGAAGGGTCGATAGTGCGATATACGGCCGATAACGCAGTGCGGATTTCTGCAAACCACGTTTTTTCCCACAGCGCCCATTGTGGCCAATAGTGAACAAACAATTGTGATAGCGCCGCGTAGTACTGTAAACAAACAATGTCGCGGAGTCCAACAAAACCACACAGCACATATGATAGTCTACACAGCACTCCACAACCACATCTGAAGTCTGCACAGCGCTGCACAGATATGGCCAGCATCATCTGCACCTGTGCATCTGCCAATGAACGTTAATGAACCTTTACCCCCATCTTCGCCGTCCACGTTGATGACAATCGCTGCTTCGTCTTCTTCTAACTTAATTATTGGCGCCGGCGAATCACCCCTGTCCGTTGCCGACAGCCAACCAACCAACCAGTCTATTGCGTCAAGCACAAACCTCACTGATATGACCACGTACTTGATCCTACTGTCAAGTCAGATACAAGAAAATTATAACATTTGGGCAAATCTGTTATCAAACCACAAAAAAGGTAATAAACCAACCCATTTCTGATTCCTCAGCGCGACAGTCTGGTTTAACATCCTCAGGTTCTGTCATACGGTCACCCCTGTACTCGATTTATAGCGAGACGACTTCCGGGGTCACAATTCTACGCGCCTTTGGGGATTCTTCAAAATTCTTGCGTGATATGTTAAAGAGTGTTGATACGGTACTGTAACTACTGTTGTCGGAGTGAGCGCGGAACGGAACACCCACGCCGGAGCGCCCGCGTATACCATGCCCCCGCGTCGCCCTGCATGAAGAGTAGGGAAACGTCGTCTGCGGGGACTTTACATGGATTTACGCACACCGTATGCCGATTTGTACTTGTTTGTACAGTTTCATTAGCCCTCTTCTTCCTGTCCTGAAGCCGATTATTGCTTCGCTGCGCTTGCAATCACCTCCGCACATGAACACACCCGGAAATGCTGTATCTTCTATACTTCTTATATATTATAAACGTCGTGCATCGGAGCACCATGGCTTTGATTGGTTGAGAAGGCAGACTCGATGATAAAAATAACTTTGTGCACGTGGGAGGATTATTCATCCATTTTCGTTTAAAGATAGCGACCGTGACGACACAGTACATCCCTTATCGCGTGGTCCTCTCTCGTCCCGGATCCAGCACCTCCCTATCTCCGATACACCATTACGCTTGCACCGGCACGGCCCATAAAAAAAAAAAAAGAATCGACCTTATCCGAGGATAGTCCGCTTTCAATTCAATTGTAGCGGCTGTTGCGCTTTACTCGATCCGTGACTCGGATAACCTGACCGGGAGACGTGGCGTGCTCCGTTGGCGGCACCAACACTCGTCCTTGGCACATGCTATTAGCAGCATGTACGCGCTCTGAAGCCGGACTGACTAGATACAGCCTTTGAATAAGTTCTTATATCCGAGCTAGTGCAAGAGCCAGGAATCGATTATCTCGGTTTATTACGTTAACGTTCCCCCGGAACTTTTTTTCCAGAAAGGGAGGATCCGCCAAAGCACAAAGCACCATCCAATTTGAACTCAGTACTAGAAACCAAAAAGATCGAGTGGGTCGACGATGATCTAAACGCCCCAAACCTGGCCCCTTCCTCAAGCTATTTATTACGCACTAGCATTCCACTGGGATGGCACTGCGTATTTCATAAACGACTTACTTGATCCCCTTTTTCTCAAGAGGATAACGAAACTTGCCAATGCAAGCTGAAAGCCGATCCACCGCGATCGCACGGAGAAGCTGTGGCAGACGTCCGAGAAGCGCTAGTGAAGATTGAGACGCGCGCTGGCTGCTTGGAGAGGACTCGTGTACAAGTAAAGGGTGGCAGTGGTGTAAAAGTTGCTGTCTTCGACCGACTAATTGAATAACGTTAAGAGGAAAGCAGCGAGATACCTTGTATCATGCAAGATGTCAATGGCTCCGGGTCTACAATCGAGTTCTTTTTGGACATGCAGTAGATTCTGTTTTGTTCTCATTAATGAGTGGAGTGAGATCAATCGATCGACTTCAACGTTAACATGTTAACAGATGAACACATATGAACCCAGGATGCGTGATGTATTCTGTCTGCTCAAATTAAGTCCGGGGCCCGATCCCACCTCTGTTGTCTTTTACTTCATTTAGATTAGCGCGAGCTAGAGACGCGAGCCATTGTTCACTGTTCGGTAAAGTACCACTGAATAATTCTCAAAAAGTCAAGAGCGACGTCTCGCATAAAATGGAAGTTCAATGCCACATGCATATGCCGAGAGTGCTCCACTAACCACTCTAACGAACGTGCGAAGTGACCCGACAGTGCCGAAATGAAGGTCCAACGCTGATATTTGCCAGGAGTATTTCAATCTGCAAATCGTAACTTGACTCGCCCGGGTAAAGACTTCAGCGCTTCAGCACCCATCCTTCTACGCAGTCAAATTATATTAAATTAATTCTTGTCGTATTTAGCACCATCAGAACTTGAGATACCACATACTCCACGCAATAAGCATCACTGGCACGACACTTACTATCTCTCCTAGAGCTGCATACTCAGGAGCAATGCGGACCTTGACAAACGCACCTGCCGCCAAAAGTACCGCCAAAAGGTTGTAAATGACCGCCCACGCGAAATTGAAATACACCCGTCGCACGGCGCCACGCGACAGACGAAACAGCGCTCCCAGCGCACGCGCAACGTCGGGTGTGATGAAAACAACCTCAGCGGCGCTCCGAGCAACGTCCGTCCCACTTCCCATTGCGACACCGATGTCCGCGGTAGCGAGAGCAAGTGTGTCATTTGTCCCGTCTCCAACGAACATGACACGCCCGCCAGCGACTTGTAGCTCACGTACCCGAACGACTTTCTCTTCTGGAAAGCAACCGCCAACAGCGCGCTCTTGAGGGATGCCCAGCTGCTTTGCGAGTGTACAAACGACGGGTTGCGTATCACCCGACACTATATAGACCTCGATCCCCTGCCGTTGGAGAGTCTCGACCGCGGCCTTGGCACTGGGACGTGGGCTGTCAGCTAGTCCGAAGAAGGCGACCATCTCCGTGTCGATAGTCACGGCGAACATGGTCATAGCCTTCAGCGTCATGAGTGAATACAGTGGCTCATTTTGTAGGCAGAGCCAGCTTGGACTGCCGCCGCGAATTCGTACGTCGTCAACTGTCATTTCTAGGCCTCTGCCGAGGATTGACTGGACCTGACCCAGAAGTGGCACAGCAGAGATGTGCGGATAAGTCGTGCGTAGATATTTGGCGACTGCCTGAGCAACAGGGTGCAAGTCCTGGGAGACAAGTGCCAGAATTGTACCTACGGCCTCGTCACGTTTGATATGTGCCTCAACAACGCCCATCTGACCGAGTGTCAACGTGCCTGTCTTGTCAAACACGGCGACGGTGGTGTTCTCAGCACCTTGAATGGCGGTTGCAGTCTCCAGAGTTCGTAAACAACACAGTGAAACGACTACATGGAAGGAAACAGACCTTGAGCAGCACGCCCTCCCTACTTGCGACGGCACCAGCGGTGACGATTACCATCGGAACGCAGAGCACGACGGCACACGGGCACGATACAACCATAACAGAGATGGTATATCGCAGCGCTGCCAAACTTGCCTTGGCAAGGTGCTCCTCACGAACGCACAACCCCACGACGATCCATATGATGAAAACAACCACTGCCACGACTAGAATGGCCGGAGCAAGTAATGCAGCCGCACGATCTGCTAGATCTTGTACAGGAAGACGTGCCTCTTGCAGACGCGCCAAGAAAGCAGAGAACTCGGCGAGAGTATTCTCTGCGGGAGCTCGGTTGACTTTCATGTCAATCGAAGAGGTCAAGTTTCGGGTCCCAGGAGTGAGGGGAGCGCCAAGGGCCTTGTCAACGGGTAAGCTCTCACCGGTGAGAGCAGACTCGTCGACTTGGGTCGATCCTTGTAGTACAACCCCGTCGGTAGGGATAAGCGTGTTTGGCGCAACGCGAAGCACGTCATGGGGTTGCACAAGGTCCACGTGAGTGGCTGCGGTGGTGGCGCCATCCTCTGAGACCATTTGGACCATGTCGGGCTGCAGCGTACCCAGACCGTCAAGTGCTGAAGTAACACGTCGGCATGAGTACGCAGAGATAAGTAGCCAAAGTGATAAGTGTTAAGAGCAGCGTCGGTGTTTCAAAGAATGGTGGGGTGAATTCGTGACCGGAGACCTGCATGGCATATCCAACGAGCGAAAGGACATACGCAATCGTGGAAGAGAGTGTGACGAGTACATCCATATCGAGAGTATGCTGCACGAAAAGTGTGTAGAATGTCGTATAATAAAAGGGTGCACCGACACCAAATTGGATACACGTCGCGAGAAAAAGAGAGATCGCGCCATACAGGATCGGATGAGGTCGTAGCGGTGCCCAGGAGAATACCATAACGGGGATGGAGAGAATGGCGGATATAAGGGTTCGGCGAAATAGTGAGATGACCTCTGTGGTGGCCTGCGCACTGGCATTCGACTTCGAAGGGGAAGGAAGGAACCACCCAAAGGGCCAAAGATGTCCAAGACAGAGCGGGGCTGTATCACGGCGGCATCGTATTGGACCTCAAAGACTACACCGGATTCAGTGCGCGATTCCTTGAGGATCACCACTTCAGGGGGAAGAATGGGAGGAATTACAGTTGTTGTTTGAAACTTGATGTGAAGTATTCTGAGCATTCCTTCGAGTCGAGGTTCATCGACCACTACGCAAACAAATCCAGTAGCCTTCGTGACTCGGTTTGCTATGGTAGAAGGAAAAATAAAACCCTCTCGGTATGTCAGAGAAGCTTGACCTGTGAGGATATTGACCTTGACGTCCTGAACCGATGGAAGCTTTAGAAGAGCTCTTGTAACCTTCGTGGCACAAGACGGGCAGTTCATTCCGTTAACAGCCAGCAACATTGTCTGAAGGCCGCCAATGCCTTGCTCAGCAGCGTCTTCAGTGATTATTAGCCGATTACTCTTCTCAGATACGAGGGAAATTTTGCGCCGTGTTCCTGTTGTCGAACTTTCCTGCTTCTTCGCCTCTGCACGGGAACAACCCAGCTGGAAATGGGAGTGATGATGATGATGATGATGATGATGATGATGACGGTGATGATGACGGGGAGATTTGACGCGCCAATCGCCAAGACAGCAACATGCGACCTTGGAAAGGCGTCTGGGAGTAGCTTTCGGATGACATGTGGCCTTTCGGCTGATTCTGCTACAGGGACGGTGATGGAGATCGTCCGAAAAGTATATGGGACCTTGGGTGGACGTGCCAGATGTTCCAAAATGGTCAGCGTTAGGATGACCTTTGCAACAGAATTCACTGGACCCGTCTTCTGTTTGGCGTAAGGAAATATTGGTGAGATACACGGAAAAGCTACAAATAAGTAGACGCACGAGTATTCACGGTGGAGATGACTACAATATCTTCCTTTTCAGCTGGGCCGGTATCTACGGGGTAGACTTGTCCACATTCTAGATCACATTTCAGGGTACAGTCAGATAGATCACACTTCAGGGTACAGTCAGAGCAACAATCGTCTTCCGCGGAGGCTGCGGCCACATTGTTTTCATTATCAGCAATTGACCCAGTAGGAATGGGACACGACTGCCCACGTGCTGAAAGACCCGGTGGACAGTCGCAGCGACCACATTCTACGGCTGAAGCGACCTCAGTGTCTTCACGGTCAGCATTTGGCCCAGAAGGAATGAGACCCGCCTGTCTGCTTGGGGTGCAGTCGGAGCAGTCATCTTCTGCGGTCAAAGAATGAGCACCCGCTAGCGCTTGAGCATCAAAACATCCGAAAATACCTTGATGACACTCTATGTTCTGGGAGCCAGTCGTACAACATTGGCCAGATCCTAGACAACTTTGATCCTGGCAGCTGATCGCGAGCGTGTTACTATCTCCCTGCGCTATTTGGCAACATGAACTCGCTTGACATCCCGATTCGCATGCACACTCGGCAGCGGAAGGACATTTCACGCAATGCGCGGGACATGAGGGAACTTCATGAGCACATGGCGTGGCCATCGACGATTGTGTAAGGAATTACGGATACAAGCAAACCGAAGCGAGTGCGATATACGGCGGATAAAGCAGCGCAGACGCTGTATAAAGGGCCATCTAGGGTAGAATAGTGTCGGGATCTACCCTACCCTGACGAGGATACACCGAAGGCTTCGTGGCAGCATTGTGGGGAAGGTTTAAGGGAGGATAAAGAAGAGCATATGATAACCAGGCTGACGGCGAAATTTGCCAGCGAACATGGTGGTACCCGAGAAAGATGCGGTGGAGTGGGCAACGAAGGGAAGAAACCCGATTTGGATTGAGGGTGATGACGTCAAGATGTGGCAACTAGATCGGGGTTGTTAACAGGTGCGAAAAGTGGAGCGTTCGTGTGGCGAGATGAGTGGATACTTACCCCCTCGAGCCCGCTGCCGGTCCTCAACCGTCGGTTGGTAGGAGGACGGAAGAGGTTGATGATCATGAGCGGCTGCCATCTGCGGCATTTTTCTTTCCGTGCGAGTACGATCCCTTCTTTCCCTAGTCCTGGCCCCCTTCATGGACGTACAATCAT
The DNA here is from genome assembly GCA_022884055.1 of Russula griseocarnosa. NCBI lineage: Eukaryota > Fungi > Basidiomycota > Agaricomycetes > Russulales > Russulaceae > Russula > Russula griseocarnosa. The sequence continues at coordinate 649,832 of JAGKRU010000005.1, forward strand.
CCCTTGTATGCTCGCCCTTTCTTCCTCCCCCGCATATATTTATCGTATCATCTTAGAATATCGTCCAGTCCTCCTCCTCAAGCCCTTCCTCTGCCACCGTTCCCGTGCTTCCACTAAATCCTCCCCCTTCCCTCCCAGTACATCCACCCACTAGTGAAGAAATAGACGCCGTTATTCAACAAGCCACCTCTGCGGTATCCTCAGACGGTCGTCACGTTCCACTCAAAGATACTCGCACCCAACTTTTCGTTGGCAACGTACGTTTTTCCTCTCCTCTCCCCCCCTACTACTTTCTTTTCTGCCTCTTTCCATATATTCGCGTCTTCATACGCTGCGGACATGCTTTCCCCAGCCCTTGTTCTCCTTGCAGTGCCCCATACGCAGTCGGCACAGGCGCTGGCGTCGGGCCCCTTTCGTGTTTCAACTTTCACGTTTCACATTCATCACCCGATTGGGAGTTCGCCGAGACTGATCTCCGGCACAGCTTCCCTACCGGGTTCGGTGGCAGGACCTCAAAGACCTCTTCCGTAAGGCCGGCACTGTCCTCCGCGCAGACGTCTCCTTAGGCCCGGACAACCGTTCACGCGGTCATGGCACCGTCCTTCTTGCTACTGCAGAGGATGCTGGGCGTGCCGTTGATATGTTTAACGGTTACTCCTGGCAGACTCGCGTTCTTGAAGTTCGCTTAGACCGCCTCCCCAGTGATTTTGATAACCTTTCTAATCCTACGTTAGGTTATCATATCCCCGCGCCTATCAGTAGTCACGCACCAGTCATCGCTGGTCTGAGACCACCTCATAGTTTCCCAACCACACTTCCGTCATCCATCAGTCCATTGCCGTCCACTTCGTTCGCCCCACAGATTCCACTGAGAAGCGCTCTAGATGAGTCAAATCCAGATCATTTCATGATTTTTGGCCATGATCGGCCGGCTACTGCGGGTGGTATCAGTCGTAACTTATTCGTCGGCAACGTGGGTCCCCTCATGGTCGTGATACAGTCCAATTTTCTCAAAGGATATTTAGTTACCATTTCATTGCCAATGGCAAGATCTTAAAGATCTTTTCCGTCAGGCGGGTACCATTCTCCGCGCGGACGTCGCTCTTGGCCAAGATGGCCGCTCTCGGGGATTCGGCACTGTAGTCTTCGCCACAGAGCACGATGCTGAACGCGCGGTGAACATGTTCAACGGGTACTGGCTATCTGTTCTATGGCCTCCTTAATCGGTTGACATTTTCTTCCCAGCTACGAGTACAATGGTCGGCCCCTCAAAGTACACTATGACAAGTTCATGCCCTCAGTAGGGCAGTCCCTGACAGCACCTTCGTCTCCCTTGCTGTCATCAGCGTTCTCGGGAGTTAATGTGGCATCACTCGCCTCAATGGCTAACGTCACTGTCAGACCGACATCCTCCCGTAGCAACCCACTGCCTCCGCAGCCTCCGCAATCTCTCGATTATACCGCATATTATTCGAGTCAAGTGAAGAGCAGCACGTCCCCTCCACCATTGAATATCCTTCCTTCTCTTCCACGGTCCCAGCCTCAGGCTGTATTGCCACGTGTAGGTGCAACTCCTGAGCATCATCTCGCACATCTTTCTACCAGTCTTGGACTCTCTGACCCGATGAATACGAACAACTCCGTACTTAGAAAAGAATCTCCCAGTATTGGTCTTTCAGATTTGCCCACACCGCCTTCGTCTAGTGCGGGTATATCGTCTACGAAAGGGTCGCGTGTGTCGTCTCCCCCGTTGCATCTACCCCAGCCATTGCCCAAACAAGATTTTCCTCCACCACAGCACCACGCCGTGGGTAATCCCTTCACGTTCACCGTGTCCGCTTCTTCGATACACCCCGAGTCGAGCCGCTCATTGCCGATGCCCATATCCTCTTCTCAAAGAGACGCGACAGAAAGTCTCGAGCAAGCGTCACCCCCATCTCGGCAGCGGGCTCATACACACCCAGCGCACCCTGGGCCTATCTCCATCCCTCCAGCCTCCGCCTTCGCTGCCCCACCTACCCACACTTTATCACCAGTGTCACCGATGTTCGTTCCCGGCACCCATATCTCTCCCTCGCAGAAACCGGGCGTTCCCATGCGCTCCCCACTTGCTCACCCTCATTCTCCTCTCCACCATCCTATGTATTCACATGCACGGCCGCCTCTTCAGCACCCCGGACATCTACCCTCACTTACACTTAATATGACACCAAGTGGGTTACCTCCGATCACGCCGAGCATGCCCTCTTTTCAATTTGTGCCTGGTCCACCGACGCTTTCCCAATCCAATCTTCCCCCGGTAGCGTTCTCTCCCGCGTCAACCATGTCCCCGGGGGCTTTCTGGGGTCGACCCGGAGGCAACCCGTTGACCAACGCTGCAGTCGGCGCGCCGGTAACGAAAGATCAAAGCGGAGAGGAAATTGATTATTTTTCAGGCGCGAGCACCGATGCCAGTGAAGGTGAGGGTTACTTCCCACCTTTACATCAAACTGGGAGTACTCTGTCAAAGGAGATCTTGCATGAGGATAGTGTCGGCGAGAGACAAGCCGCTTTGGGCCTACCAATGGAGAACGGGGTTAATCAGGAGGTGAGCGCGAGTAATGGGTCAAGTGGGCGGGCCAGTGCGAAGGAGCGGGCCAGCGGGGCAGGTGTAGACGAAGTCATCGATCAAACGCGCCGCAGCTTGAATATTTCGCATGCTGAGAATACGCGGCGCACGGAAGAGCAAGACCACAGTAAATCTTTATCACCTCTCAAGGACACGGATCGAGTCGCGGTATGGAGTGGAGAGCGGATTTCACCCAGGCCGTGCACGACGCGGGCTCAGAGCAACTGACCAAGATGTGTGTGAAAATGGGGCTGCGCCCAGGATAACAGCGTGAAATTTAATTTTTTTTTTGGTCTTTCTTTCCCCATCTCCTAGGAGTTTATGGTCTGGATGCTATTGTTTCGAGTTCACTGTTGTCAAAAGTCACTGTATCCTGTCATCCATACGCACTTTTTGGTTCTTTAGTTTATCAGTGTCTTTCATATCTTGTGGCAATTTCTCAGTCTTGTGCATGTTATCTCATCGAAGCTCGTCAGAGGACTCAAATATTTATCTCGATAATCTGATAGATCAAGAGTGGAAAGTATTTAAGGTGATAGCGATCCACAGTATCGGGTAACTTACATTGCACTGCATGCAGGTGCAGGCGGATGTACATCGCATGCAAACATTTATCCTCGGGATCCAGCGCGTTTGCTTTTTGCGTCAACCGCCGAGGAGGAACCGGAGCCGTGTCATGGGATTCGCTGGCAGTGGCAACTACCTCTTTCGTTATTTCATTTATCGTAATGGGTTACCCTGGCGCTAATTCCCACGTCGTCAACTGGTGTCAAATATCGACCTCACTACATATTGCATAGTACACAGGCATAAATGTAATATGCGGGCAGAAGCTATGAGCCGCCAGAGTACAGTATATGACATGGTTGTGAAACATGTGTAGGTAATTGGCAGCATACAGCATTTGTAAGAGTGTGAGTGTATGCCCTGTCATGAATGGCAGTGCAGTGGAGGGGCAGTGCAGTGGAGGGCCCAGAGCGACTAGATAGAGAGATAGGAGTGATACGGATCACGGTACGGAACGTGCGCCAAAGTATGCGCGTGTTCGCATCAGTCGTTCAAGAATAGTGGATCAAATTTACACGTGTCGGTGGGCGCCAGTGATGGCGCGTGCCTCGCTAGTACTGGGTTTGTTTGGCCACAAGAAATTTTGGCGGACCCTTCCAATCTGTGAAAAATGGTTGGTGACGGTCGGCGGGACTCCCCAGGACCGGCGAACCGCGAAACATCTACTGCATATGTTATGTACCTTTTTCTTGGGCTCAGGCGGCACCTTGCCTTGCGGTGATTAAGTATACTTTATAGTGAAATGCATGTCATACCAAAGTTGCCGACAGGTAGCGCCACAGAGAGGAAATTACGATGCTGTTGTGACGGAGTTGTCCCTGAATGAGTGACTCGGAACATGACTGGAAAGCCACAAAGTTTGAATGGATCGGTGGGAAATGCTGATAGATGGGGGCCGCCACGAGAATCGGTGAAGCTGTTGTAAGTTGGTGGCGTGGCGGCCAGAGAGTCGTCTGCGTCTATTGAGTTGATTATGAGACATGCATTGCGTGTCGCTGGCAGCTGCGGTGCGTATTGATCGCGATCGATGACGAATGAAATATGAAATGACAGATTTGCTTGTTTCACTTAGATGAGTATATGATGGAAAATCACACTACCTATCGACTTGAGACAGGAGGGAGAATCACGAGTTGTAGCAGGATTTGGATCTCGATGGGAGCAGTAATGGGGGGGATCGTTGAAGGTTGGAGAGAGGCTCGGGCTCGGTTGGAATTGTTCTCTCAAAAATCAAGGTTAGGGGTGAGACTGAGACGCATGCCCGCGGTTTGGCGGTTTGAATGGGGGAAGGGAGGGAGGGACAAATAAGGGACCGGATATGGTTAGTGGGAAGGGAGTGGATTGGGTAAAAGTGAAAGAGAAGTAGTGTATCATATTCCCTTTCCTCTCCCGCAGACCTTCACCGCCTCTCCCCTGGTTTATGAGGGTCGCTCATCCGTCCGTTTGGTTCCAGAAAAGTAACAAATCCCCTCGTCCTCCCGATACCGATCATCTCTCCCCCACGAACAAGGCCGATCCACGTCCCTCCTCTGCCACTTCATTTCGCTCCCTTATTCCGTCCTCATCCTCCACTCCCACTATCAATACCCATACCCACACCCAAGACACACTCTCCCATCCTTTCGCTATCATGGCACATGCCCCGCTCCCCGTCGTGTCCAGTCACGACTCTTCCGAAGATGAGGAAGACTGCCCCGTCTGCCTCGAACCTCTCTCCTTCAGCTTTCGTCTACCGGGAGAGAAACCTCATATCGTGCCCGAGTGTGGCCATGCCCTCCATGAGGTGTGTTTTCATCGCCTTGCCTACTCTATGGTCGTTTTGGATTCGTTCGCTCGTGCTCTTGAGGCTCAACTCGCGCGCTTCTTTCCGAGAGCCTTCGTCGCCGCGTCCCCATTGACGGGGATCTTTTGTTCTACTCCACGCTCCGCTCGCCGTCTACCACCCTCATTTTTTCCCCTCCGCTCCCCATTTACGTGCGAGAGCCCGTGCCATAGAAAAGCTCCGAGATTCTTACCGGATTCGTTGATCCCTTTGACTATCCTATTTGCGTGTTATATTAGTCCAACGCTCTAACTCTTCTATAGGCTTGCTTTACCGCCGTATATGGTCCTGTTCCAGGGGCAAATCGCGCAACTGCCGTTCTGCGCAAGTCAAATCTGGGTGTATGTGGTGTGTGCCGACGGCCAATGAAGGTTGGTGACGGCGATGGAGGAAAATCGAACAGTATGTGTCTTCTTTCTCTCTCCATAGGCGCAGGCGCCTTTCACTATACAGTTTGGCTCACCCGTGGTTCAGAACTTGCGGCCCTCACAGGCATGGGTGACCGAAACGGACCTTCACACTATCCGGGGAGAGATGCACTAACCGCCGGGCGTGTGTCTGATCGAAATTTGCCCGCCGCAGGGCGAGCCTATGACCCAACAGAGGATGACCCGATCGAGCCTGTTGCGCCGTCTCTCAAGTCAGGCACGTACAGCGATAACGCCGCATTTGTGGTAACGCCCTCCATCCAAGTGCTCCCAGAGTTCTCTTCCCTTACCCGCAACACCGACCCTACCCAAGCGCTCACTTGTATTGTTGTCGTCGAGCTGCCAGGCAAGCGCGGGTCCGGTCATGTACCTGGGCCTGTCATAGATCCATATGCGGCACATAATGTACCTGATCCCTCCTCCACCGTCCGGCGCCGCCAACCGTCACCAGTCCCTCCCACGCTTTCATCTCACGATAGCCAATCCACTCGTGATCCTCCCTATGTACCACCAATTCAGTCCCAGGACGCATCCCCGTTTGTTGCTATCACCGAAGACCTCAGGAACCGCATAATCGATTGGAAAGGCCATCCACTCTCGGGGCTTGGCCCTCTGCAGATGTATGACCTGCTCTCAGTACGCCGCGATGCCCTTGTGCGCGAGTTCTACGTCTATCTCTTCCGAGAGGCAATCATATGCGTCGCCGAGGAGAAAAAGCGTTCTCTTGGACGATTCCTTTCGAGCGCATCAGGTGCAGCGTCCACTTTCACTGACGGTGCATCCATGGTCAGCGGAGTGACAAGTCAATCGAAAGGCGTGTTACGGCTCAAAGGTCGCATCTATATCAAGCACATCCGCCAGGTCACCGACACATCTATTCAAGGGGAGCTAAGCTTAACCATAGATATGGAGGATGAGAGGCTCGACTCGTTTATTTTGATCTTCAAAGATCGGTCCTCACTCGAAACATGGAAGGCTAATGTTCAGTCACTTGTTTCGCATCTCCATGGGCCAAGACGGGAGCCAGAGCACCCTCCACTTGACATGGAGGAGTTTGGTGGTAGTGCCAAGGCAATGCGAATGCTCAGCGGGAGCACGGCGACAAGCTCGAGCACGACGGAGAGCAGTTTACTTCACAGCTCAGGAAGGTCGACGCTATCGAGCTACACGTCCCATGGATCCGTCATAAACCACGGGTTTCATAGTAACGCGACAGGCAAACTCACCCCTCTTCAGGAGGATGAGACTACGTCTCATTTCTCTTCTGGTCCCTTGTATGCGCCCCACATGTCTGCCGGACCCTCCAACTCTCTAGCACCTCTCCCTCACCCCCCTTTGGACCTTATCCTGGTCATCTCTCTCCCACCTATTCGCTCATCGCCAAGCACGGCTGCGCTCAAGCTTCGTGTGATAAAGGCATCACTTGATTTCGTCATTGCGTCGCTTGGGCCACGCGATCGATTATCGTTTGTCACTTTCGAAGTTGGTCTTGGCGGCGCAGTACGGAAGACGCCCTTCCTGTCGCTGGGACGCGCGCAGAGCCGTACACGGCTTAGTAAATTTGCTGACGAAATTGGATACCGCCCCGAAGAAGGTCAACTGTTTGAAGATGAATTTCTCGTACGAGGCAACAAGGAAGAGAAGACAGATGTCGTCACTGCTGTCAACCACGGTATGATCCTGTCGAACTGACATGTTTTGCACCCCTGGCTTACGGTACTCTGACAGGTCTTGATGTCATGCTGCAACGCAAGTCACGGAATCCTGTCGCCGGCATGCTTCTTGTCAGTGATGCCGCAGATAGCACACGGCGCGCACAAATGGACCTCGTTCTCGCCCGAGCAGAAGCGGCAAACGCACCGATCCATTCCTTTGGTTACGGGCGATCACACGACCCTGCATCCCTTTGGCTTATGTCAAATCACACAAGCGGAACGTATACCTTTGTAAATGACTGGTACGATTTGCGGAGTTGCCTCGCCGGGTGCATTGGTGGGATGATGTCTATCGGGTCCATGAACATGAAGCTGCACTTGAAAGTCGTTGACGGCAACCGCTTCCGCATCCGCAAGGCATCTGGAGGACCGTCCTCGATTGTCGCATCTGATGGGCGTAACGTCGACGTTGACGTGGGCGAACTGCGATATGGTGAACGCAAGGAGATGCTGATCGAGGTTGAGCTCGATAACTCGGATGCGTTTCACCAGAATAATTCTCGCGGCACACGGCGGACGATGAGCGCGACGGAACGATTTAATCAAAGCTTGGGTCTCGATGCCGAAAGTATCGACGACGTGGCCGACCTCACGGATGGTATGATGGATCGCATGATCGACGAGGTACCTGTTTTCGAGATCGACGGCTCGTTCTACGACCCAGCCGCAGCCAAACATGTTTCGCGCCTCGCGCATCCCGTACTCCTCACGGTCACGCTACTTCCCGCTGGGGGCAGCCCCGTTCGGCAGCAACCAGGTCGTTCGGACACGGTCATCGTACGGCGGCGTATGGAATTGCTCGCCTCGGACATGATCACACGCGCTCTAGTACTCGTATCACGCAAGAACTATTCCGCAGCGCAGAAGATCATGAACGAGACAAAACGGATCATGCACACGGTGTTGCAGCAAGTCTCCCAATCTCTTCCACCACCTTCGTCAAATGGTACCATGGTACGCAACCGCAAAGAGCAGCTCACGCTCGCATGTGTCCGGGTGCTGCAGGCAATCCTACAAGACATGCAAACATTATCTGATGCACTTGAGGAGAACACCGACCTATTCGCACATGACCAACGTAATTTTGGTGCGCAACAGGTGAGTAGTAGTCTATTGCAGCATAATGCATGCTTTGGGCATTCGCCTTTCTTGGGTGGGGGCTTACGGATTTTTGTCTCCTAGGCAATGATACTTCGCGACCAAAAAAGTTGGACCGGACGAAGTGCAACTGAGCGCGTATTCTGGACGACCGACAACTCGATAGAGCTCGCGTCTCGAAGTAATGACTGGGTTGCGCGTGAATGATGATGCCTCCATGCCCCTCTTTTCTGATATACCGCATTTTTCTTTCCTTTTTTTGTTTTCTTTTTCTCTTTGGATAAATGTGTGTTCTGGGTTGGATCTCACTAAGTACCTTGCATACCTAAGCTTATGTACGATGTCTTCTCATTTTCTGGCGCTTTTCTCGTCTGATCATCCGATGATTTAGCCCTGCCCGCCTGACTTTCTCTACTTCTTCCCACTGGTAGGACCCTTTACTCGCTACGCTAATATCATTCAAACTCGTGCGTATGTGCGCCGCGCTACACTCTCCTTTGGCACCAATGTTACGTAATGAAGTTTATATTAGCTCATTTTCCCTACACTGTATCCGTATCCGGTGCGACAACAGCGCCGAACCTAATTTACGCAAAAAGGACATGACACAATTATTTTTTTCACTTCCAATTCATTTATTGCGGATTTAGAGAAAGGAACAGCATTGATGTGTGTCAGTCAAGTGTGTGAATTGAAGGAAGAGTCGATCGAGACGTTTGAGGAAGCGCGCGGGCGGGTTATTTGGCGGGCAGTTGCTAGCAGCACGTATGTGGTACGCTACGTACAACGCCGCGGTGCTCCGAGTGGCGAGTGTTGCATTTAGTGTTGCGACGACGACGATGACAACGGACTTCAATTGGAACGAACTTTTAGAACTTCTATAAGAAAAGCACTATGATCTTCGAGTTTTTTAATTGGACTTCTTTGCGATGGCCGTGATCACACAATACTACACCATCACAGGATGGATCTCTTGGATGGATCTGATCAGCTGCTGTGAATGAATCGATCGGCCATCATTGTTATTTATACAGTATATACTACTGTGAAACAGGATGGAAGGGCTAGACTGTAGTAGGCGTAGGCGGTCGGGTCTCAACCAGATTTACCAGAGCTAGCGGCGCTGTACTACCACAGTAGTAATAGGACTGTGTGTGTGTGTGTATAAAATAAACTACAAACTAAATTGGTTTTTTTTTCCTTGCGAGTCGAGTTTGTGTCGCTCCTTTCGAAGAATTAATAAGTAACCGGTGTGGTGTGTGTGGCGTGTTGGTATTTTTAGGGAGTCAAGATCATGAACATGATGCGTGTGCCATGCATGAGTGCCATGAGGCCTGAGGGGGAAAAAAAAGGTGGGCAGAAGTAGAAGCGGCGCATACTGCATCATGATCATTTGTTTCGCATGTTGTTCAAACAATTTATTTTTTTTGCCAGCAGTACAGGGCTTGGTGATGTCACTGCGGTTATACGATATATTATTTTTTCTTTGAAACATTTGTTCAGTGTGTGTGTGTGTAAAGTGTAAAGCTTACGAACGAAGGTTATCTAAGTTATATAGTATTGTGGCCTCGGGTCGGGGGTCGGGTTGGAAGATAATTAAAGGGAAGAGAAGGAGAAGTAAAGAGAGTCGTATGTGCCGCCCTGTAATTGTACGGAAGGAAAGGAAGAAAGCTGGAAGCTGATCTCGGACGGACGAGGTTGGGTTGCGCGGTTTAGAACGTTTCGCTACTGTACAGTAAGCGTTTCACTATCAAAATTATCATTTTCCTGTTTCCGATTATATTATCCAACGCCGGAAAATGGAAGAAAAAAAAAAGTAGAATTTAATGCCATTGCCTAATTCTTTATTGACCTAGACCTAGTCAAAAGCTCAATTAGCTCCTCTAGATCGCACCCAACATAACATCCATTTCTTGCACACGGACAGCGCCATAGGTATCTTATGAAATGGAAAAGCTCCGCGGGGGAGGTAAGGGGATAAAAGATGCGTGAGAAACCTGAAGCCTGCTGTGCTGTGCTGCACCGACTCGACTGCTCTCCATGTGATGATACAGCTAGCTTTAACGTTCTGTAGGTCAAGCCGAACCAACTATTGTAGCCACGAATAACGGCTTCTCCGTATCATGCTGGCTTCCATGCCTCTAGTGATAGTGACATAAGAACCGAGGAACCCAGTAGGAACCCCGGTTTTTCATTTGTTCTTCTTCGTAGTAGGCACAGCCATGAAACTGAAATCTGATTGAACGGGTACAGTGATGACTCCGTGACTTGCAACTGCTGTCCTTGGGCAGGGCTTTGTTACTTACTATGGACCCCGGGAACCTCTCCATCAGTTCAGTCCGAGTCGGGTTTGCCGGGATCGGAGCACCGCACAGATAACTGTGTCTTACGTTGGGCAACACCATGACGTCCCACATGGTGACAGACGACTGACCGTTGAAGCGTGCCTTTCGGGCTTTCATTAATCCCATTAATAAGACTCAGGCTTCGGTTCCGATGACAGATAAGTACTGAATTTCAGAACCAACACGTATGCGTGGGTGCTATCATCTTTCGTGGGAATTGACATGGGAACATTCAAAGCTCGTCGTCGTCGTCGTCATCATCATCATCAAACAGAATGAATCTCTTCCCCTGGACTGCCGTAACAGGAACCTGCATAACATGAGGTAGTCATGTACCCCCGTATGGTACAAGCGGACTCACCCTCGAAGTAATATTAATTCTTTCTTCGTCTGGCGGTGCACGGGCCATGCTCAGAGTGAGAAACCAAGATGAACGATGTGGCTATACCTCTTTGGATGGTTGATAGCCTGCTCGCCAGCGCAGCGTTGCCAGACACAGAGATGGTGTTCCGTAGATGATTGCCAATCACTCCACCGATACCGCTCATCTTACCGCTTGGAGTCTGTACACCGCAATGGGTGCCAATACGTTGAGGCCGAGACGAGGTTGGGATTTCCCCAGGTTTACGTCGGTGAAGGATCTGACGTTCTTCGATTCCGATGGGTTGGTCCTCATGACGGTTCACAGGCGGGCCGTATGGGTCACAGTTCTGTCCATCAAGGTTAGTCCTCATTCTTTTTCTTACTTTCAAGGGTGGCTCTGCGCTCTCCTGCGATGATAACGTGCGGCAAGAAGGCTGAGTGGATGATACCAATCCGCCGGAACAGTCATTGGTGCATTGGCAGGCTTCAGGTATCTTCTCCAAGATGGCATTACGAGCGAGGTTTATGTGAAGTGGTACGGACTGGAGGGTCGGGTGGAGTGGCGCAAGCAGCTCGAGAATTCGGCTCTGCTGGGTTTGGACGCGAGAAAACTGCTCTTGAAGAGATTGCGTCAACTGGTTTTGAGCTTGAAGAAGCTACATGCAGAAGAATCTCGTTCGATGTCTTCCTCGCCGCAGAGAGCATCGGACTATACTCTACCGCGGTCAAAGCATCGAGCCTGCTATTAATCTTCTCTTCGAGGGCGTGCAGACGCTCCGTTGTCACTGTGAGACTTGCTTGCATCATAGTAACTTCACGCGGATTGTACTGGCTCTCCGATCGTCTTTTGGAGAGAAGACTGACATCGGTTGACTGATGCATATAAATGTGTGTTAGTTGGATTAGCACACAATAACAAGCATATATGCGCGAAAAAGATAAAATTGAAACATGCTTAATTGGGCAATAGTGTCGAGTTCCCTCTCGCGGGCACTTTCGACTTCCTCCCTAACACGAACCATCTCCCTCTTGGAAGCCTCAATCTCAGAGAAGACCAAGTTGGCACGTTCGGAAAATTTTCCAGCCGCGCGTGCGTATCGTGCAAGAGCATCCGGGTGGATGTGCCGGTTTTGTCTTGGGGCGTGAACTGGGTATGTGAGGGGAGTTGAGCGGCGATAGCATTGCCAGTAGATGATCCGCGGGGTTCAATGACACGGGTCCAAAGGGTCGAGGCTGTAGACGGAAGAGGAATAGGAGAAGATGGAATCGAGGTGCCAGCTGTTGTCGCCATAGTATTGATGGATAATGTATAAAAGAGTCGTCGATGTCGGTCATGTGAATCATCTGAGGACTGTCACGGGGCGCCACGAGTCTTTTGCTCTCAACAATCAACTACAAATAGCTTACATTCAGAGTTCTCCCAAGATGACGGCCGATATAGATCCAACTGAGGCACTGAAGCCAAGAACAAAACATTATGATGTACTCTGACATTCGCCCCGTCCGCCAGTGCTAGTATTATTATCCCTATCCCTAGAGCTCTCGTAGGAAGGTGCACGTGAGTAAGGTGGTGGGGGCGAACAATCCAAAGATCCCCCCATGTCCTGATCGCCCATCTCGACGTCATAAAGGCCTGGCATGCTGTTACTACTACTAGGAGTGGGTGTCCCGGTACGACGGGATCGAAAATAGCGGTTTCGCAGAGAGATGTACGCGGCGGGGAGCTGTAAAATACAGCCGACGAGCACACAGAATACGATGGCCGCGCAGAGAATGATGGCCGTCAGAGTCTGGCTTGAAATGGGAGGATTGCGGCTATCGCTACTAGCCGCCCTGGTGACGGCGGCGCGGCGGCGCACAAGGGGGGAAATGGATCTCAGGACGAGGACAGGAATAGTTTCAAGCGCAGCGCGGGCATTGTTGACGGAGACCGTGAGGGTTTGCGGGCAAGAATCTCCTTGTTCGTTTGAGTGGTACGAGAAGGCGTCTGACCGAGCTGACCGAGCTGCGGTTTGAGCCTGGGATGTGGTCGTTACTGTTCTTCAAATGTAACGGGACGATTAGCAAGATATTGTCTATGTTCCAATACGACCACGAACATGGTTAAAGTGCATAATACGAAAGGGCCAAAGACGAGTACGGAACGCCGAGACTTTGAAAGACTCGGAGACGTCAGGAGAGCACAGAACGCAGAAATAATGTGGCGCAGTCCTTGTCGTCGGGGCATAGGGCATAGCAGGATCGCTGGCGAGACGAGCAAGGGGCCGAGCAGGTGGGCGCCAAATGATGGCAAAGCAGTTCGGCGAGGTAGGAAGGAAGAAGAAGAGAGGGATACAGTCATGATTTCTGAATGGCAGACACCAGCGAGTACTTTCCAGTCCAGTCTGAAGCCACCAAGTGCGGCGGCTAAAATCTATGGGTCGCCCGGTCACGGCCGGAATTGAAATTTTGAAACTTTGATATCACCGAGAGCGTCAGGGTCAAGACAATCAGAAAGTGCATCATGTAGATGAGTGAAAGCCAAGAGATGAAATAATTGTCTCAAGCACAAGATCTGACATCTCCGACTGTTGGCGCACGGTGGATACAATACGAGAAATTGCATTTCTTCCAATCGTGATAAGAAAGTGATAAGAGTACGGACTTGACAACAGAAAGGGGATGTGGTCCTGTGCACGCCATACGAGATGGAGGACTGGGAGACAAGGGATTTCGCGGACATCTGTGGGAACATGACACGAATGGTATAGATGATATGAGCCAGCGGGAATGAGCAGTCATCGGGGGTCAGTAAGGAAAGTAGATAATTAAGTTCGTCGGGGAAGTGAAAGGAAGCCGGGCAGGGGGAGTGGTGATACAGGAGAACGGCGCTGTCCATGCATACGCTTTTGATACTTTTGTGTACTTCTCCCCACCGCCCCCGCTTCCACCGCCCCCTACGCATTACAGTCATGGTACAAGCAGCCGCCATCCAACGACCATAGGTCATCTGGTCCAGACATCTTCAGCCCCTACTAGCGCTGCAGCCCGATCTCTGCCAACATTACCACCCGGATAACATCTAACGCCTAATCGCAACACCAAACAGTAAAACTTAAAAAAGATGGAATGGAACAGAAAGGAGAAAGGCGGTACAAATGAGGAAAGGTCAGGTGAAGATACCCTTGCCATAGCGATGTTGTTCCGCCACTGCCTGGCCAAGGCAATCTCAACCCATCTTGCCATCCTTCTTCTTTTGCTTGCGCGGCGGTGTTACTGGTCGACCTGCATTCATAGCCCCGTAAGGGTACTTTGCTTTCTTCTCCGCTGGCTTTAAAATCTACATACAAGATACGGTATGAACGATGCACACGGACGGAAAGAAGGGACAACGCACCTGGAAAGAACATAACAATGTCTCGTCCACACTCATCATTGCACCCGCATTGTCGAACTCTCCACAGTAGTTTGGCGCCGAGAAAAGCGTTACAAGCTGACGCTTTGCGAAAAACTCATATCCGTCCTCGACGACCTGAATAGGAAACGTCAGCCGATGGCACCTGCATCTATATGATGGATGCAGCAAATGCAACAATAGTGCTTTGGGTAAAATCTACCGAGGAAGACTCGCAGATGGCTATGAGCCCGCACAAACACAATTTGTGCGCATAGCTGCCCAGGTGTTGCGGAGAAATCACGGCCATTTAGTGGAGACACACCTGATGTGCCCGGCAAATTAGATCCATGTCATGCTTCTGCAAGAAACGCGACACGACATCTGGCCCGAAAGTGAATGATACACCCCGATCATTCTCTGACCAGCCGGTGATATCCTTGTCTGGATCTGACCATAAGAGGTCACACAGTAGTCCTACAGGCCATTCTCACGTGAGCAAAATCATGATGTGAGGGATTTGATTATGAAGGATTTGATACGTAACCTGTATCGGGAACGTCTGTAGGTCGCATGACTCGTCTAATTTGCTCCATGGACTGGAGATCGGGGCTAAGCCCTCCGTGCATGGTGAAAATCTTCTCATCGATGATAGCAGCAATGGGTAAGCAGTTGAAGCAATCCGTAAATGTCTTCCAGAGTTTGATATTGTAGCGTCGTTTACCTATATGCACTTGACTAAGGGTGTGAAGAGGAGAGACAGTGGAGCAGGCGAACACTCGTCATAAAAGCCGTAAATGCGGTTTATACTTGCACATTCGTGGTTTCCGCGAAGGATGAAGAAGTTTTCAGGATACTTGATCTTGTAAGCTAGTAGGAGGCAAATCGTTTCTAGGGACTGCTTGCCGCGGTCTACATAGTCCCCTAGAAAGAGATAGTTCGCTTCCGGAGGAAAGCCGCCATACTCGAATAGTCGAAGTAGATCATAATATTGTCCGTGTATGTCCCCTGGAGTATGTGTGGTAAGAAATTTGGGGCTAGGGTATCGGGACCGTACCACAAATCTTTATGGGAGCCTCTAACTCCAACAGAATAGGCTGATTAATGAAAATTTCGCGGGCTTTGGTGCAAAGATATTTGATCTCGTACTCCTGGAGTTGGACAGGCTTCCCGGGTCGATTTCCTCGTACTAGATATAACATCGTAAGCATTCGTCTCATCGAGACAAGTTTGTTTTGAGAAAATCGGACGAGAAAGCGAGTTTCGTGTTGCCGCCAACGAGAGATCATAGGACCAGGGGTGGCTAGCCACCCCCTAGTCTATGCTCCTTCTCGGGTACCCAGAAACCCGAAACAGGCGGTGCTGCAACGCAGCGGGGACATCGGCAACGGTATGCCGAGCCCACATGGACAGAATACCACCAACTATACGGGGGATATGGAGAATCGACACCTCCCGTATCTATAGGATATGTTCCTACTACGTAGGATGAGGAACGCACCTTCGAGCAGCCGGTCAATGACCGAGTCAAGATCGATCTCCGTGGCGTTATCTCCCATGACAAAGGCGAGTGACTGTTGTAAAAGTGTGATTAGATACGTTACTGACAGCAGTTGCGAAATAAGAGGACCTGAGATGTTGATAATAAGACGAATGGGAGGCTAAGGAAAGTCGGGGGAGAATTGAAAGTAAAGGTGTGGGGCACGGATTTGGCAGATGAGTTTTTTTTTTGCTTTTCTTTATTACTTGAGGAGAGATGGATCGAGGGTGGTGGGAAGGAGGGGAAGCGCTGGAGTGAAGAGAAGGGAAGTAAAAAGACACTGGGGCGTCAGGATGGAGGATAAGAGGGAGAGTTGATTCGTAATTTGACAAGCAACGTTGTCGGTCGGATTCGTCGGAACACTCGCATCGCCAAGCATCACCGTGGGAATTCACTTTCTATATATGGTATCCCATCAAATACGCCCCGCCATCTTTACCTCCCCCTCATGGAAAACCCGCTCTAAGAGTGCGTTGAATCGTTCTATATGCTGCAGATTCACCACATGCCCCGTATCCCTCCATACTACATACTCCGCCTCTGGCATGTGCCTCTTTAAGTATGCCGAGTTTGTCGGCCGTATAAAATGGTCCTCATCACCCGTCAGGATCACTACTTTCGGGATCGTTTTAGAGATTTGAGCGAGACGTTCTGCTTGCACATGATGTGTGAATCCAGCCCACATCTGCGAGATGGCTCCTAATGGTTTCTGGATGCGTGTGAAGGCCATGCGTTCCTTATATGACTTGTAAGGGATTATTAGCGTGATCAAGTTCGCTCATTACCACACTCACTGCGGCCTGAACCTCCCGGTTTGTCCTGCCCGTGGCATCATTTTCGGCTGTCGCGTCTAGCCACGAAGCATTAAAACACATCTCCACGACGTATGGTACCCTTTTCTCTGCATCTCTGATGAATTGCAGCCTGCAATTCGATTTTGTTTTAGCCCGATCGCTCTGACCCTACCTAGTGGCATCATACCGTAGCAAATTCTTGAACCCAAACCACTATTCGCACTAACTCAGCATAATTAAAAGAAGAACTCTGGATTTGACGCACCGGAGGAATGTTGCATAAAGGGAAACCTCCAGCTGTCGTCACGCACAGCGTCAACGAGATGAATCGCTCGGGAACACGATAGGACAGCTCTATACGTAAACATGATAACGTCAGAATTATGAGGAAGAACGAGAGTTTCTTCGCACCCTGCGCAATCATCCCACCGAGTGATAGTCCAACAAGATGGAGAGAACGCTTCTCTGTCCACCCAAGAAAATCAAGAAGCACGATGACGTCTTCTGCCATCCCACTAGTTCTGGGGATTTGATATTTCAAAGAATGCGGAGAGAGACGATACATCAGCCCTGAGTCGAAATACCATCGTTATTAATTGGGCACATACGTGTATGGGCCCATTGGCGTGTCACTGTTCCCAACCCCTCTATTATCGAACACAAGAATCGAGTACTGTGGTAATAGACTGAAGTGTTTTACTTGTGCAAACCAGTTGTTACAGCTGACGTTGAGCCTGCATCGGGTTTCTTTCAGTCACAAGATCAAATAGTAGTAGGACTAAACTCACCCCATAATAAATACCACCTTTATGGGTCCTGTTCCATGTTGTTCAAAGTACAGAGAATAGCTTGAAGTGGACGTGTCTCGGCCTCCGACTTCCTTCACGGGACAGAGACCCTTGCGAGTAGAAGTCGCAGGGTCAAGGAAAGTTAACCATTGTTGCGGAGGTACCTCCGAGACCATCGAGATATTACAGCGAGAAGGTGGAAGTTAAAGTGTGCCACTGTGAGAGAGACAAAATCGCCTTCGTCGTAGTCATGCTAGCTTGCTTCGAAGAGGCACAAACATAGCGCCTATTGTCTTATCATAAGCGCACTACAGTAACTTACTGTACGATGTTCTCTGGATCCATTCAACCGGCCATCGTTTCTTTGTTTTCTTCCACTGGGAGTGACCCGCTATATCTCTGGTCTGTACAGACAGATTGCTCTCTCCCAGTGGACTCCTTCACCTGCTTGCTCGACGACTCCAAGTCTACCCCGACGCCACCACCGCCAGCTGTGCTTATCACCCCTCATCCCGTCGGGGCAGATGCCAATGGCGACGGCGCAGATAATCTTCCTGAGAGAACGGGATATTCGCTCACTCAGACAGTGATGCACATACAATCCCCCTCTCTAACAAAGACCTACATACGGTGTCCTCCCGTTGGCTGGGCTCGCGCCCGTATGGGACGGGAGGGCGACTTGGGTTTGAAGCATTCTTGGATCCACATCCAAGTACTGAACATGGGTAGACCCTGGTCCTTCGAGCTAGGCGTGGTTGATCAGGCTGGAAAGGAGGGTGTTGTGCGAAGTTCGACCTTCCAGGTAGCTATCGTCTTTCCATCAGCCAAATCCTCAATTGCAGATGGTTCAATGATAGGTCGCGTTCAGTTCTAGGTTTCATAATATCCTGCGTTTGGCGTATTTCCGGCTCTCGCTGACTTGTCTTCCCTTACAGAATGAGCCTACTCTGAAGCCCAGTTCGCCCCCGTTGCTACACCTCCCGCTTTCATTCCCTACTGCCTCTTCGACACCATTAACCTCGTGGTCAACCATATCCATGTATCTTCCCACCCTCATGTCCCACTTCTCCTCCCGGGCGTTAGTTCGGAATTTGCAAGACGACGAGGAAGACGTGAGGCTCTACGAGATCGAACTGCCGAGCGCGAGGTTCTCGCACGTATCCTATGTCAAGGTCTACGCTACGTGTAGGTTAAGGAGGATATGGTTCAGCGAGGCGGATTCATCGCAAAGGTTGCCTTGGGAGTTTGAGCTATATGCAGAGACCTGAAATTGGTGCTAATGAAACTCTATTGTGGAAACTCTATTGTGGCCAGCTAAAAGTCGCTTTCAGATGTGTCTAAAGTTCTAAAGGTTTGCTGTACTCGTGTGCAGAATCATCTCCCCTGTCTCCACATACCGCCCACTGGATCGTGTAATGAACGTATTCCACCTCACCCTTTCCGTCCGGCCCCTCGCATGTGATGTCCTCTCTCTGCGCTATACATAAGGTAGGTCCCGCCTCCATCACTTGGTGCATATCCTCGACACGAGGGAAGACACGCTCGATAGTTGCGGATTCGTGTGCGAACCCTTCACGTAGGGGTATCACAAGATGAAATCGACCCATAAAGCCAAGAAATCGCCTGAGGCATGCTTTGATCCATGAGGCGTGCTCCAGCTCATACACGATGTCCGCGCCAAATACCTCGTCAAAGGGCACATCAAAGGGCGATTCGAGCGCCCGTGCGGAATCTGCAGCATCCGTAGCTTCCTCCTCCCAGTTCAGAAAATGAGCCGAAATCGACAGATCGTGTCCCGACGGTGCTGCAGAACCAAAATCATGATCATGGTCAGGTTTAGTCGAGGCGAAGTTGCGCTGGATATTCAATCTGAGATTCTCTAGCGCCGGTGGGTAAAAGTCTGACGCGACGATTTCCGCACGGCGGCGGGAGTTGTCGCTGCAGCCACAAGTCTGAGTCGTCTCCAAGATCTTCGCGATGGTGAGGCTGACGAGCCCAGTCCCCGCGCCTAACTCTAGCACGCGTATCGCCGCTACTCCCTCACCTCGACGCTGTCCACCACCGCCATCAGTACCACCATGACAAAAGACAGAAGCTTTGTCGTTGCGAAGGGTCCCACCACAAATGCCTCCACCGTACAAGCCGAATCGGGCAGGCGCCTCAGCTATCATCTCAGCAAGCACGCACGCACTCCCCCACGTCTGCGCACCGACGCTACCAAAATCGTCGTTCCGCAGCGCGAGGTCGGTGAGCTGCACGCGTACGCCGCAAAACGCGTACGTGCGTGTACGCGTGCCTGCTGAGGCGGCGCCGGCACAGATGGCAAGTAGCGCTGCCGCGGAATGGACGAGCGATTCTATATTTGCTGCGTCGTTTTGGTCGTTTTGGTCGTGGTCATAAACGTAGTCATTTTCGTTGTCGTTGTCTTCGTCGTCGTCGTGTAAGGTCGTTTTTTGTGCGACGAGCGCGGTTAGCCAGCGCACTACGTACGCTTGTTCGAACGTGTCGACTCGGATTGGTTCCAATTCCGATGATTCCATCACGGCCTTATCGTGAATCGGTCTTCTTCCTCTGGTGGGCGTTATCCTCGGAGCCGGACTTGTTCCATGGTTGTTGTTGATGAAAATGCGCCGAGAAGTGTGGATTTCGGGGTTGTAAATGATTTGGAGGTATTGAACGGCCTCGTGTAAAAGCCCTAGTGGGACATCATTGAGGGTCTTGATGGGAGGGAGCCGAGCGGTTGGATACAGGACGGTCAGCGTCATTACCGTTCGACGTTTGGCTTTTTGTCGAACGTGTTCACGGTGGGCAGCGCTTGCAGCAATCGCCGCTCAGTGGCGCTCAATCCCCTTGCCAATGTACCCCACAACCATCATGACCGTCACTTTGATCTCAATTACATCGCAGCGCCAATGGTGAACCAATCGGACACGCCATTCCGCGCGCTCGTGCACAATCACGGTGCCACGCTCACATACACCGAAATGCTTAGGCCAGCTCGGCTCCTCTCTGACCCGGACTATCTCGCTTTCCATCGCCGCGCATTGGAATTAGGCCGTTCTTCATCTACGGGCCTGTAATAGTCCAAGTATGCGGAAATGATCAAGAAGTGATCGTCCGTGGCGCAAAGACGGTTGTGGACCTCTGTGATGGTATTGGTATGTGTGGACTCGTTGCAATATTCATCTTTTCGTGAGCCTTCACGCTCTCTGATGCATTTTCCTTTGCGAAGTGACACAGATCTGAACCTTGGTTGTCCGCAAGACATCGCTCGAGAAGAACATTTGGGGCGTACTTGCTCGGAAAGAAAGACTTGCCCCTCGTTCAAGGCATCGGTGAGCAAAGCCACCGGATGTATATCTAAAAAATGTTCGGTGCTTGATATTTCACGCAGTCTCGTCTCTCTCGCACTCATTATGTGTTCCCATCTCGGCCAAATTACGTCTCTGCAGTCCGGTATCATCGACACTCACACTCGCTAGTACTCTCCAAGCATCGGGAGCGTCTTTCTCGCTTTGCATGCTCGCTACCCATCTGCCCGCCGGAGGCGACAGGGTGCGGCAGATCTGTCCGTGGTGAAGACCCTCGTAGAAGGTATCGACATTCCAGTCATCAGCAATGGCAATGTACGCACCTGGGACGATGTGTTGCACAACAAGATTATACTGGAGCAAGCGGCATCATGGTAGGGGAGACTCTATTAGAAACCCTTAGTGAGTGCCAGTGGATCGTATATATATGCGGTGTTAACGTTCAGAACAGCCTATTCGAGGGTACAATTCCTGATCCTGTGTCTGTTTCTCTGGAGTATCTGGAACTATGCAGGATTTACGCCGGCACTGCCACGCTAAAAACGATTCAAACTCATATAAGACATTTTATGGAAACCAATGGTGAGTCACTAGCAGCATGGATTCAGCGCCCTCAGTAATGATCTGCAGCGAGCACCGTCCGTGGTTCTCCGAGTTTCGTACAAAACTCGGACAATGTACATCATTGGACGAAATCGAGGCACTTTTGAGAGTCAAAGTCAGACGATGGCGTGGCCTGACAGATCTCTCCGTGACCCAAGGCAAAGTGGACGCAATAGACAATGACACTGACATACCATCCCAAGAGGTCGACCTGACAGGGTTTCTGGACGATGACGAGTTGCATGACAGTTATAGCGTGCTCGGGTTGGAAAAGTAATGTAGAATCCCAAGGAACCCTGGTGCTAAATCAAGCTATGTTCCGTACATATTGAAAAGACGGTAGGGATACAAAGTACTAGGCGTATCCAATCCATAATTAGTCAATTAAGTACTTGCGCTTGAAGAATGCGCGCAGATGCATTATCTGCCACACGCCCAGCGAGAGCAAAGCCACAATTGTGAACCAAGCGAAATTTTGCACGCGAACGTTTGTCGATACTAAAAAAGGTCCACGTCAGTCGGTCAATGGGACTTGTGGCAGGAGAGAACAACGGCTTTACCGTTTGTGGTTTGAAATCGCTCCTCTCTTTTTTTGAGGTAGTCCATCTCGTCTACAATCTCTTTGACGACTCCCTCAAGCTTTCGCATCTCAGTTTCGAGTCCCGACAGTGATTCTTGGTTGGCGATTGCACTAGAAAAGGGGAGTGAAAAATGTCAGAGAAAAAACAAACAAATAGCATGAGGTGGTGGAAGGCGTACTTATAATCCACGGCATCTGCACCTATGTCGACATCCAAATCAATGATGCGCGAGCTTTTTTCCGATTCCTGTGCGGAAGCATCTGCCCAGGCCAAACAAAGACAGACCCATTGTCAGTTCTCCATAACCCAAGGACTGTAAGGCACAAGGGGGGGGGTGGGGAGGAGGGGCGTACCATGATCCAGGTGGTTCTTGAAGCACACACCGACCTCTCCTTCCGCGTGAGAAGTGATGGCCAGCCTCGTTTCACCATTAATGTTCTTCTTGTGCAGGTACACGTTCTTTTGAGGACTCGAGTCGATAATCTCAATGTCGACGCGCTGCTTGAGGCCGGGTGCAACGTTCGCGGTAACAATCACGAGCGCATTGATGTGTGCCGCGTTCCAAATGCATTTTGATGCTGGGTAGCGATGCGCCTGGAGAGCAAATTTGACAGCATTCGTGGGTGTGGGGTATGATGCGAGGAAGAGAGCTGCAAGCAGTGTGAGAAGCACACTTGTTGGTGGTCGTGAGAGCATGATAGAGTTACTGTTATTATGTGTAGGATAAATTTGGGAGTGAGACAATTCTGGGTCCCCGCAAGCTTTGTTTGCCTTGCGTTGCTGTGCGGATGTCAAGGGTGTGGTGTCAAGGGTGTATAAAGCGTGAGAGTACTGAACTTAATTGGTGGCTGTATTATTCCCTAACTAAAACGCCACGTACAGTACAGTACTCTACTACTCTACTCTACTGACAATGCTGCTTCACAGATCATCTTTGAACCGACATTATTTGACTCCAGCCATTTTTTTGAGCACGGTAAACTCGCTCTTGCCAGTAGCCCTACAGAGTGAATAGAACCTCGAGCCAGGGTTGGATAGGAGGACTGCCGGGCTATCAAATTCCACAATGCGTCCTTCTTCAAGTAGCATCACCTAGCCGGAGTAATCAATTTGGGCTAATTCAGGTTAATGATCATGTTATGACTAACCCTATTGTAATCGATCACTGTTCGAAGACGGTGTGCAATAGTTAGAATTGTGCTCTCGGCAAATTCACTGTGAAGCGTGTTTAAGAATCATAACGGGGAGAAGTTCTGAATTAAGACAATTACTGTCGGATAGTTTGGCTTATGAGTTCATCGGTGGCGTAGTCGACACTGATGCATGGATTGAATATACGATTCATTGATGATACATTGTATAGCTTTACCTAGCTGTTGCCTAATACAAGTAAAGTCAGCAGTGTGGGCGGAGGCAAGACGGGGTATGTGCACAAACCTCATCCATGACGAGCACTTTCGATCGTTTTAAGATTGCTCTGGCCATGCAGAGCAATTGCTTCTCGCTAGAAGGGATTAAGAATTGAGAACATGAACATGTTATGGGGTGAGCAAAAGGGGCCCAATTACCCGGTAGAGAAGTTCTCGCCACCCTCAGACACAGGAGATTCAAGATCACGGAACACGTTAACGTTAACAGCGTCCTCTGGTGTTTCTTGGTTTTCAGATGCTATCAGGTGAACACGACGCAGTGCTTCATACTAACAATGAAAAGTGAACTTCTGAAGGCGTGGACAGCAATGAGTAGCGCGTACGATGTCGGCATCTTGGTATTCATCGAATACGTCCAGAGTGGAGCGCAGAGTCCCGCTCAGGATAGTTGGATCCTCTGAGAATTAATTGAGTCTCTGCTTGGGCGTATCATGATAGGTGTCACATACGAGGGATGATCGTCAGATTCCGCCGGAGGTCAGTCAAGCCCATTTTTGATATATCGAGACCATCAATGAGAATCCGTCCCGCGGTAGCCTCAACAAAGCGGAAAAACGACAACGCCAAGGTACTCTTGCCCGAACCGGTACGACCTAAAATGCCAACCTATGGAGATCGTTAACTCGGTCACCCTTGTTTGTCGAATGTGCTGACCTTCTCGCCGGGCTTGATGGAGAAACTCAAGTTATGCAACACATCAGGGAGGTCAGGCTAATGACAAGGAATGAGACAAAAATGAGCACGAGAGAACATAGTGACCACCTACGGCATATCTAATTACGAGATTTTCGCACACTATGTCTCCCTTGGATGGCCATGACTTCGGCGGGCGGGGCTCCACGAATTCGGGTGGCTCTGTTTCGAGCTCAGAATACTCTTTGATTCGTTCCAGTGCGACCTTTATATCAAGTCAACTTCACCAGGTCGATGAGAGAGGAGCCTTCATACCATCGACTGTTCTAGACTAACAAACCGCCGAACCTATTACGCATCAATCAGCATCTTACAGACCAGTCGCGAATACAACACTACCATAAACAAAACCTGCAAATTAGATCAGAGCGCCGTTCAATGTTACACAAATGCAACACTTACATCCATGGTAACAGTAGTTGCAAAAGCGAGAATAAAACCAGCCAGAGCAGCGTCGATAGTTGGCGTGATGATCGTTACAAAGGCCGTCAAACCAACGATAGCAGCCGACAAGAGGTTGAAACGAATGGAGAGCCATCTGTTGACTGCACAAGTGTCATAAAATACGGAAGAAACTAGGTTGCGAGCATTTTCATGCGCACCTCCCCACATCCAATAGAATGGGCTTGTATTCTGATATTTGCAATCAGATACCTTTCTTAGAAAATTGACAGTTTATGACAGTACCGTATCAACACTCTTTAACATGTCACGCAAGAATTTTGAAGATGCCCCAAAAGCGCGTAGAATTGTGACCCCGGAAATAGTCTCGCCATAAATCGAGTACAGGGGTGATCGTGTGACCGAATCTGGGGATGTTAAATCACGGCCGATCAACTGACTGACGTGACATACCCAACCGTCGCAGGTCCCGAGAGGTTTGGCCGTAAACCTGTTTTGGATGATGGGTTACCTCCATTCGGTTTATAAGTATGTGCCATTGTAGCTCACTTTCGAAACTTTTCGGGGGAATATTCAGAACATTGGCAGTGGCGCATCTATGAGTCACTCACCGTTCCAGTATAGCGAACCGATCAAAATGATAAATAAGAGAAATTGCGGACCACCAACAACGCTGATTGTGAGAAATGTCGTAGTGACGGAGAAAGCGCCAACTATGCTACGACCAAAATTATCTGAAAGCTTGCTATCGATACCTGCGTCGACGTGAGATATATGCGGCGGGTGTTACAGAGGAGCTATGACCTTCAAAGTCCTTCCCAAAGCGATTAAGAAGCCTTCCACGGGAGACGGTGTCGTGGAACCGGATGTTTGCAAACAAAACCGTTTCCAGGAGCTCTGTACACAGACAGTCATTAAGTAGACGTGAAATATAAAGATCCAACGTACTCTTATACAATACTGTTGATGCGTGGATCGAGCCAGTGTCTAGTGTGTGGTCAACATAACGCACATCGAGGATGCTGCCTCAATACGAACAAAGTATATACCAGCGGATAGTCGTGAGGATAAGACCTTTTCATCAAATGGATAAGAAACCATCTTGTAGAAGCTGTAGCATAGGAACGAACCAACAACAGTGATCTGGGCGCGGAAGGATAAGACGAGATTGGAGACTCGAAAAACTGATGGATGCTCACGGCTGCGTAAACTCCTATATAGAAATCGGACTCCGTGTTCACGGTCACCCAGGGAACCCTTGACCAATAGCTAAGAAAACCCTCAATACTGCAATATCACTACTTTCGACGACAAACATACCTCAACCAGCCATTTTCTGCGATCGGGCTCACAGCTGCGAGCACGAACGCGAGGACGAAGATAAGCCAGTACGAAACCTCACCACAGGCCTTGAAGTAAGTCTCCCACACTGTGCGACCAACCCTACCCACTGCCCTTGCCTCTTCTTCAATGAGCTTACGTGGCCCTTTCTTTTTCTGTGCTGAATTTTCATCGACGGAGGTCACACCGCCAAGGGAGTCGCCTTCTGATGGAATTTCAGTATTCGGGGTGCTAGACCCACCCCCGTTATCTTTTTCGCCCGAAAACAATTCCTCGTTCGTCTCGCGAACCACAGCATCGTCCTCGTCCCGTCCTGTGGACTCACCTGCCCCAGAATGCGCAAGAGTCTGCATCACGCCTGAAGATTGGAAGCCGTCGCGATCGCCTTTATACAAGACATGGCCATTCTCCAGAGCCACGATGTAGCTAGCACCGGGAGCACAGAGCTGCACATGGTGAGAGACGAGAACGACAGTCCTTCCTTGCATTAGGTCACCCTTCAGACATTCGGAGTACAGTATATGTGCGGTGTGGGCGTCAACTGAAAACTCAGAAATCAGAGGACACTCGAAAACATGTGGTGTACGGCGTGTACTCACCTGCAGAGAGGACATCATCTAGGAAGAGGATAGAAGCACGAGAATAAACAGCCCGTGCGAGGGAGACTGGAACAGTGCCTAATTCAGGGACCGACATTAGCCTAGATATAATAAGAACATACCACGAGCTTTTTGTCCACCAGACAGATTGACCTTGACGAAGATTCGAAGATTTAGTGTGCTGTCCGGGGTAATCGAAGTGAGAGGCTTTGGACTCACCCCGCGCTCTCCGATCTCTGACTCGTCGCCATCCTCGAGAATTTTGAGGTCATTATCAAGCGCGCAAACCTCAAGGGTTCTCCGATACCGCTCCTCAACATAAGGAAGATTGAATAAGATATTCTCTATGCAACACAGACCATCGGCATTTACGAGGAAAGGTCCGGATTACGGTCTTACCTTTGATCGAAGCATTCCGCAACCATGCACTCTGACGTGGACAGATGTAAACCCCACGCTAGGAAAAACTGCTTATACTTACTTGGGGAACATAGGCACAGACACCGTCGATGACCCATTTATCTGGTGGAGGAACAATACCAGCGAAGGAGGCTAACGCGTCCGGAGGTGTCTTGGGACATAGGACTTGACCGGTAAGAAAATCCGCCTCCCCAAGAAGTGCTGTTCTCCAATTGGAGCAGGTGTATGAACATGATAAACTAGTACGTACCAAGGAGCAGGAGTGTTTTGCCACTACCCAACTTGCCGCAAACAAGGCTCAACTCGCCTTTGGGAAAGATGATATTCAGATCTGTCAACATGAACTTTGTCTTCGGCGTAGCTGGCACACTGGACGCGGCACTCGCGCTAGCAGTGCCAAGCCAGAGCGTGCACGGTCCTGTGGCCATGTCACAGTGGCGCCTTGGAATGCAATTGGCGGAGAACCTCGCTCAGAGGTGGGACAGGAGCGACTTCAGCTGAATGAAGATATTTTTCTATTCGCCGGAGAGAGACGAAAGACTGGAATGGAATGGTCAGACTCGAGGGCACGACTTCGCCAGGACATACCTGAAGCATGTTGATTAACGTTTCGGGGAGTGCGTTCAGTGCAAATTTCATCTCGGAGAAGACTATCAAATCAAATTGAACTGAGTCCATTCGCATTGTGTCCAAGACTTACCAGCGACCTGCAAAGACAGCAAACACCCCATCAAAAAGTCATTCAGACATATCAAAGGAGAGAAACCGTACCGAGGTAAACGCCACGAGGGTGTCAATGCTTGATGCCTATACACGGCGAAATGGAGGAAGGATACCAGCGTTACGATCATGGGTGAGGCGTTCCTATTATATGCGTCAGGGAATGCTTCAAGAAGGGTTTTGTTTTTAAATTCACCAAATTGCATTCCAGAAGACCTAACCGGAAGCACCTTTTAGCTTTATTGCTTCATTATAAGTTGGAGAGGATGAAAGAGCCTACCTCGATAAGATAGTTGAGCCTCTGGAACTTCAGCTCTTTCTCCCTGATTTTTAACACCCGCTTCTCGAAGTTGCGCTCCCATGCCATGAACTGACAAGTTCAGCGTTGAGAGCCATGTGGTAGTACTAAAGTCTAATACCTTCAACATCCGGATAGCTCCTAAAATCTCATTCATCAGAGCGACGCGCTCATCCCTCGCCTTCATTAGGTTTTCCTGTGCACCAACGACAATCTTCCCGGCGAAATGATTCAAAGGTAGGAACAGGCAGGTCACAGCAAGTCCGACAAAGGCAGACGAGCCCAGTAAACTGTACAGGAAAATCGTCCCAACAATGATCTCAATTGGGGAGTCTTTGTAACAATTTAAGACAGTCACTGGAACGGCAAGTACACGCGACGCACCGACAAGTGTGAACATGTGCCAACTGAATTCGCTGACCCTGTCCACGTCCGTTGTCATAAGTGTCATGATCTGTGCTTTGCTGGAGAAATCGCCTTCGTCATTCTTTTTCTCGGATGTTTCTGATGCGGAGTCCGAGTCGTTCTTGTCCTTGGGTTTATTTTCTGATGGACCGGAAGATGAGGCAACGTCTTTTCTAACAAGTGTCTTTGCAAAAAGGATTGAGTTCAATTGCACGCGCATGCTGACCTGCAGCGTCGTCGTAGATATAGACCACATTTGGCCACCAACTAACACAACCTATCATCAGTCCCAAGGTCTGTCAAAAGACATAAACCCTACTGAGATAGAGAGACGCGTTTGCCGCGAATATGCCGAAAGAGTAAAACCATCCCCAGCTTCGGTCGTGCCTTTCCGGATCCGTTTCGAGATACCTCACCAGCTTCTGCAAACAAAATGGAGGAGCATAATAAAGGACTGCTCCAATTGCCGCTAGTGTCATCTGTGCTATGAAGCCTCTTCTGTTTACGTATGCCAGTCTATATGCGAGCTCCCAGCCACTACCAGGTCTAATATCCCAAAATATGAATCGTTTTAGGCGTATTGTTGACAGTGCAGAGCGCATGGAGCGGAAGATATAGGTGGCACGCATTGACCCTGGGACGATAGGCAGGTCACCGATATCGAGCGACTCTGCAGTGTTACCAAGAAGGACAACTTTGGTGGTATACGAGAAAAGAAGGACATCCCAGACTGAAGCACCTGCACGCGAGTTAGATGCTATATATACAAACCAAAGGACACAAACCTATAGCGCCGGAAACGTTATCAACAGCCTGATTCGTGATTGCAGCAACGGTTTTCTCAGAGTAAATGCGTGAAACGGGAAAATGTAGAGGAGGACCGAGTGGTGTGGTGATGGCAACGACAGTCGAGAGTCCATACAGAGCAAGTACGACATACCAAATTACTTGCAAAAAGTAAGGCTGAGAGTCCTCAGCTGGTGCCGAAATGGATGACAGATCACGAGGGAAAAGCGCGGTAACTCCCAACAACGCGAACGTAAGTGTTGTAAGGACGGAGAGGTGGATAACGTGCCCGATATGCGAACCAATTGTGTTTTTGCCCACGGACTGGACCGCGAGAATTGAGAGATAAATGGCAAACAACACATGGAGCAGGTATGTGGCTGTAGTCGTTGACGAAAACGAAGCGGCATAGCCCAAGGAGATGGTTTGAAGAGATACAACAAACACGAAGGCAATGACTAGAAGTGTCCCGCGGAGCTTCATCTAAAAAATAATAATAGAACCGAGTAAGCTAGCATTCGGATAAAAGGACGTACGTATAGCCAGAAGCTAGTCTCATCGATTGGTTCTCCGTCAATAATGTCTTCCGGCGAGGTGACGTCAAACGGGTCACTTCGAGGCTCCAATGGATCATCTGAAGTGACGGGGAGGGCAATTTTACCCCGCTTTGACGTGGATAAACCGCGGACAGCTAAACTGAGGAGTGCACTGAATGCGAGAGTAGCCGCCACGGGAAGTTGGAATGATGGCATGCCTCCCGACAGGGACCGGTGTACGGAGGGGACGTGGAGTCTTTTTTATGAATTGTCTTGCAGTGAGCGAGAGAGATGCCGGGGCTTGAAACGGAGGCTGTGCTGGATGGGGCTCGGACTCATC
Source organism: Russula griseocarnosa (assembly GCA_022884055.1). Lineage (NCBI taxonomy): Eukaryota > Fungi > Basidiomycota > Agaricomycetes > Russulales > Russulaceae > Russula > Russula griseocarnosa. Next base: position 679,738 of record JAGKRU010000005.1, read on the forward strand.
GGAATTTTTTTTCACCAGTTCCCATTCAGGTAGTACGACTGCGAATAATAGTAACCGAGCTGTGCCACTCCCATTTTAATGGTCCGGAGTTTCGATAGGACGCGTTTTGTTCTCTTTGGTGTAGTCTGACCTTAAAATAGAATGCATTTGACCAAGCGTGCCTAGCTCAATCCCGAGCTTTTAGCTGATGTCTCTTCGTATGTCTTCCTCCCTTAGTTTACAACATCTTCAGTCACATCCCTTCCCACCAACCGCGAATGCCACCGTGACACCACTTTTAGTACATCATTTCGTCTTAGCTACGGGACCGCGTGCATCGTGCCTATGAGTCCTCCGAAGTGCATACTACATGTTACATGTAACTAACTTACTGTAATCCCACTGGCCATCCACGCGTGTTTATGAAGCGAAGCGACTACCCTAAGTGCATATCTCTTCGGTTTTATCTCCGAAACCCCGCGTCAACGGTTGTCGCTCGCGGGACAAGCGAGGCATTGCTGCGCAATAATTCACATACTGTAACCAGATGGCCTGACCCTGACGGCGTAGATTTCTAAAAATCGGATCGTATCACAATATCCTGAGGAAATAGCATTATATCCTCATACATCATGATCTGGCAGTCCATCGTTCAGCTTCCGCCCGTGATGCGCCCGTGATGATATTGCTAGCGCACTGTCCCGGAGATTTGTGGCCCGGAGATCTCGGTACAATCGGTCCTTGGTAACAGCGGGCATGGCCAGGATAAAACAGGCACGGACGCGAACGCCAGCCGTAACCAACTGAGCATGATCATCCGCCTCTATTTTAGTTCGTTCTCGACCCGGCGGTTGCTAGAGTTCAACGTATCGCTTGTGTCATAGTATCTCTTCAGTCGTCCATGGAGGCCATAAAAGACCTCAGCTCTCATGAACCTAGCCTCACGCCCTGACGAAAATTTTTCTCTCCCCTACCGTACTTTCCTTGCTTTGTCGTTGTAATCGATGACCGTAATTCTGACGCCCTACTGGTCTGGCGGTGCACAAAGGCTAAAAGTAGAACCTCAGCGTGCGTCGTTGTTCTACAGTTTTTACCACGTGTCATACTAATTGCTATCCTGTTCTAGCACATCCACCTCCTCCCCGTGGTCTTTTTCCTGCAGCATATAATGATGCTTCGCACACTGCACGGTGTCTTGCTCAACTGCGTTCGAAGGACAAACCCATCGAAAAGTATATCTATCTTTCACAACTCAAACACACGAATGAAGACGTATTCTACCGACTATGTTTGGCAAATATGCCGGTGTGTAATGACCGATATACTTATCACCGAGTCGTCAATATTGACCGAGGAATAGGAATTTACGCCTATTATTTACACCCCCACTGTTGGGGACGCATGCCTACTGCATTCTCACATTTTTCGTCACCCCGAAGGCTTGGTACGCAACGTGATACCTCAATGGGCTCTTTTGTTCACCATTTCGCTTCAGTATATTTCTATCAAGGACAGGGGAAGGATTGGCGAGATCTTGAATAGCTGGAAACACAAGAGTGAGGCAAGAATCTCGGTAGTAACCGATGGTGTGTCATGTCTCCACACTCTCCCGAGTCCTGTCTTGGTGTCTAACGAAATCTGTAGGCTCGAGAATCCTCGGCTTGGGAGATCTCGGCGTTAATGGGATGCCAATCTCCATCGGTAAATTATCTCTATATGTCGCCGGAGCAGGGTAAGCACTCGTATGCATTCAAAACGCTCTCAACAATGACTGACATCTTGTCAGGATTCGTCCTTCGTCCACAATCCCGATCTGTCTGGACCTCGGGACCAACAATCAAAATTTTTTAGATGATCCGTTGTATCTTGGTCTCCGGCAAAGACGAGTATCAGATGAAGTCATGACTGAATTTATGGAGGAGTTCATGCTCGCAATGTCCCGTGTGTTCCCCAAGCTTCTCGTCCAATTCGAGGTACGAGAATTTGCTTTCATGGTTCCTCGTCTTCTTCATACACTCTGTGCAGGACTTCTCTACCGAGCATGCTTTCTACTACCTGGACTCTTTCCGTCATCGTTATCCAGTGTTTAACGATGACGTGCAAGGCACTGGTGCCGTTATTTTGTCCGGCTTTCTTAATGCTGCCAAATTATCGTCGGCTGCTTCGGGCCAGCCCATGACATCCCATAGAATCCTCTTCCTTGGCGCGGGATCTGCTGGAGTTGGCGTAGCTATGCAGCTTCTTAGTTTCTTCAAGCTACAAGGTCTCACAGTGGAAGAGGCGAGACAGCGTATTTACCTGGTAGACTCCCAAGGGTTGATTTTCGATTCCCGCGGACCAATGGCAGGGCATAAAAAGTGTAGGCCGTCGTCTGTTTCTGGGCATTCGATTTTCTTATGACCGGCAACATAGATTTCTCTCGAAAAGACTATGATGGCCCACCTTTAACAAATTTGACCGAGATCGTTAAGTATGTGAAACCGACAGCATTATTCGGCCTTTCCACCATAAAGGTCATTATTCATAACATATATCTTGGCCTCCTGTTGATGTTCCGCAGGGCGCCTTCAACCAAGAGGTTATCGAAGCGATGGCAGCGAGCAATGTCCGCCCCATCATATTTCCTCTCTCCAACCCTGTCCGACTTTCTGAATGCGGGTTCGAAGAAGCCCTAAGATGGACAGACGGCCGAGTGCTGTTCGCATCAGGTTCACCATTCCCCGAAGCTTCGTGGGAAGGTAAGGTCCACTACCCTGGCCAAGGCAACAACATGTATATATTTCCAGGTGAGTGCCCAAGTTCCCTCATGCCGTATGCTTGTTCCTGACAGCTGTGTTAAATTTAGGCCTGGGCTTAGGATCCGTCCTGTGCCGTGCAAGCGCTGTCACTGATGCAATGGTCGAGGCTTCCTCTCTAGGCCTTGCTGATTCCCTTAATAAAGATGAACGTGATTCGGAGCTTCTTTATCCCCGCCTGTATCGCATTCGTGAAATAAGTGCTTATATAGCTATGCGTGTTATTCGCATGGCCCAAGATGAGGTCCGTAACGCAAAATTTTGCATACACAAATTGAATCTTACCGCCGGGTTATTCAGGGCGTTGACAGGAACAGTGATCTGCGGTCCCTCAGTGAGGCACAACTCCTAACGTATGTTAAAAGCAAGATGTGGAATCCATAACTCCTCAGTTTGTTGCGCCCTGTAATTCAGTGGTAGATCAGATATGGATTATAGTTATGTACCTTGATATTCAGAGTTGGACACACTGACCCATCTGACCGTTATTACTGGCATCTGTATGGCATGTTACATGACATGACGGCTTGCCAGCCTCATCGGTTTCACCAATTCCGCGACCCTGTCACCACATTGTTTGGTAGGGTCCAACCCGTCAAAATCCGAGACAGATACTTAATCTTCCAGGCTGATTAATTCGAAAAAAAAAAACTACTTGCGTTGACAATGTCGAGCATCTTTCGTACTCGCCCAGGACTTTGCTGTGGGGCCTTATGGAGACGTGATGTCATCATCACCCTGGGCTGGGTAATCGTTTCATGACAGGGCATCTTTGAGGTCCCCGCCAAGTTTGGCCTGTCGTATCTCGGAGGGTGCGGTGGGTCCCCATTAGGAAGCCACAAATGACCCACAAGATCCCGGAACAGTACGGGCTTAATTCTCTTTTTGTCAGTTCGAGAGGCCATTGGAGTACGTTAGGGACCACATCGACTTACGGATAGTTTTGTCAACGTGAGCGATACCATGTCCTTACGGCTCCGCATGTGCTAAGGAAAACAATCCGATGGAGAAAGGTGAGGCAGCAACTCGATTTAACTGTCGTGTTACATCGGTTTCCCATCGCGCGCGCCAAGTCGCCAACTTGATTCTGTCTTCCGCAGTTCGACCAACAATTCCCTCGTTCACGAAGGATAGTGATCCCTCTTCCTGTGGCCCACATCAAGCTTCGATGTTTCTTGGGCTTTACCACGGGAAGGGGACTTCCTTGCCTCAAAATCAGGATCGATATATGCTCTGGGTCTCATAATTTTTCCGCATCCGCATGTAGTCTCCGACAAATCTGCGGTGGCATCTCACCCGTACATTTTTCAGGTCCAGGCACTGAAAGGCGGTGGTGACTATGAAACCACTTTGGAAAGGCTGTCACTTACTGCCGCCTACACGATGTTAGTAATCTGTGCACGAGATTAAATGCGCCATATGTTCTCTCCGACGGACATCGATGGGCTCCGTTCATCCGGGAAACGGTCTCGCTATCCGTGCCGAAACTCATCCATCACAATTTTGCCAGATGTCACAACTACGACCATCTTACTTTTGTCCACGGGCTAACGGAGCCGGTGAACTCTGAAGATTTAACCCGGAGGAAACACCCGCGTGCACCCATCAGGGGATACAGTACGTAGAAACTAAGCTGATCGTGGACCGTGGAACGCGATGGATTACCGGATATAGACCAATCCCATTCACACGAAAAGGACAATAACGTTGTTCATATTCCACCTTGAGCAACTTGCGTGCCCAAAGTTCGTTGTCCCATATGGACAGCGTTGCCTTCTCGGGCCTCCCCTTACAGTTACAGCATCCTTCCTTGGCCACTCGCATGGCTTCTCGGAACTGGTCAGACCCTGAGGGAAGAATGGCTTCTTCTGTTCTTCTATATATTGTTCCGAAAGATCAGATATTCGACGCGCCACTCTCGCTTCGCGGCCCGGCAAGTTCATATCGGCCCAGCGCAGAGGTCAGCTGGCTTGCGTAGGTGTCCTTTAAAGTAAGAGTGTCGCGTTATCGCCCTGGGTACCTCGCGACTGGATTAAGTTGCGCGAGTAGTTCAAGTGACAATCGATCTTCACCGGGCCACAGCGCCGAAAGTTGTTAATCACCGTCTCTCGTCCGCGAATGATATAAATCTGGGGGATGATAGGGTGATATGAAAACGAGATTTGGGTTCATAAAAAAAAATTAAAAATAAAGGCAGAGGCCGTAAGAGAGATCTCAACATGTGACAACAGCCAAACCCCGCAAAATTTGCACGGCTCGCCTTTTCCGGCCAGTCCATCCATCGGACTGATTTTCTCGATCTCCCTCTCCTCCCCTCTCGATCCCTGTGCAAAAGCACATTTGTGATTTTCCGCTCGTGGGCCCACGATCGTTGATGGGTCGATATTTGCCCCGTATGCCCCCCCCCCCCCCTTCCTGAGCCGAAAATTGGCTCATTCCAGTTCCGCACACACATCATGTCCCGATTCTGCTTTCGAATATCCCGTCGGACTGGGCCTGCTCGTCCACAACCTCCCCCCCAGCGGCCATAACTGTATCGAGGGGCTGGCACTTTTTGAAGCTAGAACAAACTTTGTACTACGGGCCCTGCTGTCATGAGTAATTTCATTTTACGATTTCGCACTCCTTCCTTGCTTCCATTATTGTAGTCCCACAGACGTGCCAGGCACGGCCAACACGTTCCAGAAATGTTTGCGTTGAACAACTCGTCAAACGACACGCTTAAATGCTCCAAAAACGAGGATTGTGTCTATCTTCCGGAGACCCTTTCGTTTCTCGCCGTCGAGTTCTCGTCTATCGCCATCGTGGATTGCAACGCATCTTGGCATCAACAAACCAAAACTCGAAAGTCTTCCCTTCGCTGCTGGCACCTGGTACAGCTGGAATCCTTCTTCGAAGTCGAGTCGACTGACTGGGGCAGTGGGCACGGGTCCCGTCTATTCCCCGTTTGTCCAAGCCGATCTACATAGTTATCAAATATAAATGAAAAACAAAAAAAGCAACACAAAAGAGAAAAGGGACAAAGCAAAGGCCGAGTCGGAAAGCGAGTCGGAAAGAACAAACAAAGGGAGAGTCAGACTTTACTTTACTTAGCCTACACGTCAACGGCCGTCCTGCGTCGTGGTACCTTGGTGCAGATAAAATGACACCCGTTTAGCCAAATTCAGCTTGGTCGGTGCCCTCCTAGCCGACCCTTCGGTGAATGGACTCAGGCGGGTGGTGCTGCGCGGCCCCGGCACGTAATTGGAGAGAGGCCGAACCTTAAGATAAGGTCAGGGTCAATGAGGAGTAGAAATACCTCGGCCCGAGCGCCTATGGAATTTCCATTCGCCCCCAATTCCCTTTGCTGGTTCCTTTTGGACCTTTTGTCGCCGCGGCTCTAGCGGGCGTGTGCCTTGTGTTCCACCCGTTGATGGAAACTTACCTCGCCTACGTGTTCGTGAACCAAATTCATATAACCGCACCTATCGTCCTCGTGTCGTTCCCGATTACCGATGCCCGTCAAATTTTGGGGCTTTACGCATGGCATAAAGAAGTCCCTCCTTACGCTCAGTTTTAGTCCGCAACTATGCACTCTTGTTCGTCCGCCGCCCGCCGCTCGTTCCGATCATCGCAAGTTGGTGGCCTTTTTTGAAATGTGAATCATAAAGTTTGTTAGTCTCATCGTCAAGCTTTTTACCGCGACAACAGCACCCAGTGCCGGTTTCAAACACTGTGGGAGAGAAAATGGCAAGTCCGGGGTCTTTTTATTTTATTTTCCTATCAATCTCATTCCCTACCTTCCATTTCATCGTATTGCCGAATATTACCGAATAATGCCATAAAGACGGGAGTTGGGTATGCGACACACTCTAAACGAAAAGGAGGTGGCATATTCGCACAGATCCGACCGAAAATAGTAGCGTCACATAAATTTCCCTTTTTCGGCACACGGGCCGTAGGTTGCCGCACAGGCACTTAACTACCGCCGTAAAGCGATTGGCCAAATTCCCATCCTGTGTCCGGGCCAAATCCGACTAAGACAGGAATGCGCCTGGATGACCCAACCCTCCAGGGAACACGAGCACAACGCCCAAACCTTGAGCGTATGTTCTGAGTAAAAAACTAATGGCAATGGGGATGCAAAAGGCAAACGTGTACGTGTTCCCCGGGTTCTTGACGCGTTTGGAGATTAAGGTGGAGAGAGAAAGGCAGGCGCCGGCATTAGATGTGAAGTAATACCGACAAGCGAATTAACACACGCGTTGACTATAACATCAAAATTCCGTTACGCTTCGGTCTGGGCCTTTTTATTGGTTTGTTTCAATCTCCTCGCCTACCTGCCCATCCAACCCTATAGAGTATGCGAATTGAAAAACATCATCAATAACGGAAGAAAAGATGTTCCTCACCCCATCAACGACAAGAAGTTCGCCACAAACGTACTGGCTAGCTCGGCTGGCAAGAAAAATGATTGGACCAGCAAAGTCTAGAGGGTCGCCCCAACGCGCAGCCGGGATGCGCTCAGTTATCTGGCGAAGGCGTACTGGATCAGTCAATAGCTTCTCATTCCTGGGAAAAGATGGAGGGTCAGCACATGGTCTTCTCTGTTATATGAAACAAAGATGATGTTCGAGAATCGAGAAGGCATTCGCAGAGAAAAGCTGGTCATGATAAGATTACGGGCCGCGGACGGGCCGAGGAATGTGCCAGCGGGCGCCCATCTCGAAAAGCAACCGAGAATACACTCGATTGTATGCTGCCCTTGACATGCTCATAACTGTGCTCACATATCGGTGGCGATATAGCCAGGACAAATTCCGTTAACCTGAACGTTGTATTGGCTCCACTCATTGCTCAGGGCTTTTGTAAGCTGGCCCAGAGCGCCTTTGGCCGCGGCGTAGGCAGGAACTGTAACACCACCTTGAAAGGTAAGGAGGGAACAGAAATTTATGATTTTCCCTTGCCGCCTTGGAACCATGTGTCGGCCAGCAGCTTGAGAAAGGAGCCAAACTGACTTGAGATTGACGTCCAAGACCTGGAAAGTAAACGGTAGACAAATGAAGGGGTCGAGGGGTGAAATACGAGCCGCGTGATTATAATAAGTAAGTTAAAGGATAGATGTGGTGCGTAACGGGTACGTACATCATCCCAATCTGTCTCTAAAAAGTCAAGGCTCGGTGATCGCCGTTGGATGCCAGCACAGTTGACAAGGATATCGATGCGGCCTCCCATGGCATCCAGAGCCCTCTGAAACACGCCCTTTACGGCATCGAGGTTGTTCAAATCACAGTGAACAATCTCTGCGGTGGCACCTAATTCCCGGATGACATTGACGGTGTCAAGGTTTGGTGGCGCATCGCCCTGCGGCTCACGAAGGACGAGGCAAAGCGCTGCACCAGCTTGGGCAAGTGCAATTGCGCAGGCTGCACCGATGCCTTAATTGGGGTCGACATTAAGGTCCATGGATGAGATGAACGGAAATTGATAGGGATAAGTTAGCAAATCCAACTACAAAGAAAAGGAAGCGAAGAGAGAGAGACCGACCCCTGGAGGCGCCCGTGATGAGGACATGTCGACCTGCCAAGTCAAAGAGGGACGGGGAGGGCATGGAGGGTGTAGGTTCCATCGAGTTGAATTCACCTGGGGTCGAAAGGAGAACGAAGAAAGCTGGCAGAGGTGTGTTGCGTATTAAAATCACGGAGGATCGGATGGTCGCGCCGGGGAACTGAGGAGGGGAAGAGGCAGCATGATCATGGAATAGACGAGACTAGATCTGGGCTGGACCGGACCAGAACAGGAGGGATTCAGCGTACTGTAAGTGTAAGATCGGGGAGAGGGAAATGAAACTGGGCGCTGGGGGCGGGGCGGGCGGCTAAAGGGATGGACGAGTCGGAGAACGAGAACGAGAGCTCGGCGGGGGTCGGAGAGTAGATCTAGATGATCGTGGGCGGGAACTCGCGCGGCGGATGCTCGGTCCGTAAGTATGGAAAGGAGGGGAAGACCAGGGTCAGGTTTCTTAGCACACTAGCTCAAGCTCAAGCTCAATCTTGTCCCCGCCCTTTCTATTCCTATTCCAATCCTATTTCTCTCACTTTTTTTATCCGTTGCGGTTTGCCTTTTTGGCTTAAATATCCATGTCATCCCTCCCCCCTTCCTCCATTCCTCCCTCCCCATCCCTCCTCTCCACGCACTCATGTCTCCTGCCGCACTCCAACAACAACACGCAGCCGTCCTCCATGGCCCAAAGGACCTCAGGGTAGACTCCCGTACCTTATGGCCCCCTCAACAGGGTCAGGCCCAGGTCGCCGTTCTATCAACAGGCCTCTGCGGAAGTGATTGTACGTTTTCTCCTCCGCCAGCCACGACCGCCTTCTCACACGCCCCCCTCTACACAGTACACTATTACCTCCACGGTCGCAACGGTGATTTCGCCCTCCAATCGCCTCTAGTTCTCGGTCACGAAGCTGCCGGTATCGTGACTGCGGTCGGTCCCGGTGTCAAGAACTTAGTGGTCGGCCAACGAGTTGCTATCGAGGCTGGCGTTATGTGCAAGAACTGCGACTATTGCCGCAAAGGACGCTATAATCTGTGCAAAAAGCTTCGCTTCGCTAGCAGTGCAAAAACATTCCCTCATCTTGACGGTACCCTTCAAGAACGCATGAACCATCCTGCACATGTCCTCCACCCGTAAGCACCCCCTCTTCCGTTCATTCATGGTACCAATCCTTATATGTCACCTCCAACAGCCTCCCCCATAACCTCTCCTACGAAGAGGGCGCTTTGGCCGAACCCCTTTCCGTTCTCATCCATGCATTCCGTCGTGCTACGTTCTCTGCAGGCCAAACTGTCCTTGTTTACGGTGTTGGTACTATTGGCCTATTAGCCTGTGCGCTGGCAAAGGCTCGTGGCTGCTCGCGTGTCGTCGCCGTTGATATCAATCAAGCTCGTCTCTCCCTCGCCAAGAGACACGGCTTTGCTGAAGATGTGTTTTGTCTTCCCGCCATTCCAAAGGCAAAATCGCCAGAGGACCAACTCCGGAGGGCAAGGGAAAATGCAGATCGCATTCTTGAGGCCTTTGGCGAGGATAACGGGTTTGACGTGGTGTTCGAGTGCACTGGCGCCGAATCATGCATACAAATGGCAATCCACGTACGAAATTTCCCACCCGTATTCCCCGGCTGTATGGTCAACTGACGTCGTTCTCGGCGCCCTTGCCTATTTAGACGGCGATCACAGGTGGTAGAGTGATGCTTATCGGAATGGGAACCCGCAACACTATCCTCCCACTTTCAGCGGCAGCATTGCGAGAAGTGGACATCCAGGGTTCCTTCCGATATGCAAATACATACCCAGAGGCGCTCGCTCTCCTGGCCTCTGGAAAGCTACAAAATCTCGACAAGCTCATCACCCATCGATTCACCCTTTCCAACACTGCACATGCGTTCGATCTCCTTACTCGTGGTATTGATGAACGAGGAAACATGGTCCTCAAAGTGATGATTGGGCCCGAAGCATCCTCGTCTCGTCATTAATTGTTAGTTATAAATTAAGCAATACGAGTATACCCCGTCGCACGTGAGATATGCGCCCTACATGGATATTCCGTCATGGATGTCCTCGTGGAGCGCCCGCAATTCGTTATTATCAGTTGTCGCCTGTCGATCTGCGCCTGTTATTACGGCCTAGAATCCTGTCCAAATGCCATTTGTAACTGTCTTACTCTGCAAATATTATAGTCAAATGCCCGTGTGACTTATTATCCTTGATTGGGAACAAATGCTGTGCCGGAGCGGGTTATCTCAGTTCCTCCCGCAGGGGATTCCATTCCATTCATAATTGTTTGTGTATCGCCACCTCCGAGTCGGCGTGTCAATCAGCAGTGGTAGGCCTCCTGCGGGACGATATAGCCATTATCAGACCTAGGGTCCCCTTTATGATGATCTGACAGAACGCATGTTGATGAAAAACAGCGATCATTGATCAGAGTTTGTCGTTTGTCACACGGCGACGTGTACTGTAGTGCAGTGGCTATGCATGCCGTTTGGGTTGATAGATAAAGAAAGAGAGGTGAAGAGGGGTGAGAGGGGAGAAAAAAACCCCATGACATTGGTGAGAGAATAACCTTAGTATCGCCGACCCCGAAACGAGACAAGTGTAGAACGTGTGTGGTGTGTGTATTATGTTTTTGGTGTGCCCCCGATTGCTGACCAAAGTCGCCCCTCATCGGGGCCTCACTCATCTCATCCTCCTCCAGTCCAGTCGAGCGTTTGCGTTATCTTATCCCCACCCACATTAGACCCCACCCCACCGGTGATGTAATCAAGTAGCCACCCATCCCCCGCAGGCAAAAAGTTCCGTATGGGTTTAACAAAAGAACTTGTATCTACATGCGGAAAAGTCAGTGACGTCGATGATGATGATGATGGAATCGATATGCCTCTACGACACGACACGAATAATAAAAAAAACTTCTTGACCCGTTACCCTCGGGTCAGTTAGTAGATTGAGTTGGAATTTCGCAACCGTTGACGCATTTTTTGCAAAAATCGCTCATCAAAAGGCATCACAAGACTCTCGGCCACCAATCCCGGCGGAGCTCCTCTCCCTCCGATACTCCTCTTTCACTTTCACAAAGCCAAAAACTCTTTTTATTTTATTTTTCTTCTTCTGATAACCCCATTCTTCTGGCCCGTCGTACCCTAGTAGGCATGGCATAGGCATGGCATAAACCGAGGTGACGATCACCGACCGAGGGCTTGCGCGCACGCCAAATCCGGGCTTGCCTCGATTGCGACCGAGCAAACTTTATTGGAACCCCGCGTCCGAAGCGTGCGCACTCCGGACCGAAACCTCCGAGGTGATGATTAAAGGCTGCATGCGTGACTGCGTGTGCTGCAGTGAGAAAAAGTATGGAGTAATATAAATGAAGAATTAAGTTGGGAAATGCGAAGGGGAGACGGTTGGAGCGAGAGGGGGGATCTCGCGGGATCTCGGGAGTTATTGTGACCCCTCTACCCTCGTCCCTTGCGTCTGCCACCACAACAGCCCTGCGCGCGCGCTCTTGTGCGCTTAGGTGGGAAGCGGGACCGAGGGATTGGTACCAAGCTTTCCCTTTTCTTACAATCGAAGCCGAAGCGTGGTTACAGCACGACGCGGCGCCACGTCACGCAAAGAGCTCGTTGAAAGAACTCGGAATGCGATTCCATCACCTCATGGAGGCACTTAATAGTAGGTCGGCATAGAGGGAAAGTGCAACGAAAAGGGACGATTTGGGGAGGGGCGTAACTGATTCCTGTACTGTACCTTGCCTTGTTGCATAAACGACACACAGTAACTTAATCTCCCTCCAAAGGGGCCCATATTCTGCGCCGCCTTGACTCTTCTATGTCTCAGCGGCCTTTCCCGGGACCGACTTGCCTCCTCTGCAATGTCATTTCGATTTGGAGTGCTGCAGCATTCCAGCCACACGGTCCGCGTGTGTACTGTATGTGTGTATGTGCGCAAAATGTTCGGAATACAGCTCGGTCGACTGGATTGGAAGGTTGGTACCCACTTTTGGGTCTTCGGCCAGAGATCCGGTCCTCGGGCTGATGATCCGGCCTTCTGTGCCAGTAAGAAAATGCAGCAGGACCACCATCGTTTTCTGAATTATACAGGCCCGAGATGCGAGGTGACATTGTTTCAATGATCACCCACATTCATTTATCGATTCATCGGCCTAGGCCTCCGGGGTCAGGCGGTCAGGCCCGGGATCTCATCCGATGTCAGGACAACTCTGTACGCTTCGCCACTGAACGCCATTGGACGAGTAGATAATCGAAGTGTCGGTGGTTGCGGCAGGGAGACGGGGTGACCACCGAACGCTTAGCTAATAACTTCTTCCCCCGGAGGACGAGTCCTATTGAGCAGTCTGCTCAACCATTTGCGATCTGGATTTCTGTATAGGAATGCAGGTTGGGGGGCACTGCGCGGTAACTGACGAAGCTTAAAGTTCTAGATCGCACCTCGGGGGAATCTCCGAAGGGCGGAGGGCATGCACTTGGGTCGCCTGACAGGGTAGGTAGTTGGCCAATGAAGTACGTGGTAAGAAGTCACAACCACGTGGGATATTGAGAAATGAAACCCCTGTCTCTGTAAAACGCACGTTCTTAGCCGTTCTTACACATGACCGTAGCGGGAGGCTTCAATAAGAAAATAAAACAGGGCGCGTCATTCTTACTGGAAATATAGCAGAAACTTTGAAACACACGGCAGAGACGCGACGATGCTGAAAGACATGGAAACGAGACGAGCCTCGGAGCACCGCAGTAAAAGATTTAGCTGTCGCTTACCATGTTTATTTCTTCTTTTCCAATTACTAGAACGATCTAGAAAACGGCATTGACGATTGCAGAGCCCCAAATCCCATTCACGGCAGCCATGTTACGATGCAGGGAGTGATTTTCGCGTAAAGGGGGTTATGGATTACCCTAACGGCAAAGGCACTTTGTGTCTGTCCTCCTGAAACATAAGGCAGCGCCCCTGTGCATACTGTACAGCATGACAGAATTTTAAAAAAATCTTGTTAGTGTCAATATCTTGTAATTTCGGGACTCGCCATCCTTGGAAAAAACAAAGTTGAGGGTTCTTCTTCTGTGTATGACGTTTGCCATGACGACTTCGGAAGTACTGTTTGAGTGCTTCAAACGACATCAAAGAGGTCTTTTCTGCGGTCTGCGCATGGACAAAAGAGTCCGTTGACTTGTAGAGTTTTGATCACGACACGCGAGCGAAGCAGAATCGAAAAAGTGGCGACCGCGGAGTCGCGGATGTTCCGGTTTCACGATGCGACTCGGATGAAGAGATCAGCAAAGAAAAAAGCGGTGAAGGAAAAATTAACTGGTGGAAGAATTCATGTCGTAGAGTTGGTAACCATCACGGACCGGCTTCTCAAGAGAAAAATGGGTCGGGTAAGGGTGCTGGTCGTTGAACGAAGTGCACACTGTGTCCGAGTCGAGACTCGGATCGTCGGAACGAAAACGAAGTAGGATGATCGCAGTGAGTCACAAACGCGGGTTGGTCACGCGTGACGGGTCGCGTCTTGTGGTTGCCTCCTTCTCTTCACTCGCACCGCCCAGCAACACTTCCATCATCGTCTCATCATTCTGCATCCAGACGGGTCGAGGATCAAACACGAAGTTGCAATGCCCTCGGAAGAGACAGAGAAACCAACCCCGGAGCTTATGCTCGCGTTCTATCGTCGCCTTTACCCTTTCAAGTCGATCTTCAAGTGGCTGAACCACGAGCACACGCCCAGCCGGCTGTTCACCAATCGCGAGATCTCGTTCACTCTCCAAAACGACGTGTATCTGCGCTACCATTCCTTTACGACCGCAGATGAATTCAAGAAGCAGACGTGCACGTTAAACCCGACCCGTTTTGAGATCGGTCCCGTCTACACCGCACGAGTGCGTGTATCTGGTTTCTGCCGCCGCATTTGAATCCTCATATTCTATTCTAAAGCCCCGGGACAAGAAAACAATGCGCCCCGGCGCATTTACCCCCGTTCAAAGAGAGCTCGTCTTTGATATCGACATGACGGATTACGACAGCATCCGAACTTGCTGTTCAGGTGCAGACATATGCAAGCGCTGCTGGGGCTTCATCGGCGCAGCGGTCCGTGTGCTTGATTCTGCCATACGACAACAGTTTGGCTACAAGCATCTGCTTTGGGTCTACTCGGGGCGCCGCGGAATTCACTTGTGGGTATCGGACCGAGAAGCGATGGCATTAACAGACGATCAACGGAGGTCTCTGGTCAACTTCCTGACAGTTGTACAAGGCGGAAAGGAGATGCACAAGAAGGTCAATGTGCGCCCCATAATCAAGGGTTCATCTGCGGACCTTCCACCATCGATCCGGTAAGGGGAGTTTCCGCGGACTGCACGTGTGGGCAGTGTTGAATTTCTGCGCCAGGCAAGCACTTGATCAACTTGTCAGACCATTTGAAGACCTTATCCTGCTGGATCAGAACTGTTTCAGGAGAGAGGAAGGTTGGAAAGAACTTCTTCAACTGATACCAGATTCAAAGATCGTGAAGAAACTCGAAAGGAAATGGACAGATGATCGCTCTTCAGATGACAAATGGACCGATCTCATGGACGAAATCGGAGCGTCCTATCCCCAGAAGAGCGCAAGAGTCAGTACCATCAAATTTACCATTATCTACCTAAGTGACGTATTTGTTTATTGAAGGCACCGATGACGCACGCGGTTGAAGACATCATTCTTCAATATACATATCCCCGGATTGACGCAGAAGTGTCGAAGCATCGGAACCACTTGCTAAAGGCACCGTTCTGTGTGCATCCCAAGACAGGACGTATTTGCGTTCCCGTTGATCCGGAAACTATAGACGAGTTTGATCCTGAGCTCGTCCCAACGGTGGGTCAGCTCCTGCAAGAACTCGATGCTACGACATCCGATTCCACAGGAGAAGAACACGCAGGTCCGTTTGCTCTCTTGCGACCCGCAGATAGATCCGTTTGATCGCTCATTACGTCTTAGATTGGGAAAGAACCTCATTGAAGCCTTATGTCGACATGCTGGAAAAACATGCCCTAAGCCTCATGAGTGTAGTCCGAAAGGACAGGATCGCGAATGGTGAGTTGTGATGGTGTTTGTCGGAACTGGCCGAATATTAATTTCGTTTGTCGACTCGGAAAAGCAGACATTTCATGGTGACGGAATTGTACGATATTGTCACGTGATGATACACCATAGTCGGATGTTCCTCCTTTCTTGTTTAGGAATACGATTTGCGAATGATGTGGGGCGGCTCTACACGGTATTCGGTCCTAACCACCATCACTCTCATCCATCCCTGGGTGGGCAGAATCTCCACCGGTGGCATTTTGTTCCGAGGGTCCATCATGTCGTCACCGTCAATTTCTCCAAGCTTCAGCTCCGCCACCGATTCCATCACCACCTCCACCCCTACGACCTCTTCTGGGGCTAGCAGCGCCGCTCCAGCAATGGCAACACTCCTGTTTGGCTTTCTCGTCATATTCGCTGCGCTCTTCGCGGCCTTTTTATTCTTGGCTTTCTTCTGGAAGATTCAGCAACGCCGTCAGACCGCATTTCTACCCGAATTCGACGATATCAGAGACTCGAATAGGGGCCCGCCGAAACTGTGGGAGGTGTGGATTCGTGACGAACCCAGTGAGAAAGAATGGAACTGGGAGAATGCCACCACCGTGAGTTTTTGTGCTGTGTGCTGTGCAATCCCCCCCTACCATGTTGCTACGCCCTCACTATTCAGTTTCTTTCCCCCTCTCATACCCCTGTTTGGCGGTGTCGCCAACGCCCCTGTATGATCGTTAGCTGATGTGATTGAAAACTTAGCCGTTGTCCGTCGATGTCGGCCGTATTCGGACGGAACAAACGGTATCTCCTCCCATGTTGCGTTCGCGTCGCCCCTGGCCCTCTAGCCTCTTCCGTCGCCGGCCAGCGCGGCCGCCACGTTCTCAGGCTGCGCAGCAGCCACAGCAACAGCATCTTGACTCACCCGTGACAGTACACGGTGTCACGGGCGCAGAAGAAACAACAACAGGGCTTATCAGTGGTGTTCGGGTATCCTTGGCTATCATGATGCCCCACCCAGAGACGGCTGATCGGCGGCGATCTGAAAATTCCCAAGTGTCGCGGGTGGTGGAGCAACAACAGAATTGGCGGCGCAGAGAGTATGCCATTGGTATTTATCACCCTTCTTTCAGGGAAGGGTGGACGCTGTGACGAAACGAAGCTTAAACTGACATTCTTTTCTTCATTGTCGTCACGGTCGTGATCGTAGTACTTTTTCGTTTTGGGGTTTCATGATGTATGTTGTACACGCGTCATTCACGTATGTTTACGATTGTACGATTGTGTGTACTATTGCTAGTGTACTATTATCATGCTTTCAGGAGACATTTTGAGAAAGTATTGCTTCCGTACTGTGTCTCAGCTTCAAGTCCGCTCCAGCCCCGCATCTGTGGTATTACAGATGTACATAGAACCTCCAAGAAAAACCCCATAAGTAAGAAAATGGCATGCCATACAGCTAGGATATGGTAATCTCTTCGCCTTCTCGTGAAGATGGGTGCTCTCTAGTCCATGATGCCTCGACAAGTCCAATGGCCAACTCACCACTAACACCGATATCATTCTGAGGAGCTTCCCTCACCGTATGACTTGACGGTGAAGGCATTTGAAGAAGGACAGCGACTTGCAAGGTACTGCTACCCGTCGCGGCTTGTCGCGTCTGCTGCACAGACAGACACTTCTTCTCTTCGTCTTCCTCCTCAACGCTGTCCCCACCAGCTCTCGAAGAAACATCAGCCATACACGGCCCTGCTGGGGGGCCCGTCGTTGTCGTGAAGAGTGTCGCGGACAAAGGCTATTATATAACGGTCCCAGTCAGTCAGTGCTCGGCAGAGGCTAAATGAGACGCTCTCTCAACTCACGACAGACTCTTCTGCTTCCCACTTCAGCGTATTGTCGGCGATCCGTCCTCCTCCTTTCTCGATCCATGCGTCGAACATCATAGGCTTGACTTTACTGCGATTATCCGATCTCGCATGCTGGAGCCCCTGTCCGCGCCTCCACCGCCTACTACGTCCGCGCCCATGCACATCTCCTTGTCCTCCTACTCCTACTCCTTCCACCTCCCCTCCCCCTCTCCCCTCCCTCTCCCAGTCCCCTCCGTCTTCTAAACCGAGCAGGAAGAACACGGTCGGCGAAGTAAAAGTCCTCCGTCGTCACACCGAGACGACGACGCATAATCTTGCACCATGCGCATATCGCAAAGATGGCAACCGCAAAGGCGCCTATGCTTATGAGGGCGGCGACGAGCGATGGCGAGGTGCCCCCTGAGAAGACTATGCCGGGTTGTTGGGGAGGTGATGGGGTGGGGAGGGCGGTAACGGTCGTCGTAGTGGTGGGAGCTATGGCGGGATCTGTGTCCGTGCGGCCGAGGTCACGGTATCGTCTCGGAAATGAACTCGAGGTGGTAAAGGAGGGGGATGACATGGCTGGTTAGGGAGAGTCAGACGCGTGGACTCCTCGCGAGCTTGGTTAACGTTTCGCTGATATTAGCCTTCAAGATAAGTCTGATAAGGGACACATTGTTCCTGTCCCGTGCCGGTGTCCCTCATCAATTTCGACATTTTTTGACGCGTGTCTCTCACACAGTGATAGGCATTACCCACGCCTTGTCACTCCCATTTCAAAATGTGGAGATCATAAATATATTGATGACTTTGACAAGACAAGCCGTCATAAGCAACCGTCTACAGATGGTAGCATTTGTGTAGTATAACAGACCCCGCTAATCCATACCGAACACACACCTGTTTCGACTCCACACCCACACTACGTGCACCGTCTTTTCATTCCCACGGCACACCTGAACGGCTTTCTCAAAAATCCCTCTTGTCGCGAGCTACCGATAGTCACATCTATCAGTTACGACAGCAGCTCAGACAACCTATTTACTTACCGGCTCCTCTGGGTATTCCAGTACAATCTCATAACGACGGAATATCGAAGATACGATAATCAAGGGCTCCAGGCTGGCAGTTGCCAGGTTCCGGCCAACGCACGCGCACGCACTGCAAACGAGTCATTTTGTCAAGAACCCCTACTCTTGGTTAAACACTGCACGCACCGAGGACCGTACGAGTACGGATATAGCATCATTGCCCCACACCTTTCGATCTCTGTGAACCGTATAACTTGGCACACTCAAGACCATCCCTTCCTTGAAGAAATGACCCTGGATCATCATTCCTCCTTCGGGGACAATCCGAGGTAGACCGATGGCTGAAGTCGAATGTAATAGGAGACCCTCGTTGATGACGGCATTGAGGTAAGGAAGCTTCTTAGTAGCCTCGAAGGTCGCCGCTGAATCATCTTCGCCCTGCAGTGCATCATCCAGTTCCTCCTGTAACTTTCTCTGGACATTGGGATTGGCAGTGAGATAGTATGTGATCGGGATAGACGTCGTCTCGCATTTGCTTGGGTCCTGGCCGTAAACGGATATTCCTTGTTCATGGGACTTTACTACTGGGGGGGGTGGATCTTTGGCAGCGGTGATCATACTAAAAGGGCTGCCAAAAGCGAGGTCACCTTGCAACGCATCATGAATAACGCTCGTCTGAGACGAAGGTGGATGACGTACCAATGATGTCGAAGGCAAGGTAGTTGAACCCTGTGGGACCAAGTCAACAAGAGGTGGGTTTAGAATAAAGTTGATAGCGTATAGGGTAAGCAATCCATGAACGATCGCACGTAATCTCTAACATAGGGCTCGAACTCGAGGACGCTTTTCTGAGAAAATATGTGGGAAATGATCCTGCGCTTGCGCGTGTGTGCAACACGGTCTCTGGTGTTGAAAACGCCTCAGGTGATGGAGAAAAATTGGACTTTAAAGAGCCATTGCCATGAGCGTGAGCGATCTGAAGTCCAAGTAGGATCGGATATTGAGAGGTGATTTGGTTATACTGACGGACGTCCCTGTTGTGCTGATTTTACATGCCCATCCTCGAAGATCCGAAAGTAAGTTTTTCTGCGGTCGCAGGTCACTATACTTCTCGTACAACTTTCCGAACGGAGCCCGTGTTTGGCGACGCGGCCTAACCACAGGTCAGAGAAGCGGGCCAACCAGGGGCCAGGGAATGAAGTGGACGAGTACGAGGAGTGCGGGGACAGACATAACATAGTGAAAGAGGGAAATTGGCCTAGCTATAAGCCATTCGGTAAAAACCGGCGTCATAAAGCATACTACTGCGGGCTCTTTCGGGCGCCAACTCGCTTGCTATTCTCTACAGTCTTCTGCCTACTTCCCTAGCCCCGTACACCTTTCCTTCACTTCCCGAGTCATTACCAAGTCTCTTCCCTCCCATTCTTGTCTCCGTGCTGTCAGTTTGCTTATCCGTTTGTAAAGTGGACTGATGTTTGTGACTAGGGATTTTTCAGCCGATTTCGAACTTGATCAAAATCAAAAGAAAGTATATGCTGTCAGGATAGCACTCCTTGATATTTCTATGCACAGCATCATACGTTGCCTCGAATGAATGAACTGGAGTCGAAGAGACCAGTGAGGTCGGACGATCGTTGGCCCTGGTTGCGTCAACGCTGTGTTGAATACTCAGAAAACTGGAACTTGGTTAACAAATACTTCTATACTCATGTTTTTCATGCTAGGATGCCGTCTTAATCAATGAGTCATGAAGAGGTTAGCGTTTGGCTGATTGAAGTCAGACTGACCCGACGTTGCGAGCAACCTTTCGGACTCGCAGCGGAAGCTGTAAGAGAAATATGGCGAAGACGGAGGATGTATTAACATAGGGTTGGTTAGTGGTTAGTTTATATTTATTGATACTTGTCGATAACCGTTAACTGATACCGCCGTCCTTTCGACCTTCCACCACCACACCTCCCTTTCTCTTTCTCACTCGCTCCTAAAATGACGTATACCTTGTGTGCCTCATTGATGGAGACAACACCCGTTCACGGTCACGATATCAATTGATAGCTATATCGACGACTTGAAAGATGAGATTAAAAAAGAGTGTAGCCCTTACTTTGAAAAGGTTGATTCCACAGACCTCATTCTTTGAAGGTGTGTTATTTCTAGTGATTCATTCTGACATTATGGGTGACCACTAATGTTGGCCTATCACATCCGCAGATCGATGTAGATCTTAGCGATCAGGCTATCGAGGAATGCATTGAGGCTGGCCAATATCAGCCCCTGCCGTTCCCCCTAAACCGTTGCGCGCCCAGAACAAAATTTGCCACGTATGGCCCGGACCACCTCCTGAGGGTCATCTTCATTTATTCATCAGTCTACCGGCTCGATTCAGCCCGGCTGTTGCTCAGATGAGCGACGCAACAACACGCGACCTTT
Source organism: Russula griseocarnosa (assembly GCA_022884055.1). NCBI lineage: Eukaryota > Fungi > Basidiomycota > Agaricomycetes > Russulales > Russulaceae > Russula > Russula griseocarnosa. The sequence goes on from JAGKRU010000005.1 coordinate 700,423, forward strand.
GGCCCGCAGTTACCCTAAACACGGTATTGCAACGAACCTTTGAAAGGCTGGAAACCGTCGAGCTTAACAAGATATTTAAACTGGATGATAATGAACCGGAGTTTCTTATTGGCTTCAGAATCAAACTGGCGGACCGTCGTTGGATTAAGTCTGGTACAGGGGTATGCTTTTTTAATTTACATATTATCCAGTTGCTGAAAATTGTCACAGGAACATGCTATCTCCTCTCTCCTCAGGGATAAACATCCCAATTTTGACGGCTACTTTGGACCCATACCCATCAACGTCGAGCAAAGAGACCGCGTCTCCGACGAATGTCTGCTATTGCATCTTGCCTACGCGCTCATGAATCACGCTTGGAAGGAAGGCACAATCAAAGAGGCCAATGTCCGGTGGATCTTTGACACCTTGGGGATGTACTTTGGCTCTATTCTTGGTTCAAGGGAAGACCACGAATTGTGAGTATTGCTATCGTTCTATTATTTGCTCTGGAGGTCACATTTGTTGCAGTTGTCACGACTGGCCGTTCAAGATTATTGTCAACGTCAACAATGAGGACAAGAGATACAACTACACCCCACGAAGCGGTTTTCGTATATACGTTGATGGTTTGATATATCTCCTGGTTGAAGTTCAATCGGACATAGATCAATACGACCGATATCGGATGCTACTTCAGGCTGCATGTGCCGCGCGACTGGGGCGCCTGTTTTACCACAATCCGTTCATCGTCGTGGCATTGTATATCGAGAACTCTGGTAGGGTGAAACGATACTTTGTTTTCCAACGTGATGGCACTGATCCTACGGTATGCCCATTTGAATCCAAACGATCCTGCGTTCTCACTGGTTCTTCTAGGTTTCGTATGTCGAGGACTCCCAAGACTGGTATCAACCGTTCCAGTTGTTTAATGCTATATTCGAAATTTACAACCTGGCATCGATAATACAAAAGGACAGACCTAAGCTTGAACACACCGAGGAGCGCATCCGGTCACTCGCATCCGATATCTCGAGGAATTTCCTTAATCCACTCAACACCGGCTTACAGTGTGACGAGGACGTTTACCAGGATCGCCAAGTTGTCGATTCATTCACTCGGGCCGGGTTCACGTTGGAATCGAATGATGAAGACGAGAAAGGCTGGGCGCCGCTTGACCAGGTAAAGCATCGAAGCACGCGGTCCGTTGACTTAAACTGATGAGGCACGTCCAGTTGAATCCCACCATGCGATACGCCAAACAATCCGACGGCACCCCTGTTGTCGTGAAGCTGCTCTATCCCGGCTCTAACGAGCTCCGGATTCTCCGTCACCTCGACTCGATCAAGTCACGAATTAAACCTACTCCTTCCCTTAATCGAGACGATCAAATCAAATGTGGGGACGTTCATCATTCTTCCCGAAGCCACTGCTTTAGATCTTCGATTCAAATTCGGGAACTTTGGGAACCAGGTTTCTGATATGAGTCTTCAGTTGATAGAGGGTGTCGCATTTCTGCATCGCCACGGTATTGCCCACCTCGACATTAAGCCCCAAAACATCGTTGTGCTTCGAAACCGATTATTCATAATCGACTTCGATGTCTCAGTCTGTGTCGATGGCCCGGATGCGTTGACCGATCGCTGGTGCGGGACTCCTTCATGGATGGCCCCAGAGATTGGCCATCAGGATGGGCCCAAGTGTTTGTATAGTCCTATACGAGCTGACTTGTGGTCTTGCGGTCGAGTGCTCCGGTATCTTGCAGACGAAGGCGCTCTAAAAGAGAATCCGTTAGAGGCACTTACGAGGCGGCTGTTGAACAAAGACCCACGGCTTCGTCCCCTGTTACATCTGCCGAGCTCGGACACAATAGGGCATTCGTTGAGCGAACCGCAAGTTGGATTCAAATGAAAAGCGGATACCGTTCCTCCTTATGCAAAGCGACTGGCCATCAGTACTGTACATATTTGCCAATCAAACTAACTACTGTACAAGTTTGGCTGTTGTGAACCATATTTAATTATATATACCAGAGCGAGTTAAACGCAGGTGTAATCGCATATCGTCTTGTCAACGGGCAAACTTGTGTGGTATCGTCCCGAATGGTTCTGACACATGATTTATGCGCTACTCCAAATATCATCCCATTCACATCGGCTCCTTTACCAACTGTGTGCCTACACTGCTGGCTTAATTGTAGGTGCTCGGTTGTAACAATCTCTGTACAAGGGCAGCTGTCTGACAGTGACAGTACCAGTACAGAAGTATATATGGGAAGATCATGCGATAACTCGGTGGGCTCAGTGATGTCCTCTTCTGCCATAAATACTGTATGGCCAGAGGATAGGACTGGATGGATGGCCCAGTATTATTGTTTTTTTCCCCTATGGCAAGGCATACACATGGGGTTGGTCTTGTCTGTAGGAATAAATAAGATTTGCGTACGAGCGTCCAGAAACGCCTCAAGTAATGAGTAAGGTAAGGATGCAAGGGGGTGTCGGCCGGGGCCGGCAACCTATGACCCGGGGGTTGGGTAGTTATTTATCCATCGTGTATGGCTGACTGTATGCTATCAGAACGGTGCGAGGAGGAACGCGTACGATGTCTGTGAATGCACCTGATCAGGTCCATTCGCCTACAGCACAAAGAGAAAGACCTTGCCATTGGACTCGGAACAACCAACATAGATCTCAGAGCCTGAAAAAGACGTCAGTCTGGCAACAGAATGCAATGAGACCAACCAAGGTTGACGATTCTCGCTCGCTCAGGCTCAAGTCGAAGTAGCACGTACCGAAGGCTTGCACGCACTTAACCTCAACAGAAAGTACAGCGTCCGCGTTGTCCTGATAAGTGGGCAGTGATCTCAGAAGAGACGGTGGGAAGTGGGCTGACCGTGGGTGTCGAGGACGGTTGATATAAGAGATTGAACCTGGTATTACGGTGGAATGTACATGTCTGTACAACATAAGAAAACTACCAAAAATATGTGTAAGCAACGAGTTCCGAGCGAGTCTGTAAAAGTCAGAAGCAGTGACAAGGATCAGCCGAAATCCGATAATACCTGCTCAAGTCGACATATTTACTCTCACTGGGAGCACTCCGCCAATGTAACATGTCCTTGTTCTTCTTGTCCTCCTTGTCCTCCTCCTCCTCCTTTCCCCTCCCCTAGCTCCCTGCGTCTGAAAAGTGGACAGACCCAATAGATCTGAGAGAATTACGATGGACTTCGTAGGCGTCTCATGCTGGCGCGATGGGTCCACCACATCAATATCGCAGTGGTGGCCACTCCCAAAACGCCAAAGCCTATGATGACTGCTGCGACCGGTGGGAAGGACCTTTTTGATGACGAAGATGTGTCTGGTTGCTGGGAGGGTATTACTGAGGTGGGAGAGGGGATGACGCCGGGCGTAGTGATGGTAGAGAAGATGGCGTCGGTCATACTGGTCGGAGCCACGGCGGAATCTGTGTCCGTGCGGCCGATGTCACGGTATCGTAATAATGGACTAGAGGTGGTAAAGAAGGGGGATGACATGCTGGTTAGGGAGAGTTAGACTCGTGGACTCCTCGCAAGGTTGGTTAATCCTTAGCCTTCAAGATAAAGTCTGATAAGGGACACATTGTCCCTGGTGTCCCTCACCGTTTCTGGCTGTTTGACGTCTCTCACACAGCGATAGCCATTACCCACGTTTTGTCACTCCCATTTCAAAATGTGGAGATTATTACATTAATGACCTTGACAATAAAGTTGTCACGAGTAACATTCTACAGATGGTAGCATTTGTGTAGTATAACAGACCCCGCTAATCCATACCGTACACACACCTGTTTCGATTCCACACCCACACTACGTGGACCGTCTCTTCATTCCCACGGCACACCTTAATGGCTTCCTCAAGAACCCCTCTCGTGTCGCGAGCTACCGATAAAGTCACATCTCTCAGTTACGCCAGCAGCTCAGACAACCTATTTGCTTACCGGCTCCTCTGGATGTTCCAGTACAATCTCATAACGACTAAATATCGAGGATATGATAATCAAGAGCTCCAGGCTGGCAAGGTTCCGACCGACACACGCCCTGCACGAGTCATTTTGTCTAGAATCGCTATTCTTGGTCAACAACGTGGCCGTACGCACCGAGGACCGTACGAGTACGGATTAAATGTTCTCTGTATCGCATCATTATCCCTCTCAAACCACCTTTCTGGCCTATAGGCTGTAGCATCATCACCCCACACCTCTCGATTTCTGTGAATCGTATAACTTGGCACACTCAAGACCGTCCCTTCCTTGAAGAAATGACCCTGGATCATCATCCCTCCTTCGGGGACAATCCGAGGTAGACCGATGGCTGAAGTGGAATGTAATCGGAGGGCCTCATTTATGACGGCATTAAGGTATGGAAGATTCTTAGTAGCCTCGAAGGTCGCTGCTGAATCATCTTCGCCCTGCAGTGCATCATCCAGTTCCTGCTGTAACTTTCTCTGGACCTTGGGATTGGCAGCGAGATAGTATGTGATGGCGCATGAGGAACTAAACATCAGGTAAGAGATATCTCCCGACATATCTCCAGCAGAAACATACTTTGAAGTGGTGTCACTTCCAGCAATCAGCTGTGTAAGCGCCTCTGCAGTCAACTCTTGCATTCCCATGGGATTGCCATCATCGTCCTTGCCTTGCTGCAACTTACTTAAGAGATCGGTTCGGTAGGCGGGTGAAGCTAAGCGCTTTGCTACCGCGGCCACCGCAATACCCGAAAGATTTTTTACGGCGGCAGAACCCCTGCTATACCACGGAACGTAGCGTTTGACGACTGGGCGAAGCCATGGAGGAAGAGCGCCCATTGCAGCCGAGTATTCTCCGCGATCATTCAGAATCTTAATTGCTGGGAAAGACGTCGTCTCGCATTTGCTTGGGTCCTGGCCGTAAACGGATATTCCCTGTTCATAAGACGTTGCTACTGGGGCGGAATCTTTGGCAGCGGCGATCATACCAAAAGGGCTGCCAAAAGCGAGGTCACCTTGCAACGCATCATGAATTAAATAACGCTCGTCCGAGTCTAAGGTGGATGACGTACCGATGATATCAAATGCAAGGTAGTTGAACCCTATGGCATCAAGTCAACAAAAGAAGAGTTTAGAATGAAATTGATAGCGAACACGGTAAGCAATCCAACCAAGTCCATCCGTCGCGGCCTCTCCATCCACCTTCCCCGTCGTTGCCTTGCAAGCCCTTGGTGCCTCCGGCGCAGAGGCGATCCCATTGCTGGATGAATGATCGTACGTAGTCTCTAACATAGGGCTCGAACTCGAGGACACTTTTCTGAGAAAAGATATGGGAGATGATCTTGCGCTTGCGCGTGTGTGCAACACGATCCCTGGTGTTGAACAGGCCCCGGGTCATGGCGACAAAGGCATCATAAAAGTTGGACTTTAAAGAGCCATTGCCATGAGCGTAAACGATCTGAAGGGCGGCAGGGTCGGATATCGAGAGGTGGTTTGGTGCGATACGGACAAAAGTCCCTGTTGTGCTAATTTTAGATGCCATCCTCGAAGACCCGTAAATTTTTCTGACAGCTCACCATACTTCTCATGCATCTGATGGACAACTTCTGAACGGTGCCCGTGTTTGGCTACGCGGCCTAACCACAGGTCAGAGAAGCGGGCTAGCCAGGGGCCAGGGAATGATCGCAGGCCATGGGGGTCGATGAGCCAGGGAATGAAGTGGACAAGTACGAGGAGTGCGGGGACAAGGGTGAGAATTAGGGCGGGGTGAACATGGTGCAAGAGGGAAATTGGTAGTTGTAAGGTGGCCATGTTAGCCTAGCGGGCTACGTATAGCAATGGTGGGAATGGTGGTTATATATGCCAATGGAGGTCACAAGGCGACACCGCGCGGAGCTTGGTACCAATCAGAGGCATACACGAGGTAAAAGCTCCGGCGGTGGTCGAATCCTTTCCTAATGATGACGTGCAATTCAGATCAACGAGAAGTCGATCCGCCCCGTTCTCAGGAGCTCTAGCCTTTGAGGTGTGTTTGACTTGGACAAGAATGGCAAGAGGTTGTCTGTATATCATAGTGACGGGTGTTAGTTGACGCAGACCAATAGTCCCATGATGACCCACGTATCGGGAAATACATCCTCTCCTCATAGAATCGAGAGCGTGCTGTTTCCCGGGATGGTCGCGGACGCGCTTACTCTCTGCGCCAGCGCCACCACACTGGCAGAGGCGCGGCTGTCTTGTCACGTCAATGTCGCCACCGCCGCCGCTCCTCTGAGGAATGAAAATCATGGCTGGCAAATGCCCCTGACTCAACGCCGCCGAAAAGTGGGCCTCCTGAATCAAAAGGGAACAATGGCATACTACAGTTGGAGCCGAAAATACAGTACGAAGTGAAAGTCGGGCGCTCATAGGTTGTTCTCAAGCTAAAGTTGATGTACAATATGAGTGTGCCGCATACAATCAGGGTTGCAATATTTAATGCTTCTAGGTATGGATAAATGCTTGGCGTGGACGATCATCTATTAATTGCCTTGTATGGATGACTGCACATGTGCCTAAATGTACCACGCAAGCAAGGCGGCCGGTCACACAATTTGGGCAATGCGCTCTTATTTATTTTCTCTCTGGCCCGCACTGACCTTGAATTCATCTTGCGCTCACTGTGTGTCGCGACGAATATACAGCATAGTGCATTCTCATCTCGTAGTCCTACGATACGGCATGGTAACCGTGGGCACGCGCTGTGCTATTCGCCTAGGAGCTCGACCCTGCAGGTGGGACACCAACGACCGACGCGCCCGGGTTTGGCCAAAACGTGTGAACAAACATTTTTGGTTAGATCAAATGTCCAGCCCTCCTTTTGACTGACTGAGGCCTCTTTCTCTTTCTTTTTCACCCTCACCTCACCCTTCCCTTGTCACGACCCTCCACGATGTTCTCACCGCTCTCCCGCTCGTCGTCCTCCTTGCCTGCGTCCGTGTCCACGCGCAGACCACACGGCCACCTACCTCCCTTCTAATGCCCCGGCTCAGTCACAACAAGGACAGACAGGGACTAACCAGTTGTGGACGACCGCTAACCAGACCTCGATATGCCAGAATGCTACAGTGAGTACTCGTCACGTCTGAAACCACGTAAGGAAAGGTCAATTGAGATGCCTTATTTATTTTTCAACTAGTAAATTCCATTGACGATTTTTGTATTTCGCGCCTCCAAACCCTGGAGCCGATTCCGTCATAAAATACCGAGGTACGTCCTATCGGGTCCCTCACGTTTAAAAGAAATGAGTATGATTGATTGCCGCCCCCTTTCAAGCGCGTGAAGTGTTCATGGTGTATGAAGGCATGTGGCCTGTCACCTTTGTTCCGCTTCCATTCGCTCATCGACTCTTGACAGGATGGTTATGGGACGCGTCTTATACCCGATGGTACCATCACTGGCGCGCATTTTGTAAAGACGCCAGACTACGTTCAAGTCACTGGTACACCTCTTATACCTCTACCTTCCGTCCTCATCATTGATTTGTTGCTCTCATCAAGCGTTGGTGACCTGACCAAAGTAAATATCCCAACCGGAGATGGCGAGGAGAGCTAGATCCCATGGCGCGGACGGCAATGGTATGACAGGTTTTTATCTGAGTTCCAGGTCAAGTGTCGTTAAAACGTCAACTAGGTAACCCTATTGGAGGTCTTGTATTTTCGACCGCTTTCACGGGCCAGGTTCAACAGCTCCACGAATGGACGTACGTGCAGGAGGTTCATCTGCTTGACTCGGGATAGCTTACAAATCGACTTTTCGCATTGCAGAATTTCGTCGCTGCCAACCAGTTTTGCTTCCGTGTTGCAAGGACGCGCCAAATGCGCCCGCGCTCTGTAATCACATCTATGATACGATGGGTTGCGCATGGAACATGCTGGCAACTATAATCCCGGTTTCGACTCATGTCTAGCGGATTCCGGAGCGGTACGCTTTATAATTCCAAATTCCCTAGCACACGATTTACGTCTACTAGCCTATGGGTGTAGTTGGTGGGTCGACTTGGCAACAAGGACAACCGAACACCCCTCCGCCTCAACCTGCGCCGTCGTCGTCGTCTTGTGTGACAACCTCAAGCATTAGTAATGCAAGAACTCAACCTCGACACTTCTTCATCCGTATGTGTCTACCATCCCCAACCTTGTCTCCATCGCTGACGCTGTTCCTCGTCTCCGCAGGTGGCTAAAGCTACTGCCACGAACGGCAGCTCTCCAGTAAAACCTCTGGTTCTCCGACTGCGGCGAATACCTCAAAGTCAAATGCTGCCATGGGACTCTACTTGCCGAACGGAGGCACTTTCGTCGGGATCATCGGCGTCGTCATCGGTGCCTTCATTTTCTAGAACATTGGGACGTTTTGGGACGTTTTCATGTCGGACAGCACATACCTTTCTTGACAGTGGTTTCCGTTCCACTTGACTCTTCCTTATTCACTCTCTGATCCGTGGACTTTGTCTGGACTTGGGACGATAGCTGCACATCATACTTACCCTAATTAACCGGACGATATACCCAGGACATTCTCGATCGTGGCATTGAGTATCGTACCAGCATGGACCTTCCAATATACAGTAGTGTAATCGTAGCATTAGGCTACATTACCTCATTAGTTGGTTGCAAACTCTTTATTGTGTCCATATGCCCAGCGCTCAGCGCTCAGGTCGTGGATGCTTATAAAAGCGGGCGTGTCAGGCTGTCAACCCTTCGCGGGGCACAGCAGGCCACGCGCAGGATTCCACACAGCAACCCATTCAGGCATTCAGAGGTTATTCTGAAAGGGCTATTGCTCGCATGCCCTCATTCTGGTCTCAAATTTCAAAACTTGTTGTGTTCAGGGGCAGGTGATGTCAGGAAGCTATCGCACTCAGTGAACGTGCGTGTGGTCACCCAATGATTCAGAAATATGGCTGGTTGGCCGTGCGTTTGAAGTCACTGGGCCGTCCATGCTCACCATTGCCACCACACCATGATATCAACGGACGCGAACTGAAGGTGTGATACAGGTTGACGTTCAGTCCGCCCGGCTCGTTGCAGTGCATTACAGTAATAGGTACGACGAGCTGAGGCTCATCTCGACGGTTAAACGTGATGGGTTCAAGTTCAAAAGAAATAACTTCTCCGTGTCCCTCCCTTCCAAGTACGTCTGAGAAGAAAATTCGGATGGGATTCCGCATCTCCTAGATGCAGAATCCCATACGATTTTTCTTACCCGTAGGCCAAGGTTCCTCCCCCTCAGTACGAGGTGTCGATCGAAGCCTGGTCGCTTGCTGTGAGGCTCCCGGCCCTCCCAAGTTCAGCTTGACAAGGCCTTCATCATAAGCGCTAACGTTTGCCCCTCATCTTTGACACGAAACTGATAAAGATTCTAGTAGGAACGGGAGTCGTGAGTTTCGAAATGCTTTTTATAGTATTGCGCTTTCATCATGTTGTTCGTCTGTGAGCCCATAACTTTTTGTACTGAGCATAACTAGAGGTGAAAAGGGGCAGCATGTGAGGAAGCTCACTGCAGGAAGCTCACCCACCCTTGGAGTAATTCTTCCCCGACGGGTCGACAGACACCATGAATTCATGACGATTTCTGCATCATCCCGTATTCTTTATGAGGAACTTCCATCGCTCCCGCTTTAGTGTTAACAGCCAGCAAGACGTTCGGGTACACCGGTCCAGTGTTCATCTGCGTCGACGAACGCCCACAGGAATGGAGCAACGGCTCTAGTGGAGACATTCTTGATGTCCATCGTCTACACAAACAAGAAGAAAACAAGAAGAACATCCCAACACCGGTTGACACGTATGACAGCAGGGCGTGCTATGGCAACACACTCTGTCGTGATAACATGGTAAAAAGTGCCGTATCTCCTATCTTCTAGGCAGTGGGACGGTCTTGTGGCGCTGGTGCAGGTGGCAATAGTCATGAACCAGTGTATGGTCTTGACAACCCAGAGCTTTGAGCATTTGATACCAATGCCAAGATCGAGGGCACATCAATCTGAACCCATGACTTTTTCGTTGTTCACCATCTAACATCGGGATGTGACTTGTAACTCACCGTTGCGCTTCATCATTAATACCCTTGCCTAAAAATTTAGCATGTAGTCCATGAAAAATTGTCAGGATCCTCGAGCTCTTGACCACGATGCCGACGCACCCTTTTTTGCGGAAAACAGAGGCAAGAGTTGTGGCGGATTCAAATACCTTTAAATGTAAGACGAACCACAGGAAACGACCAGGCAAATTATGCTAATAATAATATTCCCACGAGATTTTGAACACGACTTGCTCGTCGACTTGGAGGGCTGGGGCCTGAGAAGAATGCTTTCGTTCTGGATCAATCAGTAAAGCTAAGTGACTTGGAGCGGTGCGGAAGGGTCTATTTATAATTTAGATTTAGAGTCCGCTATTCAGATATATGCCTCTCAGGTCAGTTTGGGGGAGAGAAGACTGACATTTGCGACTCACTGCACGAAAAGCATTGTACTTGAATAGGTAGCTATATGCATAAGTGCATGTACCTTGCACGAGAATCAAAACGAGAAGAGCTGCGACAGAAAGAAGTTATGCCTACAGTGAGGCATATCTATACCCTATGCGTCCTTATCCTATCTCGGGCTATAACCTGAGAGGTCCAAAGCGTCATTAATCAAAGGCAGTCCTACCGTGGAGAAGTACCTGGCGGGAGCGAAGTCGTTCTTGGCACACAGAGAGTTTCCCGTTCCGAACAAAGAAAACTCCTGCCCCACTCGCGCGCCGGAGCTCAGTGCGAGTGAAGATGTTCCATCCTGAGTAGTAGGGGAAGGAAAGGAAGCTGCGGGGACAAGCTAAGTCAAAATGCCGCACTGTCATTTCATTCATTGGAAGTCAATAGGCTTAATTAAGACGCACGTGGAAGGGGATATGATGAAGTGCCAGGAATGCTTTATTACTTCTGAATCCACTGTCGGTCAATGCACAATACATTTATTGACCGCATCTGAGTCAATCGATGCTTATTGGCCATATGTAAAACTTGGGCCGGACAACCCCTGATGAGCGCAGGATTCTGGGCCGAGCAGACCGATGCACAAAATTTGCAAGGATAGCCCAGACCGTGACGCGTGACGTAATGCGATGAGCGACAACAAGACGAGTTATTTTCTCCATGTTCTTTACGGGCCCCAGCCCAAGTCAATGAGCAAGTCTACATTTCCTTCTGTAAAGTTGTAGAATGTTCAAAGTCTCTCGTGGCATGGCTTGCCTGGGTCGCTTCCTGTGGCCGCTCTCCGGAAGTCTCCAAGCCCACGTCCAACACCATGAAGTCCAGTGATCGGAAACAGTACGTCTAGGAAATGACTACTCGACATGACTGCCCTGCTTATTTTCCACAATCAAGGTACCTGTCAGGACACGAGCCGTCGCCGAACTCGCGATCAATCGTCTCCCTGATGAAGTGCTCTTAGAGGTATTCAACTCCTATCGACAAAGCATCGACATCGATCAATACGATAGTCAATGGAGGAAGAAATACGCATGGTTCAATCTCGCATTGTGTGCAGAAGTGGCGCCAGTCATGTTCACGTCGTCCTCCCGTTGGATTTAAATATCGTCGTGGGACCCGAAAAACCAGGCCATATCAAGACCATCCTGTCAGGTCATTTGCCAATTCTCATGACTACTTGTGCTTGTGAACGCCACCCCCTATGAAACGTCGGAAAAAGGTCACCCAGTGCCCTTTCACGCATGCGTGCCGCACTTAGACATCGTGATCGCGTGCGCGAGATCTCCTTTGGAGGTGGATGTCTTCTCCATCAGAAAATTCATCAATGCGACCAACTATCACTTCCCGCTCTGAGAGCCTTGACATTCGCTTTCCACGCCAACTCCCCGAACCGGAAATCCCATCCACATTTCTCAGGGGACCAGATCAATCAATATACGCCTCCGACGCCTTCGATTGTACGACGTTTCCGTCGCATCCGTATCTGGACTTTTGTTGTCCGCAACGGCTCTCACAGACCTCACTTTGGTGTTACTTCGGCTATGGCGTCACAAGGATCATTTCTTCTGGACTGTTTGCAAGGCATGGAATACCTACGCAGTCTCGATCTGACCACACCGAGACACGAAGACTCACATCCCAGCGTTCAGTGCTTTCAGCTCCCAAAGATATTGTCCCATTATTAAAGTTAACTCTTTCACTATTCCGTCATTCCACATCTTGAACAGTCTCCTGTCCGGTTTCAGCTCCATCCCTCCAGATGCTCGCTTTTTTGCCGCATCAATTCTCCCTGTTGTACCTCTCTCGTTTATCGACCACGTGAGGAAGATTTCGTCAGTCAGTGTAACTTTCGATAGTATTATTTCCACCTCTTATCGTCGACCCACTCGGAAAAATCGAGCACTTCAAACCGTCCTTTAGGTTCAACGTGAATATTCCTCGTATTCAAATAACTCAATGAACAGCACACCCTCTACGAAGCTTGCCATGCGGAGGAGCTCGCCTTAATTTGATTTCCCTATTCGGGATTGACAAACTGGACGTGTTTATCGTTGCGCGAATTTCTTCGCCAGTTCCGCAGCGTCAGGTGCTCCGGGTGAATCCATTCGTGCCGGAGTTGGACTTTACCTCCAGCAAGATGACGGAGAGCCTATCTTACCCGTACTGGAAGAAGTCGAGTTATCAATATTGCGTTTGACAAGATATTCAGATGAAGAGTACCAGCGCCGTGTAGCCGAAGCGCTGGTGATTTTGAGTCATGCGAACGAGCGGGTCGCCTTGTAAAAGTTTACCATTGTGAGCGGACGTAGACGCAATGCAGAAATGAGATGCTGGTGATGTATCCATGTACGAGTAGTAACTTGAATGTATACATGTCAATTGATTTCTACTTCTGTTATGATGCGCACGCCATGCACTGTCCTCCTCGAGCCTCGCAACCTTGTTCGCTTCCCTCCTCTACTTTGCCATATTCACATTCCTCTACAACTCAGTGGCCCTTCGATTTCCCCTCTTAACGACAGCAAGTTTGGGCTTCAACCTCGGGCACGCATATGAGGACTTCTATTGGGTCAGCTTCCCAGGCCGCGTTGTATGCGGTATTCTGACCTCCTTCAACAAATAGGTTGCGGAGCCCCGCCCACATCCTATAATTCTCATCAAATTTAATCATCACATCTACTTGAATGTCTACGGATAGCAAAAGATCATCACTTTATTCACACTGAGATGATGTCCAAACGAATGTGGCATTCCTAATGCTCAAGCGCTCAGCGCGCTCAAGAGCTGCATACTGTACTTCGAATGAAACGACAGTTTTTGAGTCGAGTTATAAATAGACGATCCGTGTTGTTCTCTGCCCATTTCCATTCCGTCTCTCAACAACCCTTGGGGCCACTGAGGATGGCATGATGAGCGTTGTCGCGCTCATGCATAAGATCGGTTTCCGTCCAAAAACGCTCGTGGTGCACAACCGTATTCAACATGCATTAACAACAGTGAAGAGATAATTTTCATGGTGTGCAGACGTGCGCCATGTTTATGCACTCTCTGTCCTCCACGATTTTTACGTGTTGCCTGAACACGTTCCTACGACACCCATGGTCCATTTGACATCAATGTTCTTCAACTTCGATGGCGCAGGTTCTGGCCGGTAGCCCACGGCTCCCTGTCATTCCTAACTTCAACCACACCGCATATACACGCCGATGTCCTTTCTCAAGGCGCCTGGGACTGGGGTGTCATCCCTCGGATACGGATTACTCTGTCTATCCATGGAATGCGTGATGAGGTCGCTCTGGCGGTGGGGAAGGGTCTATTTATAATTTAGATTTAGAATCCTCTATTCAGATATATGTCTCTCTGAGTCTGGGGGAGAAAGACTGGCATTTGAAGACGTGACAGAAAGAAGTTATGCCTACATGAGGCATATCCATACCCTATGCGTCCTTCTCTTATCACGGGCTTACAACCTGAGAGGTCCAAAGTAGTCGGTTGACTCCTTGCAAAGCGCGGCGTGTGGTTGCACTACTTCCAACAAGGACCTCAGTCAAATCTTGGCACACAGGAAGTTTCCCACCCGAACAAGGAAACTCATTGCCCCACTCGCAAACGCTGGAGCTCAGTGCGAGTGAGGATGGTTCCATCCTGAGTGGTAGGGCGAAGAAAAGAAGCTGCGGAGGAAGCTAAGTCGAAATGCCGCACATGGAAGGGATATGATCGGGAATGCTTTTATTGCTTCTGTATCCGACCGGCAGGGACAACCCTGATGAGCGCAGGATTCTGGCCCTTCTGGGCGAGCAGACGAGACCGCAAGGGCAGGCCAGATAGCCTTGAGTAATACGATGAGCGACGAGCACAACGACGAGTTATTATTTCTCCATGTTCTTTATGGCCCCAGCCCTCCAAGTCAATGAGCAAGTCTACATTTGCTAATCCCTCGTGGGAATATTAGCATGGCTTGCGCCTCCTGTGCCGTCTCTCTGGAAGTCTCCCATGCCCACGTCCCAACACCATGAAGTCCAGTGATCTGAAACAGTACGTCTAGGAATGACTCGACATGACTGCCCTGCTTATTTTCCACAAGTCAAGGTACCTGTCAGGACATGAACAGTCGCCGAACTCGACGATCAATCGTCTCCCTGACGAAGCGCTCTTAGAGGTATTCGACTCCTATCGACAAAGCATCAACATCGATCAATACGATAGTCAATGGAGGAAGAAATACGCATGGTTCAATCTCGCACTTGTGTGCAGAAGGTGCGCACAGTCATGTTCGCGTCGTCCTCCCGTTTGGATTAAATATCGTCGTGGACCTGAAAAACCGGGCCATATCAAGACCATCCTGTCAGGTCATTTGCCAATTCTCATCGACTACTTGTGCCCACGTGAACTGCAGCCCCCTATGAAATGAAAAGTCAAACACCTCACTCCAGTGCCCTTTGGCGCATGCGTGCCGCACTTAGACATCGTGATCGCGTGCGCGAGATCTCCTTTGGAGGTGTGATGCCATCTCCATCGGAAAATTCATCAGCGACCAACTATCACTTCCCCCTCTGGAGAGCCTTGACATTCGCTTTCCACCAACTCCCCGAACCGAAATCCCATCCACATTTCTCAGGGACCAGATCAGTCAGATCTACGCCTCCGACGCCTTCGATTGTCCGACGTTTCCGTCGCATCCGTATCTGGACTTTTGTTGTCCACAACGGCTCTCACCGACCTCACTTTGAGGTTACTTCGGCTATGGCGTCACAAGGATCGTTCCTTCTGGACTGTTTGCAAGGCATGGAATACCTACGCAGTCTCAATCTGACACACCGAGACACGAAGACTCACAGTCCCAGCGTTCATGCTTTCAGCTCCCAAAGATATTGTCCCATTATTAAAGTTAACTCTTTCCACTATTCCGGTCATTCCACATTCGTGAACAGTCTTCTGTCCAGGCTTTCAGCTCCATCCCTCCAAGATGCTCGCCTTGTGCTTCTGCATCAATTCTCCCCGTTGTACCTCTCTCGGTTATCGACCACGTGAGGGAAGAGTTTCGGTCAGTCAGTGTAACTTTCGATATGTATCATTTCCACCTCTTATCGTCGACCCACTCGGGAACATCGAGCACTTCAAACCATCCTTTATGTTCAACGTGAATAATTCCTCGTATTCAATTAACTCAATGAACAGCACGCCCTCTACGAAGCTTGCCATGGTGGAGAGCTCACCTTAAATTTCGATCTCCTAGTTCGGATTGACAAACTGGGACGGTGTTTTATTGTTGTGCGAATTTCTTCGCCAGTTCCCGCGCGTCAAGTGCTTCGGGTGAATCCATTCTTGCCGGAAATGGACTTTACCTCCAGCAAGATGACGAAGAGCCCATCTTACCCATACTGGAAGAAGTCGAGTTATCAATATTGCGTTTGACAAGATATTCGGACGAGAGTACCAGCGCCGTGTAGCCGAGCACTGGCGATTTTCAAGTCATGCGAACGAGCGGGTCGCCCTGTAAAAGTTACCATTGTGAGCGGACGTAGACGCAATGCAGAAATGCGAGATGCTGGTGATGTATCCATGTACGAGTAGTAACTTGAATTTATGCATGTCAAATTGATTTTCTACCGTCTGTTACGATGCGCTCACCATCGCCATGCCACTGTCCCCTCTCAGCTTCGGCAACCTTGTTCATTCCTCCTCTTTCCATATTCACATTCTTCTACACTCAGTGCCTTCGATTCCCCTCATAACGACAGCAAGCGTTAGGCTTCAAACTCGGCACGCATACAAGGACCTCTATTGGGTCGCTTCCCAGGCGCGTTGTATGCGGTATTCTACCTCCTTCAACAAATAGGTTGCGGAGCGCCCACATCCCTATAATTCTCATCAAAATTACATCGTGCGCCATTTCTTACTAAAGTCTACGGGATATAGCAAAAGATCATCACTTTATCCACATTGAAGATGATGCCAAACGAATGCGCATTCCTGGATGGCTCAAGAGCTTGATACTGTACTTCGAATGAAACAACAGTTTTTGAGTCGAGTTTATAAATAGACAATGCCGTGCTGTTCTCTCCCCATTTCGATTCCGTCTCTCAACACCCCTGGGTCACTGAGGATGGCATGAGCGTTGTCGCGCTCGTGCATAAGATCGGGTTTCTGTCCAAAAACCGTTCGCGGCGGACACGTAGCATGTGCATGTGGTTGCACTACTTCCAACAAGATCATTAGTCAAAGCAGTCCTGCCATGGAGATGTACCTGGCGGGAGCGAACCGTTCTTGCACACAGGGAGTTTCCCGTCCCGAACAAAGGAAACTCATTGCCCCACTCGCAGCGCCGGAGCTCAGTGCGAGTGAGGATGGTTCCGTCCTGAGTGGTAGGGGAAGGAAAGGAAGCTGCGGAGGCAAGCTAAGTCAAATGCCGCACTCTCATTTCATTCATTCGAAAGTCAGTAGGCTTAAGACGCACGTGGAAGGGATATGATGTGCCAGGAGTGCTTTTATTACTTCTATGACGATGGATTCACTGTCAGTTGCAATAAATTGTCGATCGCATCTGAGTCAATCGATACTTATAATGCATATGATAAACTTGGGTCCGGATGAGCGCAGGATTCTGGGCGAGCAGACCGAAACTGCACAAAATTAGCAAGGGCAGGGCCCAGATGATGTCTTGAGTAATGCGACGAGCGACGAGCACAAGACGAGGTTATTTTCTCCATGTTCTTTATGGGCCCCAGCCATCTAGGTCAATGAGCATGCCTTTAAAGAAGTGTAGATGCAATAGATGCAAAGTCTCTCGTGGGATATATTGGCCTGCCTGGGTTGCCTGCTGTGGCCGTCTCTCCACGCCCACGTCCACACCATGAAGTCCAGTGATCAGAAACAGTACGTCTAGGAATGACTCGACATGACTGCCCTGCTTATTTTCACAAGTCAAGTACCTGTCAGGACACGCAACGGTCGCCGAGCTCGACGATCAATCGTCTCCCTGATGAACTGCTCTTAGAGGTATTCAACTGCTATCGACAAAGCATCAACATCGATCAATACGATAGTCAATGGAGGAAGAAATACGCATGGTTCAATCTCGCACTTGTGTGCAGAAAGTGGCGCGCAGTCATGTTCGCGTCGTCCCCTTTGGATTTAATAATCGTCGTGGGACCAAAAAACCGGACCATATCAAGACCGTCCTGAGGTCATTTGCCAATTCTCATCGAATACTTGTACGAATCGTTGTCGCCCTCCTATAAACCGCTGGGGACATCACTGGCAGCGCCCTTTGGCGCATGCGTGCCCACTTAGACATCGTGATCGCGTGCGCGAGATCTCCTTTGCAGGGCGGATGCCATTTCCATCAGAAAATTCATCAGTGCGACCAATTATCACTTTCCCGCTCTGGAGAGCCTTGACATTCACTTTCCACACCAACTCCCGAACCGGAAATCCCATCCACATTCCTCAGGGGACCAGATCAATCAGATCTACGCCTCCGACGCCTTCGATTGTACAACATTTCCATCCCATCCGTATCTGGACTTTTGTTGTCCGCAACGGCTCTCACCGACCTCACTTTGCGCGCTTCTTTGATTTTCGACCCGTCACAAGGATCGCTCCTTCTTGCCTGTTTGCAAGGCATGCAATACCTACGCAGTCTCGATCTGGCCACACCTTCTGATTTTCGATACACCCAGTCCCAGCATTCAGCGTTTCCAGCTCCCAAGGATATTGTCCCATTATCAAAGTTAACTCGTTTCTACTATTCCGGCCATTCCACATTCTTGAACAATCTCCTGTCCGGGTTTTCAGCTCCATCCCTCCAAGATGCTCGCTTTCAGCTCTGCTTCGGATCTTCCATTTTTTACCTCTCTCGGGTTATCGACCACGTGAGGGAAGAATTTCGGTCTGTCAGTGTAACTTTCGATATGTATAATTTCCACCTCTTATCGTCGACCCACTCGGGGAAAATCGATCACTTCAAGCCGTCCTTTAGGTTCAACGTGATTTATTCCCCGCTATCAATTAACTTAATGAACAGCACGCCCCCTACGAAGCTTGCCATGGTGGAGGAGCTCGCCTTGGATTTCCCTAGCTCGAACTTGACAGAATTGGACGATCATTTTTCGTTGCGCGAATTTCTTCGCCAGTTCTGCAGCGTCAGGGTGCTCCGGTTGAATGGATCCGTGCGGGAGGTTGGACTTTACCTCCAGCAAGATGACGGAGAGCCTATCTTTCCCGTACTGGAAGAAGTCGAGTTATCAATATTGCGTTGGGCAGGATATTCAGACAAAAAGTACCAGCGCCATGTAGCCGAAGCACTGGCGGTCTTCGAGTCATGGGAACGAGCGGGTCGCCTTGTAAAAGTTTACCATTGTGAGCGGACGTAGACACAATCCAGAAATGCGAGATGTTGTCCATGGATGTACGAGTAGTAAATTGAATGTATACATGTCATCGCTTTGCTACCTCAGCCTCGGCAACCTTGTTCGCTTCCCTCCTCTACCTTGCCATATTCACATTCCTCTACAACCCAGCATGGCCCTTCGATTTCCCCCTTACAAAGACAGTATGCCTTAGGCTTCAAAGCTTCAACTTCGGGCACGTATGCAAGCACCTCTATTGCGTCAGCTTCCCAGGCTGCGTTGTATGCGGTATTCTCACTTCCCTCAACAAATAGATTGCGGAGCGTCCATGTCCTCATCAAAATTACATAGCGCGCCATTTCTCACTAGAATATCTACGGGATATAGCAAAAGATCTTCACTTTATCCACATTGAAGTTGATGTCCAAATTGTCGGAATTGAGCGCGGAACAGAGCGTCGGAGCGCTCATGTATCTCAAACACCCGGCCACCGGCACCCCGGGTCGTCATAGTAGTACAGGGCACAGCGCCCACTTTCGCGTATATACTGTAAGTAGTTACAGTACGGATACGCTCCCTCAGTTCTTGTGCTTACACTGCATGCTGAGGTTGATAACAGCATCCCTTGGAACTCACACAGCATTTTAGCTTACGACACAAATGAATGCGGCATTCCTGGATGGCTCAAGAGCCGTATACTATACTTCGAAGGAGACAACATTCTCGTAAAAATTCACGGCATGGACGATGTGGCTGAATGCAAGTGCTTTGTCGACGTCAAAGTGGGGTTTTTGAGTCGAGTTTATGAATAGACAATGCCGTGCTGTTCTCTGCCCATTTCGATTCCGTCTCTCAACAGCCCCTGGGGCCACGGAAGATGATTTTCATGACACGCAGACGTGTGCCATGTTTTATGCATCGTCTGTCCTCCATGGTTTATACGTGCTGCTTGAACACGTTCCTACGACACCCATAGTCCAACTTGACATCGATGTTCCTCAACTTCGATGGCACAGGTTCCGGCGGGTATCATCCACAGCTTCCTGTCATTCATCCTAACTTCAACCACCATTCCTAGTCGACATTTTCGCTCTGCACCGCATACAGTATATACGCCGATGTCCTTTTCAAGACGCCTGGGACCGGGGTGTCATCCGCTCAGATACGGATTACTCCATCTCTCCGTGAAATGCATGATGAGGGAGCGATGAGGTCGCTCTGGGCAGTGGGGACTGGAAAAGGGGTCTATTTATGATTTGGGTTTAGTGTCCGCTATTCAGATATGTCTCTCAGGTGCTCATGTGAGTCTGGGGGAGAGAAGACTGACATTTGCGACTCACTGCACGAAGAACACGGTACTTAAATAGGTAGCTACATGCATGTGTGCATTACCTTCACAAGAGTCAAAACGGGAAGACGTACGACAGAAAGAAGTTATGCCTACAGTGAGGCATGTCCATGTCCTATGCGTCCTTTTCTTATCTCAGGCTTACAACCTGAGAGGTCCAAAGTAGTTGGTTGACTCCTTGCATAGCGCAGCGTGTGGTTGCCCTACTTCCAACAAGGGCATTAGTTAAAGGCAGTCCTGCCGCGGAGATGTACCCGGCGGGAGCGAAGCCGTTCTTGGCACACAGGGAGTTTCCTGAGCCGAACAAAGGAAACTCATTGCCCCACTCGCAGCGCCGGAGCTCAGTGCGAGTGAAGATGGTTCCATCCTGAGTGGTAGGGGGAAGGAAAGGAAGCTGCGGAGGCAAGCTAAGTCAAATGCTCAGTAGGCTTAAGACGCACGTGGAAGGGGATATGATGGTGCCAGGAGTGCTTTTATTACTTCTATGACGATGGAATCTACTGTCAGTTGCAATACATTGTCGACCGCATCCGAGTCAATCGATGTCTTATCATGGCCATATGATAAAACTTGGGTCTGGGAGACAACCCTGATGAGCACAGGATTCTGGGCCAAGCAGACCGAGACTGCACAAATTTGCAAGGGCAGGGCCCAGACGTATGTCTTGAGTAATGCGACGAGCGACGAGCACAAGACGAGGTTGTTTTCTCCATGTTCTTTACGGACCCAGCCCTCCAAATCAATGAGCAAGTCTACATTTGCCTTTAAAGAAGTTGTCGATGTAAATAATGTTCAAAGTCTCTCGTGGGAATATTAGCATGGCTTGCCTGGGTCGCCTCCTGTGGCCATCTCTCCCACGCCCACGTCCAACACCATGAAGTCCAGTGATCAGTACGTCTAGGGATGACTCGACATGACTGCCCTGCTTATTTTCCACAAGTCAAGGTACCTGTCAGGACACGGAACCGTCGCCGGACTCGACGATCAATCGTCTCCCTGATGAAGTGCTCTTAGAGGTATTCGATTCCTATCGACAAAGCATCGATCAATACGATAGTCAATGGAGGAAGAAATATACATGGTTCAATCTCGCACTTGTATGCAGAAGGTGGCGTGCAGTCATGTTCGCGTCGTCCTCCCGTTTGGATTTAAATATCGTCGTGGGACCCGAAAAACCAGGCCATATCAAGACCATCCTGTCAGGCCATTTGCCAATTCTCATCGAATACTTGCGCAAACCGTCGCTCTCCTATGAACCGCTGGGGAACATCACTGGCAGCGCCCTTTGGCGCATGCGTGCCGCACTTAAACATCGTGATCGCGTGCGCGAGATCTCCTTTGGAGGGTGGGATGCCATTTCCATCAGAAAATTCATCAGTGCGACCAATTATCACTTTCCCGCACTGGAGAGCCTTAACATTCGCTTTTCACGCCAACTCCCCGAACTGGAAATCCCATCCACATTTCTTAGGGGACCAGATCGATCAGATCTACGCCTCCGACGTCTTCGATTGTACGGCGTTTCCGTCGCATCCGTATCTGGACTTTTGTTGTCCGCAACGGCTCTCACCGACCTCACTTTGCGCGTTACTTCGGCTATGGCGTCACAAGGATCACTCCTTCTTGCCTGTTTGCAAGGCATGCAATACCTTTGCAGTCTCGATCTGACCACACCGATTGACAGGTTTCGAGACTCCCAGTCCCAGCATTCAGCGCTTCCAGCTCCCAAAGATATTGTCCCATTATCAAAGTTAACTCGTTTCCACTATTCCGGCCGTACCACATTCTTGAACAACCTCCTGTCCGGGTTTTCAGCTCCATCCCTCCAAGATGCTCACTTTCTGCTCCGCATCAGATCTCCCATTTTTTATCTCTCTACAGTTATAGACGACGTGAGGGAAGAATTTCGGTCTGTCAGTGTAACTTTCAATATGTATCATCTCCACCTCTTATCGTCGACCCACTCGGGAAAAATCGAGCACTTCAAGCCGTCCTTTAGCTTCAACATAAATTATTCCCCGCATTCAATTAACTCGATGAACAGCACGCCCTCTACGAAGCTTGCCATGACGGAGGAGCTCACCTTAAATTTCTCCGGCTCGAACTTGACAAACTGGGTCGATGACTTTTTGTTGCGCGAATTTCTTCGCCAGTTCCGCAGCGTCAGGGTGCTCCGGTTGAATGGATTCGTGCGGGAGGTTGGACATTACCTCCAGCAAGATGACGGACAGCCTATCTTCCCCGTACTGGAAGAAGTCGAGTTATCAATATTGCGTTTGGCAGGATATTCAGACGAAGAGTACCAGCGCCGTGTAGCCGAAGTACTGGCGGTTTTGGAGTCATGCGAGCGAGCGGGTCGCCTTGTAAAGTTTACCATTGTGAGCGGACGTAGACACAATCCAGAAATGCGAGTTGTTGTCCATGGATGTACGTCATGGATGTACGAGTAGTAAATTGAATATTATGCATGATGCGCTACAGCACGCTATGCCACCTCGGCCTCGGCAACCTTGTTCGCTTCCCTCCTCTACTTTCCATATTCACATTTCTCTATAACTCAGTATGGCCCCTTACAAAGACAGCATGCGTTAGGCTTCAACGCTTCAAAGCTTCAACTCGGCACGCATACAAGGACCCTATTGGGTCAGCTTCCCAGGCCGCCTTATATGCGGTATTCTCACCTCCCTCAACAAATAGATTGCGGAGCGTCCATATCCTCATCAAAAATTACATCGCGCGCGAATATCTACGGGATATAGCAAAAGATCATCACTTTATCCACATTGAAGTTGATGTCCAAATGAATGCGGCATTCCTGGATGGCTCAAGAGCTGTATACTGTACTTCGAAGGAGACAACATTCTCGTAAAAATCCACGGCATGGACGACATGGCTGAATGCAAGTTTGTCAACGTCAAAGTGGGGTTTTTGAGTCGAGTTTATGAATAGACGATGCCGTGCTGTTCTCAGCTCTGCCCATTTCGATTCCGTCTCTCAACAGCCCCTGGGGCCTGGGGCCGTGGAGGATGATTTTCATGGCACGCAGACGTGCGCCATGTTTATGCACTGTCTGTCCTCCACGGTTTTTACGTGTTGCCCGAACACGTTCCTACGACACCCATAGTCCAACTTGACATCGATGTTCCTCAACTTCGATGGCGCAGGTTCCGGCAGGTGCCATCCACAGCTCCCTGTCATTCATCCTAACTTCAACCACCATTCCTAGTCGACATTTTCGCTCTGCACCGCATACAGTATACATGCCGATGTCCTTTTCAAGACGCCTGGGACTGGGGTGTCATCCGCTCGGATACAGATTACTCCGTCTCTCCGTGAAATGCGTGATGAGGTCGCGATGAGGTCACTCTGGGCGGTGGGGAAGGGGTCTTTTTATGATTTGGGTTTAGTGTCCGCTATTCAGATATATGTCTCAGGTGCTCAGGTGAGTCTGGAGGAGAGAAGACTGACATTTGCGACTCCCTGCACGAAGGACATCGTACTTGAAGGAGCCACATGCATGTGTGCATGTACCTTCACAGGAATCAAAACGGGAAGACGTGCGACAGAAAGAAGTTATGCCTACAGTGAGGCATGTCCATGTTCTATGCGTCCTTATCTTATCTCGGGCTTACAACCTGAGAGGTCCAAAGTGGTTGGTTGACTCCTTTGCTCTACTTCCAAGAAGGACATTAGTCAAAGGCAGTCCTTACGTGGAGAAGTACCTGGCGGGAGCGAAGCCGTTCTTGGCACACAGGGAGTTTCCCGAGCCGAACAAAGGAAACTCATTGCCCCACTCGCAGAACCGGAGCGTGGTTTCATCCTGAGTACCTGAGTAGTAAAGGAATTGAAGCCATCAACCTGAGCCGAGGCAAGCTAAGTTAAAATGTCGCACTATCGCTTCTTTCATTTGAAGGCCGGTTGTACTTGACAACCACACCTGATAAGCGCAGGCCAGGATTCTAGGCTGAGCAGGCTGAGACTGTACAAAGTTTGCAAGTTCAGGGCCCAGACGTACGCCCTGAGTAATCGATGAGCGATGAGCATAAGACGAGGATATTCTTTCCATGTCTTTACGTGCCGCAGCCCCAAGTCAATCAGCAAGTCGTGTTCAAAGTCTCGTGGGTGTGGGAATATTACAGGGGCGTGACTTGCCTGGTTGTTCGAAAGTCTCCCACGTCCAACCAACACCATGGAGTCCACTGGCCAGAAACAGTACGTCTAGGAATGACTTGACATGACTGCCCCGCTTAATTCCTCACAAGTCAAGGCACCTGTCAGGACACGGAACCGTCGCCGAATCTGACGATCAACCATCTCGCTGATGAAGTGCTCTTAGAGGTATTCGATTCCTATCGACAAAGCATCGACATCGGTCAATACGATAGTCAGTGGAGGAGGGGATACGCATGGTTCAATCTCGCACTTGTATGCAGAAGGTGGCGCGCAGTCATGTTCGCGTCGTCCTCTCGTTTGGATTTAAATATCGTCGTGGGACCCGAAAAACCAGGCCATATCAAGACCGTCCTGTCAGGTCATTTGCCAATTCTCATCGACTACTCGCGCCTGTTTTCAGAAACGTTCTTCCCGTTCCCCTATGAACCGCTGGGTAACATCACTGGCAGCGCCCTTTGGCGCATGCGTGCCGCACTTGGACATCGTGATCGCGTGCGCGAGATCTCCTTTGGAGGGTGGGATGCCATCTCGATGAGAAAATTCATCAGTGCGACCAACTATCACTTTCCCGCTCTGGAGAGCGTTGACATTATCTTTCCACGCCAACTCCCCGAACCGGAAATCCCATCCTCATTTCTCAGGGGACCAGATCAGTCAGATCTACGCCTCCGACGTCTTCGATTGTACGGCGTTTCCGTCGCATCCGTATCCGGACTTTTGTTGTCCACAACGGCTCTCACCGAGCTCTCTTTGAGCGTTACTTCGGCTATGGCGTCACAAGGATCCCTCCTTCTTTCCTGTTTGCAAGGCATACGATACCTACGCAGTCTCGATCTGCTGAATGATTCTCGAGACTCCCAGTCCCAGCATTCAGCGCTTTCAACTCCCAAAGATATTGTCCCATTATTAAAGTTAACTCGTTTCCATTATTCCGGCCCTACCACGTTCTTGAACAATCTCCTGTCCGGGCTTTCAGCTCCATTCCTCCAAGATGTCCGCTTTGTGTTCCCCATGAGATCTCCCTCTCCCCTATCACTATACCTCTCTCGGGTTATAGACGACGTGAGGGAACAATTTCGGTCAATCAGTGTATCTTTCGATCTGGATTATTTCCGCATCTTATCGTCGGCCCATTCGAGGAATATCGCGCACTTCAAGCCGTCCTTTAGGTTCGGAGAGATTTGTGTCCCGTATCCAATTAACTCAATGAACAGCACGCCCTCTACGAAGCTTGCCATGGCGGAGGAGCTCGCCTTGGATTTCCCTAGCTCGGACTTGACAGAATGGGACAATCATTTTTCGTTGCGCGAATTTCTTCGCCAGTTCCGCAGCGTCAGGGTGCTCCGGTTGAATGGATTCGTGCGGGAGGTTGGACTTTACCTCCAGCAAGATGACGGAGAGCCTATCTTCCCCGTGCTGGAAGAAGTCGAGTTATCAATACTGCGTTTGACAAGATACTCAGACGAGGAGTACCAGCACCGTGTAGCCGAAGCATTGGGGGCTTTCGAGCCATGGGAACGAGCGGGTCGCCTTGTAAAAGTTTACCATTGTGAGCGGGCGTAGACGCAACCCGGAAACGCGAGGTGTTGTCCATGGATGTACGAGTAGTAACTTGACATGTCTGTTATGATGCACCACAACAATGCCACCTTGGCCTCGGCAACCTTGTTCGCTTCCCTCTACCATGAGTAGACGATGCCGTGCTGTTCTCTATCCACCATTTCGATTCCGTCTCAACGGCCCCCCGGGCCACGGGCGCAGGTTCCGACCGGTACGTTCCACAGCTCCCTGTTATTCATCCTAACTCCAACCGCCATTCCTATGGACATTTCCGCTCTGCACCGCATATATACACGCCGATATCCTTTCTCAAGACGCCTGGGACTGGGGCGTCATCCGCTCGGATACGGATTACTCCGTCTATCCATGGAATGCGTGATGAGGGCGTGATGGCGCTGCTGCACTTCGTCGGCGACACCGCCCTCAACACCGACGGAAGGAACTTCGGGCCATGAGCGTGAAAGGACCGTCTATTTTGAATGTAAGTTGCTACGTTGAATTGATCCCTGGACGCCGTCATCGCTCATGCATACGCATAGTATTCGGTATTCACCTCATCGCTTTACGCTTCAAGCTCTAGTGGTCACGGAGATAGTACTACTCATTGTCGGTCATGTCATCATCGCCGGTCTCGGAGACCTCCTCCTTCAGCAGTCGGTTACCTCTGCTACGTCACCGCCCCGTATCCTCTCTCGTTCTAGGAATTAGCACACAAGCCGGGTTGGTGGTCGGTTTCTTGAAGCTGAATCCCGACGTTCGTAGCCTTGTTACTTCCTAATTGACGCAGCACTGACCTTGCTCTTAGACTGCTCAGGTGATGGTCATCCTGTGGCCGCGTCACTTCTGCACTTGTCCTTAGCCATTCCGCTTCAACACGCCCAGGCTCTCCATTCTGGTGGAGCTCTGGAGGTTGTTGTCCTGACGATGCTTGTTAGTGTGCTTAAATAATAACATCACCTCTTCCCCATTTACTATACCAGACCAACGTGGCATGGCCAACAAGATCTTTGGTGTACAGCAACTCAAGTACGGTATAAGCGCTGTCATGGTCATATGCTGGCAATGGTTCACAGCGCCATGACTAAAGCATGCGTGCCTCGTTTGTAATGTCGTCGTGCAGGCGGATAAAGTATAAAGCCGCTTGAAAGCTTAACGCCCTGAAGCATTAGAGATGGTCCAGTATCTGTACTCACGATGATCTTGTGAGTGTATACTAGTGCATAATCCCTTCCGGATGTTTAGCAATAAAGTATGAACATTTATATACGAAGACCGGTCTACGTGTCGAGTCAGGTCGGCTATGCGCCATCTTCAAACCGTGGCGGCCTCGACTATCCGCGGATATTCGGGGGTCAGTCAGCAGTGGGATAACTGGGCATATTTAGCCTAGGTCAGTACCATGATCTACCCACTTAGTCATGGCTGCTCCCCAATGGTTTAGGGGTTTACGCCCAGCTCACTCCAAGTTCTCGCTTGCTCTCTTATCAAGACCGCACTCGCCGTCTTCCCATCCCATCCTCATCCAACAACTAAGCAAGAGGAAAATGACGACCCGTGACGTTACCAACCTATCCGACATATCCAAAATCCCCACTGATGCACAAGGCGCCTTCAAGCGTCCCGCGTCCTCCTTCCGGAACTTCATCCAAGCCGGGGGTCAATTCCCACCCGAGAAAGATCGCTATCATCTTTATGTGTCTTATGCGTGTCCTTGGGCTACCCGCACTCTTATCCTGCGCAAGTTGAAAGGCCTTGAAGATATCATACCTTTCACTGTCGTCTCGCCGCGAATGGGCACAGAAGGATGGCCTTTTGCGTCGTGACTCGTTCCCGGGAGCTGATGTCGACCCGCTTTACCAGTCCCAGCATGTCAAGGACCTCTACCTCCGCGTAGACCCTAACTATTCGGGCCGATTCACGGTCCCGATACTCTGGGATAAGAAACAACATACGATCGTCAATAACGAGTCGTCCGAAATCATCCGCATGCTGAACACGGAGTTCAATGCGATCATCCCGGAGGATAAAGCGAAGCTTGATCTTTATCCTGTGGAGCTTCGCAAGGAGATTGATGAGGTGAACGAGTGGGTTTATGATCGGATCAACAGTGCGTCTGCCTTGTATCACCGGTTTATTCTCATATTGAATTGAATTTGGCTGCTCGTGCAGATGGCGTATACAAGTCTGGCTTTGCGAAGACTCAGGAGGCATATCAAGACGCCGTCGTACAACTCTTTGAAGCACTCGACCGCGCTGAGGCCTTGTTGAAGGACAAGACTTACCTCATCGGTGGTCGCCTGACTGAAGCCGATATCAGACTCTTCGTGACCATTGTTAGCTTTGGATCTCCGTGGGATTCTGAACGTGTATGAAGTACTAAATTTTTTTTCTTATCCAGATACGATTCGATCCCGCCTATGTCGGCCATTTCAAGTGCAACATTCGAACTATTCGTGGCGGCTATCCAAACATCCACCGGCAAGTCCCTTATGCGTATCATCCCCTCCCTTCTCCCTGCTCACTGGTATTACCCTTAGCTGGCTGCGTAGGCTGTATTGGCAGAATGACGCTTTCAAATCTTCCACCAACTTTGATCACATCAAGACTCACTACTATTGGTCGCACGTACACGTATGTTTCGTGTTCATATCTCATTGCGAGGTCAGAACTGGGAGAGCTGACTGGGTTGTCTAACCGCAGGTCAATCCGACCCAAATTGTCCCCATTGGCCCCATTCCACACATCGAACCACTGGACAACTGATTTTGTTGTGGATATGAGCCACGAATTGGTCATTCAAAACGTGTGTTTAAGTGATCGACGTCTCGTCAAAGTTTTTTTCTATGTGTATATTATAGTCCATGCGCCAATCTCACTAACGTTGACCTCCCATCTGTTTTTGATGTAATGCTGTGCTTTTGCCAACTCCAAAGAATCTCAAGGTGTAATCAACGCTGAAAAAGCGCTGAAAAGTGAAGGCATCAATGGCTGAGGGCGCCTCAGTTTCAATACTTAAGAACAACTGAATGATTTATGGGGGTAGAGTGCCCCAAAAACAGAACTGGTCATTGTGTAATAGAAAATGGTAGAGAAAGGTGGGGTACAGTATGCATGAGTCAAGTTCCAGCCATGCCAGTGACACCGACAGAGTCGCGAATCTTTGCGATCTCACTCGCAGTCAGGACACCTTTACTTGCAGCCAGGTAATCTTCAAATGCGATCGATGCGTCTCCATTGTTGGGGAACCTGGATCTGGGCACCAATGACAGTTCAGACAAGTATAAAACTAAATAGCTCGTTTGACGAACCTAAGGAAAGAAAGCAAGCTCTGCCAATACTCAGGTTGAGACACGGAGGTGCGGTATGTGGATTGCGGGATCGAAGGCTCGGCTGGCATGTCTGTGGAGAGCGTGAACCCGTCTCCGTCGACGAGCTGAATATCCTGGGGCTTTTCCAGGGGCGAGGCTGGGGTGGACAGGACGACGGAAGGGATGCGGCTGTGACCTCGTTTCCTATCCGTTTCCGGGGGAGCGGGGGCTAACGATGCTGTTACCTTCTCCTGCAAAGGTGGCGCTCCAGACAGTAACAGCGAAGGTAGTTCTTTAGGCTTGGCGATGGGATTCCATTCTACGCCTGGTTTCACCATGAGGTTGATCGTGTCGCCATCTTGGACGTTGTACTCCTTTAGCAGTTTGGCATCTGCCAACGCTTTGCCCTTTAGAAGGAGTCGCTGCGCTGGAGCTGGGGGCGCGCGGGGCTGGTCGGCGATTTGAGTCTTGATTGAGGATATGGGATCGGCTGGTGAGACGGGTATGGTGATGGAGAACGGTGGCTTGAGAGACTTGAATGTAATTTGGATTGTGCTGGGCGCTAATCAGGCCGACCGAAACCCCCACAGCGGGGGTCAATATACAACTTGAATGTGCGTTGAGAATAAGAGATCGGACGCACCGGAGGACGGATGCACCTCTTCCTTTTTCAACTCTGGAGGCGCGGGAACTTCGAGCTAGATATTAACACGTTGGTAGAGAGGTGGTGATGATACTCGTTCGCGGTTCTGGAGAGATCGGAATGTTAGACACTCACCTGAACGACTGGAACTATTTTAATGGTTTTCTCTGGTTGTTCTTGAAAGTCATCATGGAACGTGACCGGTTGGGATGCGAGGATGTTGACGAATGCCTTGATAAACTCGTGCTCTGTCTGACCCGACATTTCAACGAGAACCACAACGCGACGTGCAAACACTTTACGGCAAATCCGCTTTCCCAAGCCGGCCCGGCGTATTATACACACTCCTCTCCTCTCCCATTCCTACTTGGGCGATTTTTCGCAATCATGGCTGTGAGTACATCCCCAAACGTTCACCTACAATAAGTCTCGTATTGATCTGGAAAACTTCCCCTGTCTCCCGTCAGTCTGGATTCGGCTTTAACGGTGGTATGTTGTGCTTGGTGAACTCCGCGGGCTTGTTTCGTGCGGCTCAGCAGTGACGGCTACAGGTCGGTCGCGCTGTTTCGCATTTTGGCAGGAATTCTCCAAGGCATGTTCACCCTTTCTTCTGTAAATACCGTTCACTCATGCATTCCATGTGAAACCCACAGTGTTATGCCCAAACGGACAACCCCAAAGAGTGCAGTCCACAAGCCGAAGATTACTTGGAGTGTCTACATCACACTAAAGAGGTATGTTGGAAATGCTCTTCGCCGACTATTTCTCCTTTATTCATGGTGTTGATTACAGATTGCGCGCGCGAAAGCCGTCAAGGAGGAGTTTGTCAAGAAGGTACAGCACCAAGCTACAGAAAGTCGGAAGATTGCAGATGTGCTGGCGGATGGTGTTATAACGGGTGTTGGACTTATTCAACGAACAGGAGAAACTGGATCAGATCAATCAAAGTCACAATAGATTTGTCTTTCTTTGTCTAATAAAGACCTGTTCAGCGAGGGCGCCATTGATGAACGACGGAGATTATGTAATGAAGACGGCGATGTTGAGCGTGTTGATTCCGCGCCCAGACATCTCCTTTCAAACTTGCCCGTCATGGCCGTCATTGGCATGGGATCGCGCAGCTCGCCAATAGTAATCGACGATGACGACGATGACCGTCCAACCCCTCCGAAGGCCAAGGCAAATCCAAGTTCAACGTCATCGGTGAAAGGGACACCGCCACAACAATCAACTTCCGCAGACAGTGCCCCAGCGCGGGATACCACTCCAGCAAGGCAAGAGAACCCGGATCAATTGATAAGCGGAAAAGGGTATTCAATCCTTGTTCGCATGGGATACAAACCCGGCTATGGCCTCGGCGTGAACCTCGAAGGTATTTGCACCCTTTCATCCTTTCTCTTGAGTAGTTGATTTGGCTTGTAGGTATGACCAGTCCCATCAAGGCCCATGTACGACCTAAAGAATTGTCCGCCGCCGGTATTGGTGCAAGTAGCGTTATCTCTTCTCGAAATGGACCGTCCAGGGACGCTCCAAACGCAGGCCCTGCTATGGTGACTGGCACTCAGCCTACTGCGCCCGTATCCGAGCACGCCCATGAAGCAACAAGTTCCTCGTCACTCACAAAGACAAGCACAATTCCAACCAGAAGACCTGCACATAATCCAAACGAAGGAAATCACCTCGACTCCCCACCAGAGAAAATTCCCTGTGTTAGTTCCTCCGAACCACCTGGCGTTAATCCTGGGTCTACGGATGGCTCCATGTCGATTCATGGCGGCGGAACACGCAAGGTCAACACAGCGGTAAAGGCATTCACGGAACATCGTCGAGACTCGCACCACTCTCCCTCTACCCTAGACGTCGGAAACACTCGTCCTCCGCCCAGTCGAGCACCTCCTTCGTCAACAAATTTCCCGCTTCGGTTCTTCTTCCCAGAACTGTCTCCAATTCAATTGGTTCCTTTACACCTTCCGCCACCACCCGTTAATTCTCGGGACAGTGCGCCCGTGAGTATTCCCTTGGGTTCTGTCAATCTGCCTCCCCGCCCCATCCTCCCCAATCTCCCCAGTCGACCTCCATCACCACAATCATTCGGTATTCCCTACGTAACCAGATCAAGGGGGAAGACCGTAGTTATTGGAATGCCCCTGGATGACGACAAGGTAGGAGGCACGCGCGGCTCTTTTCCCAAGAAATTCGAACCACCTCCCAATTTATTTCGTTCTCTTGTGATGGAGACTCTTCCGCGGAAGTTTCGAACGGATTCTTTCATTCTCGACTGGCTCTCTCAGTTCACTTTTGAACCAAGGCAATATGAACTCGTGGAAGGGAAGGCCTTTTTCGAATTCAAGACTGAGCGAGACGCGCAGCTCGCCTGGAAGAGCCCTCGAATGGGTGGCATGGAGGGTCTGTTCGGCGTCCGCCTTTTTTGGTATCGTGTACTCCCACAACTGGCCTTAAAGGACATGGACACCATTCGGAAGATCAATGGCACAGGAACAATAGAGAATCCTGCACGATCACCACTACTGCCGGTTCCTTATTCCTCCACAGACGACCTGAGACTCCGCTCGGGATTTAAAGTACACCTTTCCCATTCGCAAATTCCAACACAGAACCTGGACTCCCTGACCCCATTACCCCCTCATTCAACAGTCATTGAGGAAGATCCCGGAGTAACAGTTAACGTCAACCCACCAACTGAGGCCAATAGGTCGAACTCCAACAACCAAACATTGCAAGGCGGAGGCTCCACTGTTCCCTCACCTCTCGTAACAAGACGTCCATTAGCCTCCTGTAAAGCGCCAAGCGATCCCCCCGGCAACCATATGGACCCCGACTGCGCTATGCGAGATCTGTCCCCTGGTGGGGTTATCCTGGGCGCCTCAACTTCAACTGTCGTCTCTACGTCGACTTCTCCTACCTTATCCTCATCTTCAGCCCCGTCCTCCTCACGTCCCTCCTCCGTCCTTCCCTCTGTTTCCCCAGAGGTGCTCAACTCAGCGGTCACCGCGTTAGTTGACCGTCAGGCACCTCCCGCTCTCAACCAGGGTCCCATGCAGGCGTCAAACTTACCCGCGGAGCCATCTCACATGGAAACGGAGGTTGAGTTTGAGAAAGCTGACGGAACACCTCTCGGCGCAGATGATTTTATGGATGCAACGGATGCTACGGCACTTGCCAAGGAGCAGGCTTTGCGGCAGATGGTCCTTCAAAGCAGGAAAAGGAAATTGCTTGAACCGTCTAGTAACAAGCAACCTACAACTACCGCGTCGTCCACGGCCACTTCCGGAAACGCTTTGCAGGATCTTGCCGTTAGTTTCATCGCCGATGCTATTGCTCGACCGCCACCCGCCAAGGCCGTCAAGATTACTCCGCCCGCATCAGCAATGGCTGCCTGGGGAATACGCCTTGAGCAACACGTTGAATCATCCAAGGCCATCATGGCGAAGATACAATTGTCTCGGTCCAAGGAGGACAGGAACAGACTCATGGCAGTTCTCCGGGAGAAAAATCGGTGCGTTTCTCGGTAACACATGCTGAATTCCGCATGCTTTCAGTGATTAAGAGGATCGACACTTTCTCCCTCCCCCCAACAGCTGTATAGAGATAGAGAAGATGGCACTGTACAGGCGTCCTGTGGAGGAAGTTGTACCTGTATCACCGTGGCCTGACTCTCATCCTGATCAAGGAATCCTGGAGCTTAGCGACACCGACGACGATGAAGGTGACTATGGATCTGACGATGATATGGTATTATAATAAAAGGTCAGGTAAGTGTGTCGTAGCGCTTTTTTCTCTAACATAGGAGGGCACAATGAACAGATTCAATCATCTCCCACCCCCAAGTCCTCCTACCTTTTTTTTGGTTAAATAAACTTGAAACACTTTCTTCCATCATACGCATGACCCTTAACCAGGTATTGTACTGTTTTATTGCCACGTGTTGTCTTCCCATTGCTCATTTGACCACATATTTTGGCTCGCTTTCGAACATTTGGTCCGAAGTCTGCGTCATCACCATCACCATTGCTTTTCTCTGTAATCCTAGCTATCGTCGTCGTGGTCATCGCAACTCTTTCACACACATTTCATCATCGCATCCTCTTACGTACACAACCGTTTTCCTAGTCTCGCCATTATTGGCACATGATTTATACTACAGCCATATTTCACATTCATACTATATACTCTTTAAAATTGTTTTATTCTGCGCGTAGTTGGCCCTTATTACGGCCAGGAGGATGCAGTAGCACAAGAAATTACGAGCACTTTTTCTTGCACCTTGTTGCGTTAAGCAAATGCTTGAGATCATCGTCCGCGCGATGTCTGATTGTTTGAATATATTCCGGACGCGATGTCCAGGCGAAAATACAACAACTAAAACTACAGATTTATATTAGATAGATCTACAGTATGCACCCGTACAACAGAAGATCAGGGTGACAGCAGCTCCAAGCAAGAAAAAATAAAGGGTAAAAAGGGGCCACGACTTTTTAACACTTCACCAGAACCGTCCAAGCACACTACCCCGACCCGTAACTGCATTAGCAGCACTACCCAACAACAATCCTACGCCCTCCTGTATCGCATGGCTCACGGGCGACATCGGCGTCGCGTCCCACACGTGCGGACAAGGTTGTGGGAGTGGGTCTGGGTTTAGTCGGGGATGGTCGAGGTCGCGCTCGTAGATGGATGGTTGGCGCGTGCCACTCGACGAGAGATGTGAGTATACCGGTGGTTCGAATGTGCGGCGCGCTAGTGCGTAGACGGTGGAGGACCTGTGCGTCACGTCACGCACGGTAGTGGAACGCGGGGTAGAGCAAAGACACCGCGTTGCGTTGGTTCGATCCAAATAATTAAAATAAAATTAAAAAAAGGAGAGAGAAATGGTGTCCGGGGAGTGGCGTGGAGAGAAAACGGGTTGAGTCGGTCAGAACGTCGGGCGGGGCTTACGATTCGGTTCTTTATACCACTTACCTGTTCGTAGAATTCGATTTCGCCGTCTAGGTGTTCCTTTGCAAGCGATGCAAAGTCCTCGACTTTTTGCGTGTGGTAGGTTTCTATCTCCGCCATTGTCGTGTTTAGGACCGTCTCGCATCGCGAAGCAACTTCTTCGTTTGGCTGTTTGCGAGAACGAGAAGAGAGGGAGAAGGAGAGAGAGCTCCGGATGAGGACTAGTCATTGTTTGCAAATAAAGATAGAGGGAGACGTGCCGTTGATCCATCCGCCGCTTCTTTGTATCGTGATAATGTGTTTCGGTGCGTATCTATGATAGGCTGGGCCAAGTGTGTGAATAACTGAGGTCCGTCCGAACACCTAAAGAGGGTAACCTACCGCATATAGCTGAGATGGGTGGGCGACACTTTTAGTGGCCTCGTGCGTGATCAGTTGCGTTCTGCGAGCCTGACATAGTCATCAGAATAACTCAAAATGTGAACCAACTTGGCCTCTGACGAACATGGTCATCATATAAGTCAGCTACGCTCTGCAGGGTTTCACTTGTTTTCTGCAGCGCCCTAGTGAGTTTCAGGCAATCTGTAAGGAGTCACGTAGTGCACGAAAACGAGCTCTGTGAAGGCGTACCTTCACAGCCTTCACGCCAACACCATGCTCCCTGTTCGTTCACATAACCTTTCGCTTTCTTGGGTTCCTCACTCTCATCTTCTTCATCGGATTGGAAATACAGGTCCTCCTCCCGAGTGTTCACGCCTGCGCTGGGCAACGTAGCAATGGGTTTGGCGGAAATAAGCGAGAGCAAAGAGTAGGACAGAAGGCGCTCCGCCTTTGACATCTCTAAGTTCCAGATCATGGGATCAGGGTTCCATGCCAGTGTTATACATGACTGCTCCTCACCTACCCGGGCTTGCCGGATCTGCGGAAAGATATTGCGTAAGCCCTGCACCCCAGTGTCAACGGCCTTTGTGTGAATATCGAATCTATTGACAGCCTCGGTAGCTTCTTCAGCATCAAAATTGAAGTCGGGGTGGAGCACGTTAAGATAAAACGAAGGACCAGCAGGTGGGAGACCCAAATGTTGAGGGAGCTGGCGTTTCCATTCCTTTAATCCAACACGCGATTAATTAGGATCCATGCGCCAGATGGGAGTCCACTCTCACCTGCTCACTTTCACAACCCAAGAAGAAGGTCAAAATCTCTGCATATCGTGCGACGGGATGTCTTACAACCCTCGCAAGGTATCTCTCAAGGTCACCGCGACGCGCTTCCACAAAGTCTTCACTGAAACGACCTGAATAATTCTTCTCGGGTAGCGGAGGAAGCGCGATTCCGGGGAGACGGCGTGTCAAGGCGGTATGCAACACAGAAAAATGGGAAAATCGACGATGAACGGTGATGCGCTTGGTGTTGGGGGAAGAGTTAACAGAGTCAACCGACTCTGCGTCTGACGGCTCGGATGTTGACGTGTGAAAAAGTGAGGTAACACTATAGACGATATATTCGCCGGAAAGTGTCGAGGTGCGCTTCGAGGGTGAGTGGACCAGAACACGGAACGGTGGGACTTTCTGCCTCCAGGATGGACCTGCGTCGACGAAGTGTTTATCGGCTTCACTTGCGTGTGTCGCGTCCGTTGTTGCTTCATTATGGCCATTACATGTCCGAGGTGCCGGCTCTTCACCGTCGCTCGCCTCGAACATGTGCTTTATCGAGGGTGGAGGGAGTTCTGGCTTCGACCAACCAGTCCCGTTCAACACGTAAGCCTCCGCGCCGCTCGTAACAAAACTGGAGAAGCGATTAAGGCTCTTGCCTCCAAAAAGACCTTGACGGAGGCTGGGGAGGGCTGCCATCATGCGCTCACCCGTGGATTGAACCACGATGGGCTTTGTTGGCTGAGGTGAGGACGTGAAGGCCACTGAGCCACGTGGTGTCAACGAGGAAGTCGAAGCGTCGCGTCTGCTTTTGTCGCTAAGGTGACGTGCATGCAGCGTGCTGCCGGCATCGGGGGCGGAGATGAAGTCGACAGTGAACTAAGGGGAGGTCAAGGAGGGCATAGACGGAAAAGCAGGAAAGAATTCACGGTATAATACGAGCGAGGGAGGAGACCCACTCGTCCTCGACGAGTCTTTGCAAGACTCCACCCATCGCCGGCTTCCTCGCGTATGACGGTAATTTCATCCCTGCTTTCACATCCAGTTCCCTGAGTTCAGCATTGCCGCGAATGTGAACAATACTCTCGCCCCACGTCCGTCAATGCCCTCCTCGAAATCGTCGTCGTCTTCGTCTTCGTTATCTGAAAGGGAACGTGACCGCGAACTGTCCGAGTCCAAATGCTCCTTCCATGCAATTGAGGTATTGATGCTCGCATCGAAATCAAGCGGTGGTGAGCCAGGAACCTCGCGCTTTGACCGAGCAACTTGGCCCTGAGCCCATGCAAAGGAAAGGATCCCTCTCGTTGCGGCAGGTGGTGTCAACGGAGTTGAAGGCTCTGTGTTTGATGATTCTTGCATTGTGATCGTAATGACAATGAAGCCGTGTCCTGTGAGAGTAAGACCAGCTATTTCACTCAAGCACTACGTGTCCTTGGGGTCGAGTTGACCCGACACTCCAGAAGTGGCCTGTCCTGTTCAGGACCTCCGAGTCTTAACACGTGCCACGTACCTTATAATTACCCCTCTGGGTCTGGCCAGCTCAGAGTCGCTCGGGTGAATACCTCTCGGCGGGTTATCTCACCGCCCCATGAAAAACACTCATGGTAAGTTGCTAATCTGTCCTGGTCATCAACCGGAATGAGTTGAATTCCAGATCTCCACCAAAAAGCGCTCCAGCCCGTCGTCTTGCCTTCGGGCCTGGTCATGTCGAACGGCCTTGTAAAAGTTGCCATGTATGAGCATATGGCAACCCTCTTCGGTGGCTTGCCAAACGCACCACCATCTCGCACTCTATAATCTCTGGTCGCAGGGCGGCTGGGGAATGATCATAACGGGCAACGTCCAGATGTCGCGGGATCACCTCACGCTCGGGAAGGATATGGTCGTCCCTGAGACGATTACCTCCGACACCTTGCGTTCCTACAAAACACTGGCTCGTGCCATGCGTCCCATTTCTGAGCGGAACCTTTCGAAAAACAAGGATGATGTATCGATGCCACGTACTCTCGTTGTTATGCAGGTATCGCACGCAGGGCGACAATCGCCTATCTTGCTTGGGGGCCGCTCCCCCTTTGTTCCACCTCTCGCTCCAAGCGCTTTTGGACTCGGGCGCAATGCCTCGAATTGGTTCGCCAGGCTGATGTATAGAATTTTATTTCTAACTCCCCGCACCATGAGTATGCAAGACATTGACAACGTCGTGAATCGGTTTGTACTCGGCGCGAACTTGGCGCACGACGCGGGTTTTGACGGTATAGAGCTGCATGCATCACATGGATGTAAGTTCTCCCCGACCTCTTCCTGTGGACAAGAGTAAATGCAAATGACTTTTTAGACCTACTTGCTCAGTTTATTTCTCCCAAGGTGATAGTCTCCCAACTTGCCATTGTCGTTTCTATTCACTTACATTTCAGACCAATATTCGTGACGATGCTTACGGCGCCGGTCATGCTCCGTTGTATCTACTTCAACGGATTGTGACTTCTATTCGTGCGGTACTACCCAGACCTTCGTGTTGGGGTCAAACTCAGCTCGTCGGACTATATTGGGGCAGGTTCGGTTCATGATCCACGAGCCGAAGAGGAGCGGAGGACAGGGCAGTCGGCCATGTCATCGAAGTTGCCCGATGGGACATGATTGACTTTATCGAGGTCAGCGGAGGAGATTACGAGAATCCGGGTACGACCTCTGTACACAATCCGCTCGCTCTTCATTCTCTAAACCGTAGATACATCTAGCATTCCTTCCTTCGAGTCGGCAAGCCTTCTTCGCTCGCTTTGCGCGCAAAGCGCGATCCGCTATCCATGGGCTGACATCCTCCTCGCAACGACCATTGGTACTACTCACTGGGGGAATGCAGTCTCCCGCCATTTTCCAAAACGCACTTACCCAAGGACATACCGACCTCGTCGGCATCGGCCGAGGAAGCGTGCTCGCTCCCAACTTACCGTTGCTTCTCAAGGAGTTTTACGCACGCCAACAAATGGGAACCCCGGACGGAGACGGCAACGAAAATATGGTTCGAGATTTTCTATTCAAGCTACCAAGATTGACCTACACGGAGACGCCGCTAATCCGTGCAGCGGCATCTGTCCTTCGTTTGCTGGGTATCCTTCCTCTTCCAAGTCTAATAGGAGCTGGCACGGCGATGGCCTGGTACGTGGTCACGATGAGGAGTATCTCCAAGGGCCAGAAAGTCAACTATCAAATGGGGGGCCTTCGCGCGGTTGTGCAATTATGGTTTCCGGAGCTTCAAATATTGGCAGTTCTTTTCTCTGCCTGCATAGCTTGCTATCTCATTTTTGAATAACAATAGGACCGTATTTTATTAACAAGGTCTGTCAATGCTCTACCCTTGCTCAGCCCGAGAACTGAGAGATATCTCATAACACTTAGCACTTCTCATTCAATAAACAACTGCTACCTATAGATTCTGTCGTATTGATGGCGCACATCACACATATCACACATTCTTATCATTGATCCAACAATACCAGTACTCATTACAAGTCTCGTGTTACTTCCGAGGGCAATCGAATGGTTTGCCCTGTCTAGAGCGGAACATCTCATTGAGAAACTCTTATGCCAGGTCACAGTGCAAATGATTCGGTCAATCTGTGAATCCAAGATTCCCCCAACCCGTCCAGCTAGGATGACATACGCGGAAGTGGTTCGTCTTGTCGATACTCTTCAATTCAGCAATGTCTTCCTCAGTCAAATCAACAACTTGGAGGTTCTCTGATTGTACATGATTGTATGCACTCAGAGATGGTCATAAATAGGCCGAATAACAGACTCACTGATGATACGCTCGGGCGTGACAGACTTCGCCACGACTTTTTGAAGTATAAGTCAGCGGAGTTAACAAACGGATATCGCCTGACGGTACTCCTCACCATTCACGTTGGGTGTGTTGACCTGGAACGAAATGAGCACGTTAGCTGGGGTGATCTTGTACTTCTCTGCGAGGCGGAGGACAACGTCATTCTTTAAGAGGGGCGATTGGTCCGAGCCGAGCGGAGAATAGGCCGTAACGACAATGCCAGCTTTGCTGCACGCAGCAAGGACATCTTCTTCAAGACACGACCTAACGCGCGTCAGAAGACATGAGCCCACTAGACGGAAGCGTTTTGGAGAATTGGACACACGGATGACGCTCGACTTGGTTCACGGCAGGAACTATTACGTTGGGGAGCTTGAGTAAGTCCCCGAGGTAAGCCGCCGAGACGTTGGAGACACCTGTCGATGATGCGTAGCCACTGAGCTGAGCCAATATTTTACAATAACTTGAAGCTGAGATGCATACCGATCGCTTTGATTTTTTCGGGATGTTTGCGATAGACATTTTCTATCTCTCTCCAGGTATCAAGCCAGTTCAGAGACTTATCTGCCTTCCAGTCGTTGGTCATCGGAGCGGGCCAATGCAACAAGTCTACAGTACAATGAGTCTCGATCCCGATCATGATCGTATTGGAAACCAATTAATATGCACGCACAGAGATCGAGATAATTTGTCCCTAACAACTCCAGAGATTTGTTCAGCGCTCCCAAGACATCCTTGTGTTGGTTGTTATTGAGCTTGGTGGTCAGGAATATCTCGGAGCGCGGGACGCCCGATGCCTTGATGCCCTCTCCGACTTGCTTTTCGTTATCTGGCCAGCGTGACAAAAGTGTGCAGTTTAAAAAACAGGTATCATCGAAAGCGATCATTATTCAGCGCACTAACCATACCCGGAAGCCGTATCGATGTGTCTGTAGCCATTCTTGAGTGCGGTCTCGACGGCGCGCTCGACTTCGCCTGGATTCGATTTCCATGTCCCTGAAAGGGTCGAGTGGAGGGAAGGGAAGGGAATCTGATCAGCTGGCAGCGCTACCCGGAGAGCGCGTGTAGGATAAAAGTACCAAGGCCGATGTGGGGAATGATAGCCCCGGTGTTCAGCTTTGTGACTCTCTGGATCGGCATTTCTTTTCACGTATGGTGCTGCTGTACGGTTTGGGTTTGAAAGGGTGGTGGCGCGAATGAGATCAGAGCTAGAAGTGGACCGTTTATATATACTGTATATATATGAACTCCTCGGGTTTGGCTAGACCCCGTCCATGTGAGGCGCGGTGAGGCACATACATAAAGGGGATCTCATTACGTCTCACAGCGCTTCCTTGTGTCTCGTGTCTCTCATCATGTCTTCTTCTAAAAAGTCTAGACAGCCGCCGTCCCTGGACGATGACGACGACAATACAGTCGCCAGGAAGATGAGATCATCTATGGATACTGAGTAAGTTACTAGTAAATTTCTTTTCAGCGAGCAGTCTCATCAATCAACTTGAACCTCGCAGCATTCTTACCCTCCTCAAAAGCCAAATGAAGCGTGAGATCCTACATCCTTCTCAAAGCGCTCATCACGATCCGCGTTCCCATCCCCGTCCAATCTATAGTATCCTTGGAGAAGAAGAATAAAGCGAAACACGCCAAGCTCATGCGAGCCGTGAGGGACCAGCTCGAAAAGCTGGTACACATCTTGTTGTCTCATCTGGTCTACCTGAGCGTTCACTTAAGGCCGCGTATCTGTCTCACAGCTGTCGACACGCGCCGGGATGTTCGAGCAAGCACGCAACGAACTGTATGTGGAAATGGATATCCTCATGACGCATATATATGCTCGATTTAATCGGGATTCTGGCCTGGCCTGCAGAGAGAATGGCGCCCAGGAGTACTCGACAGGTTATGCACAAAATTTGGATGAGATCCGCTCCCTCTGGATGGCTATGGATCA
Source organism: Russula griseocarnosa (assembly GCA_022884055.1). Taxonomy (NCBI): domain Eukaryota; kingdom Fungi; phylum Basidiomycota; class Agaricomycetes; order Russulales; family Russulaceae; genus Russula; species Russula griseocarnosa. The sequence goes on from JAGKRU010000005.1 coordinate 742,174, forward strand.
ACGACGAGAGGCATTGACGGTTCGTGATGCCCATGCAATGTTTGCTCTGACCATGACCTGTCGTTCAACTTGGCTTTGTACCCCAACACCGGCATCGCGGACTGCTGCCCACCAATGCCTTCTTTATTAACAATCACCTGTGGTTATGCTTATCCTTGTGCTTCTTCAGGAGCTTCTCTCTACCGAGGAAAAGATGGTCCATAAGTTGGAACTTGATCGCGAGAAGAACTCGGTGATCCACTTGACACAAGCCAAGGCTGATTGTGAAGGTAGCGCATCTCTTCATTTTTACCCTTTTCCGCTAGTGACCCACAAATTCGAAGAGCAAGCGGAGATCATAGCGTCGCTTGACTAGGTCATGTTGAACACCTCCTTTCGTCTGCTCGCTACATTTCAGTCTGTCTTGATGTGCGGAACTTTCTGGACGGCAGATGCTCTCAAGTGTGTCTACATTCTAACCTTACTCACTCTACAGTCATTCTATTGCCCTATCGAGTGTGTCCATTCTTCCTCCTCCGCAAAACTTCGATAATAAATGACAGAGTCAACCCATTCCTCTCCATTTCCGTCGGCGCGTCGCAATCGTCCTGCATGTGGAATAAGACACGCTCGTGTGAACCCTAGCGAGTCCCAAATCCTACAGTAGAAGGCTTGTTAAACACCACCGCTGACTAGTCATACTACAGAGCGGCGCGCATCGTACCTCAAACTTCCTGTATTATTTGCATAGACCAGATTGAAAACGCTTGCTTTGTATCCTAGCGCAGGACCATAATGTAAGTACGACTTGCCCAAATTCTCTCCATAACCGAACTCCGGCAGGAGGATAATAAAACCTGCACTGCAAATCTACCCAACCCATCATATGTGACCGAGAGCGTTTTGCGTATTTAAAAAAGCCAAAGGAACAGACCGAACAGTCACTGGCAGTCAAACTTTCGTTTGTTCGTTGCCAACAAATTCGTGGCACGTTCTCCTTTTTTGGCATAGGATGAAGTAGAATACTGTCGACTCGACTAGGTAGGGAATATCCGAGGTACCGTTATCACCATATGACCAGATGCTTCCCAATACCGGCATGCCGGCCCGGCTTTCAACATTATGGACTGCGACCTTCTATTCTTATATTCCCGTAGATTGATCAACTGAAAGCACGATCCAAGCTATGCTTCACTCGCGTCAAGGGATCACAACATCCACCGCCCCCGTGGATAGCGGACTGAACGCATGTATTTGTCCATAACACTTCGTTGTGAAATTCAAGTTACCGGCTACCACGTGGGTCGTACAACGGTCCCGCAACTCTCACACCTCAATCTGCGGGTTTACTTGGGTTTACTTGCTTCCCAGAAAGTCCTGGAGCCATATGCGTGGCTCTGCAAACGGCCCATATCTGGATGAGCTCCCAGCACGTATTTCCCCGCGCTGTATCGTAAGTCTGTCGTCACCAGGCTGACGCCCGTTTTTTCAATCAGGACGTTCCACACCTAATGTTATCAGGGTCTTGGTTAGCTAATTTCTGATTTATCACAATGGCCCAATCGGTTCAGAAGGCTGATTGATTCGGCCGTTCAGCCACTATTGAACCAAACCAAGCTTGTTGACCAGGCTGGGTCAAAATTCGGGCTTTTCTTTGAACCCTGCCGGAGATTTTAGGGTGCTCGCACGCAATATTATTACAGACTCGAGGTCCTATCAGAGGAATGGGATAAAAGGCGGACTGATGTCTCGGAAGCTCGACAGACTTCGCAGCTCCACGATCACCGTGGATTGCGATATTCCGCATCCCTTCAAGTTGCTGCTCCATTGCCAGTACCTACGCCAGCATGTCTTCGCTCAGCAATTCACCAACTCTGTCGCCATCGTCTACTCCTCCCGAGTCGCCTTCCAGCTTCGACCGTGCTCTCTCTCTCTCGCCCACTCAAACTGTCCAAGAACCATCCTTTTTCGTCCTTCCGGACCTCGTCAGCCATTGTCCATTCACTCTCACGTACCACGACGACGGCAACGCTACCACAGAAGACTCTGTCCAATGGATAATCTCCAATTCCCCGCACTTTACCCAGAAGCAGGTAGCCGCGATGCGCGGTTTGCAAGCTGGCGCACTTGTAGCCTACTGCTACAATAATTGCGCGTCAGAGCGCCTCCGCGTCGTGAGCGACTTTATGCATTACCTCTTCTACTTGGACGATATCTCCGACGGTTATTTGGCCCGCGACGCTGAGGGCCTTGGGCACTGTGTCATGAATGCATTCGAATGGCCGCATGACTACCGCCCCTTACGTGGTCAACAAGGTGGCATCGAGGTCCAGGAGACCATGCCGGCGAAGCTTGCGCGAGAGTAAGTGTCGTCTTCACGATATATTCCCCACCTAAGCTCACTTATCGCGCTTTTCAACTTTGCTTTAGTTATTGGTCGCGTTGTATTCGCGATTGTGCCCCAGCGGTCCAACAACGGTTCAAGTCACACATGCAGATGTGTTTCGAAGGTTTGCAAGAACAAGTGCAACTCCGTAAGGATGGAACCGTCCCCGACTTCAATACTTATGTCAGGATGAGACGCGAGACATCTGCATGTAGGCCCGTCTTCGACCTCATTGAATATTCCCTTGATATGGAGCTGCCCGATGCCGTTGTGGAGCATCCTGTGATTGTGGCGCTCAATGACGGCGCCAACGACCTCGTGACGTGGTCTAACGTGAGTGCCCATCTCATCGCCGTCGCCCATGTCCATCTGCCAGTGGCTAACAGAGAGCGCACACAGGATCTATTCTCATACAACGTCGAGCAAGCTCGCCGCGATCCCCATAACATGATCGACGTCTTTATGGTTTATGATGGGCTCAACCTCCAACAAGCCGTGGATCGCATCGGGGAGATGTGGAAGCAAACCATGGATACTTTTATCGAGAATCTGGCGCAAGTCCCCTCATGGGGAGACGATATCGACAAGGACGTCAAACTATACGTGAATGGCATGCAGGAATGGATCGTCGGTTCGTTACATTGGAGTTTCATGACTACGAGATATTTTGGAGACAACGGAGAGGCGGTAAAGGCGACTAGGATAATTGAGCTCCTTGCCCGGAAGACTGCGAAAGCTTGAGGGACGAAATCTAGTTTTACTGTTACGGCATGTGGCTGCTGGAGGTGGTGCCGCTGTCATCGGTTCGTTACATTGAACTTTTTTCTTTCATGTACGAGATATAAGAATGGAGGGCCGTAAAGGCGACTGAGATTATTTAGGCTCCTCTTCCCACGGAGGCTTTGAGATACGAGTTTGAGAAGCTACTATCCGCCCATGCGCATAAGTTGATTCCGCACCGCGGATCAAAGTTCTACAGTCCTCTATGCTCATTTGGGCTGAGCAAATTTTATATCGCTTCGGATTACTTGTGTGACCTTTGAGTGCCAAAAGTTTTTCACCCAATCACTTGAGCAGGGTCCTTTCTGAGATTTGATAATTGTTTGAGGCTAATCGGGTGTGAAATGGGCTGGATCAAGCAGGATCAAGTCAAAGGTTGTTATCGGAGCTATATGATGGCCATTTGGGCTTATCCCTTGATCACGATGCTGCAGCAGGAACGTTACTCAAAACTACCGCGTACAGATGATGATGTACTAGTAAGCATGCTACATCTGCTACATTTACACCAAATGCCATTTCCTGCCGCAACATGCTTTATACCCTCAGAGAGCCTTTATAAATCACTCCCATACTAGTTAATCCCATCTGGAACTTAGCTTGTAACATGAACGCAGGAAAGCCTGCGGGGGCTCGCTGTCCCATAGACAGGTCGATTTGTATATCAGGTAGCCGGGTATATACGGGCTAAGTCTTATAGTAACTCCAAACATTTACCGCCCAACTTCTTCACCGTTCCCAATCCAATGAAAAGGAGTCCATTTAGAGACGTAACACGAGAAAGGGCAATAAAAGTCAGGCCACAGGAAAACTGATTGGGACCAAGTCCCAATGTGATTCTGGGTAGCGTGAGCCCTTGTGATTTGTGGACGGTCACTGCGCAGGGTAATAGTAAGAGTAACGTTGAGGGATGCTATCAGATCACGACAGAAATTCGGGGTGTCCGCAACCGCATTGGGCGTGTGAGATCGGGGCTCATTCGGATGAGCCCGAGCCCCTATGGGTCATGGCGGTCAAGTCAAAGCAGCCAAGCAGCGGATGCAAGTTAGTCAGCCAGCCAAGGTGGCTGAACGAGGGAAAAGATGCTGTCGGTGTGAAATTGCACGGAATGGCTGCCATTTTTTTTTTTGGAGAGATGTATGTACTGGACGGCGGAAAGCATTTGGGAAGAAACAGAGACGTTCACAAATCAAGCTAATCAAGTCTGTGCGTCGGAGGCGATTTATGTCGACTGCGAGGTCGGCGGATGCAAATTTGGTAAGCGAAACCGAGCAAGTTGCGCGAAAAAAGCACTGAGTTGACTAGGGAAACAGAAACAAATTTGCGATAGAAACATGTAGCGTAGCACAGGCAACGCATATGTGAAGTTGTGGAGAGACAGATGAATCGATGCGTCACCTACAGGTGATTTATGTTGATTTACGCCATTTCAAATGGCTTGCCCGTTTGTACTTGTTTGTCAGTCTTCGTTAGCCACTCTCCTGTTCCTGAAACCTCCTGAAACCGATAATTGCTTCGCTCTGCTCGCAATAAGACCTCACACCTACAGGCGATTTACATCGATTTACGCCATTTCAAATGGCATGACCATTTGTACTTGTTTGTCGGTCTTCGTTAGCCTTCTCCTGTTCCTGAAGCCGATAATTGCTTCGTTCTGCTCGCAACAAGGCTCGCAATAATAATACTAGTTATAATAAATATTATTATAATAAAAAGTGCCAATAAGATTTCATTTTTGTGCACTTTCAGGTGTTAATAATCGTCCAGGGCCAGGGGTTTAAAAGGAAAGCGAACCATCGGTCTGTATGATTAGACTCTGGGACTTCCGCAAGCTTACATCCTTCAGACATCCTTCGGGCTACTGGTCACACATCATTCATATATAGTAGATTAGAGTACCAGAAATTCTGAGACCAAATATCGCCCCCTTGGCACAAAATTTTGATTTAGCCCAAATGGCCATAGAAAACTGTACCATCCATTATGTAGATCAGCATGTCAATACTCGTAGTAAGGATTTTTTTTGATTTTCCGAGTTTAAAAGATAAAATAGTAAGAGAAACCACTCACATGAGAGGAGTCCAGGATAATTCGGCTTGACGTAGTAAAACCCGACAAGCCCAACTACGCCCTCCCACGTGAAATCTCCGACAGATTCCCTCCCAATCGACATTTTGAGCTTGAGCTTGAGCTTGAACTTGACCAACCTCACTTCCTCCATCCGCCGCCGTGTCGTCATCTGTCTGTCCGATGGCGACAATCACGTCCGCTGCGTTAGTCACGTGGGCGTGGGTTTCGTACCTACATCCAGGGACTCTTTGCCGCTGCTCCCACCGCTAAGTTTACTAGGGCATCGGCTTCCTGAAGATACTGAAGATACGTCCGACCCGCTTCGACCTCGGCCGCGAAATATCCTGTGGATGTATTCGAGGAGACTTCAAACTTGGTCTTCCCGGAAGCGCGCGTGCGTTCTCCAGTTCTTAGGTGGTGCAGTACTAGATGGCGGAAAGGACGTTGGTGATAGTGACGGCGCCATAGGCCGGTATCACCGTTCAGATTTTTGCGATTCCGAGACTTTGTTGGACCCGGATGCCTTATGTATATAGAGAGGATCGCAATGTACGAATCAGTACGATGCCTTGATTTATGATACTGTAGCACAACGTTGATAAGGTGATAACACTATGCGTGTATAACCAAGAAGCTTCTCGAGCATCGAGAATGAGATTTTCACCGACAGAAAACATAAAGCGGGAGAGTGAGGCTGGACGCGCATAAACATCTATTACGAGTTTGACCCATCTGAACCGCCTGGCCCCGAATAATAAACAACACCGCCGTATATGTAAGATTTAGCGACAAGGAGTCGTGGACAATGAAATGTGCAAAGAAAGATAACTTGAAAAAAAGATACGTATACAGCGCTAGTTATGGTGGATCAGTTAACAAAGGTAGTGGTCCTCCTACTCTGACCGGAAAGGTAACAATTAGGCGGATAGCGTTGAAATGAGGTTATGCAGCGATCGGTGTGCGTTCTTTTTTGGCTGCCGCCTCCTCCGCTTCCTTGACAGCTTGGATCGTACGACCCCTTTCGTCCTCAATTTCCTGCGCTTTTGTTCCCAATGCCTTGCTTTGACTTGGTTTATTAAAAACGACGGTCTTGTGTGGGCTTGGTGCACCCATTGTCCCCGTCTGCGGCGCCGGGACGCTCACCACGGGTGTAGTGGTTGAAAGACCTCTGTGGAACGTTGAAGGAAGTACACGACCCTCCGGATGTTGGAACGGGCAAGTAGTACGAGTGCAAGCTGCACCGAATCGGCAAGGCGTGGCTTGAGCCTGCGGCGGCCGAGAACTCGGAAGCTTGCGCGAAGCGGGGTGTTGAAAGGCACAATCTCGGCGAGTACATGCAGTACCGTAGCGGCAAAAGACATTGTTATGAGAGGGAGGCGCAGGGGTCGACGGAGTTGCCGGCGTGCTTGGCTTATGCTCGGCTACGTGAAAGTCAGGATCAGACAGTGACTGAAATGTAGGTAACATACCGAGAGCAGGATTTACGGCTGCGGGACTGATGTGTGCTTTGATGCAGTCTTTATCCTTGCAGTCCTTCCCTTGCTCACATGGTTCGTTGCTCAAGACCATTCCACTCTCCGGTGTTGCAACTGGGGAGGGATGTGACCATCGACAGTGCGGATTTGTGCACTTTAGCGAGAATTTGCAAAGAGTCGGTGACTGAGGGCGCTCAGGTACCGCAAAGTTTGGGTGTGCAGGCTGGGGGGTGGCAGGGGTGGGGGCTACGGTGGGGGTGGGGGTTGGCGCAGGAACCTCGACTAACCGAGGAACAGGAGCAGCAGCAGCAGAAGCAGAGGCAGAAGTAGGAGGTCCTTCCAATAATAGAGATTCTGTGATAGACAAATGAGAAACAACGTCGCTTCGAGCAAATCCACTGTACGCACCTTTTCCACCAGCACGACCTCGATTGGGTGCGCCACCAACTGGCGGTCCATTAAATCCTCCTGGGCCGCCATACATTCCCACATCCTGAGCGCCAGGTTGCATCGGGAATCCGCCAAATTGCCCAGGGTTCGGGTTCATCATACCCAAACTCGTTGCCATTTGAGCCATCATCGCCATCTGGTTCATCATCATCTCTTGTAGCATAAGAGGATTTGGGCCCATCTGGGCCGCGGCCATGGCGTTCATGTCCATCCCATTCATTCCGGGTGGGACAAACCCCGCGGCCATAGCAGCTTGCAAGTCCATATCTCCAGGCCCAGGAATGTTATTTTGAATATTATCCGGACGAGGGAATGAGTTGCCTGCGCTACGAGGGCCGACACGCTCCAAGAGACTTCGTGGCCCAGAGGGACCACTTTGTCTTGCATCGCGCATAGCCCGCGGCCCAGAGGGAAGATCCGTCCGTCGACTCTTATTTGGGGTCTGTCCAGACGGTGATGGAGAGCGGCCAGAAGCTGTTCGTTTTTGAGCGGTAGGAGACTGATTGGGAAGAGCCTGGGATATGGCTTGCTGGTATAGAGGTGCATTGCCTCTAGGTCCAGTAGGAGGGTTCCGACGAGCATCCGAAGGGCCTTCCCGCACAGAGGCGACAGGTAATGATGGTTGGGAATCCGTAGGTTGTGTCTGCGATTGGGAGCCCAGCTCTGTTTCAGGCGCGCCTCTGGCAGCCTCTGTGAAGAGCCAGTCTGTGAAACCCCTCTCTGGAAGGAAGGTCAGCACAAAATGCGGCAGCAGCAAGTCAGATGACGTGCCTACAACAGATCCAATGACTTGAGAAGGGAAACGTGAGAAGCATTCAATTGAGTGTGGAGCAAATAACGCACGATCTTCTAACTCTGAGGATATCTGGTCTGGAAATGGTTCATTTAAAAATGAGCTGTACAAGGGTTGGATAGAAACTTACCTCGAGTCTTGTTGTTGATAATCATAATAGTGATGTATTCTGCCATGACCGGGTCTGTAATGCCCTATTAGTTTCCTGGGATTCGAAAGCAGCGAGGAACGGACCTGGCTCAGCACTGTAACCGCGTTTAATCAACTCATCTTGGATGGCGCTCTGTAGAGACGAGTGAGTTGTGGAATTCAAATTCATAGTGAAAGAAGTCCATACCTCGAGTGCCTTTGCCCGTTCTGTGCCTATGGCAAGACCAAACGGCATGGTGGTAGAGGTCAACGATGTTTTCGTGCCACGGTCACAAGCGGCTCGCGATTTGTCAACCCAATTATGTAATCTGACTCACCTCTCTACGAGACGAGTCATATCAAGTCGTCTGTTGTTCTTATCCGCTGATTTCAAGATTTCGTTTAATCCATACTTTTTTATTGTCCACGCTCACCTGCATTCAGTCGCATGTCCAGCAAAATTTATTATAGCTAGCACCGCAGGGGCCCCCGACGTCAACGCTACACCGTCCGTCAATCACCTGGGAGTACTCTAAGAAGTTCTTGACGTCAAGATGAAATATGGTGCTGTAAGAAAAGGTCAGACCAAAGGGAGTCCTCATGAATGAAGGGATTATGATGGGACATAATAGGCATTTCATGATAAACATTCATTCATGGGGACTTCAAGTTGTTGGAACCTGTGATAACTTGAAGACGTCGTTCTAGCCGTTGAGGAAATGCCCCGATAACCCGAGCAATGCCGTCAATCCCAATGCTTCTTAGGGTACCTAGGCCGTTCTCCTCTGAGGGTAAAATCCTTCTACCCTGCTACTTGTGCCTTTTCTCCTCCCTCAACCTTTGTTACATCGGTCCGCTGCTACCGGTTCTTCATGGAAAATACCCTTCTCTGGGCCTTTGGTCGCAAATGGAACTTTGATAGGGAACAGTTTGGTGCGGCACTCGAGGTCGATGGCGATCTCGAGCGTATCACATGTGGCTTATCTCCCTGGATAAACATTTTGCCAACTCCCACATGTTTCTGGACTGCTCAAAACGACGAGCCGACATATGTGCAAGATCAAGAAGTGCAATCTGAAACGTTGACAGGTAGAATAAAGCCATGTAACTCACATGCCATGATGAGTTGATGCACTGCCTTAGCCTTAACAGTACATTTGAATGAACTGTAACCCCCGAACAGGGGAGGACAACCAAAGCCGTCAATCAGGTGGGTTTGCTCGCATTAATGCTTCTACCAATCAGGCACAGTGTCGAGGACTCGTGGAATACTTATAGATGCTTCAGATATGGGTTTTTTCTGATGTGGAACCAGGATATAGACGCCGCAGTCAAGAATGACCTAGGTGCCATCAATCGCGACTTATGTTAGTCCAAGTTCAACTTGAATCAGTGAGACGTGGGACTCCTGTCATGTGTGTAAGCACAGTTGTGGCTAGTCAGTGTCAAAGTCCTCGGTGACAGTGCCTTGCTGACAGTGTGGCGCCGACCCACTTCACTTATGCACAGGGACACATGTTGGCTTCTTTTGGGTACCCTCGAAATTGACACGGCCAGTAGTGGCTTCTCTGCCCCTTCTCGAACAATAGCCGCTCGGAAGAACATGTTCCGTGGTGCTTTCCTCTCTTGTTACCAAATTCGCAAGACGGGATCAGCAATCCATTACGCCAGCTTCGATAGGTCGACCGTTGCTCAGGGAAATTTCTATCTATCCGTTCCTAGAAGCACGAGTCCCTGGAAAGAATGATTTGCATCAATCAGTGGTGAGGCGTATCAAGGAAAGATAAATATGCGAAATAACGCATATACAGGACCAAATGCGGGTTACTTTCCGCATAGTTGCGGCTCGGGTATAGTGTCTCCCCGGTATCTGACTGTCGGTACGGAGGTGGGATGGTTTCTTCTAATCCGCGGCATTAACCCCAAGTGAACTCTACTTGGCCCAAGGCGTCTAACAGATTGTAGGTGATTTTCAGGAGAGAACAGTAGCCTTCAGGACGCCAGTCTGATCGTCCGCGATTCCGCTCAACCTATTTATATTATTTAGTTTGATTAAACGGGAGTAGTTCTCAATGATCAGCTTTTGAATTGCAAGTAGTACGTAGACAGTTTTTCCACGCGAAGCATGCGTGATACCATGTGCTCGTCTTTCTGTTGGTTTTGAAACTGATGCTGCATGTGCCGTAACCGAGAGGTTGACGCTTTCTCGCCTCGCCACTAGACTTACGAGGATGGAATCGCATCTATAACTGTTTGTTCTGTTCTGTTCCGAATTCACGTTGAGAAATACGACGCCGCCTTGACGCGCCTAAACGTGGTCACATGTTGAAGCGTCTTCTATTTTATCGAACGACGAGGATGGCGTGGGAGTGAGAGGCACGCACGAACCAAATGGACGTCGTTCAGCTGTCAAAGCCAGCATGAGGCGACCCCGTACTTGAAGCGATGGTTATTCTCGGTCCATCAATCACCGGTGAGGATGACCACGTGCTTGCCAATAAAACAGCCACGGGGAGAGCCAATGAATGTCAAGAACACACGCATGCGCCGCCTTGAAGAACTCCCGTTTGTCTGGCTACTTTCGCCATTGGGACAGAATTCGGATGTATTGAACTTCCTGGGGCTCTTCTCACCCTGTGCCGGTACCTGGCTCCTCACAATCTAATAAATCATGTTGCTTCTTACAGCTAGGAAGCCTGTCGCTTCATCGCGCCTTTCCCCCCGTCGCGTACGGCTCGAATCTCTGTCCCACAAGCCCTACTCTCGACCTTCTCGGAGATGCCTGGACTTTCTAAGGTTTCCATGATATTCGCGTATGTCTCCGTTGATTCTTTCGGTTCACCCACTGCCAGCGCAGCACCTTCTAATTTGGCATGTAAAGCGCGGGCACTGCCCTTTTCTCAGACGGTTATGCCAATGGTGTCATCGGGAATGGTATGTAACTGCTGTCCGTACTTGACTACATCTGTAACTCACCTCACCTTCAAGTCAATACTAGTAAGTTGGTCTTCGACAAACTCGGCCACGAAAGGCTCCCAACTCATTACGTATCATCAGTGCTGAAAATACTGTATCCCGATGCGGTCAAACATAACAACTATAGCAAAACACTGACCAGTGTAGCCTTCGCGGGCACTTTTGTTGGCATGCTCATCTTTGGTTGGATCTCTGACAAGATAGGCCGCAAATTTGGGATGGTGCGCACTACCTCCGACACCAGTGACGCCCACCTGATGGGCTTATCTCTTCCCAGATGTTCGCTACTGGAATCGTTGCTTTCTTTTCTGGCCTCTCTGCGGCGTCGGCCGGCGCCCACCATAGTACCTCCGGCCTCCTTGCTATGCTTTGTGCATGTCGGTAAGTCCGCTGATGATATCACCTCTCTCTTGCCGGCTAACCCCACGTCCGCGGGGTATAGTTTCCTCCTCGGTATCGGCGTTGGCGCAGAATATCCTTGTGGATCCGTTGCGGCCTCTGAGCAGTCCGAGGAAGAAGGAATCGCAAAGAATGCGCAACACCGGTGGTTTGCCCTGGCTACGAGTGCGAAACCATATCTGACATCCCCGTGGCGGTACTTACGTTACTCTCCTAGACGCCATGATCGACTTTGGTTTCGTCATCTCCTCATTTGTGCCACTGGTTCTCTTTTGGATGTGGGCGCTCCCTTCTTCACGTTTTGGGAACCTCAATGCTTACACCTCGGTCTTCATAGATTTGGCAATAAACACTTGCGCGCCGTTTGGCGTGTGTCCCTCGGGCTGGGGGTCGTTCCCGCACTAGCTGTCCTCATTTGGCGGTTGAACATGCAGAACCCGTCACATTACAGAAAGAATTCGATGCGCGATACTCGAATCCCATACTGGCTTGTCATTAAGCGTTACTGGGTCAACATCCTCGCCATCTCGTTTACTTGGTTCATTTACGACTTTATTACGTGCGTATGCTTTCGTATCTCATCGTTGTAAGATATTGTGGCTAATTCTGCGAACCCAGTTATCCTGTAAGATGGACAATGCTAACTTACCCTCGTGAGAACTCGCTAATCTCAAAATTTTCCAGTTCGGCATATATTCATCTACTGTCGTGGATACGTATGTACATGTATCCCTCTTAAGGGATCTTTGGATTAATCCTGCTGTAGCATCACCGGTGGCAACACCTCCCTGGGTGTTGTATTTGGTTGGGCGACCGTTATCAAGTAAGCTGCGGGAGGTCACCCCATACTATATGCCACACACTAACTTCTCGGCAGTTTGTTCTATATGCCTGGGACTATTGGCGGTGCCTTCATAGTCGATTACCTCGGCCCCAAGCGCACAATGGTGCGCTTTTCTTCTATGGTCCATCTTTTAACTTCAACCTGACGGTTCTCCATATACTGGAAGATCGTTGGTCTGGTACTGCAGGCCATCATTGGTTTCATCATGAGCGGACTCTACGTCCAGTTGAAGCGTCACATCGGGGCCTTTGCAGTGATATACGGTATCTTCTTAAGCTTTGGTGAGCTCGGCCCTGGTAACTGCCTTGGTCTACTTGCCGCCAAGTCTGGACCCACGGCAATTCGTGGGCAGTCCTACGGCTTCGCTGCTGCGGTTGGCAAGGTTGGTGCCTTCGCAGGCACTTGGGGTACGTTATATTTCTCTTTATATTAACTTTTGTACTAAATTGGTTGTTCCTGCGCACAGCATTCCCTGCGATCATCGACGGTGTGTGGTATTATCTTTCGTCGGAAACGTGTTACTCAAACAGTCCGCAGATTTTGGTGGGCCATCCTCTAACCGTGGCAACACCGGGCCATTCTGGATCGGCAGCGGTCTCGCAATTCTCAGCGCTTTGATTACGTTCTTCTTCATCCGCCCTCTTTCGCGTGAAGGTTTGGTGGAGGAGGATAGGCTATTCCGTGAATATCTTGAAGCGCACGGTTATGACACCTCGAGAATGGGCTTCGTGGATCCAGACGACGAATGGTCACAAGATTCTCTTCCTGAGAAGGAAGATGTAAAGGACGATGTTGAGAAAGTTCCTGATTCCTAAGAGTCATATTAATATGGCCTGACGACTAATGATGTCTGCTGGGGACGGAGGGTTGTAGAGTGTTGTGGATACTTTGTGGCTGCTGCTATACGACTCGTTAAGTACTATTGTACATACCGGTATCTTGAGAAGAATGCTGTCTGTAATTATATCTCCAACTTTCGGTACAGATCTTGCATGTTTGTCCCCAATCGTGCGCACGATACGAGAGCAATGCAGAGCGTAAAAAAGCGCATATTGAATCTAGTTTAGTACAAGCGAAAGTGTGTTCAATGCTGCATTGGCACGGCTCCCTTTCCCGACTTTTCTAATTCGCTCCTATACAAGCAAGCAAGAAAGGCATATTTAACACCAAGACGCGAGGTGAGAGGACGTCGACTGGCTAGTATGCTCACCTCAGCTGCACGCTAAACTCTTCCTCAATGTCATCATCATCCCAATTATCCTCCCACAGCTTATCCCCCTCTGATTTTGCCGCTCCGGGAGCGACACCACCAAGATGTGCCAGATCCGTTTGTGAATCATCCCAATCTACGCTCGATGGAGAGATGGAGAGAGATACATAGATCAGCAAAACAAGGCGTATACGCGTATATTTTGAATTTATGTGAAGTGTGAATGTAAATGCGGGCGCGGGAGAGGTGGGAGAGAGGCAAAGCTGCTTTGCTCACCTTGGACGACAAACTCTTCAAACTCATCGTCCTCCTCTAGTACACTGAGATGAGGGAGAGTTTGGTCTCCCTCTTTTGGAGGTTCTGTTGCTTGGTTGCATCTTCTGCCTTGGACGTTGTGGCTGCGGAGGAGACATGTCGTACAATGTGAATGACGAGTGTGGTATTGTGGCGGCCGCGTCAGTTGATGAGGCTTGTTACACGTGACTCATGTACCAGACGTCGATTGACCAAATTGCGATAATGTCGACATTCCTGAATTGGTACTGTAGTATATCTAAATTAGGTATTACATGTCATAATATGTCTATGTTTTTTTTTCATCGTTCGATATGTTTACAGAGAACACGGCAATCTGAGAGACCTACCGAGCATTAATTACCTCGACCACACAGTAATCCCGGTTGTTAGGGTTCAAGGCATATTGAATGTTACATTCACCCACAACGCCGAGGTGACGAATGACCTATCACTCTTATGGGGAATACTGAAACTGCTCGCCGCCGTACCTTCAGCGCAGCACTCCGTAACATATGATACTCGTCGTCAGTCAATGTTTGCGAAGGTGCCACCACAATTGAATATCCTGTATGCGTGCCAAGAGGGTCGAAGTTCTCCATGTTACAGCATATAATCGTGTTGGGATACGATCACACAAACCGTCACAATTTCATATTACATTCTAGTCGTACTTTCTCGTTTTCTCGTTCTGCTACACGCTCGTCCTAATATATGCAACGGGGAGAACAATAAGAGTTCCGCGCTTCTCTCCCAGCTGCCATCACACCTGAGAAATCGTGTTCTGAATAGCAGAGAATCTGACTCATGAGCAGATGCTGAAACCGAAATGCATGAAGTGCAAGAATACACGAACATCGGCGCCATCACGAACTACTTCGTACTCAACCTCCTTCCAACCTTTCATACTCCGTTCAGCGAGTACCTGCGAGGAAAGCGAGAGGCCGCGCGCAGAAAGATCACGAAGTTCTTGGCAAAACCAGAACCAAGACCGCCAAGAGTGAAACGTTAATCGATGGGTCATGAAGAGGTTAGTAAGAGAAATATGGGGCGAAGACGGAAACGAGGATGTATTGAACCACGGGCATAGCATTTCCCCGTGCTTCCCATTTTTTTCTTGAAGCATTCCCAACATAGGGGGTGCTTCAAGCCGAGCTGCGGCAACAATGGTTGGTTAGTTTAGACTCGTTGATAACCGCCGCACCTCTTCAATCCTTCCTTCCACCACCACACCCCCCTTTCTCTCTCTCACTCGTTTCTCTCACTCGCACCTAAAATGATGTATACACATGTGTGGTGCCTCATCGATGGAGACAAAAATATGTTCAAGGTCGAGATATCAATTGATAACGATATCGACGACTTGAAACAGAAGATCAAACAAAAGTGTAGCCACTACCTTGAAAAGATTGCTGCCAAAGACACACCTTCCAAAGGATGAGGTCCGACCTCATTCTTTGGAGGGTGTGTTATTTCCAGTGATTCATTCTGACATTATGGGTGACCACTAATGTTGGCCTATCACATCCGCAGATCGATGTAGATCCTCGCGATCAGGCTATCGAGGAACACATTGAAGCTGGCCAATATCAACCCCTGCCGCCCCCCCCCCCCCCCCCCCCCCCAAACCGTTGCGTGCCCTGGACAAAATTTGCGACATAGGGCCCGGACCACCTCCTGAGGGTCGTCTTCATATATTCATTAGTCTACCGACTGGATTCAGCCCGGCTGTTGCTCAGACAAGCGACGCAACAACACGCGACCTTTGGCCCGCAGTCACCTTAAACACAGAATCTCAACGAACCTTTGAAAGGCCGGAAACCGTCGAGGATAACAAGATATTTGAACTGGATGATAATGAACCAGAGTTTCTTATTGGCTTCAGAACCAAACTGGCGGATCGTCGTTGGATTGAGTCTGGTACAGGGGTATGCATTTTTAATTTACATATTATCCAGTTATTGAAAATTGTCACAGGAACATGCTATCTCCTCTTTCACCTCTATCCTCAGGGATAAACATCCCAATTTTGACGACTACTTTGAACCCATACCCATCAACGTCGAGCAAAGAGACCGCGTCTCCGACAAACGTTTGCTATGGCATCTTGCCTCCGCGTTCATAAATGACGCTTGGAAGGAAGACACAGTCAAAGAGGATAATGTCCGGTGGATCTTTGACACCTTGGGGATGTACTTTGGTTCTATTCTCGGTCCAAGGGAAAGCCACGGATTGTGAGTGTTGCTATCGTTCTATTATTTGCTCTGGAGGTCACATTTGTTGCAGTTGTCACGACTGGCCGTTCAATATTATTGTCAACGTCGAATCTGATCAGAAGGGATACCGCTACACCCCACGAAGTGATTTTTGTATATCCGTTGATGGTTTGATGTATCTCCTGGCTGAAGTTCAATCGGACATAGATCAATACGATCGATATCGGATGCTACTTCAGGCTGCATGTGCTGCGCGACTGGGGCGCCTGTTTTACGATAATCCGTTCATCGTCGTGGTACTGTATATCGAGAACACTGGTAGGGTGAAAAACGATACTTTGTTTTCCAAGGTGATGGCACTGATCCTACGGTATGCACATTTGAATCCAAACGATCCTGCGTTCTCATCTCACTGGTTCTACTAGGTTTCGTATGTCGAGGACTCCCAAGACTGGAATTAACCGTTCCAGTTGTTTAATGCTATATTCGAAATTTACAACCTGGCATCGATAATACAAAAGGACAGACCTAAGCTTGAACACACCGAGGAGCGCATCCGGTCACTCGCATCCGATATCTCGAGGAATTTCTTTAATCCATTCAACGCCGGCTTACAGTGTGACGGGGACGTCTACCAGGATCGCCAAGTTGTCGATTCATTCACTCGGGCTGGGTTCACGTTAGAATCGAACGATGAAGACGAGAAAGGCTGGGCGCCGCTTGACCAGGTAAAGTATCGAAGCACGCGGTCCGTTGACTTGAACTGATGAGGCACATCCAGTTGAATCCCACCATGCGATACGCCAAACAATCCGACGGCACCCCTGTTGTCGTGAAGCTGCTCTACCCCGGCTCTAACGAGCTCCGGATTCTCCGTCACCTCGACTCGATCAAGTCACGAATTAAACCTACCCTTCCCTTAATCGAGACGATCAAATCAAATGTGGGGACGTTCATCATTCTTCCCGAAGCGACTGCCCTAAATCTTCGATTCAAATTTGGGAACTTTGGGAACCAGGTTTCTGATATGAGTCTTCAGTTTATAGAGGGTGTCGCATTTCTGCATCGCCACGGTATTGCCCACCTCGACATTAAGCCCCAAAACATCGTTGTGCTTCGAAACCGATTATTCATAATCGACTTCGATGTCTCAGTCTGTGTCGATGGCCCGATGCGTTGATCGATCGCTGGTGCGGGACTCCTTCATGGATGGCCCCAGAGATTGGCCATCAGGATGGGCCCAAGTGTTTGTATAGTCCTATATGAGCTGACTTGTGGTCTTGCGGTCGAGTGCTCCGATATCTCGCAGACGAAGGCGCCTAAAAGAGAACCCGTTAAGGCACTTACGAGGCGGCTGTTGAACAAAGACCCACGGCTTCGTCCCCTGTTACATCTGCTGAGCTCGGACACAGTAGGGCATTCGTTGAGCGAACCGCAAGTTGGATTGAAACGAAAAGCGGATACCGTTCCTCCTTATGCAAAGCGACTGGCCATCAGTACTGTACATATTTGCCAATCAAACTAACTACTGTACAAGTTTGGCTGTAGTGAACCATATTTAATTATATATACCAGAGCGAGTTGGACGCGGGTGTGTGGTATCGTCCCGAGTATTGTAGGTGCTCGGTTGTAACAGTCTCTGTACAAGGGCACTGTCTGACACTACAGGATAGAAGATCATGCGATAACTCGGTGGGCTCAGTGATGGTTTCCTCTTCTGCCATAAATACTGTATGGCCAGAGGATAGGACTGGATGGATGGCTCAGTATTATTGTTTTTTCGCTACGGCGAAGCATACACATGGCTTGGTCTTGTCTGTAGTACGAGCGCCAGAAATGCTCAAGATGAGGTATGCAGGAGTGTCGGGCCGGTTGTACAGTATGGATCAGTCAGATCCGAGTCATGCATAGAATTGTCACCCATTTTACAATCAACTCTAGAAGTTTCCTTTATACATCGAATCTTCCACTCAAACAGTGTCATAAGATCAAGAATGACTCGGGCCTCTGATGGTCTCGTTCTAGCCCGGGGAGCATTGGTGACCATAAAAGACTACTGTAATGTACCTGCAGCCGTAACTCGTTGCGCCCAACTAAAACATCCCTAGGATCTTCAGAAGCCTATCTCTAAGTATCCACGCCTTCCCTGAACAGTCATGGTCATTTCTCGGAACGAGCGCGTAGTCATTGTTGGCGCTGGCTGCTTTGGAATATCTACGGCGTATCACCTCCTTAAGAGAGGCTTCACGGATGTCACCGTGCTTGATCGATCAGAGAGGCTGCCAGCCCCCGATGCCGCGAGTACGGACCTGAACAAGGGTGAGCGAACTTGTCCTTCTTCGTTTCGTTCCCCTCCCCCCCAAAAAAAAACTGACGATAAAGCCGCTCGGCCCTCCGCTATTAAAAAATAGTCGTACGCACATGCTATTCTGACATATTTTATACGCAACTTGCTCGGGATGCTATCCAAGAGTGGAGGAAGACAGATGAATGGGGGAACACGTACAGAGAGTAATTCGATTTCACCTCCCCATCCACTGGTTTTTTTTCCTCCCTCTTGAAACACGTGGACCTGTTCATTGATATCCTCTTCCCTCGTCTGATTCTCAGATGTGGGGTTCTCGCTTTGGGTTCAGCGGATGACCGGCTCTACGCATCGAAAGCATACATCAACGACGTCGCTATCGGCGCACGCACGATCAAGTTCAACTCTAGCGATGATGATGAGGCCATGCGCACGGCGGTCTTCCCGGACAGCGTCAAGATCGGCTCTGCGTTCGACAGTGCTTTCGGTTACGTCAACCTTGATTCCGGTTGGGCCTCTGCCACTCGCGGCATCGAGATGCTCATGTCGCGCGTGATCGCATTGGGCGGAAAAGTCATGGGCGGTAAGGCTGTCACGGGTCTGATTCGATCGCTGGACGGAAGGACGTCGGGCGTAACGCTTGCCGATGGGTCTTCTATCAGCGCATGCTTAGTTGTGATTGCCTCTGGATCATGGACCGCGTCCACGTTCCGGCGCGACCTACTAGATCTCGACCCCGACGACAAGCAGCAGCAGCAGAGTTTCCTCTCAACCGGGTGAGAACCACGTCCAAGCCAGTCCCAAAACCGAAAGGTTGGAACGCGCTCATCATATTTCTGCCCAAGTTCAGACAGAGCACTGCGACGATTCAACTTGACCAAGAAGAGGCGGCCTGCTACAGGAATGTCCCCATCGTGTTGGACTTCCGTTCTGGCTTCTACGTATTTCCAGTACGCGAGCTTTGATCGTTGCTTCAGGCTACCTATCCTAGTTTTGACATCCCACCGCGTGCAGCCGACGGACGATAACCTTATCAAAGTTGCAATACACGATTCCGGGGTGGTATACTACCCCCAACGTAATACCGATAAACCGGTGTCAACTCCCCGTACAGTCTCCTCTCATGGTGACGACGACGGTCGACGAGTTCCTCAATCATATCTGAGACGGTTGCGCACTTCCCTGCGTGCTATCTATCCTGCGCTCGCCGGGAAGCCTTTCGCCGCAACCCGATTATGCTGGTAACGCCGCCGCTACTATACTGGGCCCTCACCTATTAGTGACTACACTCGAAATTTTTATTTTTATTGGTAGGTACACGGAATCCTCAGATAGCGATTGGGTGATCGGATATCATCCGTCCGACTCGGGCCTACTTCTCGCGACATCAGGAAGTGGCCATGCCTACAAGGTACTGTAACCCATTAATTATTGTGACTACTGCCTCCCTCTTTCATCCCTGAACACGACAATATTTTCAGTTTTTACCAGTGTTAGGGCGTATCGTATCCGATGCCATAGAGGGAAAATTAGACCCTGCAATAGCCCAAAGATTTGCCGTTGACCGCAAACACTCCGAGTCGACTGACCCATCGCGCGGACTTTTGCGACCAGTAGAGCTTACTACCGAGTCGCTCTGTACACCTGAAGATCTCCTTCCTTGCCTAGACAAAGAAAATGGCGGGGGCTAAACTTTGAAAGAAATGCATTTGCATAGATGGGTAAATTGTGGATAGTACATAATGTGTGATGCATGTGATGGGTCGTCAATCACTTTTTTTTCTGCTTCTGAAGTACTCCAATTACCACGAATGTTTCTTAGTAGTAACGATGGCCTCCTCAGCCACGGACACCTATAAATTCACGCCAGGACTTGACCTCGGAGGGAATCCGACCCTCGACGTATTTTCGTAAGCCGCCTTGAGGCATCTTTTTTGCGAGACTGTCTACAAAGAGCTGAGCTGTCCGAGGATTGTTCAGCAACGGCAGCCCAAAGTCTACAGCATTCCTATAATTTCCGGTAATCAGTTTTCCAAATGCGCAGATGTCAACGAATCCTGTAGCTGTTAAACACACCGTCGTGCAACGTAGTCCTCATCTGTCACAGACTTCCCGCGACCGCGAGCTAGGTTGATAACGCACTGGATATCATGCTCGTCGAATACTTCGCGAAGCTTGCGCTTATCCTTCGTCGGGAAAAAGATACGTTTTGCCGAGACATAAGGCAAGTCGTTGAGGAACTCTTCGACCGTCTTTGAGGAGCAAAACAGCCGGAAGCCTAAATTAGAGAGCGTCGTGGTGATGGTGCGCATTTCCGGCGTCCTAGTATCCCCACCAATCAAGACACCTGACCTTTCGCGAGGCACTTTGAAGCCTGTTGTGCTGAGCAGGGACGCCCAGTAAGCCTCGTGTACATCCCGGCCAAATGATGCCACTTCGCCAGTGCTTGCCATCTCTGAAAATGTACTAAATATAGATTTATGTGCTCTGAGATCACCATCTTACGCACCGACGCCAAGGAAAGGGTCCGCTCCGCCCAAACGCGTCCATGAAAACTGTGCAACTTTGACGGACGTGTAGTCCCGTGCTTGTGCCATAAGGTCGATTGGCTCTGGAACGTTTACACCCGTGATAGCTGCCGCTGCGGTCTCGATGAAATTGTGGCCAAGGACTTTGCTTACGAACGGGAAGGAGCGCGATGCGCGCAAGTTGCACTCGATCACCTTAAGCTGTGCTTCTTCATCTATAGTACCGGCCTTACGGATGATCTGCATATTGAATGGTCCGGAAATGTCAAAGGCAGTTGCCACCTTCTGTGCGATCTCCTTGAGACGCGCCATGTCGGAGTCGGAAAGAGAAAATGGAGGAAGGACGAGCGTTGCGTCGCCCGAATGAACACCGGCGTTCTCCACATGTTCCGATACCGCGTGTACGAGGAGCCGACCACGATGTGCGACTGCGTCTACGTCAATCTCCTGAGCGCCATCAATGAACTTGGTTATAACAACGGGATGTAGAGGGGAGACTGAAGCGGCAGCGGAAAGGTTGTATTCGAGGGTTGGTTCTTCGTAGACAACATTCATAGCAGCGCCAGAGAGCACATAAGACGGGCGAATGAGGACAGGGTATCTGGGGTGTGGGATTGAGCGAGACTGAGACAAGTTACCGAAATCAGGAACGTACCCAACGCGTTCTGCGAAGGCTTTTGCGGCCTCAACACTCGTAACTTCGGTCCACCCGGGCTGATCAACCCCAATCTTATCAAGGACCGAGGAGAACTTGTGTCGGTCCTCGGCCATGTCGATCTTCTCGGGGTCCGTTCCGAGGACTTTAACACCACTCTCTTTGAGGCGCAATGCGATATTCTGTGGCAATTGACCTGTCCCATTGTCAGCAGCGCACCTTCTTGAGAAAGAGGAAGCCTACCTCCGACACTGACAACAACGCCCTGTGCACCTTCCAGCTCGAAAATGTCCATTACTCGTTCCCATCCGAGTTCCTCGAAGTACAATCTATCGGCCTCGTCGAAGTCTGTAGAAACTGTTTCGGGATTATAGTTGACCATGATTGTACGCACGCCTTGGTCACGTAGACTTCTCGCGCATGTCACAGCACACCAGTCGAACTCGACACTGCTACCTATACGGTACACGCCACTACCGAGCACCATCGTGCCATGTTCGTCAAACTCGACATCGTGTTCCGAGGCATTATATGTCGTATAGAGGTAGTTCGTATAAGCGGGAAACTCGGCCGCAAGAGTATCGATCCGCTTGACGAAGGGAGTAACGCCTAGTGACTTGCGATGGGCGCGCACCGCTGCCTCATCAGAGTTGACCAGAGAGGCGATGTGAACGTCCGCGAAACCCATACGTTTGGCACGTGTCATGAGCTTTTCGTCAATAGCCTGTACGCTGCCGGCAGCAGTCAGCGCGCGATGTGTTTCGACAATGTTTTCAAGTTTATACAAAAACCACTATAAACCCTATCAAGACGCAAGTTCATATAGTATAAGCAACCACGCACCTTGTCAATCTTGGTGAGGTCATGAATGCGATCCACTGTATAGCCCTCGAGATACATCGCCTGCGCGATGGCAAATATCCTCATGTCAGTCGGCTTCTGCAGTACACTGTCGAGTTTCTCCCTCTCCATCCTCTTGCCAAAAACTTCGAACCCAACCCATCGCGGGTCTACCATTCGCACGGCTTTCATCAGAGACTCCTCAAACGTGCGACCAATAGCCATGACTTCGCCAACAGATTTCATCGCAGAGCCAACCTCACGATTGACTTGAGTCGAGAACTTAGCTAGGTCCCATTTGGGGATTTTGGTAACGATATAATCAAGGGAGGGTTCGAAACACGCGGTCGTGGTCTTCGTGACGGCATTAGGAAGTTCTGGCAGAGTATAGCCAAGCGCGAGCTTTGCGGCTGTGTACGCGAGCGGATAACCAGTAGCCTTGGAAGCCAATGCACTAGAGCGGCTCAGACTGTAGAACTCCCTCAGTAATTGTTCATATATTAGGGTTGGAGGGAGAGACCTACCGAGCGTTGACCTCGATCACGCAGTACTCCCGGTTGTTAGGGTTCAAGGCATATTGAATGTTACATTCACCCACGACGCCGAGGTGACGAATGACCTATCACTCTTAGTCAACATTGGGGAATACTGAAACCGCTCGCGACCGTACCTTGAGCGCAGCACTCCGTAACATATGATACTCGTCGTCAGTCAATGTTTGCGAAGGTGCGACCACAATTGAATCTCCCGTATGCGTGCCAAGAGGGTCGAAGTTTTCCATGTTACAGCATATAATCGTGTTCTGAATAGCAGAGAATCTGACTCATGAGCAGATGCTGAAACGGAAATGAAGTGCAAGAATACACGAACATCGGCGCCATCACGAACCACTTCGTACTCAACCTCCTTCCAACCTTTCATACTCCGTTCAACGAGTACTTGTGGGGAAAGCGAGAGGCCGCGCGCAGAAAGATCACGAAGTTCTTCCGGATTGTTGGCGAAACCAGAACCAAGACCGCCAAGAGTGAAAGCCGAGCGCATGATAACCGGATACCCAATCTTTTCCGCCGCAGCAAGAGGCCGCGTTAACAGAGGACACTGCCGTGGACTGTGCGACCGGGATGTCGATTTCTGATAGAAGGTGTCAGTAAGGGAGAAGCCATAAGGATACGAACAATTACGTTTGAGAGCCTGAACGAATAGATCCCTGTCCTCGGAGACTTCCAAAGTGCGTATTGGCGTACCGAGGACCTGAACGCCCAGCCGATCCAACACGCCCATACGGTCAAGCTCGATGCCAACATTGAGCGCACTCTGACCACCAAAGGTAAGGAGGATACCGTCGGGCCGCTCCTTCTCGAGTACGTATGCAACGTAGTCCACCGAAATAGGGAGGAAATAAACTTCGGAAGCCAGCTGGTGACTGGTTTGCCACGTCGCGATGTTAGGGTTGATGAGGACGGCTTCGATACCTTCTTCACGTAAAGCCTTCATGGCCTGAGATCCAGAATAATCGAATTCGCCGGCCTGTCCAATGGAGAGGCCACCGGAGCCAACCATGACTACCTTGCGGACGTCAGGCCGCGGAAGCTTTGGAAGGACCTTGGCTGACATCCGGCGTGCGATTTCAGAGGGGGAATTGAGGACGCGTTCTCCATCTTTTGGGGCGAAATCACCAACAGAGGGTGCGGCAATTGCACGAACTACGGTGGTTGGAACAGGCAGGCAGCGAGTCGCGGTGAGGTGGAATGGCCGCGCAGAGCGTTTTGTGAGGGAATTGACCACTACTCGTATCGTCGAGCGCTGGATGGGCCCAAACAGCCCCATCGCGCTGTGTGCTGTGTGAGATAAAAGAAAAGCGAAAACAACTACAGCAACTGTACGTACGTCCAGCTCCTCCATTTTCCAATTTGGCAATTTCCTCCACGTGCAATTCTCCTTTCGCCTTGCAGCACTACTCTTTGTAGATACTGCTGTACTAGATACCAAGCATACTGTAATTAATTTTGCAATCTGCTCATCTCACACAGTTTTCGTGACACGTTTCCCAGTCAACCGACTAAGCCCGAAAAGCAACCCACGAGAGAAACTTCCTACCATCTGCTGGATTTGAGAATTTTTTTTTGGCTTTGACAGGACTTTTTTTTCAAGTCCGACTCGGTCAGTTCGGATTTTTGGTTCGGACCACAGTGGGCATTTGTGTTGATAGACATCTCCATTCGTATATTAGGTCTACTGGCTAAGTCTTCTAATCTTTACTGCAAAAATTTACCGCCCAAGCATCAGCAAAACTCATAGAATTCTTGATCACGCTTTAGGCTACTTGAAGGCTCTTGAACAACTTTTCAAGTACCGTCAAGCGCACTTGAAAGTGATTGGCAAAATCTGCCAAAATTTGTCATTGAGGCCTCTTGAATACATTTTGAGACCACTTGAATTATCTTGAGAATGTGACTTGGAATCAACTTGAACTAATCTTGGCATTGCTTTGGGTTGCTTGGATCAGCTTGATGATTCGATTTACTGGAGAAATTATCGATTAATTATCTCTCAAGGCATGTCAAGGACCAAAAATTTGTGTATTTTGCTCTTAACTTCATTCAAGCAACCTCAAGTCGACTTCGAGAGTCATCAAGACCTATCAAGCGATTTCAAATAACCTCAACTGATCTCAAGAATTTTATGACTTTTGCTGATGAACTTCTTTACCCGTTCCCAATCCAACTTCTCAGTGAAAAGGAGTCCATATAGATGTAAGACAAGAAAGGGAAACAAAAGTCAGACCACACGAAAACTCTTTCGAACCAAGGCCCAATCTGATTCTGGCAAACGTGAGCCCTTGTGATTTGTGGACAGTCACTGCCCAAACTAACCGTAAGGCAACTGAATGCGACTCATTGGTTATGACTGTGATTCAAAGGAGGTCCTGGTTCGACAGCTTTGGCAAGTCTTGAACAGTTGGTTGCGGCGGTTTGCGTTATGGAAGTGCTTACGCTTTTTAAGCGTGAAACAGGACATGCAGTGCTCACGGCTTTGGTACGATCGACACCGCGCTTGGTGGTCTGGATGTTGTAAATCAAGAATAGCATGAACGTGTCGGCAAAGTGTACAGAGACGTCAAGGAGGAATGCGAATTGTCAGTCGCACATCATCGTTATTCTTTTTTGTTATCACAAGCCAGACAGAGCAGGGAAACCGGATTCCAGCGACGCGCCCGTCGGGTAGACGGATGAATTGCAGCCAGCACAGAGCACGGTTCGATGCAAGGGTGTATTGGCTTGGTGATTTCTGTCAGGCGGCATGAGGAGAGAATGCCGTAACCCCTATCATCATACCGACATGCTGGATGCAAGTTTAGTAAGCCAAAGTAGTCTCTGGTTGAGTGAGAGAAGAGATGCTGCTGGTGTGTGGTTGCATGAAACGCCCGCCAATTTTTTTCTGGACAGATGTATGTATTCGACCTCTGGAAAAGTATTTGCGAAAATACAGAGTTTCGCAGGTCAAGTGCATTTATGTCGACATCCCAGGGGGCGGATGCAAAATTGGTAAGCAAAGCTGAGCATCTCGAGTGATAAAAGCACTGAGTTCACTAGGGAAACACTCACTATTTTGCGATAGAAACATGTAACATAGCACAGGCAACGCATATGCGAAGTTGTGGAGGCAATTTACATCGATTTGAGCCATTTTCAAACGTACTAGCAGCTACCCGTGCTACGCACGGTCAGATTTCCTAGTTAAAATACATAAAGTGCCATTACGCCATGTCTAAGTTGCATATTAAAATTGCTGCCCCAGAAAGGGGTGTGATGGTGTTGGAAGGCATATTGGGGCTGGAAGTATCGGACGGTGAGCATGGTGATGATGATTCAAAATTAAATTTGAAACGTGAAGATTGAGACGGTGTTGAAGTTGCTGTTACAATGGATTTCGAATTAGGATGCTTACCTGAGTTACCGGCAGCCGGTGGCGAAAATATTGCTTTGCCTAGAAAGCTGATATTGTCCACAGATATGTGGAACCGAGTAGTGTTGATATGCCGCAGCACCGGCTGCACGCATACCAGTGAGTATCGGAGCACCAGAACCCTCTCCCCATCGTCCATACCCTCCTACACATACTACGCGCATTTTCGGAGTTCCGGCCCGCTTTCCCGCCGCTTTCCCACACTCCGGTGACAGCATCCCCTCATGCCTCATGGACATTTTCAGTGTTTCAGTGTTTTCTCCCTCACTACAGTGCCTAGAGCTGTCAACCCCTAGTATATAGACCCTGTAACTACATACAGACACCAGAAGAGAATCCCAGGAGTTCCCCCTTCCCCTCTCAGTGCAGAGTCCTCTTCAGAGCTCAGTGCAGCTCTTCGTCGCGTTCCCGAGTGTGCCGCACGCGTCCGCGGCCTTATAAAATTCAGGAGCACCTCCAGAGGTCCAGTGCGGCCTCAGGTGCAAAGTAGCGAAGTCCGCGCGGGTGTGCACGATAGGCCGCGCTCCCCATCTTTCTGGAACAGTCCCGCCGTTCCCCGGGACCGCCGCACGCGTCCGCACCCTTAGCGGAGCTAGTCCCGAGTCCTTAGGATCAAGACAGATCCGCATGCGAAGTTTGGTCCTCCGTGGACACCTGCACGATACCAAACAGAGCTTCTCACCCCTAGAACTTGCAGGCTGAGGGAGCGCACTTGGTTTGATTTGGGTGATTGTTCCCACAGACCAGCTTCCCAGATCATCAGTTTGTCGGAGTTGGCTTTGCTGCCGCCCAGTTGGTTGATCAAAGTCTGATGAATCAGAGCTGCCCGATGAGCACCGGTTCAAAGGGAGGATCCATATCATGAATGTCAGATTGATGAGCGTATTGAATTTCTCGGTTTCTCTGCTCCCTTTGGTGACATAACCTTTTCACTGCTAATTGTCGCAGGTGAATGAGAGAGACTGACGGCGATCTGTCAGAGTATGGGCATTACTCACATACCTGAACAGATGATCAGGACGATTTATGTGCAATAAGATGCCAGGAAAGCAGAAATCACGATCATTATATAGACAGTACATCTTTTCAAGAAGATACAGGAAAGAGTACGAACGTTCCCGAAGCAGATCAGTCATCAGCATATGAACCTGCACATGACGCAAGTCAATGACTTGTGTGTCGATGACTCACTGCCAACCAATCAGACACCAAGTTGTCTCAAAAATTTCTGCCAATCAGATGTGAGATTCATTTATCCCACGTCGTTTATAATATAGAGGATGTTGATTTGTACTTGTTTGTTCGGTCTGCGTTAGCCCTCCTGTTCCTGTAGCCGTTCGCTCCGCTCGCAATAATACCAGCTGTCGAGTGCTGGACACTCAAACTAGCCCGGTGATCCATTAGTACATATCCAGAATGTTTTAGAAACAATTAAAAGAGTTGGGTACACGTGGGCCATTTGTAAAAAACAGCATGCCATCGTCTATTCAGGGTCATTGGTCAACAACGTCCTCACTCATGAATAAGCCTGCGATAATCCTCTGCATTTGGCCATCTCGAATTGCCTGCACGAACATCTTGTCAGCGCATACTCTTTGCAGGATGTCCTGTGGTTCTTACCTCATGTATCAGAGACACCTTTTCCCCAATCGTCGCATCCTCAAGATCCATCCCATCAGGGAAATTTTGATGGTTTTCCAAGCCATGCATACCGATTCCTAAAGTCATCCGTACAAACTCGTAGACAGGTCGCGTCTTGGTCAAATGGAGCCTTGCAGGCGCGGTGCCACGAGCTCCAGTGAGGTATGCATCGCGAAGATTCATGAGTAACGCCGTTGCGCGTTTCGCGACGTTGTTGTTGAAACAGGGAAGCCCTGAAAGCGCGATAACACCTGGACCCTTCGCTTGCACGAAATGTTTCACAATAACGCTATCGCTTGAAGCCGCCACCCTAATCATGCGGTCTGTCGCATCCATAGTAGTCGTTGAATCCAACGTTGAAAGCATAACACCCTTGATCTGTTTGAGCAACAGTCCTTCCTCCGCCGATGATAAACGAGAACCAAAATTCGCCAGAAGCTCGGTTCGCACGATCTTGTGGAACTCCTTTTCAAACTCTGCTTGCATAGCACGAAGATCAAGCGCTACGGCCATAGATTAAGTGAGATGTTCCAACAGATTCATCAAAGTGTTACCTTGACAAAGAAGGTAGAGGTACGTCGCCACCAGCAAGGACAGAACCTCTGTTGAAGTGATTGTGGCCCGCGCTGAGATCAGGGCCAGTGAGCTAGGTACATATAATTTAGCCAATATTAAATCCAAAATCGGTTGTCCCACTTACTTGACCGCTTGATTGTGCATTTCCGCCGACTGAATGTGCGTCGAGACAGGATTCGCCAGGAATCCCAATTCGCTTGTGTAGGCAGCAACTGCAATATCGAGCCCCTTGCCATGGTAATTTAGCGATGGATCACTTGCCGCGAGCGACGGGGGCAACCCCCGATTCATGGTGGGATTCATCAGCTCGGTGGCTTGTGCAAACAGCAGTTTGCCGATGTGATGCAAGGCGAGTCGTGTTTTCTCCATCGCGTTCGTCACCGCCATCGCCTGAAAGTTTCCTCCATGATGTACTTCACCAGTTTCGCCGTTGAAGAGAGGGTTGTCCGTGGCTACACACCGTTCGATCGTTTCAACGTACTAAAGTTGAAAATAAGCAATGCGTACTGGAGTTACACTCGATTGTGATGGCATTGAGTGCCGAGATGATATCTTCAATCTGAGGGCCGAGGAATTGCGGTGCAGTACGTAAGGTATATCGGTCCTGGCGTAGTTCGCCTTGATCCTCATAAATAAATACGTCCTTCTCCTGATCACCAGCGAGCTTGCTGCCCTTCAAGAGATCCCAGATAGTACGCGCGGCCTCCACCTGAATGACATTCCCGGTCAGACAGGCGCATAGATGTTCAGGTTTCAGGGACGCACCTGCCCTGGGTGAGGTCTTGCAACTTCATGAATGAACGGATCGTAATTCCCACGGACGCCTAGAAGTGCCTCTGTGCCCATGGCCGTACAGACCTGTGCAAGCAGCGCGAGGTGCGCAGCGTCATAAAGCGCGAGCGACGCTACGGATGCCGAGAATGCAGTCCCATTCATAATACCGAGGGTCTCTTTCTCCAACAAGGGGAGCGACTCTATGTGATGGTCCGCTAGCGCTTTCCTGCAGGAGACGATCTCACGTGCGCCAGACACGCGTGGGCCATCAAACACCCTGATATTGCGGATGCCAGCAACAGCCCCAGCGACATAGGCTAGTGGGGTAAGATCTAACAAGCAAATCCGGCACAAGCAAAGTAAGAATAGGATAGGGCATGAGCCAGGTGACGGGCTGGGATGAAGGTTAGGCTATACAGACATACCCCCCGACGCCGAGATACTTCCGCGAAGCGGAACAAAAGGAGTGATGTCTTCACGTAGCAGTGTGACCATCTTCTCGAGCAGCTCCCAGCGCACAGCCGAGTGGCCACGAATGAGCGAGTTGATGCGCACAAGTATCGCGCCGCGGACCCATGCCTCGGGCATGCTCATCGAGGCGAGCGGGTCGGATAGTGGAAGTGCCGGAAGCGAGTCCTGGAGTGACGCAGGGGAGGGCAGTACACCGGTGTGGTGATGCTGTATGAGGGCGTGTCCGAGGCCGATCGTGTGGTTCGTCCGCGTGTCCGCTGTAGCCCGTGGGCGGTACAACACGGTCCAAAATGTGATGATAGGAGTTTTAGTTAAGCGAACGCGTGAAAAAAGGGCGTGACACGCACCGCTGCCCCCCAGACCTGTGCTCACGCCATACACGCTTTTGTTCG
This sequence comes from Russula griseocarnosa, assembly GCA_022884055.1. Classification (NCBI taxonomy): domain Eukaryota; kingdom Fungi; phylum Basidiomycota; class Agaricomycetes; order Russulales; family Russulaceae; genus Russula; species Russula griseocarnosa. The sequence continues at coordinate 772,323 of JAGKRU010000005.1, forward strand.
CATGCACCTTCCCAACGAGCACGTCGCGCGATTTGGCCATGCGCTCCCGAATTTCTGGGGCCTGGTCCAGCGCAACAGAAGCACCGTAGCGGGCAGCTGCGATGATGCCTGCTACGGTCAGCGACTGACCGTCCAAGACTATGAGCGTCCCATTCCTAAAAAAGAGAAACGCGTCAGTTCACAACCGTTTGACGCGCAAAATTATTGCAACTAATGCCAATCATGGCGAAGCACGTACTTGTAACTCTGTAGTTCCTGGTGTTGTTTGATGAACCGCGAGAGAAGGTCAGTAGTTGCCGATTTTGTTTGGTAGACTCTTGAGTTTGAGAGCGTGTCCGGTGCGGCGACGGTCATGGAGTAGCTAGGGAAAACGCGAAGTTAATGAGGAGAGTCCAATGGTGTCACACCACACTTGTACCACCCCAAACCTTGGATGGAGCCTTTTTTTATACGTCGTCGAAGTCGGTCAAAAGGTCAAACCGATCAAGTTCCTTCCGAGCTCGTGAGGTGGTTCCGGCCGAGGGTCATTCAAAATTTGGGGCTTGGTCATGGTCACACTTCATTGCTGCATCATCACAGTACATGCATCACATGTTGAGGAGTGATATTGTGTGGAGTAATCCGTTGCTTCGACCCTTCGAGCGAGATGCGTTACACGTGGCAGGTAGCGAGGGGATCATGATGACGATCTCAACCTTCCTCGGTCTTTGCGCCCGCTGGCCTGACATTCGATATCCATCAACATCAAGAGCCGAGTACAGTACTACCAGTACCCCAACAACGAACAGATCTTTATATTCTGGAATTTATCTAAATTTAGCAGGTAGCGTTTTAAGTACATGTACATGATTCTTCTTGATGAGCTGTTAAATCTTAAAAAATTTAATAGTAAACTGTTTAAAAATACCATCACATCATCCATCTGGATGACGAGAAGAATAACGAGAAGAATGACGGAAGAGACACTGAAGTGACCCGTTTGTCAGAGCCCGTCAAAGGTGAAGTCGGATTTGGAAAAGTTTGTCGCATGAACATCGGATAATAGTATCGAAGCCGACTCAGCCTCGGAAACCGCGAGCGCAAGTGTCTTGACGACAAAAGAGGAGAGCGAAATTAGATTTCCTCCAAAGACATGAAAAAGGCAAATGTCTCCCCAGCAAAAAGGTGCCTGCCAAAAAAGTAGTTATTCACGATTGCTCAAGTTATAGTAATTACCTCATCCCATAATGGGATTAGGTTCTTCAAATGGGACCCATGAGCGGGGTAGCAAGCATGGAGACTTGAGAGGAGGCGGTGGAGATGGTAGGATGGTGTGGGGGTGAGCAGCAAGGTATTCAGAATTAAGGGTAGAACCGATTTGCGATGTTACGATGGGGGCACGTGGGGTCGATAATGAGATCTCGAGAGGAGATGGTGTGCATGCATGCATGTGGGACATGGGAAGGAGTGGCTTGTGGCTCGCTGGAGGGCGTGGCCGGTGAAGGAGAGAGGAACGACATGACATCGAAGGGGTCACAAAATTGCGTCAGGACAGGGACGTGGAGGACTGAATTGCACGGTTGCAGCCTGCCCGCATCACCGTCATCACCGTCCATTCAGTTTCAGTAAGTATATTTTACATAAATAAAACAGGAAAGAAAAATTAAAAGGTCCCAAAGTTGCCGACGCTATACGTACCCCTTGCAATACTGTACTGTACAGTACGGTAAGCTCAAGCGGCGTAACCGCGCCATGGAGTCATAGACGATCCGATCCGCGATTGGCGTGTGTTGTGTCAGTAAATTACTGTAAATTATGTATTCCGAGATTCCGAGTCAACCGTCGTCCCCAATCCCAATTCTACAGTAATCCCATGGAGCAGGTAAGGCCACACGTACTGCATCAACTCCATTTATATAGTATCGTCTTGGTGACAAAATCTTCCGCACTAAACTATACTGTCCTTGAACGAAGATAATTATGCAGCCGATTCGGACGTGGCAGCGCCAAAAATTATTTTTTTGCAAATGAAGATGAAGATTTCAAAACTTGTGCCTCTCCGAGTTAGTCGTTTCGCGTGTCTTGCCTTGCCGTGGCCGCCCAGCCACGCATTTGGGTGACGAGCACTATCCGTTACCCCGATTTCGGTCGAGTTTTTGGCAATAGGATCTGTTCACCGTATAGTATACGAAATCGCTTACGGCAAGCGGCGACTCCATCTACCTGTGAACTTGAACGAGCCTCGAACCCTCTGCTCTAGTGTTGCCAACGTCCGAGTTGCCAACAACTTGGTTTCAGCTCTTGACACTAGTGTGACTTGCCGCACGCCGCCGGCCGGTTCTATCATACTGTAGTAAGGAACGAATCTGTGTCACGAGATGACAATCATGACATGACACCGTGGTTCCCATGCTGATTTGCCACACCCTCGGGGTGACAGCTTGAAATGGTTTGGCGGAAAGGCGGAAGCATCCCAGGAAGTTAAAGTTACTATATTAGCTGTTACAGCGCTAGTTAACGATGCTGTACTATGCCCTTTTGAAACGGCGTTTATACTTTGCTTGCCGTCATCCGCAACGACCCACTCCTGCTGGAGAATGCGCCTGACGTGGCCCGGTCAATATACAATTCTACATGGTCCGTACACCGGATCTTTGTACTGGTACCCACGGACGACACCAAGACGTGACGTCAGCCAATATCTGTCGTCTCATGGTAAAGGTACTTTATGCTGAACAGAATGGCAACATTGGCCTTTCTTCGCTGATGGGTTAGGCGGCCTCGTGGATCTCCGATTCGCGATTCGTAGATCAGTGATTGGACCAAACAAAGGACATAAACAAGGCCCACTTGCAAAACAAAAAAGGGCCCGAGTTTGCGAAATCAAAAGTTAAAAATGCAGTACATCGGAACCGATACAACACCCACAACTCTAACCGAGGTGTTCCAGCGGGTTGCCCCTGGCGGAAGAAGGCATCCGCAAATCCGTTGAAACGGTTCCTTGCACTGGCATACAGTACAAGCGGTTGTAGGTGACCGCATCAGCAAAACCAGAAATTATTGTCGCACCAAACCTTATTTTTATAGATGCCATATGGCTGCTATGCAGAACTATGAATCAAAGTCGGGTTTTGCTGATGCGTGCACGGTGGACTCAGACCGAAGTCGTCAAGTAGAGAATGTTTTGATGGAAATATGATATTTCATCCATTCAAGTGGTGGGAACATGAACGCGCATATGTAACGATACAGTGTGGATTGTAACTAGATTGCTGGGCACTAAAAATTGATCCGCTGTAAAATAAGGCAAAGAAGACGACAGGGTGCATTTAAAATGATGGATAATCTAATGTTGAATAGGTGAATAGGAACGTGTCATGCAAAGAGGTCCGCGACGACGGCTTGCATTTTACCATCACGAATTGCCTGTAAATAAACAGTGAGTTTTCTAATCGAGTTACTTTGGTGATATCTTCGTCGTACCTCGTGAATGAGTGAAACATTCTGGCCAATAGTGACGTCCTCGACGCCCAGTCCGTTGGCGAACACACTCTCATTTTCCGAACCATGCATGCGAATATCAAGAGTCAGGCGAACGAACTCATATATAGGTCGCGTCCCGTTCAGATATTTGCTTGCTGGTGCTCGTCCACGAGCCCCTGACAGATACTCGTTCCGGAGCGATACAAGCAGGGCAGTTGCACGTGATGAGACCGAGACACGGAAAGCGGGAATCGCGAAAACCGCGGAAGGGTCGGTGAAGGGATCAGAGGTGAGATGGTCCACTAGGATGGGAATGGCGGCACCAGCTACTTTCTCCATGCGTGGAGCCGCGTCCATCGTTGTGGTGGAGTCCAGCGTCTGGAACATTCTCTTGAGGATGTCCTGTGAGACGGGAAACTTGCGCCCACGTAACCTCTCGCCAAAGTGCGTGAATAGTTCTTCTTCGACAATTGGGACAAAGGCGCGATTGAAATCTGCTTGAAGGGCACGAATATCGAATGCTTGGCACAGGAGGTATAGGTAGCTTCCAGTAAGCATAGAAAGCACGTCGAGTGCATTGATGGTGGCACGAGCAGAGATAAGGGCTAGAGAACTTATCTCAAAGAATTAAAAAACGTGTAATAAGACGAGGAGCCCATAAACACTCACTTAACAGCTTGGTTATGCATCTCCGCGGATTGAACGTGTGTTGACACGGGGTTAGCAAGATAACCTAACTCGCCGACATACGCCGCCGCCGCAATATCAATGCCTTTACCATGATAGTTTAGGGATGGATCTGTTGCTGCCAGGGATGGCGGAAGGCCACGGTTCATAGCGGGATTGACAAGCTCAGCTGACTGAGCGAACAGTAACTTGCCGATATGATGCAGGGCGAGGCGTGTCTTTTCCATCGCATTGGTAACGGCCATCGCTTGGAAATTCCCTCCATGATGGACTTCATTTGTTTCTGAATCCACAAGGGGATTATCAGTTGCTACAAGGCACAAGTCAGGCGGCGTCAGAAAGCGGTGTTGAACAATTGTCGCATGTGAACGTACTTGAATTACATTCGATCTGGATGCTGTTCATTGCAGCGAGGATATCCTCAATTTGGGGACCAAGGAATTGTGGCGCAGTCCGGAGAGGGTAACGATCCTGCCGGAGCTCACCCTGATCTTGATCAATGGTAACTTCCTTCTCATCACTGACAGCGAAATTACTGTCATGGAGCAACCACCATATAGTGCGCGCGGCTTCGATCTTAACACCATCATCTGTGAGAAAACAGCTGATGGATCGGTAAACTGGATGAAAACACACCTGTCCCGGATGAGGACGAGCAACTTCATGGATGAAGGGCGCATAATTTCCACGGACGCCGAGTAATGCTTCAGTCCCCATTGCTGTGCAAATTTGCGCGAGCAGCGCAAGATGGACGGCTTCACTGAGTACCAGACTGGCAACAGATGCCGAGAAAGCCGTGCCATTGAGAATCCCTAGATGTTCCTTGGCACCGAGCACGATCGGTTCTAAGCCATGATTGGACAGCGCTTGACGACTTGAAATTATGCGGCGAGCGCTAAATGCGGTGGGGCCGTCAAAAACCCGGATAGATGGATTCCCAATGAGAGTCCCAGCAACGTAAGACAATGGCGATAGGTCTGTGCGTCATGTGAGTTGTGAGTTGACAGCTCAGCGCTCTTAGTAAGTGGATCTATATACGTACCTCCTGAGGCGGAGATGCTGCCGCGGAGCGGTACTAGGGGGGTGATGTTGGCACAAAGGAGGGCAGCCATCTTTTCAATGAGTTCCCATCGAATGCCGGAATGGCCACGAATCAAGGAATTGATGCGGACAAGGATTGCTCCACGAACCCACGACTCTGGCATGCTCGTAGATGCGAGTGGGTCGAGAAGAGGAAGAGAAGGGAGGACATCTGTGGATGATGGTAAAACACCCGAATGTTGGTGTTGCAATAGTGCATTTCCGAGGGCCAAAGTGTTGGGCGTACGAGTATCGGCTTCAAACAGACGCGCTGATGAGTCACAAGTCGGAGTAAGGACACCGTCGGAAAGAACCTACCGCTGCCGCCGAAACCAGTGCTGACGCCATATACGCTTTGCGAAGTTTCGACTTTCCCCACAATGACATCACGCGATTTCTGAATGCCAGCTTTTATCCCAGGAGAATCATCTAAAACAATTTGCGCGTTGTGCCTTGCAACGGCGACAAGTGCAGGAATGGAGAGGCTATGGCCGTCGATGACGATATGCTCGCCGTGCCTGTCAATTGGGTGATCAGACGCGACATGGCACCAGAAGCGAGTCAATATACTTGTAGGACTCAAGTTCATGGAACTGTTCGAGGAACGTCGAGAGTAAGATCGAGGGGCCAGGCCGAGACTTGGCGTGCGTGCGGGCAGGGGTAGAGAAACCATTGGTAAAGGTGGATAGACTCTTCACAGAAGAGGGCGGCTGGGCATCAGAGGCTTTGCGAAAGCCATTGACGCGAGGCCCGGTCGAAAGAATAGTCATTGTGAGGAGTTAAAGACTGTGACGAGGTCGGGGAGTTGGATGTGGGTGGTTGGATGGCATGTGGAAAGAATGGAATTTTATAGAGCTGCCTACGCGTGGACGGCGTACCAAACGCGAGTATAGGCGGAAAATATGACGAGATCTGATGAAGGGTCGTTCCAGATCCGTCCGGCAGTCAGTCCGTAACGAGACGATTGCAACGCCATATCTCTTCAATAGATCCGGCCGACGGTTTTGAACGCCTGACAATCTAGACTCGTCAGGTTGTTGAGCTGTGAAGGGGCTTATTCGATCTCACCGCTGAGGTCAAACCGCTCCGATTTCATAAACTGTTTTTTTTACCCAGAGAAGCATCGGAGCTGCTGACATCAGTCGCCGGCTTCCGGCCGGAGCGTGATTTGAACTGCCTATTATGGTGAGCAATTTGATGAACCCCCCGAGAGCCCGAGATTATCATTTCTTGCTGACTCGCTCTCATTTCCCAAACATGAGGCTCCAATTGCTATGTCTCCAGGCTGTCACAAGTGATATCCTGCAAGACGCAAGCATTCACGTGCAAAGGCGATACAGTTCCTGGTCTGCATGCGCTATCTTTCCATTCCTACAGCTCAGCCTTAGCAACGTGTCCGACGTCTTTCTGATCATGTAGCAGAATAGCGCCACAAACACTGCTTTTCTTCCATGCTCTTTCCATGTCTCGCCCACCGAAACACTTTCGCCTATTGAAAAGGTTCCGCTTGATCGCTAGCTGCCTCGCCGGTGACCCGCTTGTATTAAGCCGCAGTGCCTCGACGACATGATACCAGATCCTACACTTGGCGCTGCGAGTATCATCGGATCTCTTACGAAACCACAGGAGTTTTTTGGCCTATTTCTCTCTACAAAGTTGAGCCGTCACTGATCTGCCGGCTTTCCCTCCGGCCAATAACCTTAAGAAGGGTCTACAAGGTAACAAGGCCCGTTGGCTCTTTGGAGAGATCGCTAGGGTGACTTGTCAGAGCGGTTCGAACCAAGCGTAGTGTTTGGGTGCTGGGTTAGAATCTAGAGATCGGAAGCGACTGAAATTTAAATCTCAAGCTTTAAGGGGGCAGTCCGGCAGGGGTGTAAATGCGAATATCTAGTAAATAAATTCCTTGAAGGAAACTCCTCCCCCGAAACAACCTCTTGGCCTGGAACAATTGTCTATCCGATTTCCTTTGCCAGCCTTCCGTCTTGCGCCGGATCATGAGAAGCTCATGTCACATGGAGCTGGTATTTACTTTCCTTACTTCCTTTCGCTTTAAGTGGTCCACGTGGCCGATTTCGACCTTATTAGCGCCGTGCAATCCTCCAAGTTACGCAGTGGCAGCGGACAAAGGTACACTTTCGAAAGGAAAGCCCCTAATGTTCAAGCTTCAGGGAGCAACGCACACGTCATAACTTATACCCGATTCGTTGATGGTACTTGCCAGATGACCCGTGTTATTCCGCCTCATTCGGTTCAGAGGTGCAATCGATGGCCAACATGTCTTAGAAACTTTTGCGCCCTCTCGGTTCTCAGGATGAATGACCACCGGGTCACTGGCCATGCAGGATAATGATGGATCTCGGAGACGGTTATTACGTCCAATCCACAGCGGGCGCCGTCGTTACTTGACCACCTGAATGCTCCAAATCTTAGCCACGCTTCTTAGGTGATTCAGAGGATTGACGAAAAGGTTCTGTCTCATGTGCTGTACTAGACGGTTTGATTGGCCACCATAATCGTTCCCCTTGATGACAGGCGTGCACTTGTCAATCGAAAGCGGTGTAATGAGTTTTGTGAAAAAGGAAAAAAGGAGTCTATTCGACGGACTCGCAAACAACTTGTGGAATCTCGAAGTCGAAAGCAACGACGCTATCCACTTCAACGCGGTTCCTGTTCGGATCTAGGCTGAGACCACACTAGTACGGCGCCCGTTTACTGTAATCAGAAAGGACTTATTTATGCTTATGCAAGGAACGGAAAGGGCGGGATTAGGCTGAGCCATTTGGGTCTGAGACGCCAACAAAATCCCTTATGTTGGGTATCATAGTGTCATAGATTACTCGGGCGGATCTTGTTCTGACTGATGAGCTGCATTAGGTGCTTCTTTATCCATCGCCCCACTAGTCCACTCATCAGCATACAGTCAGGTTCTTACAAATCTGGGTTCTTAGTGTTCTGCCTCCGAAAGGACTATAGCCATGTGAAGCTGAAGTCGCGTAGTTGTACGAGTGGCGCCGAAATATGGTAGCAATAATAACAGGGACCTTCATCAAATCGCCGAAGAAAAAGGCTTAAGTGTCAAATCAAGGCTGTGAGACCTTGAGATGTATCATATAGGCAACAAGAATTGTTTTCGCGGGGTGCTGGAGATCATGGGGCTGGACAGAGCAAAGAACTGAAGCCTCTCTCTATCACCTGGAATGCAAAAATGACAGAAGGTCAACATCAGTTAAATGATCCCATGATAACAATGCACTTGTATCTACAGGATCTCGGCCGACGATTGCCGTAGTTATGAGACCAGTGGGATGGTTTGGTGTGGTAACCGGGGTTCTCGGTGAATCGTCTTGGTCAACTAACGAGAAGCCCCACACGGTAACAATAGATAACGGGTAAACACTAGACGTGGCGATCGTGGATCCGAAACGCCTTTATCTTGGGTATTGAAACAGCTCGACGCCCCAAATTGCCTTCATGGGGACTGGGTCACGAGTGGGACACCTCCGCGGCGATCACATGGAGCGAAGCAGTATGATGAATGACGCACAGCAGATCAGGTAAGATGGGGGTATTATATTAGAGCGCCCTGGTCTGGCAGTCGCTCGATGGCGTAACGTCTCCGTACAATGTACATCAACGGCACTCCCGGAATCTTGTGTATCCTTCGGCGGAGCTCGCGATCACAAGTGGCAACAATGAAGCAGCGATTGGCAGTGACTCGTTGCACAAGACAATCATCAGCATAGGTTCCGTTGTGGGAGCAAGGAAGGCGCTCGAAGCGGGGATCACGGGCCACACTTAGGGAGAATAAGCATGGAGAAGAAAGAGGGTATGTGCAAACGTACCGCAGAGCCAGGCGGTAACGTTGTCCGAGCTTTTCAAGCTCGGCTATCACGCAGTCTGTCACGCAAGGTATACCTGTATGGCATCGTGAGAAAGGCAAATGAGATGCCAAATCACCTACACTTGGCATACAAGCAGTCCATCATGCCACCAACGAGCTCTAGCTTATTTTGAAGGCTAAAGTTGATGAAATTGGTATCAATAAGAACACGGTAGGGTGGAATCAGGGCTGTGTTGTGGCTAAGGAAAAGCGAAGAAGCGACTGGTGCTCTGAGCGGATATCAGGTTGATTAGAAGAAATTGCACTGGTTTGACGCACACGCGACGAGTGGCCTTCTCCTTCTCCTCCTGCTCCTTTTTCTGTTTCAATTGGTTTTCCTTACTATCAAGAGGGCTAAGTAGGGTACAGAAATGAAAGTCGAAACTTACAGTCGAATGTCATTAGGGTTCAGCAAGCGCTTCACAGCAGCAAATTTTCTTGTTTTCTTTGCTTTACCCTTGACAAGAATTCAGAAACCATTTCTCTTTCAAAGAAACCACTCACCATAGTCGTAGTCGTGAACTGTGGACGTGGAGAAGAGGAAATTTGTCATATGTCAGAGGACGCGCGTGCACGTGACGTAGACACGGTGTGGCAGCGTTTTCATCTCATTCATCTCATCAACGGTCAACTGAAAGAGCGAATCCACCGCCGCCCTCAACCAGCTATTTCTCGCCATGGGAGAATATTGGAACATTTATCCTCTTTCGCGGTCACCTCATTCTTCCCCCACAGCGCAAGCAGCCCGTGCCCGCGCTTCTCTCCGACCGCCTGTCTTCAATCCCTACGACAGATTCACCCAGCCCGAGTTTGACACTTGGATTGGAGACATAACTAGCGCATTGAAGAGCGCACTCAGCCACGATGCAGAAGCCGAGGTCGACTCGCCCTCTCTCCGTAGCAACAGCTGGAATACAATTCCGGACAAGATTGGTGGTAGCCTTAGTGCTGAGCGATGGGCTCAATCACCTGCGTTGTCCGAGGGCCTCGATGAAGAGAGTGCCTTGGAAGACTCTTTTTCTCAGATAGCGTCGCGAAGAGCTAAGGGAAAGGCACGCGATCCTCGCGAAGGTCCTGGACTTGGTTTGAAAGGTCAGCCGATTGAACTGTCGTCTGACTCCGAGGAAGAAGAGGTTGTCGACAGCCTTGAAGCCGGCGCGGTACTCTCGGAAGGTTCAGACGTTAGCGTTCAGGAGGACAGCGGGGGTGAGACCGACTACGCAGAATCCGAGCTAGATGAAGATGAAGATGCAAGTTCTGCGTGGCCAGGGACAAGTACACAGCACATCGTAGCACTTCCATCAAATGAAAATGACGAGGATCAAGAGGCTGCTGGTTCCTCTGATGTTGAAGCTCACCGTACCGGATACGAGGACCTGCAATCTCCCAGACATACGGAGGCATTCCGTGAAGATGACGGTGACGGAAACGCAAGTTTCGCAGTGCTGAGGAAGAGAGGAACTAGTGATGGTGCGTCTTATAGCTCCATTTTTTGTCGCTGTATAGTCAAACATTGTCTGTATTCTGTAGAATTATCTGTCCAAAGCGGCGTCGATGTGGAGCTCCTCGACCCATGGGAAGGACCGCGTACTTTTGCTGAAGACTACTATTCTGGGGGCGACCGGTTGGCACCCGGCCCCACACCCAATCATATCACACCCCTTGCTGGTAGCCCAGGTCCTGCCGTCGTACCGGATTTTCCAACTTTGTCTAATCTAGGTGCCCACGAAAACCGACTTTCCCTTTCCCCAAGTATTTTATCCACATCCCCCTCACCTAAACCACACAACGTAGAGGATAATGATGAAATTGATGAATTACTCCAGTACGGCAATACCGTGGCTACCTCCGTTAACAACCAGGAAGTTATTGACGAGCAAACTGTGGGGCCGTACTACGACCCTATCGCAGCCGTTGGTTCGTTGCTCCATTATTTACTGGTCATCATGTCTGAGATATTTGTAGACGTTACTGTCCACGCTGCCGAACACACTGAAGCCAATATAGTCGAGAGCACCGAGGGTGTGAAAGTCATCAGGGCAAGAATTACCGGCGAAGAAATCTTCACTGAATGGCCGCAATCCAATTTGGAAACTAGAGATCGAGACACTGACCGGATGCAGGAGATAATTTCGGTTCCACCCTCTGATGACGAACACACTGACAAAGATGATGAAGAGGACGAGGGGAAGTTCTCAGGCCTCTTGCCTCTCGGAACGAGCGACCTTGATATCAGGGATGACTGGCGTGACTCTGGCAGGCGCAAGGATACCGATGACATATCTGAAGAACACAAACTTCAAGAAATGGTGTCTAGTCAGACAGCGGATGATGTGGCAAAGGCTGTTGCCTTGACACTATCTAAAGCAGCGAACCCTATCACGCTCAACGGTGTGTGGTCCATTCGATATGTAACACTCCCGAATCCACAACCGCTCACTCTTGGCCTAAAGCTCCATTGATGGATCCACGAGCACCTATTACAGCGTCGACTTTTCAATTAGCAGAGACAGATAGCTTTGGGGATCTTCCTGTGTCTTCACCCCCCTCCGAAACCCCTTCACCAACGCCGGGTCAGCCTACTGAAGAATCCGAATTGCGACGTCATTCTATAGAACAACTACTTGCAGACTTCGAGCGAGAATCCTCTGTAAGGCACAGTCAAGCGCCTGTGTCACCCGGTTCCCTGGCTAGACAATCCGAGGCTGAAACAGCAAATGTTTGGCCTTCTCAGGATATAGAAAACATCTTGTCCGGCGAGATATCTGTTCCTGAAGATGTGGTAGAAGCTTCGGGCTCTACCTCATCGGAACGCGATATTTCCCAGGAGGCAGGTTTCGCCATCCGCTACCCGGGATATATCGTAGAAGAGGTTAAGTTCGAGGCAGCGCTTGTTCTTCCTGATAACGATTTTGGCGATACACGCTCTATTCCCTCTCCGGATCTAGTTGAGGTGGCCGAGACAATCCGATGGTATGACGTAGAGGAGCCGAAGACTGATGGCCACTTGACTGAAGTGGGTACGATTCATCATGCACGTATCGCGGGCTAATAGTAAACAGGAACCCGAGATAATGATTGAGTCCTCGGATACCACAGTTCCTCAACCGGAATTTGAAAGCACTGCCACACCTATCACCCCGGAGCAACACGTATACACTGTACCCCCAACACAGTGGCTGTCTCGACAAGCACCTGTCAGTGATGCATCTCAAGTAGAGTCCTCTTCGACAGTTCCGAATATTCCGGCACCAATCATTGCCGACCCTTCAGTCCCTGATCCCGTTCCGGGAGACTCACCCACCTGCTCGCCTCTTATCACTGACACTCCTGATGCCTCGGGGCTTTCCACCATTCCTCCACCAATCCTGCGAGTCATTGACCTTGATTCCTCTCAGATAAGCACAGGAGCCAGCGGTTTATTCACCCCAGCACAAAGAAGCGAGGGCGATACACCGGTACAACTAGAGGACGACACGACCGAAACACCGACAGCGAGCAACGGAGAGGATAAGGATCCAGCGATTGCCTCAATCCCTTTGCAACCTGAGGATGATACGTTGCCCATCGAGCGTTTTATCACAGTCTATAAAGACAGTGGCGACGCTGAAGATAAGGATGCTTATGTAGATGACCTTATCGAACCATCGCAATTAATGCCGCCCAATGAGCGCCATGAGGGAATTGGGACTGCAGGCGTAGGTGCACAGACCCCCGCAATCGACGCCGTCGAAAGCGCCGGCAAGGTCTCTTTGCTGTCTGGCCGTGGATCAACGGAGCTGTCCGTATCTCAACTACCGAAAAAGGATAGCACCCTCGTCAGCGAGGTATCGTCAAGAATTCCGCCCAAAGGGTCTCCCGAACGTCCTACTGTCCTAGATCCCGGTAGTGAACGCCTCTTAGGGTCCCCAGGTCTAGCCGGAGGCGACGAAGACGCTGATGGAGAAGCCGATCCTGACTACTCTTCTGTCAATGGGGCTAAAAATCACAATCAGACCATCGCACATCAACCCGATGACGAGGTCACTTCTAACAAAGTAATCGAAGATACTCTCACCACCAATGTGACCACTTCGGGGTTAGAAAGTCATCCAACGAGGTGAGCTTAATCGGGGCGTCACCAAAGGACTCTAGTATTGAAATAACGTTTCTCTCCATCACTTGTTAGTACTTCGGCTCACAGACAGGAGCCAGAAGTTGTAGGAGAGACTTCACCTGTCGACACCTCCCCTGCATTGCAGAACACCACAACCGAGTGTGGAATCGTCCAAGCAGAGGGAGATTTTTCCACCTCTGTGCAAACTCAAGTCCTCAAACGCAAACGGAGAGATCTCAACCCTGGATCGGCTCGCCAAACCCGATCCGAGTCTGCTGTTGTTGTAAAGCGTGGGAAGAAGAAAGGCCCTGTCTCGTCTTCGCGTAGAACGACTGCAACATCTGAGAGGGCCGTGCCAGAATGGGTTGACCCCAACGTTGACGCGGACTCTGTAGACGACGGTATCAGCGAAACTGCTTCTGCGAGCTCGGGTACAAGTACCGTGTATCGTCTACTTCACCCTACGTCTCGCACGGGATCTGTAGTTTCATCAGCATCAGGAGACGCATCGTGGACCTCCCCACCGACATCAGGTCTTGGCAGAGTGATACCACTTATACATTCACATGGTCTCCACCGTCATGGACCCGCACCACCATCTCCCGCCTCATCTACGGGCCCTCACAAAGGTACGCGGTCCGAGCAAGTGAAAACGAAATCTCCGCCACCCACCTATGAGCCATCAAGCCCATCCTTGAGGCGAGCCCCGAGCATGAATTCTCCTGTGACACGCTCGAACTGCCGTTTTCACAAAATAAGCTTGCCTCGAGGGGAAGACAGAGAGCGCGCCTACTTCGTTGTCCCCGGTTGCGCTCTCGGCAACGGCGAGCTCATGGATGGCAAAGATATCAGAGACGAGGGCTTCTCAACTCATGAAGATCACAAGGGTATGCTCCCTAACGTCGAGAGCCTCGATTTGGACCCGTACCTAGTTGGTGTCTTGCGACAACTAGTAGGTGTTGATTTGCTGCGCGAGCAGCAAGAAATCTTCTACCTACCAAGCGAAGAGGAGAAGCCCAAGAATCGTCGCAAAACGACTACTCTGGGAAGCCTCCGCCAGTTTCGACGTCAATCCATTTCGAGCAGTGGCCCCTTGGGAAGAGATCATTCACCTCGGCCATCTGAAGTTTCTCAGGGTCGTGGTACACCCCGATCAGCCTCTGGGTCAGTTGTAAGCAGCTCTGTATGGGAGGGGAGCGTTGTTCACAGCAATGACGGGGACAGCATTCTGAGTGACCTCGACGCTGACGATGACGACGGCGAAATACCAGCGACGAAGCGGCCCAGATTCCCCGCTGTGGAGAAAAATACAAGCACGTTCACTGATGGAGATTTGGATTACTCTACTGCGCCGGAGCGCTCTACATTGTTAGGGGAGGAGCCGACAATTAACAGCAAAACTGCTGCCCCCCGGAGAAGTAAACGGAAAGCACTCAAACACGATGCTGCGGCATACAAGCCCAGCGAAGATGATCCTAAAGACGATGAAGAGGAAGAAGAGACAAAAACAAAGCGAGGTAGCACGCGCAGAGCGATGAAACGTAGCCGTACGACGGAGGAAAACTCAGCTAGTACGCCTAAATCAAAAAAGAAGCGCTTAGGAAGGAGCGTTTCAGTCGCGGGTGCAGGCGCGATGGATTCGTAAGAGACATCGCTTATGCGTTCGTTGGTGTTTGGTCTGCTTGTGATTTGCGTTATCTGTATTTTTTTGGTTATTTTACTGTCGAATACATATACACCCGCATACATCATCATGAACTCATAGCGCTTGTCTGTTCATTGATCATCACCTGGATTACGTGACTGGATGAAAAGTTATGTCGTGGTTGTCGGAGCGCCTGAGGAAATTTTGTCGTATCATCATGATTAGGCCGAACTCCCCCGGAACGTCACAGCCCTAGATTAATCCTGCATCCGTGTAGGGTGAGAATTTTGGTGGCCATGCGTGTTTTGCACGCGCCAATTGATAAAAGAAGGTGCATCAACCCCCGATGATGTCCCCGATGATCTCGCTATTGCCGGTGAATTTTGATGGATTTCCCGGAGGCTGCGCTGTAAAAGGTGCGGCGTCATCGATTCTACAGTTGGAATCTACACCGGAGATTTCGGGAGAGGGGATTCCAGGGTGTTCCAGAACGGAGGATTTTGGCCTTTTATCCCTCGGCCGAAACTTGGCGTTAGAACACACGGTGACTATTGATGGTTACTGTACTGTCCGACGACGGAGAAGGAACAACCATGACGCACCACGTAAATGAGAGCGTAATCGACGCATACATTGTAGAAAGCGATACCGTAGATTTGAGAGCTGGAGCTGGAGCGCTTGAGCCTGAGAGCTGTGAGGCCATGTTTCACGAATCAGCACGTGATCTGAAATACTACACAGTATGCTCAACGCACGGTATAAACGAGTGCCTGTGTACGAGACTAAAGTGGTGAAAAACTAGTGAGTACGTATAGCTAGTGTGTGCTAGCGTTTTGCGCATGGACAATATTGACTGTGTCTGCTTCTTAATCTGAATTACTTCGCCTTGGGCTGATATCTGCGTTGCCCGTGCATGTGTTCCTCATTTGAATATATACAGTATGCACACAACGACGTTCCGGAAGGAATTGTCGTCAGATTTCAGGTCGTGTCATTGGGCGCAGGGGCAGTACTGGTATGAAGTGAGATTTGCGGCATGGCGGCTGCACACACCTCGGTGAACTCATAACAGACAGATGTGATATTCTGTAAGGTACAGGGCACAGAACTGTCTCTTCACGGCCGGAAAGATGCTGTCAACAAACTGCAAGCTCAAGCGTTGTTGGAGTTTCGATCGAGCACCGTGTTCAATCAAGAACGTCATCGTCTCCATTCACGGCATCTCCTTGGTTAAAAAAGACTAGCACAGCTCAGTGGAGCGCAACAGCGCGTGGGTTGCTAGTTGGAAAAGAAGACAGGTCCCGAGTGCTGGAATTAGTTACAGTTAACGGCCGCCCTATTACTCTCTATGATGGTGGAGTTGCTACGTTGTGAGGGAGTGGTGACACGTGCTCTGCCGCGCCTTTGACGCGTGCCGGCGGCAAATGCCAGATAAGGGTGTTACAATGCAGCCTCAACGCCCTCAACGCCTTTCCTGCGCGTTCAAATGGCTGTGTGACACGCATCTAGGGTCTGTCTGTGAATAGAAAGAATCATACGTCTCCCATGACCATATATATATTGTACTCATATCGTAGGGGTACAATACAGAGAGTTCATCTACTCCCTTTTCCGTCACCATATCCCTACATACTTCTTTCATTGCATAATTATTATGCCTCTTGACGGGGTAGCCTGAGCGAGCGCTAATATATTTTGCAAACACGTGAACAAATGTGACCCTAACCCTAACGGATTTGCTCGTTTTCTTTCGAATTTCGATACGCCACATTCTTTGGTCTCTACGCTGCAACCCAACCCAAGTTCCGCGTTTTTTCTCGGAGTGCATATTGCATAATTTATTCTCTAGTTCTATGCGAAGGAAGATGGCACATCCACACCGAAGTTGTGCCCTCTATTTCCGTCGTTAAGTGAACGGCCGCCCAAGAATAACAAATCCAAGCCCTGGTGGTGTCTCTGAATTCAAATTTTGCTCAACATCTCGACAAATTTCCCTGTCGAATTTCACTTCCCCGCGCTAGCCCAGCGTGTCCTTCTACACCTTAGCAACCGTGATTTCTTCCTAGGACACAACTCGTGCTGCTTGTGTGGCTCGCGCTACTTCTATTAATAACATCATTTTTTTGGCCATCACAGGGCAGTGAACGCTCGACGTTTACATTACGTTACTATTCAACCTGCCATACTCCCAGCCACGCAGAACACGACTCAATGAACACATGGACTCTCATTGGGGACTACAGAACATTATCGCTGAGTCCCATCACGCGCCTAGGATTGGCGACCGGGACTTGATAGTAAGGCATCGGGTCTCCGACATGATCGCCGAGTCAGTAGTTAGAGGGGTGCTACGCCAAATCGCCAGTCGCACATCTTTTTGCTTCCGCATGTAGGCCCATCATTCGGTCATCGAATTTGACGCACGGACAGCAGCTGAGCATTATGGTGGATTTGAAAGGTATCCTAGTCCGAAGTTCTTAGACCAGTGAATATGCTATGTCAAAGGTATCATTAATAACTTGATGATAAAGTGGGTCATGCATGCAATCTTATCTTATCTCGGGTTTCACGCGTACGTCACCATCTACAAAAACGATGACTTACATCATCTGGGGCTGTATCGTCCTGCCTTGCTATGTCGTACGCTTCCATTCCCCTGCTAGGTGCTGTGCAAATGATGGGGATCGTGTCCAAGCTAGATTGGTCCATGCTCTGGCCTTCAATTAATTCAGCGGAAATCAAGATAATCTCAATGCAGAAGTACGAACACGTGCTCCACTTCCCATCAATAAACGTATGCCGCTCGTGAACAAGACGGAGCGCCCGCTGTTGTGGCTTCTTACGTTCCATTAAATTGGGAAAGTGACATGACAGCATGCTGTCTAAGGTCACGACATATACATTACCAGTGCCTCGCGTGGTCATGCTTCAACCTCCCCCTGCCTACCACGTACTAGTACCACCTCGTTGATCCCTCCCGGGATGGTTAACTACCGCTATCCCGCTATAATCATACAGGATGCTTGTGCGTACACTTTTTCGGCAACGCACGCGAGCTTGTTGAGCTAATTGACTTCTTTGGCAGTTGCAGTGTCGAATCTCTGGCATGTAGTGGCTGGACTCTACCTGTGTGTCTGCCCCAGCGCGGGCACTCTACTCTCATAACAATAATAATCTGATGCTTCATATCCAGCTGGGAGTTTGTTGGTACTCTCGATTACGAGTGGAGCGTCATCCGAAGGCGTCGTCCCTACCTTGGACTATCTGGGTTCGTAGCAACGCGCTATCTTAGTCCGGGTGGTGGGCACTGAGTGCTGTACTGAACTGTCTCCATTATCAGGTCTACTTCACCACGCGCATAGCCACTCTATTGGCCGTAGTACTTTCTTTAGTGGGTATCGATGTTACGGACCGATACAACTGCAAGGTGCGCGCATTTTACATCTGCTTATGCGCCCATGACCTGATAGGCCGTGATCCGAAGGTCGAAACCGTTTTTGTACTTGTGAGTAAGCTCCTCGGATGCGCTTAATCAGTGAGAGATGAATGTCTGGTACTGTACCTTGTTTTCTTTATATCTAGATCTTCGGGTATTTAGCCGTTGCTGCGGCTTCTCTCTTGATGCGCTACGCGTGTATGTCCTGTTCTCTGATCCGATTATCTTCTCTGGAATTAGACACTCACAGACATCGCTAGTATCGCTATATGGAGGAAGACGAAGGTCATCGTAGCCATAGCAACTGGCATATGGGTGACCAACGTTATAGCCCAGATTCAAGGTAAGGCCTTTCCTCCTTTCTGAAGAAGTTAAGAGACCTCATTCTAACATGCCATGATATCAGCCATCGTGCGGGTGAATATTCCGACCTGACCCTTACTTGGTTCTTCTTGGCCTCATTCTTTCCTTAGATCCGCACCGAATGGACACCTGGGGTGGATGCCTGCGTGGTAGTCAACCTGCGCATTACCGAGCTTAACATTCTCGTCAGCCTCTGCACTGACATCATCTTACTCCTCATAATGTTCTTTGGCTTACTCCGCCTGGGCTTCCATGAGTGCAGCACGTTCGGTCTGGGACGCCTCGTGTGGAAACAGGTGGGTTATTGATGGCCGTGATGTTCTCCGCTGATACAGTATGGTATTCCCCATCCACAAGGGTGTCATTTGGCTTTTGGTTGCCGCATCGCCGAAGTTTGCCCGA